>LR738712.1:75222769-75303245 GCA_902687465.1 Secale cereale | reverse complement strand
AAAACCCCCCCCCCACCCTCTAGTCGATATAACGCACTTTCAGTAAACAAAAAGATAGAAGAATTGGCAAAGAAAAGATTTAGGGAGTTCAGTTTTAGGAGTCTAGTTATCAACCATCTTTTTTAACTCCTCAAAGTTGAGGAGTTGAGGTTTGAGAAGGTGTTTGAGGGGCTAAACTTTAAGTGTTCAGTTAGAGATGACCTAAAACACAGTACAAAGATATATTTTTTCTTGAGACACCATGTTGATCCACATCATCAAAATTACTTTGACAGTTGAATTTGTAATTTAGTATATCTCATCTATTAGATCTACGTAAACATACTTAAAACCATAGTTCCAAAAAGCTCTAGACGTTAATTGTGCGGTTTGCCACCGCCTTGCGCTTTACTGACCAAAGCGCATGCTTATCCGTAGTTATGCACAGATTAAGCGTAGTTATGCGCACTGCGTTTCGCCAACGCCTAGAGCCTAGGCGCGCTTAAGCGCTCGCTTAGGCGCGCCTTTTTTAACTATGCTTAAAACTACCTACACATAGTCTACCTATTGGGTTTACATAACTGTACCTTAACAGATTGCATTAGTGAGTTCTTCATAATTGTACAAAACATGTCATAACTGTTAGATCTACAAAATTGTACCAAAATAGGTTTTATTCATTAGGACATCACAATGTCTAAATATATCATGTAAATAGCGAAAAACCACCACAATTGGTTTTAGGGCAGAAAAGAACTACCACTTTTTCGCTAATAACTATCATTTTCATAATAAAAATGCAAAACAACCAAATGACCGTTTGGATTAAAATTGAACCAATTTATGACACATCTGGCCCACCCGTCAGACCAGGGCGAAGGGGGAGACGAAATGTTTGTTAACGGTCATCAGCCACTTTGCCCAAGACAATAAAAATTGACCGAGACCCCCACTATATCTTAGTCACTCTCACTCATTCAATCACTTTGTCTTCTCTCTTAGTTCAGCTCGCCGCCAGAGTCGATGCTCCTCTAGCTCGCCGTCGTGAAGCCATGTTGTCGTGAAAGGATGGAGAGGAAAGCAGCAACGATGATCTCAACTTGAGTGGCATGGTTATGGAGCAATGTGTAAGTGATAATGAACTATTCTAGGGTTAAGGTTTGGGGGTGGGGATTTTTATTTCGAGCTCTGACTCAACTCCAATTCAAGAGATTGCTTCCATTCCGTCGGCTTTATTCTTGTAGGAGAATCCAGATACGGTTTAAGACCCATATTTCCTTTGAAAGTGGCGAGTCTCCCTCTGTACTGCATGCCCCAGCAGGCCAAACCTCTGAGATATGTGGATTTTGATGGGATTGACATCAGGGGAGGTTTTGTGGGTGTGCAATCACTGTGCAATCTTACTAGTTACAAACTTGTTAGTTTAGCATTTTTAGTTACAAACTGAGGATGCTAGAGTGTGTTGTCAATGCCATTAGGATTTGATGGTCTTTTTGTGGTAGGAGGTTCTAGCATGAACTTCTGTGTATGTACCCTTCTTTCCAGAGTGTGCACATGTAACTGCACCAGTTTGCCTGAATTCACAGAGCTAGTGTGCACATGTAAGTCAATTTGCATAGTAGCTAAATTAACTGCTTTATTTAAGAACTGGTGAATAGGTGCACTACTAAATGGGCTGCACTTTTCTAGCATTTGTAGTTTACAAACTGAAGACTGTTGAATATGAATGGACAATTTTGGCAGTAAGTTTTGTGTTGTCATTGTTTAGTGTTTAAACTAGTTCATTATATGGTAGAGGTACTCGGTGTACTCGTAGTTGGTAGTAACAAATTATTAAAGTAATCAATAATAATTCAAAAAGGTAATGAATGGTAGAGGTGCTCACTGTACTTGTAGTTGGTAGTACCAATTAGGGATGTACTTGTATTATGTTGTGCTCAAATTTGAACTTGTATGTCGAAGGAGGTGTTAACTTTGGAGTTGTGGAGTGGGTTGATGCCCCTTGGTCTGCCATGATGCAGAGCTGCCTTCTTAAGATCTGGGAAATGTTTCATGAGATCAGTTATAGTAGGATGCATGATCAGCATGCTCATAAGAGAGAGGTGGGGAAGCTTAATAAGGATAATGAGCAAGTGAGCCTTTAGACCTTGTTGATGATGTGAGCAAGCTATTTGATTGGCAAGAGAGACGGTGCGGGAGATTAAAATTTGATTGGCAAGAGAGACAGGTGCTGGAGATTAACTACCAAAGGACATCAAAGGATGATAGTGAGTTGAGGAAGAAGGAAGAGATATATAGGGCAAATGGAGGTTGACAAGGGGTTGAAGAAGCTGGATATTGATTACAACAAGCTGAAGTGCATTCAAATCTCTCAAGCAGATATTATTAGGAACCCGAGGAAGGAGAAAGAAGAGATCAAACAAGATAGGGATTGGTTGAAGGAGGAGAAGAAGTTGAAATTTATCACAGGTGAATTGTTGAAAGCTAGGCGTGTAAACAATGAGAAGCTTGTGAAGATCAAGGCCATCCATGATGAATGAGCTATACGAATGGTGGAGCTGATATTGTAAGTAAATATGTGGCCTGGCGGACTATATAATTGGCTTGATTATCTCCCCATTACGCATATCAAACATAAACGCTAAGGCTGGTCATAGTGGGAGTAACTTAGCTAATGACGTGACAAAATCCAAGACAAGTTTGTTTATGTGGCAAGTAGTCAATGGCGTGAGAGGTGTTTGTGGTAACATAATATGTTACAGTAACATAACACACCCAAGACAAAATAAGACTACATCTGAACAGACGAAGCCTTGCATGATACCACACATATGTTAACAGTCTATATTACTATCTTTATTATAGTTGGTAGTAATATAGACTAGTAACATAACCAATCTAATGAAAACTAATGAAGAAATCTATAAAAGACTGTCAACGGTTACATAAAACCGACCACGTCACATGGCCCCGCAATCAAATCACCGTGGTTTGATTAGCGTAAACGTTATGCAACCAGAGCGTCATTGCGTGGTACTTTGGGTATACTCCGTACTCATGCTATAATGCGTTGGAAGAGATTATTACACCCCGCATGGCTTATCTTGTCGAATCTCGAGGCCTAAACCCAATCATCTCAACATCCGGAGGCCGATCGGAAGTTATCCTGATTAGGCATCTGAAACCGTGAGGTCGAGAACAACCACACGTTGTAGCTCCTTCATATATCATCATCAAAATCAAAAGAATATCACCCCATGCATGCACCACTAGTCAAGCGACACCTACCCACCGAAACCAAGCAGCCTTGTCGCCGAAACTCCACACCAAGCGCTTTTGCTACTACTACCATCTCTCGAAAGGAAAAGGCACCGCTAGGCCGCGAGCTACAGTGGCGCGGTCACAACAACTCTCACTGGTCGATCGATCGATCGCAACGACACTACGAGCGTACGTATACGTACGTACTCCTAACATGGCTAGCTACCCAAGCAGCAGCATGTACCTAGATGCTACCTAGCCATGGAAGGAGCCCAGGTGGGCATGGCAAGCAAAGCATAGGACTAGGAGAAGGTGACGTGAGCACGCACTGCTCCAGATCCTGATGTGAAAGGAAGAAAGAAGAGATATTACATGCAAGTGGAAGAGAGATTAGAGTTGTCTAATACTCCGACCTGATTGGATTCCTCACAAAGACCATCCACAAGCCTTGTCCCGGATGCCGGATCCCCTCTATAAAGCGCGCGGCGCGAGCCGGCAGCGGGCGCCAGACACATAGCACAACCAGAGCTATCGCGGCACTAGTGCGTGGCCTGCGCCAACCAACTAAGCACATTGTCGCCGTCGGTAGGAAGACCCAAGAAACACTAGCTTCTGGCTAGTTGCATGCAGGATCGGGACATGGAGCAAACGGAAGAGACGGTGACCGTGAACCCGGCGCGCCTGCTTACCGCCTCCGGCGAGCAGCAGGGCGACGCGGCGACGTGGCTCAACCTCACGCTGGGCGTGAACTGCTCACAGCCTGCGGCGGAGGACCCCTCGTCGTGCTCGGACGAAGAGCCGGCGGCCAAGCACAAGCAGGACCAGCCGCCTCCTCCTCCTCCGGCGGCCGCGGCAGCACCGACGACGCCCCACAAGGTGTTCTCCTGCAACTTCTGCATGAGGAAGTTCTTCAGCTCGCAGGCGCTGGGCGGGCACCAGAACGCGCACAAGCGGGAGCGCAGCGCGGCCAAGCGGTCGTCGTCGCTGTCCTACCACCACGCGCACCACCAGCGGATGGTCATGGCCGGCCTGCCGCTCGAGGCGCACGCCGCGATCGTGCGCGCCCTCAGGGTCAACCCGGCGAGCTCGGCTGTCCACAAGCCGGCCCGGCAAGAGGCCACGGCGCCGAGGCTCCACGACGGCGTGGTTGGCCCCTGGCCGCCGCTCGTCTACGAGGAGGTGCTCGGCTCCACGTCGTGGCCGGGGAGCTTCAGAATGAGGACGCAGACGGAGCCACCTTCCTCGGAGCAGCAGCTGCTACCAGAGCAAACCAAGAAGATGGACTTGAGCCTTAGGCTGTGAATCGGTGATAGATCATAAGTAGATGGTGATCGTAGACGTACGTAGAGTTAGCCAGCTTCTTCTGTTAATTAATTTGATTTGACCAGTAATATATAAGTAATATCGAATGTACAATTCTCGAGCTTGCGCTTGTTCTAAATAGTTATTCATGGAAGAAATGACCTGTCGTTGGTTAAGCCTACATGTATCTTCAGACATTTTCACCGAAAACCAGTAGTCGTTTTAAAAGTTTTGTTATTCTTCTGCCGGATGCGAAAATATGTACTCACTCTGTACACTTTTATAAGACTTTTTAGGTCACTAAGTTTACAGAGGTAGTACTCCCTCTGTCCGAAAATACTTGTCATCAAAATGAACAAAAAGGAATGTATCTAGAACTAAAATACATCTAAATACATCCCCTTTTATTTATTTTGATGACAAGTATTTCCGGACGGAGGGAGTAGTAGTTAATAATGTTTTCTTGGGTAGTTTTAAAAGTTGGACTTGAAAATTCAGCCAGCAACGTCCCCTCACTATCTTAACCGACGCGGCACTAGAGTCAGGAAGAGTCGGTCTCTCAGTTTATGCTTCTTTGGGGCATCCTCTATTCCTAAATAACAATAGCTCACTGTCTATTTGCTCTTTTCATGGGGCTATGCCACACCAGCAAGTCATCAGGCTGTGTTTAACGGAACAATGACATTTTTTAGTAGTGAAACTTTTTTGTGGCAAGACTGAATAGTGTTATACAACCGATGGCAAAACTGATAAAAACTCAAATACTCCCTCCGTTTCTAAATATAAGTCTTTCTAGAGATTCCATCAAGTGACTACATACGAAGCAAAATGAGTGAATCTACACTTTAATATATGTCTACATACATCCGTATGTTATATTCCATTTGAAATGTCTAAAAAGACTTATATTTGGGAACGGAGGGAGTACTACATATTATTGGAAATCCCTTCATCATGTATAGACAGGGGCACGGTGGACCACACCACGTGATCTCCCTTCATATAGTGGCCCATGCCCATTTATCCTTTTTTCTTCTATTTCTGAAGTTCCCAAAACTGAAAGTTCAGAATTTGTGGAGGTTCAAGTTTTTTAAAGTTTGTTTTTCAACTTCCTAAAAGTTTGAATTTTCAAAAGGTACAAAAAATAGAATAAAAATCAGGGTTTTTTTATATTTTAAAAGTTGGAAGTTTGAATTCCGTAAAGTTCAAAATGGGAGTTTCTGAGAGTTCAAAACTATGATAGCTGGCACACAATTTCTGAAAGTTTATACATGGATATTCAAAACCTAACAAAAATGAAAAGTCCGACCACATGTTACTTTCTAAAATTGGAAGAGCAGCCTATTGGAACTTGAACGCACACACTTGGCTAGCAAATGCCTGCCATATAGCCTGGCCCCATGGTATGTATTGAGAATTGTGGAATTTGAAATTTAGAAAGAATATTTATGATGACAAGCATGGATACAAGGGAGAATCGTGCAGTTGTGATGCATCCATTTCATGTCATCAATGTTGTAGCGGTGCTTAGAAGGGATGAGATTTCAGTCCCTCGAAATCATGTGGCACATTAGAGGGTCATGTTAGTTAGCAAATTATGTAGTCGGTATACCATAAAAACTTGCAATGTAGTCCTTAGTGCTTAGTGGCCATGTGTGGAGGCCAAAAATAAGATCTCATATCGAGATCTCTAAAAGACAAAAATACTGGGAAAACATGACTAAAAATTCCTTTCATTATAATTCAACATATTTGTGGAAAGGGGCAAAACAATTTATAGTTGTGTTTAGCTCGAATTCATAAAGACACCGCCAGATTGGAAGCCGACAATCTGCACAACCAAAACATCATAGGCTCACCAATCTTAATCTCGTCAGCCACTAAGATCAAACTAAAAAAACAGGTAGAGCCCAAGCACTTTGTTCATATGTGTGATGTCATCTCCACTGTCGAGACATCACCACCAACGACAAAACTAAAATTACATTGCGGATGTAGATCTAGGGTTTCCCATGTCTTCTATCATCAGGTCGGTCGTGGGAGACGAGTGGAATCCATGAAAATGACACAAGAACGTCATCTCTCTTCTAACGGATCGATCTCCACTCCAGCTCTTATTCGCGTGTGTTAATTTAGGTTAGTAGATGAGCTATTGGACAAGGCTTGTTATACGATGCTCTGTGACAGAAGGTCGGGATGACACATAAAGCAATCACTATATAGGTCGGGTAAGTATTATCGCTCGCTGCTTGTTTCACTGCTACTGTGTATCGGTTTTCTACCGATTTTCTTTGGAGTTTTTCAGTTTTAAGGGTTCATAGTCTTGTTTTTTTTTCAAACATTCCATGAAACCATGCATATAATTTTTTAAAGCGAAAATCTAAAATTTGTGAATATTTTCCCAAATTTGAGAAGAAAATATTTAGTGAAAAACAGTAATATTGTTCTTTTTTATTTTGTGAACATTTTAAAAATAAAATCGTTGAAGAAAATATAAAAACGATGAACCAAAAAAGAGATAGATCGACACATCATCAGTGAACGAAAAGAAAATAGGCTCGAACCCGATTGATACATTGACCAGGCCATAAAACGACGCTTGTGCGTGGCCAGGCCCCCACTTCTGCAATAGTAGTAGAAAGAGCCCACGGCCCAGATACCTTTACCCACACTCTCTTCATCACTCCAAAAGAAACAACCTCGGTCATTCTCAAAAAGAAAAAGAAAAAGATAACGTTATGCCACCACCCAGTTCCCTGTTAGACTGTATTTGTACTGTATGTAAACATTGTACTCTTCTAGATTATAGGATCTGTAACCATCGCCCAAGGCCTGCGTGCCGACTCCCTCGGGCACGCTCCTCTCTCTCTTGTGTATAAGATTGTACATTGTGGGTGAATGAATGCAAGGATAATCTATCCAACTTGGTATCAGACACCAGGTTCATCATGGCCGCCGAGTCCTCCACCTCCGCCGCCACTTCGCCGGGCTCCCTCTCCTCCTCGGCGCTCACCGCGCCCACTGCCCCGGCCACCGCGGCGGCGACCTCTCCGCCGTTCGTGTTCGGCACCAACCCTTCCCTCTTCAGCGGCTCGTCCGCCTCCTCAGGTTCTCAATTCGCCCCTGTCTTCACCACCAACCCTTCTCTCCCCCCAAACCCTCCTGCTCCCGCCCCTACTGATCCCATCTACCGCGATCACATTACCAATCACATCAAATTCCTCCTCAACCCCGCCGACCACAACTATCACAAGTGGAAGACCTTCTTCCTCATGGTTCTTGTTCGCTATGGCATCACCTACCTCATTGAGCATCCACCACCACCCAACGCCACCTCCCAATATCTCGAGCTTGACGCCCACATCGCCCTCTGGATCTACGCCACGCTCTCCGATGTCATGTGCGACCATGTCGTCGGCGCCACCACCACATACGCTCTCTGGCACAAGATCCAGGCCTTCTTCCTCGCCAATCGCGACGCGCGGTTCATGATCCTCAATCGTCTATATCGCAACCTCAAGCAGGGCGATCTTTCCGTCTCTGAATACGCCCGCCGCATGAAGCTCCTCACTGATGCTCTCGCCGACATCAACCATGCTGTCACCGAGGTCGATCTCACCACTCAATTTCTCCACGGCCTGGACAAGCGCCTCGACACCATCCGCGTCGTCCTCGGCGATCAAGGACTCCCCTTCGACACCGTCCTCTCCCGCGTCGTCCTAGCTGAGGAGTCCCAGGCGCAGCGCGCGTCTGAGGAGAGCGCCTCCGCCTTCGCTCTGCCTCGCAGCGGCTCTTCGGGCGCCAGCACCAGCGGTGGCAACCGTCCGGCCAATGATCGCCCCACCGACCGCACTCCGGCCGCCCCATCTCCATCGACTCCTGCTCCAGGCCGCGGGCGCGGCGACCGCTCCGGCGACAGTGGTGACCGTGGCCGTGGACGCGGCCGTGGCCGCGGGCGTGGCCGCCACGACAATGGGGGCCGTGGCCAGCACCAACCGGCCCTGCTCGCTCCGTACACTGGCTACTTTGCGCCGTACGGGGTGGCGATCCCGTCTCCGCGCCCTGGCTGGGTCCCCCCCAACGCCGCTGGTGTGCTCGGACCCCGTCCTGGCTCTCATGCCCAGGCCTACCCAGCATACCCGCCGCCTCCACCACCACCCGCCTCGTACTACCAGGTCGGACCGCCGTCATGGGATCACCTCGCGATGCTCAACGCCGCATACAGCAACAGTGGCTATCCAGCTCCTCCCGCCCCCGAGTGGTACCTCGACAGCGGTGCTTCCTCACACATCACAAGCAACCCAGGTACTCTCACCTCGTCAAGTTCTTCTTTAAAGCAGCATCTTCCATCTAGTATACTTGTTGGCAATGGGCAACATCTCCCCATCACCGGTTCTGGCTCCACAACCCTCCCCCCTCACGACTTCCGCCTCACTGATATACTTGTCTCTCCTCATGTTGTTACTAGTTTAATCTCTGTTCGGCGTTTTACTAAAGACAATGCCTGCTCCATTGAATTCTTTCCTTGTGGTTTTCTTGTGAAGGATCTTCGCACTCGGAAGGTGCTCATGATCTCCGTTAGCAATGGCGACCTCTACCCGTTTGTTGGCACCACCGCGGCCCGGGCGCACGCTCTCTTCACCGTCTCTCCACCGGACTTGTGGCACCGTCGTCTCGGCCACCCGAGCACGCACTCCCTTTCTACCTTAGCCAAAGATTTTCTTAGTGATTGTAATAAGGTCGCTCATACTCCATGTACTGCATGTCAACTTGGCCGCCAGCCTCGTCTTCCCTTCCCTTCTTCCCTTAGCAAGACTTATGCCCCATTTGATTTAATTCATTGCGACTTATGGACATCTCCTGTTATTAGTTTTTCTGGCTTCCAATATTACTTGGTGATCCTAGATGATTTTACACATTACTCATGGACTTTCCCCATGCGCAACAAATCCGACACCTCCTCCATTCTACAACGCTTCTTCACGTTCGTTCACACCCAATACAACGTTGTCATCAAGGCCATGCAGTGTGACAATGGCGGCGAATTCATCAACACATCTCTGCGCGCCTTCTTCTCCTCCAATGGCATTTCCTATCGTTTCTCCTGCCCTCATACGTCCCCCCAAAATGGCAAGGCAGAACGCCTCCTCCGCACCACCAACGACATCGTGCGCACTCTTCTACTTCAAGCCAACTTACCCCCTCCCTTTTGGGTCGAAGCACTCCATACAGCCACATATCTCCTCAACAGACGACCCTCTCGTGCCATTCACAACACCACACCTCATTTTCTCCTCCACGGCACTCACCCAACCTACGACCATCTTCGAGTTTTCGGCTGCTTGTGCTTCCCAAACACCTACGCCACCATGCCTCACAAGCTGTCCCCTCGTTCCATTCGCTGTGTCTTTCTAGGGTACCCTCTAGAGCACAAAGGCTACAGGTGTTTTGACTTATATTCCCGTCGCGTTATCGTCTCACGCCATGTCACTTTTGACGAATCCATTTTTCCATATACACCACCCACACCACACCCTCCCATTAGCACGTCCACACCCGATCAGCGCCATGCATGTGGCACGTCCACACCGGATCCCCCGCCCCGGGCCCTACCAAATCCCCTGGATCCGCCACCCCCACCTGCGCCCTCGGGATCACCGCCCCACCAGTCCCCTCGCAGCGCCCAATCCGGGGATGGACCCCGCTCCCCCACTACCCCGACCGCGTCCACTCCCTCCTCTCCCAACGGCTCGCCCGGATCCCCACGCGTATCCACCTCGCCTTCCGCGCCCACTTCGCACGGCTCCCACCAATCCCCACACACGGTTTCCCCCGCGCCCGTCCCATCCGCCTCCCGATCCAAGGGATCCGCCTCCCACTCTGCGCCCGGTTCCCCGGCTTCTCCTGTCACCCGGCCCACCGAATTTGCCTCTACTTCCGCGCTGACCACTCCTAGCCCTCCACGTCTCCCTCGCCATGCCGTTCCGATAGAGCCACCCAGAAACTCCCACCGCATGTCCACACGAGCCAAGTCTGGCTATTGCATGCCACGACGCCTTTTTCTCACCACTACTACCACCTCTCCGATCTCCCCCATCCCTGCCACATACCGTTCCGCCCTCAAGGATCCCAATTGGCACCAAGCTATGCAAGATGAATATTCTGCTTTAATGAAAAACTTTACTTGGTCCTTGGTGCCTAAGCCTGCAGGTGTGAACATCGTCACGGGGAAATGAATCTTTCGACACAAGCTCAATGCGGATGGCTCTCTTGCTCGGTACAAAGCTCGATGGGTAGTTCGTGGTTTCACTCAGCAAGCCGGTGTGGATTATGATGAGACTTTCAGCCCCGTGGTCAAATCTTCTACCATTCGTGTCGTCCTCAGTCTTGCAACATCACAGTCATGGCCCATTCATCAATTGGACGTCAAGAATGCCTTCCTCCACGGTGAGCTCAATGAGACAGTTTATTGCGCTCAGCCAGCTGGGTTTGTGGACTCCTCAAGACCGGATCATGTCTGTCTACTTCACAAGTCCCTTTATGGGTTGAAGCAAGCACCACGGCAATGGTTTCTTCGCTTCCAACGGTTCCTCCTTTCACTTGGCTTCACCGCCGCGCGGAGTGACACCTCCCTGTTCATTCTCCACCAGGGCACACACATCGCCTACCTTCTGGTGTACATTGACGACATCATTCTCACCGCCAACTCAACCCAAACACTTCACCGCATCATCTCCGCCCTCAAGACAGAATTCTCCATGTCAGATCTCGGCGAGCTTCACCATTTCTTGGGCATCAACGTCACCACCAATGCCTCGGGCTTGTTCCTCTGTCAGCAACAGTATGCCGTCGAGATCCTTGATCGTGCAAGCATGCTCAACTGCAAACCTGTCTCCACGCCCATCGACACCAGCTCCAAATTGTCGGCTACCGCTGGTCAACTCCTCTCCAACCCCACACACTACCACAGTCTTGCCGGTGCTCTCCAATACCTCACCCTAACCCGGCCAGACATCTCCTACGCCGTCCAGCAGGTTTGCCTATTCATGCATGCCCCGCGCGACAGCCACATGCAGTTGATCAAACGGATTCTGCGCTATCTTCAGGGTACATCCCACTATGGCCTCCAGCTCTACAAGTCCTCCTCCCGCGACTTGGTTGCTTACACAGATGCCGATTGGGCCGGTTGCCCCGACACCCGAAAGTCAACCTCTGGCTTCTGCGTCTTCCTCGGATCCAACCTCATCTCCTGGTCTTCTAAACGGCAGCCGACCGTTTCTCGATCAAGTGCTGAAGCCGAGTATCGCGGGGTTGCCAACTGCGTCGCCGAGTCCTGCTGGTTGCGTCAGCTCCTCCATGAACTGCACCATCCTCCTCGCCGTGCCACTGTGGTTTATTGTGATAACATCAGCGCTGCGTACCTTGCTAGCAACCCGGTGCACCATCAACGCACTAAGCACGTCGAGATTGACTTGCATTTCGTGCGCGATCGGGTCTCTCTTGGGGAAGCACAGATCCTCCACGTACCGTCATCCTCCCAGTTTGCCGACGTGTTCACCAAAGGATTGCCATCTCCAGTGTTTCACGAGTTTCGCTCCAGCCTGAACATCCTTCCAAAGGGAGTTCCGGCTGCGGGGGGGTGTTAGACTGTATTTGTACTGTATGTAAACATTGTACTCTCCTAGATTATAGGATCTGTAACCATCGCCCAAGGCCTGCGTGCCGACTCCCTCGGGCACGCTCCTCTCTCTCTTGTGTATAAGATTGTACATTGTGGGTGAATGAATGCAAGGATAATCTATCCAACTTTCCCAGCCGCCGCCGGTGGTTTCAGAAAGGACAGACGCCATGGCTCGTCACAGACTAGCTCCTACGCTTTGTTGCATGCTACTGTACTGGCTAGTCACACAGACTAACTCCTACCCTATTTTTGTTAGTCTGAGGCTTTGCTGTATCGGGTACCCATTTTCTGTAATTTTGAGGCAATCACAGCACAAAATTCATGAGCGGAGGAAGTCAGATAGAGTAACATAAACACTCTGAAATGGCTAGATGAGTCCAGTTAGGATGGCCACATGTTTGGATGGGAGTACATGTCAATGTCCATCTTTCTTCACGTTTGTAACTTACACTCTGAAATCTCAAGTAACATAAACACCACACTGAAGACAGACAGATGGATGAACCTTCCTCCTTCAAGTCATGGTATCTCTATCTCCGTTGAAAGGGTCGCAGGGTTAGCAATGAACACAGGGAAATCATGAGGAATGCATCAGCAATTGAGCTAATCAATGACAGGATCACAGCTGCTTGACAAAGCATCACAATACTCCATGCACTTCCAGTGTTTGTTTTCAGGGTAGAACATTCAGGCCAACATTAGTCCGAAGAATCTGTTTATCAAGCTACAAAACCATAGACTAATCAAGACTCGACTTACGGTGCATTGCAGTATGCTGTATGCCACCCAAATAACTACAGAGATATACTGATGGGTGTCAATGTGATTAATTAGTCACTGCATACTGGACAACATATTATTTCTCTACACCTTATTTTGCCTCTGATGTAGAGTTACCCACCAAAGCATGCCAGCGGAAAATAACAGCAGCAAAAGAGCCTATAAAGACCAGGTAATCAAACATTGCAATTCCAGGTCTGGCCAGATAAATAAAGGCATTAGACTGTTGTTTTCAAGAAAAAGAAAAAACGGCATCAGAGTGTAATGTATAGGTATGATACACAGGTACAGATCTCCACTTGCCTCGCCCCCTACCAAGCTAATTTGTAATAATTTAACTCCGGAAGCGCCTAGCTGAGGTTTGACATTGCCAGCACCTAAGGATCTGTGACTACCCTAGCTGGACTGACAAAGCCACTCCTGAACTTCAGTCTTCATGTATCACGCTCGAGGAAACCTCAGAGGGTGTTGATTTGATCTCACTGCTGCAGCATCGAGGAACACCTACTCCTTGAGGTCTTCAAAGTATGATGCAGGAATGCCGACAGGAGGTAGCAATGCAGATACACCCTTGAACTGTTCCAGAGGAGATTGCACAGTTAGACCAAAAGCAGAACCAAGTAAATGATCGTAGGTAAAATGGGACTGTTGATGCATGCTTACCCTGTGTTGCTTGTATTTGTCCCGAATTGCATTCCACGATTGCCCTTTCCTGCTGAGCTGCAGGTCATGTATGGCGGTAATGCAATCCCTCAGCTCAGATGCCCTGTACCCGGTTACTGATTGCAACTTCTTGCTCTGCAACCACGCAAAACAAAATGAGATGCCATTTCAAAGCAGATAGTTCAGAAGCAGAGTTTCAAATGACATGGAACTGTTTCATACCCAAGGGTTGGAGTCTGGATTAAGGGTCAGCCGTGCAACGAACACAGCTGAAGCTGCAACAGCTGATGGCAAGAACCGGACACAGCCATAATCCAAAAGGCTCAGCTCGGTGAGATAGCTCCCCATGAAGTCCAGCAACAGGCTAGGATACTGCAGAAAAAATCACAAGTTGAGTGAGACAACAATGGACATGATGAACATGAACCAATTTAACAGCATTATAGCTCAAAGGTAGTGTGAGTAGTGGACCATTACCTTCTTCTCTTCTTGGCCAGATTTGATGAACATCCTGCAAATAGGGAAGGAAACAAACAGAACACAAGATTTAGGAACACATTCGTAGCAACAAACAGGGTTGGCAACGGCAATTCAGAATAATTTGGTTTGTGATATACCTTAGGAAGGTCTTGGCGGTAGGATTGCCCATCTCAAACTTGAGATTGTTTAGTATATCCCTCTCCATCTTAACAAGCTGCACATGCCCACAAGAACCCAGATCATCATTCTAGCTAGCATCGACCAATTGCAAGATCTAACACAAATGAACCAAGCAGGCAAGAGAAGAACACACACCTCCTGCTTCATGTAGGTGTTGTCCGTGATGTAGCAGAAGTCCTCCACATTTGGGGGGCTGATTTCCTCATACTTACTGGATCCAAGCAACAGATCTGAAGTCAGGCTCAAATATTGACTTAACCGAACACTCGGCACAGAAATGGGGACAAAACGGAGGCTTACGAGGCAATGAGCATGGCCGAGACGCCGAGGAGCTGCAGCTTCTGACGGTTGAGGGAGTTGGCCGAGAGGAAGCGGTCGATGTAGGAGATGGTGAGGTAGAGCGTGTCGGAGACGAGCTTGTACTCCTCGGCGACCTCGACGAGCCAGTCGACGAGGATGCCGCGCATATTGGGGGTGACGTCCACCTGCACCCTCTCGATGTAATCCGCCGCCGGCCGCCGTTTCGCCTGGACCTGTAACGCAGTCACACAGCTCGTCAGAACCCAGCAACGAACGAGGAAATTAATTAAACCGATGCGACGGGGGAAGAAGGGCGCGTACCTCCATGGATCGGAGGTAAGAGTAGATGTCGGACGCGTACGGAGCGCAGAGCTGCGGGTCGCCGCCGGTCTCATCGACCGCGTCGGGCGCCGGCTTGGGCGCGGGGAGGGACAGGGAAGACACGGACCTCTTCTTGGGCTTGGCGACTTGGGACGGCTTCTTGGGGTTGGTGTGCGGCTGGAGGCCGGCGTTGGGGAGCGTGGGGATCTCGCTGAGCGCGACGCGCTTGCGCTTGGCGGCGACGGCGACTGCGGTGACGGCGGCGGCGCGCTTCGCGGACGCGCGGGTGATGCGGGGCGCGGCGGCGGCGGCGTAGGCGGAGTTCTCCTTGTCGGCCATCGGGGCGCTGCTCCTCCTCCGACTCCGGGCGCGGCGGGGCGGCGGGGGTAGGCGGGCGGCGGCGGAGGGCAGGAGGAGGAGGGGCCGGAGGTGGAGGGGGAGGAGGACTGTGGCAGGCTCGGGCGGAGGCGATTATGTAGGAGGAGGAGGCGGGGCGCGAGGGGGTTGAAATGGAGGGAGAGGAGGCCGCCATTGGCTTTTGGTTGGATTCGAAGGTTTGGGGGGGAAGCGGCGGCGGCGGCGGGCTCGCGATTTAGAAATTCGTCCGCCGATCTGGCGAGGGATTAGGATTTAGGAGGGAAATTTGATTTCGGGGGCGTGGAAACTTGAATCGTTTTGAACGGGGGCGGGGAAGGGAGGAGCGGCGGAGGAGGTGAGCGCGCGCGAATCGTTTTTGACAGAGAGTGTTGTGTGTGTGTGTCCGGGAGAAATTCAATTTTAATTGAGAGAGTGGTACGGCGTGGCGCAGGCGGGCTGTCTGATTCGTTTTTTCGTTTTCGTTTCCGTTTTGGGGATTTGCGCGTGCCGGCGCCGGCGCGAAGCGGGCCCGCGTAGCAGCGGGCGCCCATTTTGGAGTCGTTTTTCGCTGCTCTTTTGGCTGCTGAATGCTGATGATGCCGAGGACGTGCTTGCTTTTGCTGAGTCAGCTTTGCCACCGGGTGATTCAGGGGCGGGCATGTGGAGTTCCGAACAAAATTACCAGCCACGGACATCGCCGTGTGTCGCTCCGTGCGGGGGACGTGGCGCCGGCACGCCTTCGTCCTCCCTCTCGTCGGCGGCGGGGGGCACCGCCCGGCAAAGGCCGTGGGGCTCTACCTCTCCCGCACGCGAGGTGGGTTTGCGCGGGGCGGCTGCACCAAGCGGAGGCGTTGTGGCGTGTGGCGAAGCACGGATCGTCCCTGTCTGACGCGTCATGGCAGCGAGTGGTGGTTTGCCGCGTGACGTGTCGTTGACGTGAGAAGGTCATAGGTGGCGAAGGAGCTAGGTCGCAGCGCTCGGCGGACAGATCTGGTCGTCCATCGGCTGGTGGATGGAGGGTTGGGCGCCACTCGAGGCGTGCTAGGATGCAGCGTCGTGTGCCAGTTGCTGCGGCGTTTGGCTGGTGGAGGCAAAAGTGGAGGTGTCAGAGGTTGCTTATGGTTTCCTTCCCTTCACAAGGCGTGTCCAGGTCCGGCTCATTTGAGCTGCAGCGTCGTCCAACATGTGTAGTGCTAGAGAAGACTCGAGTTGACCAAATCCAGCACGTGTAGTCCTTTTTCTCGCACAGGCGGTGCGGGCCGTTCAGTTTTTGCTTGGATTTCACTCAGTTTCAGCGCGTGGCGGTGTGGGTCGTCAAGATAGATTCTCTCTTGCCCTTTCATGGGTGATGTGGTGCGGATTATCCCCCAGTTCATCGCAGAGAGGTAGAGGATGGCCAGATCCGGCATGGCTTGTCCACGTCCCATGTGCGTCGGTGTGAACATGTCAAGTTGGCGTATGATCACCGTGTTCCTATGTGCGGCGGCGACCAGACCATTTTTCTGGTAGTGTGTGTTTGATCTCGTTCTTCCCAGTGACGCTGGGTGGCATCGTATCCTGGGATTGTTGGTGGAAAACTTGGCTTCTAAAGAAAATTCTACATCGACCATGTCACTGCCAACAACAACGGCGTCCATGGTTGTTGTCTTCCTCCTTAGTGGTGCCATTTTGAAGTCGATTGCCCTTTGCACCTCATGGCGTGAGATCTCAATATCTCAAGGTGGAAACCTAAGATCATGATATGCCGGATCCGGTGACTGCGGTGTCCTCAACATCGTTTTCCTACCTAGAGGCACCAACTTGAAGATCCCGAAGACGGATTCTGATGGTGTGTACAATTGATGACAGAGCTTGCGTTTGTGGTGGTACCGACGGGGTCCTTTTCCCTCCTCTTCCTTTTCTTGTTGCCTTTTTGCGGTGCTTTGGGGGTGTTCTTGTGATGCATTTTTCTTATCAAATGGATTTGACAATTCTCTTGCCAACATTTCTAAAAAAAGGGGCAAAACATGGAACCATTTCAAGGCTAGAGTGGATGTGCTCGTTCTTTTCAAACGAATGATAGACTTGTTCTAGCATATGAAAAAACTACTACTCTCCGGACATGTGCATGTGAAACTTGACTATGACTAGCGAAATACTTCCTCCGTTTCAAAATAAGTGTCATAACCTTAGTATAACTTTGTAATAAAGTTAGTACAAAATTGAAACACTTATTTAAGACGAATGGAGTATATACTAAGAAAAGTAGGAGAACGGAGGTTTGGCTCCCGGGAGCCATGGAGGCCTTTTTTCGAAAACAAATCAAAAGTCAAACTTTTCGATTTCAAAAAAATATGAAAAAAAATTGTGCAAGTAAACAAGTATGTTATGTCTATGTGTGTAAAATTTCAGAATGAAAAACTTTGAAATGTGACCTGTACAAAAAAGACAAATTCATGGCCTCGGAGGATGCATAGTATCATGTGTTAAAAAGGTCCAGATTTGTCTTTTTTGCACAACCCTCATTTCAACTTTATTTTCCCCTGAAAATTTACAGACATGTGTGTTATGCCTTCATGTATGCGTGTGTGTGTGCTTTTAGAATTTTTTAACACCTGTTGCTTCTGCCCGCTCACCGTCGTTATTGTTTTTTTAGTTGTTTTTTTTGTGTGTTATTTGGTTTTCCATGCGTCTGTAATTGGAGTTTTTATGACGTAACTGTTGGGGAACGTAGTATTTTAAAATTTTCCTACGATCACGCAAGATCTATCTACCAGATGCATAGCAACGAGAGGGAAGAGTGTGTCTACGTACCCTCGTAGACCGGAAACGGAAGCGTCAAGTGACGCGGTTGATGTAGTCGAACTTCTTCGCGATTCAACCGATCAAGCACCGAACGTACGGCACCTCCGCGTTCAGCACATGTTCAGCTTGATGACGTCCCACGAGCTCTTGATCCAGTTGAGCTTCACGGGAGAGTTTCGCCAGCACGACGGCGTGGTGACGGATATGATGTATTCACCGGCGCAGGGCTTCGCCTAAGCACCGCGACGGTATGACCGAGGTGTGTTTCTGTGGAGGGGGCACCGCACACGGCTGGAACAATTCAACTTGTGTGTCTTTGGGTGCCCCCCTGCCCCCGTATATAAAGGAGCAAGGGGGGAGGCCGGCCGGCCCTTGTTTGGTGCGGCTAGGGGTGCAATCCTACTAGGAATAGGATTGCAATCCTATTCCTAGTAGGAACCACCAAAGAAGGAAGAGAGGGAAAGGAAAAGAGGGAGAGGTGGCGCCCCCCAATCCTAGTCCAACTAGGAACCCTAGGTGGGGCGCCGGCCAGCCCCTATGGGCTGCCTTTCTCTTTCCCTTAAGGCCCACTATGGACCACCCCCCCTCGTAGGGGGTTCCGGTAACCCCCTCCGGCAATCCCGTTAAATCCGAAACTTTTCCGGAACACTTTCGGTGTCCGAATATAGTCGTCCAATATATCAATCTTTATGTCTCGGACATTCCGAGACTCCTCGTCATGTCCGTGATCTCATCCGGGACTCCGAACTACCTTCGGTACATCAAAACTCATAAACTCATAATACCGATCGTCATCAAACGTTAAGCGTGCGGACCCTACGGGTTCGAGAACTATGTAGACATGACCGAGACTCATCTCCGGTCAATAACCAATAGCGGAACCTGGATGTTCATATTGGCTCCTACATATTCTACGAAGATCTTTTATCGGTCAGAACCGCATAACAACATACGTTGTTCCTTTTGTCATCGGTATGTTACTTGTCCGAGATTCGATCGTCGGTATCTCCATACCTAGTTCAATCTCGTTATCGGCAAGTCTCTTTACTCGTTCCGTAACACATCATCTTGTGACTAACTCATTAGTCTTTTGCTTGCAAGGCTTATTGTGATGTGTGTTACCGAGAGGGCCCAGAGATACCTCTCCGACACTCGGAGTGACAAATCCTAATCTTGATCTATGCCAACACCACGAATATTTTCGGAGACACCTGTAGAGCATCTTTATGATCACCCAGTTACGTTGTGACGTTTGATAGCACACAAGGTGTTCCTACGGTATTCGGGAGTTGCATAATCTCATAGTCATAGGAACATGTATAAGTCATGAAGAAAGCAATAGCAGTAAAACTAAACGATCATAGTGCTATGCTAACGGATGGGTCTTGTCCATCACATCATTCTCCTAATGATGTGATCCCGTTGATCAAATGACAACTCATATCTATGGCTAGGAAACATAACCATCTTTGATCAATGAGCTAGTCTAGTAGAGGCATACTAGGGACATACTGTTTTGTCTATGTATCCACACATGTACTAAGTTTCCGGTTAATACAATTCTAGCATGAATAAAAGACATTTATCATGATATAAGGAAATACAAATAACATCTTTATTATTGCCTCTAGGGCATATTTCCTTCAGTAACTGGGCTGAAATAACGTTTCACGTGATCTATTGGGCCTGGAGCTGCAGAATTGGGTCTTGGGCCTTTGGCTGAAGAACAAGAGAACACACGCAATTTGGCCATCATTCTCTCAAAAAAAAAAGGGTAATGTTTGTATCCGGTCGACCGGCTGAAACTGCGCCGGTCACGCCCTACCCACGCGTCCTATTGGTCCCACGTGTTGCCCTCTTTCCTTTCCCTTATCCCCTTCCTCTTTCCAAGTCTTCTCGGCCATTCATTTGTTCCCGTAGGCCACAACTCCTCTATTCTCTTCCCCCTCCCATCCTTCTTTCCCTTCACCACAAACGCCTGCTTCGCTAGAGCGCCATCGCGCGCTGCTGTTGGTGCCCACCGTGACCACGCACCCACGCGCTCGCCTGCTGTCGCCTTTGCGATGGGGCGGCCTTCATGTGTTGCATCAGGCTCCTGCACTTACCGAGACTGCAAGGAATGCAAGATGCACTGCGGCCGGCCATGTTGTGAGCATGCACGCAAAGTGCGACCATGGGGTGGTCGGCTGAATGCATCCATGGGCGATTTTTTCTACCACCGATGCGACAGGGAAGTCTGCAACAACTAGGGGCGGCATGCTTGCGAAGGTACGTCACGAGGCAAATATGCTACAACCGGTGCGCCAAAATGCTTCGACCAACATTTTTTTGCTGGAACCAGAGAGCGTTGGCTACGAGAGTTGCCGCGGCGGAGCTGCAAACCATGGCAAAAAATGTTACGATCGGCATACAAAAATACTACGTCCAGCACATTTTTTTGCTGGAACCAGTCGAGCGTCGGCAACGATGGTGAGACGGAGCTGCATCCACAACAAAAATTGCTACGACCGGCATGTGTCTTTGCTGGAACCAGTCGGCGACGACGGCAATGAGGAGCTGCATCCACAACAAAATTTGCTACGACCGACACCTATTTTTGCCGGAACTAGTCGAGCCACATCGACGACGGTGAGGCGGAGCTTCATCCACAACAAAATTTGCTACAACCTGCATATATTTTTGTTGGAACCAGTTGAGCGTCGGCAACGACAGCGAGACGGAGCTGCATCCACAACAAAAATTGCTACGACCGGCATGTGTCTTTGCTGGAAGCAGTCGGCGACGACGGCAATGAGGAGCTACATCGACAACAAAATTTGCTACGACCGACACCTATTTTCTGGAACTAGTCGAGCGTCATCGACGACGGCGAGGCGGAGCTTCATCCACAACAAAATTTTCTACATCCGGCATCTATTTTTGCTGGGACCACTCGAGTGTCAGCGACGGTGGTGAGGCGGAGCTGCATCCTCAACAAAATTTGCTACGACCAGCATCTATTTTTGCTGGAACCAGTTGAGCTTCATCGACAATGGTGAGGCGGAGCTTCATCCACAACAAAATTTGCTACGACCGGCATCTACTTTTGCTGGAACCACTCAAGCATTGGCGACGGCGGCGAGGCGGAGTTGCATCCTCAACAAATTCTGCTACGACCAACATCTATTTTTGCTGGAACCAGTCGAGCGACGAGGAGGCGGAGTTACATCCAGAATAAATTTTGCTACAATGGGCATATGCTTTCGTTGGAGCCATTATGAGTGACGAACGACTACAGTGTGCCTCCCAGAGTTGCTACCACGGGCTGCTCAGGTCTCAGGATGCTACAACCGGCCACTGAGGTTGCCATGCCCATTCCGGTGACACTACAATGGTCACATGATGATAGGGATGGCGATAACTCTCTGGTTCGTGTTGCATCGAACCCAGCCAGGGTTGGTGGCGATGGTGACGCTCTACTTGGACGAGCGTGAATGGCCTGGGAGCGTGTGCGGCCGGGGTAGACCGGTAGACAAGCATGAGTGTCGCCGATGGCCGGCAAGCGCGGACAGCAGTGAGCGCAGTCTCCGCCATGGCCACGAGCTATTGGTCAACGGGGACACGAGATGTGGATGGATGCGTGAGGACGAAGCGTTTTCTGCGTAGAGGAGCGTGGGGATATAGATCTACCGGGTATTATACGACGAATCCAACGGACGCGCGGTGACCGGCCGGAAGTTGGGCCGGTCCGCCGGCGCCTATCGCCTGCCCCAAAAAATGGCCTTCAAAGAACAACGCACACGAACGCATGGCGCCGCTGCCACGCGCTGCCGATCTTCATCCCTGACTTCTCTCCTGCGCTGCCCCCGCCGCTTCCTTGTTCTCCTTCCCCTCCTCAGTCCCACCCACGTGTGCCGAACAAAATTACCAGCCACAGACGTCGTCGCGTGTCGCTCCCTGCGGGCGATCTGGGCGCCGACATACCTCCATCCCCCCTCCTGTCGGTGGCGGCAAGTGTCGTCGGGCAAACGCCGTATGGCTCTCCCTCTCCCGCACGCCAGGTGGTTTTGCGCTGTCAGTTGCGCCAAGTGGAGGCGTTGTGGCATGTGGTTGGGCGCGCCATGGCAGCGAGTGGTGGCTTGACCCGTGTCGTTGACGTGAAAAGGTCACGGGTGGCGAAGGAGCTGGATCGCAACGGTCGGGCGGTCAGATATGGTCATCCATCAGCCGGTGGATGGAGGTTGGGCGTGCTAGGATGCAACGTCGTGCGCTAGTTGTTATGGCGTTTGGCTGGTGGAGGCAGTAGTGGGGGTGCGAGGGGTTGCTAGTGGTTCCCTCCCTTTAGGAGGCGTGTTCACGCCTGGCTCATTTGAGCTGCAGCGTCGTCCACCATGTGTAGTGCTAGAGAAGACTCCAACAGACCAAAACTAGCATGTGTAGTCATGTTCTTACACACGTGGTTTGGGCCGCTCGTTTTTGGATTGGATTTCACCCCGTTTCGGAATGTGCCGGTGTGGGCCATCAAGATCGATTCTTTCTTAGCATTTCATGGGTGATGTGTTGAGGATTATCGCCCAGTTCATTGATCGGAGCTAGATGATGGCCAGATCCGACATGGCTCGTCCAGGTCCCGTGTGCTCGTGGAGTTCCTGTGTGCGGCGGTGTCGGGGGAAACTGTCCTCCCACGAGCACCTATGGGACCGGAGCCCCTTCTACGTTGCGGTAAGGGAGCGGAGGGAGCACGAAGAGCAGATCGAGGAGAGCACGCGGGCGGTTTACCCAGGTTCGGGCCGCGCGGACGCGTAAAACCCTACTCCTGCCTTGGATGTATTGAGCTCGGGAGCTTGAAGAGCTACAATACTAGCTACACCGAGCGAGAGAGTTGCTTAGGATTCGAACCCTTTCTACGTTGTGCATGGGCCTTCTTTTATAGCTCAAGGGGTCACCGACAGGTGTCAACGTAGAGGAGGGCAAAAATGTAACTTTGGTGGTAGTTGTAACAGTGCGGGAATAGTGCGTGAACAGTGGTCTTCACCTAACCTTGACAGTGGGGGACAAGAGCATTAAATGTCCGTCATCGTCGACCCCAAAAGTGTCCGTCCATGCTTCTCCGTCCGCCACGGCGCTAGCCTCGTCACCGTGGCTTGCCACGGTGTGCCCCAGGCTGCACAGCCATCCGCCACACGTCCCTGGAAGGGCCCCCGGACGACGCGTGGGCAGATGAGCTGGAGCGCGGGCACACAGCCTAAGTTTCCTCCCGGCAAGCACCTTGCCGGGGCAATGATCTTGCCGGGCCCGGAAGCTTGTCGCTCCCCGGGCCCTGCCGGGGCGCACGACGCGCCGAGGTATCTCTTTGAGTGTGTATTCCTTGGTCTTCCTGGCAAGCTCTTCTTGCCAGGGCTTTGTGCTGGAGTGATGGTCTTGAGCCTGGTACGGCCTTCCCGGCAAGCTCCTCTTTGCCGGGACCTTGATCTTCTGACTTGTATACTTTGTTCTTGAATGGCTTCATAGGGACCAGAAAAGGTTTCCGGCAAGCACGTGGTAAGCCCTGCCGCGGGAAGCTGCTACTGCCCGTGCACAAGTTGGAGTACTAAGGTACCCCTATCTTAGTATACCGATAGGAGCCCCCAGGCCTGGGCCACACACGGTGCCGAGCGCTGTTGGGCCAGGCCCAAAACAGTGCACGGGCACACGCGGCCCACGGCAAGCCGTATCCCCTTCCGCATCCGCCGCGCCCCTCCCTAACGGCACGCGTCGATTGCGGCGTCGTGGGAGAGATCGTGGCCTGTTCTTTAATGGGAAATGCAGAGCGTCCCCCACCTCCCCCTTAAAAGCAGAGGAAGCAGGGGCAGTTCCCTCCTTCGTCTTCATTGCGTCCTAATCCTTCCAGGAATCCCCCGCTGCTCCTTGCCTCCACCCCTCCTCCGCCGTCTTCCGTATCCGCGGCGCCGTCGAGCTCCTCGCCTCTTCCCTCGCCGCCCCCGCCATGGCTCCGAAGAGCTACAAGGCGAAAGCGGACAAGGCCAAGAAGGAGAAGTCTGAGCAGGCGGCGAAGCTGGCCGCCCTGCGGAAGAGGAATATGGTCTTCGCGCCGAGGCTTGGTGCGAAGGAACTGCCGAACAAGTACTATCTCTTCTGGTCGGGGGAGACCAAAGCTCATCCCCGCACCAGAGCCTTCCCTGCCGTCGCCAAAGACATGTTCCCCGGCGGGTACTTCTTCTTCGCTGCTTTCTTCCATTGTGGATTGTGCCCTCCGTACTCGGAGTTCTTTTGCGACATTATGAACACATATGGCCTCCACCTCCTAGACTTCACTCCCAACGCCATCCTTACGATGGCCGTTTTCGCACATCTGTGCGAAAACTATGTTGGATCCATCCAAACGTAGCACTCTTTCGCCATTTCTTTATGCCTAGAGTAGAGGCTGGCACTCCCCTTTCCGGCGGCATCTCCTGGATCTTCCGGCTGAATAAGAAGGATTCATACCTGAAGGGAGAACTCCGCGGCAAGTGGGAAGAATGGCGTGCAGATTGGTGCTGGGTAGTAGAGGATAAGCCGGGGCCTTTCACTGCGCCGCGCACAACAGCCATAGTGCGCGGCAGGAATTGGAGCGAATTAGCCCCGGAGGACAACAAGCTCAGTATTGCCCTCGTCAGGATTATCCGTCTCCGGGTAGCTAATCTGACCATCGGAGAGGTTGGGGCAGATTTCCTCCGCCGCCGCATTGCCCCTTTACAAGAGAGGAAAAGGCCCGCCTGGGAATTTGGCAATGCGGCGGATATCATGAGGCTGCGCCCAGGATTAAACTTCAATTTCACTGCTTTGGAGCTGAAAGGAATGGTCCGAGAGCTCTTCAAGCACGACCCGGCCCATCCGGAGTGGTTCAGACCAGCCAAGGGAGTGGTGCCGCTGTGCAACAGCACCGCCTGTGATTCCTTGCGCGCAATGATGCCGGAGTGCGACTCCCATGGTATCGTCCCCACCTGGATAGAGCCTCCTGTTGGAAATATGCCCTAGAGGCAATAATAAATTGGTTATTATTATATTTCCTTGTTCACGATAATCGTTTATTATCCATGCTAGAATTGTATTGATAGGAAACTCAGATACATGTGTGGATACATAGACAAACACCATGTCCCTAGTAAGCCTCTAGATGACTAGCTCGTTGATCAATAGATGGTTACGGTTTCCTGACCATGGACATTGGATGTCGTTGATAACGGGATCACATCATTAGGAGAATGATGTGATGGACAAGACCCAATCCTAAGCCTAGCACAGATCGTGTAGTTCGTATGCTAAAGCTTTTCTATATGTCAAGTATCTTTTCCTTAGACCATGAGATTGTGCAACTCCCGGATACCGTAGGAATACTTTGGGTGTACCAAACGTCACAACGTAACTGGGTGGCTATAAAGGTGCACTACATGTATCTCCGAAAGTGTCTGGTGGGTTGGCACGAATCGAGACTGGGATTTGTCACTCCGTATGACGGAGAGGTATCTCTGGGCCCACTCGGTAGGACATCATCATAATGTGCACAATATGTGATCAAAGAGTTGATCACGGGATGATGTGTTACGGAACGAGTAAAGAGACTTGCCGGTAACGAGATTGAGCAAGGTATCGGTATACCGACGATCGAATCTCGGGCAAGTGCTATACCGATAGACAAAGGGAATCGTATACGGGATTGATTGAATCCTTGACATCGTGGTTCATCCGATGAGATCATCGTGGAACATGTGGGAGCCAACATGGGTATCCAGATCCCGCTGTTGGTTATTGGCCGGAGAGTTGTCTCGGTCATGTCTACATGGTTCCCGAGCCCGTAGGGTCTACACACTTAAGGTTCGATGACGCTAGGGTTATAGGGAAAGTATATACGCGGTTACCGAATGTTGTTCGGAGTCCCGGATGAGATCCCGGACGTCACGAGGAGTTCCGGAATGGTCCGGAGGTAAAGATTCATATATGGGAAGTCCTGTTTTGGTCACCGGAAAAGTTTCGGGCGATATCGGTAATGTACCGGGACCACCGGGAGGGTCCCGGGGGTCCACCAGGTGGGGCCACCAGCCCCAGGTGGCTGCGTGGGCTAAGTGTGGGAGGGGACCAGCCCCAAGGGGGCTGGTGCGCCCCCCCACCAAGTCCCTAGGCGCATGGAGTGTGGAGGGGGGCAAACCCTAGGTCCAGATGGGCCTTAAGGCCCACCCTAGGGCGCCCCCTCTCTCTCCCCCCCTTGGCCGCACCCTAGATGGGTTCTGGGGGGCTGCCGCCACCCCTAGGGAGGAAACCCTAGATGGGGGCGCAGCCCCTACCTCCCCCCTATATATATGTGAAGTTTAGGGCTGCCCAGAACAAGTTTTGACCTCGGTCGATTGGCGCAGCCCTACCTCTCTCCCTCCTCGTCTCCCGCAGCGCTTGGCGAAGCCCTGCTGGAGTCCCGCGCTCCTCCACCACCACCACGCCGTTGTGCTGCTGTTGGATGGAGTCTTCCCCAACCTCTCCCTCTCTCCTTGCTGGATCAAGGCGTGGGAGACGTCACCGGGCTGCACGTGTGAAGAACGCGGAGGCACCGTCCGTTCGGTGCTAGGATCTTCGGCGATCTGAATCGCGGCGAGTACGACTCCATCAACCGCGTTCTTGAACGCTTCCGCTTAGCGATCTACAAGGGTATGTGGATCCAACTCTCCCCTCGTAGATGCATCTCCTAGATTGATCTTGGTGAACGTAGGAAAATTTTTGTTTCCCATGCGACGTTCCCCAACAGCTGTTGGAAATATGCCCTAGAGGCAATAATAAATTGGTTATTATTATATTTCCTTGTTCACGATAATCGTTTATTATCCATGCTAGAATTGTATTGATAGGAAACTCAGATACATGTATGGATACATAGACAAACACCATGTCCCTAGTGAGCCTCTAGACGACTAGCTCGTTGATCAATAGATGGTTACGGTTTCCTAACCATGGACATTGGATGTCGTTGATAACGGGATCACATCATTAGGAGAATGATGTGATGGACAAGACCCAATCCTAAGCCTAGCACAGATCGTGTAGTTCGTATGCTAAAGCTTTTCTATATGTCAAGTATCTTTTCCTTAGACCATGAGATTGTGCAACTCCCAGATACCGTAGGAATGCTTTGGGTGTACCAAATGTCACAACGTAACTGGGTGGCTATAAAGGTGCACAACAGGTATCTCCGAAAGTGTCTGTTGGGTTGGCACGAATCGAGACTGGGATTTGTCACTCCGTATGACGGAGAGGTATCTCTGGGCCCACTCGGTAGGACATCATCATAATGTGCACAATATGTGATCAAGGAGTTGATCACGGGATGATGTGTTACGGAACGAGTAAAGAGACTTGCCGGTAACGAGATTGAGCAAGGTATCGGTATACCGACGATCGAATCTCGGGCAAGTGCTATACCGATAGACAAAGGGAATCGTATACGGGATTGATTGAATCCTTGACATCGTGGTTCATCCGATGAGATCATCGTGGAACATGTGGGAGCCAACATGGGTTTCCAGATCCCGCTGTTGGTTATTGGCCGGAGAGTTGTCTCGGTCATGTCTACATGGTTCCCGAGCCCGTAGGGTCTACACACTTAAGGTTCGATGACGCTAGGGTTATAGGGAAAGTATGTACGCGGTTACCGAATGTTGTTCGGAGTCCCGGATGAGATCCCGGACGTCACGAGGAGTTCCGGAATGGTCCGGAGGTAAAGATTCATATATGGGAAGTCCTGTTTTGGTCACCGGAAAAGTTTCGGGCGATATCGGTAATGTACCGGGACCACCGGGAGGGGCCCGGGGGTCCACCAGGTGGGGCCACCAGCCCCAGGTGGCTGCGTGGGCTAAGTGTGGGAGGGGACCAGCCCCAAGGGGGCTGGTGCGCCCCCCCACCAAGTCCCTAGGCGCATGGAGTGTGGAGGGGGGCAAACCCTAGGTCCAGATGGGCCTTAAGGCCCACCCTAGGGCGCCCCCTCTCTCTCCCCCCCTTGGCCGCACCCTAGATGGGTTTTCTAGGGCTGGCCGCACCCCTAGGGGTGGGAAACCCTAAAGGGGGCGCAGCCCTCCCTTCCCCCTATATATATGTGAGGTTTTGGGGCTGCTAGACACACGAGAAAGTCTCCCTCTTGGCGCAGCCCTACCCCTCTCCCTCCTCGTCTCTTGCAGCGCTTGGCGAAGCCCTGCTGGAGTCCCGCGCTCCTCCACCACCACCACGCTGTCGTGCTGCTGTTGGATGGAGTCTTCCCCAACCTCTCCCTCTCTCCTTGCTGGATCAAGGCGTGGGAGACGTCACCGGGCTGTACGTGTGAAGAACGCGGAGGCACCGTTGCTTCGGTGCTAGGATCTTCGGCGATCTGAATCGCGGCGAGTACGACTCCATCAACCGCGTTCTTGAACGCTTCCGCTTAGCGATCTACAAGGGTATGTGGATCCAACTCACCTCTCGTAGATGCATCTCCTAGATTGATCTTGGTGAACGTAGGAAAATTTTTGTTTCCCATGCGACGTTCCCCTACAGTGGTATCAGAGCTAGGTTCTTGCGTAGATGTTTTCACGAGTAGAACACAAAGGGGTTTGTGGGCGTTGATGTTTAGATTGCTTCCCTCCTTGGTCTTTCTTGATTCAGCGGTATTATGGGATGAAGCGGCCCGGACCAACTTTACATGTCCACGTACATGAGACCGGTTCCATCGACAGACATGCGACTTTTGTTGCATAAGATGGCTGGCGGGTGTCTGTCTCTCCTATCTTAGTTGAATCGGAATAGACAAAGGCGGTCCTTGTAGAAGGTTAAATAGCAACTTAAATATCACCGTTGTGGCTTTGCGTAGGTAAGAAGCGTTCTTGCTAGATACCCATAGCAGCCACGTAAAACATGCAACAACAAATTAGAGGACGTCTAACTTGTTTTTGCAGGGTATGTATGTGATATGATATGGCCAATGACATGATGAGATATATTCGATGTATGAGATGATCATGTTGTAATAGTTAATATCGACTTGCATGTCGATGTATATGGCAACCGGCAGGAGCCATAGGGTTGTCTTTAATTTTTGTATGACCTGCGTGTCAATCATTAAGCGCTATGTAATGCTTTACTTTATCGCTAAACAGTAGCAATAGTAGTAAGAGCATGGTGGGCGCGCGACAACCCCGATGGCGACACGATGATGGAGATCATGATGATGGGGATCATGGTGTTACGCCGGTGACGATGGAGATCATGCCGGTGCTTTGGAGATGGAGATCAAAAGCACGAGTTGATGGCCATATCATGTCACTTATGATTTGCATGTGATGTTAATCCTTTTATGCATCTTATTTTTCTTAGGACGGCGGTAGCATTATAAGATGATCCTTCACTAAAATTTCAAGATGAAATTGTGTTCCCCCCGAGTGTGCGCCGTTGCGAAGGTTCGTCGTTTCGAAGCACCACGTGATGATCGGGTGTGATAGACTCTACGTTCGCATACAACGGGTGCAAGCCAGTTTTGCACATGCAGAACACTCGGGTTAGACTTGACGAGCCTAGCATGTACAGACATGGCCTCGGAACACGGAAGACCGAAAGGTCGAGCATGAGTCATATAGTAGATATGATCAACATGAAGATGTTCACCATTGACACCACCTCATCTCACGTGATGATCGGACTTGGGTTGGTGGATTTGGATCATGTCACGCTCGGATGACCAGAGGGATGTCAATTTGAGTGGGAGTTATAAGTAATTTGATTAGTTAAACTCACTTATCATGAACAATAGTCTAAGTTGCCTTTGCAAATTATGTTGTAGATCAATAGCTTGCGTTGTAGCTCCCTGTTTAAATACGATCCTAGAGAAAGACTAAGTTGAAAGATATTGTAAGCAAGGATGCGGACTGGGTCCGTAGTCCGAGGAGTGTCCTCACTGCTGCACAGAAAGCTTACGTCTTTGACGCACCGCTCAATGTGCAAACCCCTACAACGTTGTCTGTGGATGTTGTGAACACCTGAGAGACACGTCCTGATGACTAGTTGATAGTTTAGTGCACCATACTTTACGGCTTAGAATCGGGATTCCAATGACGTTTTGAACGCCATGGAACATATGAGATGTTCTAAGAGCTGAAATTGGAATTTCAGGCTCATGCCCGTGTTGAGAGGTATGAGACCTCTGACAAGTTCCTTTGCCAAAAAGATGGAGGAGAATAGCTCAACTAGTGAGCACGTGCTCAGAATGTCTGGGTGCTAAAACCACTTGAACCAAGTGGGAGTTAATCTTCCAGGTGAGATAGTGGTTGACAGAATTCTCTAGACACTATCACCAAGCTACTAGAACTTCGTGATGAACTATGACATGCAAAGGATGGAGATGATCCCGGTGCTGTCAGCGGTTCTTAGTACCGCAAAAGTAGAGATCAAGAAGGAGCATCAAGTGTTGATGGTTTAACAAGACCACTGGTTTCAAAAGGGTAAGGGCTAGAAGGGAAACTTCATGAATGGCAAACCTGTTGTCGCTCTGATGAAGGAACCCATGGTTGAACCCAAACCTCGAGACTAAGTGCTTCTATTGTAAGGGGAACGGTCACATGGTAGCGGAACCACCCCAAATACATGGTAGATATGATAGCTGGCAACTTCAACAAAGTGTATTTGATATACGTGTTATTGATGTGTACCTTAGTAGTGCTCCTTGTAGCACCTGGGTATTGGATACCGGTTCAGTTGCTATTATTAGTGACTTGAAGCAAGAGCTACGCACTGAACGGAGACTAGCTAAGGGCGAGGTGACGATGTGTGTTGGAAGTGTTTCCAAGGTTGATAAGATCACCATCGCACACTTCCTCTATTTTCGAGATTAGTGTTGAACCTAGATAAATGTTATCAGGTGTCTACGTTGAGCGTGAAAATGATTAGATCATGTTCATCGCAATACGGTTATTCATTTAAGTTAGAGAATAATGGTTATTCTGTTTACATGAATAATACCTTTATGGTCATGCACCCAATGGTTCGTTGAATCTCGATCATAGTAATACACATGATGATAATATTAATGCCAAAAGATGTAGAGTTAATAATGATAGTACCACTTTCTTGTGGCACTGCCGCTTAGGTCATTTTGGCATAAAATGCATGAAGAAACTCCATGCTGATGGATGTTTGGAGTCACTTGATTTTGAATCGCTTGACACATGCGAGCCATGCCTCTTGGGCAGGATGACTAAGATCCCGTTTTCAGGTACAATAAAACGGGCAAGTGACTTGTTGGAAATCATACATACTGATGTATGTGATCCAATGAGAATTAAGGCGTGTGGTGGATATCGTTATTTTCTCATCTTCACTGACGATTTGAGTAGATATGGTATATTTACTTAATGAAGCAAAAGTCTGAAACGTTTGAAAGGTTCAAACAATTTCAGAGTGAAGATTAAGAATCATCATAACAAGAAGATCATGTTCCTACGATCTGATCAAGGGGATATTTTCTGAATTATGAGTTTGGCAATCACTTAAGACATTGTGGAATTGTTTCGCAGTTGAAGCCCCCTTGAACACCACAGCGGAATGGGGTGTCCGGACATCGTAATCGAACCTTATGAGATATGGTGCGATCTATGATGTATCTTACCGATCTACCGCTGTTATTTTGAGGTTATGCATTAGAGGCAGCTGCATTCACTTTAGATAGGGCACCATCTAAGTCCGTTGAGACGACGTCGTATGGTTTGGCAAGAAACCGTAGTTGTCGTTTCTCAATGTTTGGGGCTGCGAGGCTTATGGCTTCAGCCGGGAAAAGCTCGAACCCAAAGCGGACAAAACATCTTCATAGGATACCCAAAGGTAACAGTTGGGTATACCTTCTATCTCAGATCCAAGGACAAAAATGTTTGTCGCTAAGAATGGGTCCTTTCTCGAGAAGGAGTTTCTCTCAAAAGAATTGAGTGGGAGGAAGATAGAACTTGATGAGGTTGTCGAACCCTCACTTCAACCGGAGAGTAGTGCAACACAGAAAGATGTTTCTGTGGAACCTACGACAGTTGAAGAGGAAACTAATGATAGTGATCATGAAGCTCCAGATCAAGTTGCTATCGAACCTCGTAGGTCGACAAGGATATGTACTACTCCTGAGTGGTACGGTGATCCTGTCTTAGAGGTCATGTTGTTGGACAACGATGAACCTACGAACTATGGAGAAGCGATGGTGGGCCCGTATTCCGGCAAATGGTTAGAAGCCGGGAAATCCGAGATAGGATCCATGTATCAAAACAAAGTATGGACTTTGGTGGACTTGCCCGATGATTGGCAAGCCATTGAGATAACTGGATCTTGAAGAAGAAGACGGACGTGGACGGTAATGTCACCGTCTATGAAGCTCGACTTGTGGCGAAGAGTTTTCCACAAGTTCAAGGAGTTGACTACGATGAGATTTTCTCACCCGTAGCGATGCTTAAGTCCGTCGGAATCATGTTAGCATTAGCTGCATTTATGAAATCTGGCAGATGGATGACAAAACAAGTTTCCTTACCAGTTTTCGTAAGGAAAGGTTGTATGTGATACAATCAGAAAGGTTTTGTCGATCCTAAGGATGCTAAAAGGATATGCTAGCTCCAGCGATCCTTCCATGGACTAGAGCAAGCATCTCGGAGTCGGAATATACACTTTGATGGAGTGATCAAAGTTTTTGGGTATACAAAGTTTGTTGGAAACTTGTATTTGCAATAAAGTGAGTGGGAGCACTACAACATTTCTGATAAGTGTATGTGAATGACATATTGTTGATCCGAAATGATGTAGAATTTCTAGAAAGCATAAAGGGTTGTTTGAAATGAGTTTTTCAAAGGAAGACCTGGATAAAGCTGCTTACATATTGGGCATCAAGATCTATACAGATAGATCAAGACGCCTGATGATACTTTCAAAAGAACACACACCTTTGACATGATTTTGAAGGAGTTCAAAATAGATCAGTCAAAGAAGGAGTTCTTACCTGAGTTGTAAGGTGTGAAGTTGAGTAAGACTCAAAACTTGACCACGGCAGAAGGAAGAGGAAGGACGAAGGTCGTCCCCTATGCTTTTGTCATAGGCTCTGTACGGTATGCCATGCTAAGTACCGCACCCGATGTGTGCCTTGCCACATGTCTGGCAAGAGGGTACAAAGGTGATCCAGGAGTGGATTACTAGATAGTGGTCAAAATTTTCCTTAGAGGAGTAAGGAAATGTTTCTCGGTTATGGAGGTGATAAAGAGTTCGACGTAAAGAGTTACGTCGATGCAAGCTTAACACCTATCCGGATAACTCTAAGTGGAGATACCGGATACGTATAATGGAGCAACAGTTTGGAATAGCTCCAAGTGGAACGTGATAGCAGCATCTACGATATAACATAAAGTTTTTGCGAAGAACATAGGGATCTGAATGTTGCAGACCCGTTGACTACAACCTCTCTCACAAGCATAACATGATCAAACCCAGAACTCATTGAGTATTAATCACATATTGATGTGAACTAGATTACTGACTCTAGTGAACTCTTTGGATGTTAGTCACATGGCGATGTGACCTGTGAGTGTTAATCACATGGCGATGTGAACTAGATTATTGACTCTAGTGCAAGTGGGAGACTGTTGGAAATATGCCCTAGAGGCAATAATAAATTGGTTATTATTATATTTCCTTGTTCACGATAATCGTTTATTATCCATGCTAGAATTGTATTGATAGGAAACTCAGATACATGTGTGGATACATAGACAAACACCATGTCCCTAGTAAGCCTCTAGATGACTAGCTCGTTGATCAATAGATGGTTACGGTTTCCTGACCATGGACATTGGATGTCGTTGATAACGGGATCACATCATTAGGAGAATGATGTGATGGACAAGACCCAATTCTAAGCCTAGCACAGATCGTGTAGTTCGTATGCTAAAGCTTTTCTATATGTCAAGTATCTTTTCCTTAGACCATGAGATTGTGCAACTCCCGGATACCGTAGGAATACTTTGGGTGTACCAAACGTCACAACGTAACTGGGTGGCTATAAAGGTGCACTACAGGTATCTCCGAAAGTGTCTGGTGGGTTGGCACGAATCGAGACTGGGATTTGTCACTCCGTATGACGGAGAGGTATCTCTGGGCCCACTCGGTAGGACATCATCATAATGTGCACAATATGTGATCAAGGAGTTGATCACGGGATGATGTGTTACGGAACGAGTAAAGAGACTTGCCGGTAACGAGATTGAGCAAGGTATCGGTATACCGACGATCGAATCTCGGGCAAGTGCTATACCGATAGACAAAGGGAATCGTATACGGGATTGATTGAATCCTTGACATCGTGGTTCATCCGATGAGATCATAGTGGAACATGTGGGAGCCAACATGGGTATCCAGATCCCGCTGTTGGTTATTGGCCGGAGAGTTGTCTCGGTCATGTCTACATGGTTCCCGAGCCCGTAGGGTCTACACACTTAAGGTTCGATGACGCTAGGGTTATAGGGAAAGTATGTACGCGGTTACCGAATGTTGTTCGGAGTCCCGGATGAGATCCCGGACGTCACGAGGAGTTCCGGAATGGGCCGGAGGTAAAGATTCATATATGGGAAGTCCTGTTTTGGTCACCGGAAAAGTTTCGGGCGATATCGGTAATGTACCGGGACCACCGGGAGGGTCCCGGGGGTCCACCAGGTGGGGCCACCAGCCCCAGAAGGCTGCGTGGGCTAAGTGTGGGAGGGGACCAGCCCCAAGGGGGCTGGTGCGCCCCCCCACCAAGTCCCTAGGCGCATGGAGAGGGGAGGGGGGCAAACCCTAGGTCCAGATGGGCCTTAAGGCCCACCCTAGGGCGCCCCCTCTCTCTCCCCCCCTTGGCCGCACCCTAGATGGGTTTTCTAGGGCTGGCCGCACCCCTAGGGGTGGGAAACCCTAAAGGGGGCGCAGCCCTCCCTTCCCCCTATATATATGTGAGGTTTTGGGGCTGCTAGACACACGAGAAAGTCTCCCTCTTGGCGCAGCCCTACCCCTCTCCCTCCTCGTCTCTTGCAGCGCTTGGCGAAGCCCTGCTGGAGTCCCGCGCTCCTCCACCACCACCACGCCGTCGTGCTGCTGTTGGATGGAGTCTTCCCCAACCTCTCCCTCTCTCCTTGCTGGATCAAGGCGTGGGAGACGTCACCGGGCTGTACGTGTGAAGAACGCGGAGGCACCGTTGCTTCGGTGCTAGGATCTTCGGCGATCTGAATCGCGGCGAGTACGACTCCATCAACCGCGTTCTTGAACACTTCCGCTTAGCGATCTACAAGGGTATGTGGATCCAACTCACCTCTCGTAGATGCATCTCCTAGATTGATCTTGGTGAACGTAGGAAAATTTTTGTTTCCCATGCGACGTTCCCCTACACCTCCGTCGGATACAGTGCTGAGCTTCTTCGACAACTTAGTTGAGACGCCCAAGAACTCCGAGGAGAACAGGGGCCTCACCCGGGCCACTACGGCGCGGGACATAGCTTATATTGCTTCCAGGATGGAAGAGGCCGCCGCAGCTGCGGCGGCAGGTGACTTTGGATACACGGTGGACGACGCAGAGGCCGCAGACGCGGCGTGCCAAGCAGAGGAGGCAGAAATCCACAGGCTGCTCAAGCTTCCGCCCGAGGAGTTTAGCGGGGTGCCTTCTCTGAGGCTTGCCGGGATACCCGGGGTTGTCGGGGTAAGCGAGGCCGCCGCAGGGAGCGAGGTTGCCGGAGGGAGCGGGGCCGCCGGAGGGAGCGGGACCGCCGGAGGGAGCGAGGCCGCCGGGCATGGTGCTGGACCCAGCGAGCCTGCCGGGGAGGAGGAGGAGGACGTCGAGGCTGATGAAGACACCGCTAGATCTCTGGGACTCAACGACGATGCCTCCTCGTCCTCAGAGAACTCCCCCCCTCCGGCGAGTCCTACGCAACCACCGAGGAAGCGCCTCCGCAAGGTGGCTACGGCGACGAGGACGCAGGCGCCTAGACAGCAGCCTGCGCGCCGGGCGACGCGCGCCACCAGGGCGAGCCAAGCCGCGACGGAGGAGGCGCCCCGTGCGCCAGCGCCAAGCGGAGGGGGATCCTCCCGGAGCGGAACGGCCGCTCCGCCTGCTCCTCGGGCCTCGGCGTTAACGGAGGCTGGGTCTTCGCAGCCCCCAGCCCCGGAGACCGCCAAGCGCCCGAGGGAGCCTTATCCTCCTGCTCCTCGCGCGGGAGCATCTCAGGTGGAGTTCGACTTCTCCGCCCTCAGCTCCGACGACGACGAGGAAGAGGAGTAAGTACTTGCTGCTTGTAACTTCTTCGATTTTGTCTTGATTTTCCTTGATGATTCTGATCTTGTTCTTGCCTTGCTTTCAGGACCCTGGCCCAGTGGATGGCGAAGAGGGCCAAGATCCCCGTGATCGTGGTTGAAGACGACTCGCCCGCCGCGGCGACCGGAGACACGCCAGCGGCAAGCTTACCGGATCAACCTGCTGCTCCGAGGAGCAGCCCCCAGCGCAGCCCCCAGCGTAAGTCTGGTTTTTGTCTTTCTGCTTGGCGGGCGCGCTTGAGGTTGTTGTCTGTACTGATATTTTGTTGTCTTGTTTGTCTTGTGCAGAAGTGGAGCCGCAGCCGCAGGAGCGCCCGGAGACTGCCCCCAACGAGCCACTTGCTCCATCCTCCCCGCCAAGGGTGAACTCCCCGGCGAGGGAGAACGCTTCGCCAAGGACGGGCACCCCGCCAAGGGCGGGCACCCCGCCAAGGGTGAGCAGCCCGACAAGGGTGACCACCCCGCCAAGGGAGGGCGCGGGCGGCCCTCCGCCAGCAGGGGCCACTGCTCCACCGCCAAGGGAGGACTCCCCGGCGAGGGAGCCTGTCGTTGAAGAAGTCCGCGAAGGTAAGTCTTGCAACTTCATCTTCTTGAACTTGTCTTTTTGGATATTTGCTTGATCTTTTCTTTCCTTCTTCTTCTGCTAGATCCTCCTGCACCGGAGCGGATGGAGACAGAGACCGCCGGCGAGGAGGGCACGCAAGGCGACAGCGGCAACGCCACTGCCGCTGGGGGCATGGCTGGAGCCGACGAGCCTGCCACTGAGGAGACCGCCCCGACCGCAGACGCCGCGGCTGGGGAGGGGGGCGGCGACCACACTGCTGGCCCGGAGGCAGCAGGAGCGTCAAGCGCTACACCGGCCACCGACCCCTCCGCCGCCATGGAGCAGCCAGGCGTCTATCTTGAGGCCCCCAACGGAGTCTTTATACAAGTCCCGTGGGGGTCTTCGTCGCGAGCCCCCGTGGAGGGAGAGACCTACGATGGAGAGGTCCTCGCCTCCGCGGGGTTGAAGGTCGTTGAAGCACTTGGCGGTGGAGACGAGCCCGAAGAGGAGAAGTTACTCCGCCGGCTCCTAGCCCTGTACCGGGCCAGGCAGGCGAAGCTGGACTCCCGGGAAGCTCTTGCCGCCAAGGCTGGAGTTGATTTGGAGAAACGCGCCGCGGAGCTTCGCGCCGCCAACCAGGCAGCCCTCCGCAACTTGGCGGAGGAGAGAGAAGGGCTTGCCGAGGAGTAGCAAGCCTTCCTCCTGGAGAAGGCGGAGGCAGAAGAGCGGCAGCGGCTGGCCGCCGAGGAGTTATCTCGGCGGGAGGGGGCGCTCAACCAGCGGAAGGTCGAGCTCGACGCCCATGACGACGAACTCACCGCCCGGGAGCAGACCCTCGGCGGGGTCCTGAAGGAGGCAAAGGAAGCCGCTGCCGCCGCGGAAACCGCCAAGAGGGACCTGGAGCTCAAGGTGGATCAGCTGGAGCGGTACCTGAAAGCAAGTGAGGACAGAGTCACCGCGCTCAACGTGGAGCGGGAGAAAGATGCCCACACCAACTCCGACTTGCAGGTACGACTCTCCAAGAAGGGCGACGAGCTCACTGCCGCCAAAGATTCAATTGCTGACTTGGAGTTGAAGGTCTCCACTTTAACTGATTCGCTCGACGCCGCCCGGGACCGCGAGACGAAGCTGAAGGACGAGATCCGCAAGGAGCGGAACTTGGTGGAGAGCGTCGCCGTCTCTGCGAATAACTTCAGCCAGGCGGTGGAGCAATGGACCGACGAGCTGGTCACCTCCGCTGCCAGTATTGACAAGGAGATGATGGCGCTGAGGGCGGAGCACCTCGTGTACTCTCTCGACGAGGACCTCCCCCACAGCGCCAGGCTAAGTCTCTTCTTCAGGGGAATCGCGCCGGCGCTTGCACGGCTGCGGGAGAAGCTCCCCGCGCAGCTGGCCGACGAGTCGCGCCGGCTCTGCGCGGGCACTCTGGAGCGCGTCTTGACGAAGATCGTCTACCGCAACCCCGGCATTAACCTTGTGAACGTTCTCCGCAGCTTGCCGGACGACGCAGATCAGGAGGCGTTGAAGGCGCAGGTCGCCCACATCGTCGCCAAGGTGAACAAGGTCACAAAGCGTGAAGGCGACCGCGTAGACTAGGCCTCTTGCTTTCTGTTTCCTTTGCCGCTGCTAGGCACGTTATTGGACTAGAATCAATTAGTTATTGTGGCAAGTTATCTATTGTAATATACAACCTTATTTCAGGCTATTGATGCAGTGTTATCTCCCTTGTTTTTGATCCTTCACTTTGTATGCTTTTTGCCCTACGCTTTTAGGGGACTTGCCGGCAAGGGGCCCTTGCCGCGAGCGCTGAGTGCTGGACTCTTAGCAGCCTGCTGGCAAAGGCCTTACCGGCAAGAAACCTTGCCGCAGCTAGTCGCAACGCACTTAGCTTGCTGAGCGAACTCGAAAATGAAGTAAGGGCGCGACACTTGTCGCAGCTCACTTAAGTTGTTGAGCGTGCTCGAAAACAAAGTAAGGGTGCGGCTAGCCACGGGTAGGTTCCTCCGCGCACAGGTTTTCCATACGAAGTGTGGTTGTTCAAGGAAGATAACAAAAATTTAAAAATTTGAACTGCTCAAATTCTGGTAACTTAGCTTTCATATATTGCTTGCTCCCCGACAAGGCTTCTTTCTTGAACAGCACTTGGTTCATTCTCCGCCTCCTTCCCCCCCGGCAAACTTGTGCGCGAGGAATACTCCTTCTGCTTAAGAGGGAAAGAAAACGAGGAGGGAAAATAAGTATATAGCCTTACGGCTTGCTAATGCTTACCAGGGATGTGCGTTGCACGCGGTGCCGAACAATGCATGCAAATAACAAAGAAAAGCATGGAAATGGCAAATAGTGCGAAGCACAAAAACTTTACTGATGCACGGGATCTGCGCCCGGCTTTGTACAAAGGTTTACATGCAACAGCGGCAAGACTTGTACAAAAGGTGGTTGCCGGAGCGGATCACGGCAAACGCGCCTTATGGGTGAAACTTGCGAAGATGCTCTATGTTCCAGGAGTTGCTCACCGGTAAGCCTTCTTCGGTCTCAAGGCGGACAGCGCCGGGCCTTGTGACTTGTCTCACCCGATAAGAGCCTTCCCACTTCGGCGTCAACTTGTTGGAATTCTTGGCGGACTGAACATGCCGAAGAACAAGGTCGCCTTCCTCGAGACTCCTGGCCTTGACCTTGCGGCTATGGTAGCGACGCAAGGCTTGCTGGTATCGAGCAGCTCGTACAGCAGCCTGGAGACGTTCCTCCTCAAGGAGCAATGCATCATCTTGACGCAGTTGCTCTTGCTCAAGCTGATCATAAGCGAGTACTCGAGGAGATCCGTATACGAGTTCCGTGGGGAGAACTGCCTCTGCTCCATAGACAAGAGCAAAGGGTGTCTGTCCGGTGGCTCGATTTGGTGTGCATGGGCCTCCTTTTATAGCTCAAGGGGTCACCGACAGGTGTCAACGTAGAGGAGGGCAAAAATGTAACTTTGGTGGTAGTTGTAATAGTGCGGGAATAGTGCGTGAACAGTGGTCTTCACCTAACCTTGACAGTGGGGGACAAGAGCATTAAATGCCCGTCACCGTCGACCCCAAAAGTGTCCGTCCATGCTTCTCCGTCCGCCACGGCGCTAGCCTCGTCACCGTGGCTTGCCACGGTGTGCCCCAGGCTGCACAGCCATCCGCCACGCGTCCCTGGAAGGGCCCCCGGACGACGCGTGGGCAGATGAGCTGGAGCGCGGGCACACAGCCTAAGTTTCCTCCCGGCAAGCACCTTGCCGGGGCAATGATCTTGCCGGGCCCGGAAGCTTGTCGCTCCCCGGGCCCTGCCGGGGCGCACGACGCGCCGAGGTATCTCTTTGAGTGTGTATTCCTTGGTCTTCCTGGCAAGCTCTTCTTGCCAGGGCCTTCTGCTGGAGTGATGGTCTTGAGCCTGGTACGGCCTTCCCGGCAAGCTCCTCTTTGCCGGGGCCTTGATCTTCTGACTTGTATACTTTGTTCTTGAATGGCTTCATAGGGACTAGAAAAGGTTTCCGGCAAACACGTGGTAAGCCCTGCCGCGGGAAGCTGCTACTGCCCGTGCACAAGTTGGAGTACTAAGGTACCCTTATCTTAGTATACCGACAGGCGGTGACCAGTCCATTTTATGGTAGTGTGTGTTTGATCTCGTTCTACCCAGTGGCACTGGGTGCCATCAGATCCTGGGATTGTCGGTGGAAGACTTGGCTTCCAATGAAAATCTTGCACTGACCATGTCACTGCCAACAGTGACGGTGTCCACGGATGTTGTCTTCCTCCTTAGTGGTACCATTTTGAAGTCGATTGCCCTTTGTACCTCATGCCTGAGATCTCAAGGTCGAAACCTAAGATCAGAATATGCCAGATCCGGTGACGGCAATGTCCTCAGCGTCTTTTTCCTACATAGAGGCACCACCTTCAAGATCCCAACGATGGATTCCGATGGTGTGCACGATTGATGGCAGAGCTTGGGTTTGTGGTGGTGCCGACGGGGTCCTTTTTCCCCCTCTTCCTTTTTTGTTGCCTTTTTGCGATGCTTTTGGGGTGTGTTGTAATGCATTTTTCTTATCAGATGGATTTGACCATTCTCCTACCAACATTTCTAAAAAAGGGGCACAAAATATGGAGCCATTTCAAGGCTAGAGTGGATGTGCTCGTTCTTTTCAAAAGAACGATAGACGTGTTGCTTCACTCAAGCTTACAACTCTCAGTCTACCAAACCACCGCAAGTAGGGAGTCGTTTCTGAGACGTGAGGCGACCGAATTTCCACCCCGTTCAGTCGCCGCCGCCGCTGGTTCCCCCTCTCTCCCAGGCCGCTCCAATGGCCGGAGGGTGGGGGAACCCCGGGTCCGTGCGTCTGGCTTGTAAATAGGGTAGGGAAAGGTTTGTTGGGGCGCCGTTGGGAAGAAGGCTGCGGTGTTGCGGTGCTGGGTTGTGCTCGAGTTCGGTCCCCTTGTCCGATGAGGGCCTTCGGCCCAGAGTCGGCATGCTCAGCGCAGTAGATTCCTGCCAGTTCATGGGGCCGGCGAGGTTAGGGCTGCTTGCTGTGCGAGCACATAGGCGTAGGTGCACTTGGGCCTGGTCCGCGAGACGGCGGTGCTGGCCATGTTCCGAGTTTTTCCGTTTCAGCCTTGTCCCTATTACATCATCGCGTTCTCTAGCGCCGGCGGGAGGCTGGTGACTTCGTTGTACAGGAGGATGCCAGTTACTGCTGCTCTCTCAATTGGTGCAGATGGTGATGGCAACCTTTGAGCTCAGGTGCTTTCGTAGCTTGGTTTGTGGATGGCAGCGGGCGTATCGGTCTTTCTCCTCTATTTTTGCCGGTTGGAGATGCCAAATCTGCAGTCCACCGAGCATGGGGAGGTACCCCGGCCGACAAGCCACATGGACTCAGTCTAGTTTCTTTGCGGTGAACCGTTTAATCGGCTCACAAAGCTATTACAACGATGGTGCTTCGGCATATTTGGTATGTTTGTGTCGTGGAACTGTCACGGCAGATGTCCTAGGGTGAGGACTTAATCGCGAGGCCAACGCATCTATGTGGTAGCTTGAGAGGCGTTGAGCGGAATCGAGAGACGCAACACAACACAAGGATTTAGACAACTTCGGGCCCCGGGAAACATCAACCGGTAATAGCCCTACATGTTGTTTGTGGCTAGGTCTCATTATGATCCTCATGGAGTCGTCGGTAAGCCGGCTCTTTGTGTCTAGCCCTAGAGATTGTTTCTTATTATTTGTCCCTCCTCCCTCTTGGGGAGCCCTTCCCCTCCTTATATATCTTGAATGGGCGGGTTACATATGGAGTCCTAGTAGGATTAGGACTAACTTATCTTCTATTACAAACGGGATACAAGTCCGGGTCTTGCTTCCTTTGTAGGAGAATATTCCTTATGACTTTCCTCTTAAGCCGGTCCACCATAGCATGAGTCGGCCTGCTGGGTCTTGGGCCTTGTCGTCCATCTGATCCATTCGCCGGGTCACCAGTGAGTCACAATGTCCAGGCGGGTTGCATGTAAACCACCATGTTTGGGCGGATAGCGAGTGAGTCGCCGAGTTCCAGACGGGTCTTTGGTGAGTCACCAAGTCCGACCGGGTCATACCGCGGGGTATATCCCCGACATTAGCCCCTAGTTTAATTCGGATTTATCCATGTTAAACTGATCCTGCAACATAAACACAAGAACAAATTTGTCAGCTTGTGCTCCGGGTTAGAAATTCTTGTAAGCCGGCACCTGATCATCTTTAAGTCCTTGTCATTTCCTCCTTGATATGTATCCATGATCTCATAGCAAATCTCCATAGCAGATATGTTCAAAATTTGCCAATGCAAAAAATCCGGGCACTTCTTCTGAAAAATCGGGGTCAACAGGCCAACTTCATAATCAATTTGCTGACGTTGGTTTCTCACAGAGAAATATTGTGAAGAATAATTCATTTGATTCGGCTCCCAATGCTTAAGAAAAAAAATTGGTCTTTGAAATACTCATCTGATATTCAGCCGGCTTGAAGATGTAAAACTTGCCGGTTTATCATTGCCAAAATTGTCAGGTTATAAAAACTGATGATCCTGGGTTATGACTGTTATACACACCGGGTCATGATTGTTGCAAACGTCGGGTCACACTATTAATCTCCCCGGTTTGCTCAAAATTGAGAATTTGAAGATGTTCCTCCTTTATATGCATATTACCTGTAGCCCCAAGTCTTAAGAGGAGAACGTAGTGATAGCTTAAGACTTGTTTCAATATAAATGTTGCAACCTTGAAGAAATCCAGATTGTTCATCTCAGTCACTAGTCAAAACTGAATATTCCACATATGTAGCCCCCAAGTGCCGGGTTGTCATGCTTGCAGCAACCTGGGATTTGTAATTGCCTTGTGCTAATAAAAACTTCAACCAGTGTATCCCCCAAGGGCCGGGTCATTATGCAATAATGGGCAGGGACTTTATATGTATGATCGTGTAGACTTTGAACAGCAACGTGTAGCCCCAAGGGCCGGGTCAGTACGATAATACTGAGCTGGAACTTTATATATACTTCATTGAAAATAACATCATATGATGTAACCCCCACCATGAGGCTCGAACCCACGTCTATAAGGTTAAGAGCTTTGTACTCTATCAACTGAGCAATGAACCCTTCAATATAATGGATTAAGGCTTGTGTACCTTGAACTTTTGACAGGAGCAATTGGTACCCCCAAGGGCCGGCTCATTACGATGTGATGAGTCGGGTCTTCAACAAGGCAAGTAAAAAATGACCTTGCATTAGCCCTCAAGTGCCATGGTGCATGCTGGCAGTGACATGGGACTTGCATATTTGATGTAATCTCAATTTGAATAACGTAGCCCCCAAGTGCCAGGTCGTAAGCCTGCAGCGACTCGGGACTATTCCTTCCATTGTAGAATAAATCATATCCATTGATAAGATAATAGCCATTGCGCGAAAGTGACTTTGAAAACCTCAATCATAATACTGGTTATTGATAACCATAAAAAAATCCAGCCATGTTGGCTATTAAAGATTTGAATAATATAACCTGGTTTGAAAACCGGTTCCTACAATATAAATCAGTATATTTATGCATATATGATGCATGTTATGATGATGTATTGTATGATGCAATATATGATGATGTATGCGTATGATGCAATGTATGATGATGTATGTGCATGATAATAAAATACTTCAATAAAAAAAATCGAGGCTTTTGCAGGCCGCCAAGCCAAAGTTTCTTCTTCAATGAAACTAGCCTGTTGGCCACTGGAAGGTACGCGCTTTCTGTGAGCCGGCTCTCACAGTACCCAATCGACATTTGAACCTAGATAAGTTCAGGTCTTATTTAAAGATAGACTTATCTAGAGTACGCGGGGTCAGAGTTGCATCATGCATAATAGGCCGATTTATCCAAGTTTCAAGGAAGGCGGCTTTATGAGCCCGGATCTATCCTGACTATCTGTAAGCCGTGCTCTCACATGACAAACTGGCGTTTTAACCTTAGCAAGCTCATGATCTTTGGTCAAATACGCCGTAAATGATTGATTGCTAAGAGTTTGACGGGTCAATCAGGATGACCCGATGGAGTTGAAGCAGCTGGTATACAGGTAGGATGACCCGGAAAGGTTATGTCCTCTTTGGTCGAATACGCCTATGTTTGAACATAACCCAGTCAAAAGGGTAGTAATGCTATGTTCTCTTTGGTCGAATACGCCTATGTTTGAACATGAAGCCCCCAAGTGACATACTTACGAATTTGTGCTCGTCGAGGACCTATGTTTGCGCTATGCTATGCATCCAACGCTCTTTGGTCCCTGTAATTTTCCTAAGAACTCGAACTTACGAGAGATGGATATTCTTCTTGAGCCAGAATTTTATACCGGATATTGAGAGCTTCAGAGCTTTTGTGGGAGACAGATTTCCCTTGAGCTGGATTTGGAAACTGGATATTGAGCCAGAATCTTCATTTTGAGCCGGAAATATTTCTGACGGTTTTGAAATTTTCACCAACAGGGCAGTTGCCTCCGGGGCCGGGTTATTTTTTCCCTTCATTGTCCTAGGGTTCTTGAATTTGCTAAAACTGGCAAGACTTGCTGAGTCATATCATTGTAGCCCCCGAGTCTTGAGACTACTCGAGGAGTTGGCTTGAGACTCTCCATACTTGACCATGATATGAACCGGCATATAGTTGAACAGCGGATTGCCGAAATATGTTGAATCTCTTCGAGTTATAAATGACCATGTCCATTGATCCATCCAATGTAGGCTAGGGCCATAGCTTGATGGTCTTCTTTGCAATTATGAATTTCTGCAAAAGAATTTGCACAAACGAGAGTAATTGTTCTCAAAGAAAACAAAAATGTATCAATAGAAACTTGACAGGATGGATTTCACCTGATATGTTTTATCAAGAATCATCAGCCGTAGGGTTGCAGCCATGATGACAGAGGTGGCAGCCTAAAACGCGGCACTGGGCGGCTCAGGAAGGATCCTCCGGGTCATGTTTGACCCTTTTTTATGCAACTTGACTCTTTCTTTATTCCACCGGGTTAAAACTTCCCCTCATTGGGTGCGTCGGTGAGTCGGGATGGAAACGGCGGCTAGAGGCCACTGGGCGCGGCGGCGGCAGTGAGCCGGCGCTGGCGGCTCGTAGAGAAGCAACGGCCAGGCAGTGAGTGGCTGAGTTTGAAGTTTGAAGTTGCGGCGGCCCGCTCTTGTAGTGAACAATCATCCCGCATCAAAAACATCGCAAGCCAGAGTAATTTGTTTTTTTGACAAAAAGCAATATATGCTAATAAATAAACTTAAACGGATAGATGTCACCTGATTGTTCAGATGAAGAATGATCCGTTCAACGTGATAAAGGCGGCTTAGGCCGACCGACAACTCAGTATAGTCCCGGCGGTTCAGACAGACCGGCAACTCAATACGCGGCAAAACGACAACTCAACTCAACAGTGGCGGCTCAATAATGGCGGCTGCTTTTGAAGCGGAGGCTTAGATAAAATTGCTATGCAGTCTTGATTAGTGGTAGCATCAGGGAAACAACCAAAATAGTCTGCTAGTGCGATTTTACTGCTTCATCAATACACACGTAGGGTTGTTTGGTTTCTAGCCACACTTTACCACACTTTGCCACACCTCGCCTTAGGCAAGTTTGACCAAGTTAGATGGGTGTTTGGTTCTAGCCACACCTTAGGCAAGATTTTTTTTATGAGTAGTGAACCCCACATGTCTTAGACACAAAAGGTGTGGCAAGATTCCCTTAGGCAAGCCAAAGTGTGGCTAACAATTTGAGCAACTCAAGTTAGTCAAGTGTGGCAAGTGCGGCAAAAATAATGTGGCAATATAAGGCAAACATAGTCACAATCCAAACAACCCCGTAGTGTTTCTTCCAAGATGCCTTGTTTTGCTCAAGTCTTGGTACGTGAGTACTAGTTGAGATACTACTAATTGGAATATTTATCTGACTCGGTTTCATATCAAGACTTTTAGCAGGCCGCCTCGGGACGTGAGGCAGCCACGTCACTGAGTGACTCTCGGGCGTGGCCTGGCGATTTGGCCACGAGGATTGAAAACCTACAGACGCACAGGCGGTGACAACGACTCGATGATGCAGGGCTACAGGGGCGAGCTCTGGCCGTGGCGGCTCAGAGGTGATGCCGGTCAGCGGAGGTAGTCTGACGAGGCCGAGTCAACGCTGCACCCGCTTCTAGGTCGTGGTAAACCGGACCAAAACCAAAGGTAGCCAGCCGACTTAGATTTGACGTATCTTCTTCCGAAGTCTGTCCGTCTCTTTGAATCAAAAAACAATCGCTGTCGGTCTTGGCGACTTGGAAGCCATCAAACCAATCGTAAGACGGCGGCTTAACAAAATTGTAACCCTAAACTTTCCTGATCTCAATCTTGTATATGCTCTTCCGACCGCTCATCATTGATGTAGATCGTTTCATCTGGAAAATTACGAACTCTTTGATCCCTTGAAAAAGATCCCTTCAAGAACTCAACATCACCATGTGTAAGCCCCACGGTGGGTGCCAACTATCGTGGAATTGTCACGGCAGATGTCCTAGGGTGAGGACTTAGTCGTGAGGCCAACACATCTATGTGGTAGCTTGAGAGGGGTTGAGCGGAATCGAGAGATGCAACACAAGACAAGAATTTATACAGCTTCGGGCCCCGGGAAACATCATCCGGTAATATCCCTACATGTTGTTTGTGGCTAGGTCTCATTATGATCCTCATGGAGTCGCTGGTAAGCCGGCTCTTTGTGTCTAGCCCTAGAAATTATTTCTTGTTACTTGTCCCTCCTCCCTCTTGGGGAGCCCTGCCCCTCCTTATATATATTGAAGGGGCGGGTTACATATGGAGTCCTAGTAGGATTAGGACTAACATATCTTCTATTACAAACGGGATACAAGTCCGGGTCTTGCTTCCTTTGTAGGAGAATATTCCTTATGACTTTCCTCTTAAGCCGGCCCACCATAGCATGAGCAGGCCTGCTGGGTCTTGGGCCTTGTCGTTCGTCTGATCCACCTGCCAGGTCACCAGTGAGTCACAATGTCCAGGCGGGTTGCATGTAAACCGCCATGTTCGGGCGGATCGCGAGTGAGTCGCCAAGTTCCAGTCGGGTCTCTGGTGAGTCGCCAAGTCCAGCCGGGTCATAGTTCCTGCCAGGTCATACCGCGGGGTATATCCCAGACAATTTGGCTACTCGACGTTCCCCCCTCCGACGGTGCTTCGGCGGCAGCAGTAGTTGGCGACGAGCGTCGTGGACATGTTGGGAACGTTGCATGGAAAACAAAACAAAAAAAATCCACGCACACGCGGGATCTATCCATGGAGATGCATAGCTACGAGAGCGGAGAGCATCTACATGCCTAATAACCCACAAGTGTAGGGGATCGCAACAGTTTTCGAGGGTAAAGTATTCAACCCAAATTTATTGATTCGACACAAGGGGAGCCAAAGAATACTCTCAAGTATTAGCAACTGAGTTGTCAATTCAACCACACCTAGAAACTTAGTATCTGCAGCAAGGTAATTTAGTAGCAAGGTAATATGGAAGTAACGGTAACGGTAGCAAAAGTAGCGATAGTGTTTTTGTCGTGATTGTAGCAGTAGCAGTGGAAAAGTAAATAAGCAACAAGCAATATGTGAAAAGCTCGTAGGCATTGGATCGGTGATGGATAATTATGTCGGATGTGATTCCTCATGTAATAGTTGTAACATAAGGTGACACAGAAGTAGCTCCAGTTCATCAATGTAATGTAGGCATGTATTCCGAATATAGTCATACGTGCTTATGGAAAAGAACTTGCATGACATCTTTTGTCCTACCCTCCCGTGGTAGCGGGGTCCTAATGGAAACTAAGGGATATTAAGGCCTCCTTTTAATAGAGTACCGGACCAAAGCATTAACACATACTAAATACATGAACTCCTCAAACTACGGTCATCACTGGGAGTGGTCCCGATTATTGTCACTTCGGGGTTGCCGGATCATAACACATAGTAGGTGACTATTAACTTGCAAGATAGGATCAAGAACACACATATATTCATGAAAACATAATAGGTTCAGATCTGAAATCATGGCACTCGGGCCCTAGTGACTAGAATTAAGCATAGCAAAGTCATAGCAACATCAATCTTAGAACATAGTGGATACTAGGAATCAAACCCTAACAAAACTAACTCGATTACATGGTAAATCTCATCCAACCCATCACCGTCCAGCAAGCCTACGATGGGATTACTCACGCACGGCGGTGAGCATCATGGAATTGGTGATGGAGGAAGGTTGATGATGACGGTGGCGATGATCTCCCCTTTCCGGAGCCCCGAACGGACTCCAGATCAGCCCTCCCGAGAGAGATTAGGACTTGGCAGCGGCTCCGTATCGTAAAACGCGATAATTCCTTCTCTCTGATTTTTCTCTCCCTGAAAGTGAATATATGGAGTCGGGGAAGACATCGGTGGAGCAACAGGGGGCGCACGAGGCAGGGGGCGCGCCTCCCACCCTCGTGGACAGGGTGTGGGCCCTGTTCTTTCCACAAATATTTTTTATATATACCTAAATAATTCTCCATTGAATTTCAGGTCATTCCGAGGACTTTTATTTCTGCAAAAAATAACACCATGGTAGTTCTGCTAAAAACAGCGTCAGTTCGGGTTAGTTCCATTCAAATCATGCAAGTTAGAGTCCAAAACAATGGCAAAAGTGTTTGGAAAAGTAGATACGTTGGAGACGTATCAACTCCCCTGAGCTTAAACCTTTGCTTGTCCTCAAACAATTCAGTTGATAAACTGAAAGTGATAAAGAAAAACTTCGACAAACTCTGTTTGCTCTTGTTGTTGTAAATATGTAAAGCCAACATTCAAGTTTTCAGCAAAGATCATGAACTAACCACATTCACAATAACTTTCAGGTCTCATATCTACTCATATCAATGGCATAATCAACTAGCGAGCAATAATAATAAATCTCGGATGACAACACTTTCTCAAAACAATCACAATATGATATGACAAAATGGTATCTTACTAGCCCTTTCTGAGACCGCAAAACATAAATGTAGAGCACCTTTAAAGATCAAGGACTGACTAGACATTGTAATTCATGGTAAAAGAGATCTAGTCACAATCATACTCAATGAAAATTAATAGTAATACATGCAAATGACAGTGGTGCTCTCCAACTGGTGCTCTTTAATAAGAGGATGATGACTCAACATAAAGTAAATAGATATGCACTTCGCAGAGGGAGGCAAGGATCTCTAGAGGTGCCAAAGCTCGATTTTGAAATAGAGATGAATAATATTTTGAGCGGTATACTCTCATTGTCAACTAGCAACCAAGAATCTCGATATCTTCCATGCTACACACATTATAGGCGGCTCCCAAGCAGAATGGTAAATTTTATACTCCCCCAACCACCAACAAGCAGACTCCACGGCTAGGCCGAAACAACGGGTACCGTCCAAACAAGCAACAGCTGACGATGCCACAGACCTAGGGTGGGGTCACATGCCTGACCTAGATACCCCTCCCAAGGTCACTACCCAGAAGCTCAAGAGACAATTCGAAGACAACAGAAACAGTCGACTGAATGGCCCAAGAGGATATTTCAGTCATTTGCTTACCTTCACTCGGATGAGCCAACTACACTCGGAAGAGCAAGGACATTCGAACGTACAAAATCCAGTCGACCCACGAAGGTCAAAGGTCCCTCAAGATCAACAACGGCCGTGCATTCAATCCGTATTAACAACGACCTTTACCATCCTTTGTTACATGCGTTATCAGTAACGTCCTGCCTTAATGAACATTGAACCCCCTGTAACATGGGGATGGCTGGGGTCCTGGCGCACTCTATATAAGCCACCCCCCTCCTCCGATACAAGGGTTCGCACCCCCTGTAACTCACACACACATATACATTTCAGTCGACCGCCTCCGGGCACCGAGACATGGGCTTTTACTTCCTCTGAGAAGGGCCTAAACTCGTAAACACCTCGTGTACAATCTCACCATAGCTAGGACCTTGCCTCCTCTTACGTACCCCCTAATCTTACTGTCAGACTTAGAACCACGATAGTTGGCGCCCACCGTGGGGCAGGTGTCTTAGCGACTTCCAGTGAGGTTGCAAGCTTTTTTCTCAGACCTCCATCATCATGGTTTCCGACGGTGGTCTGGCGTTGGGCCGCGATATCCGACTCGGCACGCTTGTATTCGTCGCTGACGACTCCGCTTGGATCCAGGAGGCCCCCTCGACGTCGAGGCCCTGCCCGTCCGCGGGGCAGCGCACTTCCGTGCCGGCGCCTTGATGGCTTCTCGCCCCTCGTTGGTTACCCCAAATGGAAGGTTTGAGATGTAGCATAACAACAAGTTTCCCTTGGCAAAGATACCAAGGATCGAATCCCGTGAGACTCCGAGGGCCAACAAGTAGGTGTCAACGCTAACGGCGCCAACTTAGCGGTTGACAGGACCTGCACACAGATACAAATAACTTTGCTCCCAACGAGTACAGAGAGGTTGTCAATCCCTCCGGCCTTGTCGTTTACAAAGGATCAAACGCAAGAGGTAATAGTGATAGGTATGACTGCAACTAGGAAATAAGAACAGGAAGTAAATAGCGGGTGTGATCAGTGATGGTAATATGGACCGGGGTCCCATGATGTTCACTAGTGATGTCTCTCTCCCAAAAGACGATAAAACAGCTAAGCGAGGTAAACAAATTACAGCTGGGCAATTGACAGGATTATGTGCGCAAACCAATGCTAACTATGCTGTACAGAAAGGTAGAGGCTCAAAAGCATGGGCGGTACGCCAAGGCAAGTAGACCGAAATCCATCTGCATCTACTACTAATCATCCACCTTGAGATATCTATCCAGAACATCTCGCTGGTATTAAGTTGCGAGTCCCACCCAAAGTGTAAACTCAAAGCAACAGACAACTGCATTAAAAGAACTTTGCGTAAAGTAAACTATCCTTGCACCCGCAAGTACAAGCACCGTTGTTTTCCCCCTTGTGGCAACAACACATCCCCTAGACTCATGTTTCTGTCACTCAAACTAGTCATCGAGGGGCATGAACCCACAATCAAGCATAACATTCCCTCTTGGAGTTACTACCTACTACTCGGCCAAAGCAATAAACAGCAATGGAGAACATGCAAGAATTACTCAAGAACATAAATATAAAAGAGGTGAATCAAATATATTACTCACACACAATCTGAACATAATCTCATAATCCATCGGATCCCAACAAACTCAGCAGAGCAACAGCATAAAGATTACATATGTGCCTCGATCATGTAGGGCAGCTCACGAGGTCTAAGCCATGAAGAACGAAGAGGGGAGAAGAACATCACATAGCTACTGGTCATGGACCCATGGTCCAAGGGGGACTACTCACAACTCATCCGGGAAGCGTCCATGGTGGTGGAGAAGCTCCCGGTGGTGGTTCTCCCCTCCGACAGGGTGCCGGGAAGAGTTCTCCTGGTGCTCCCGATCTTGGAAGCGCGGCGGCGGCGGAACATAGGCGAGATAGTAAAAAAGGGTTCTGTCCTCGAGGGTTTCGGGACGCGAGCAATATATATGCAAAAGGGGGTCACCAGAGGCGGAGGTGGGGCCCCAGGCGCCCCCCTGGCGCGGCCAGGGGTGGGGCCGCGCCGGGTGGCCGCCTGGGCCACCCCAGGCTCCCCTCTGGCCCTGCTTTGGTTTTTCTTGAAGCTCCCGATACGCAGATTTTTCCTGTATTTTTCCCGGAATTTTTAGGGCACTTTTAATATGGGGGAAACCTGAAATAGAAAAACAGCAAAAAACAGGAACTCGCATTGTGGTGCACTGAGTTAATAGGTTAGTCCAAATATGATCAAAAGTGTATGGAAGTGCATAAATATCATAGCAATATCACACAAAAGAGGCATGGAGCAAGCAGAAATTATAGATACGTTTTGGACGTATCAACATCCCCAAGCTTAATTCCTGCTCGTCCTCGAGTAGGTAAGTGATAACAAGCATAATTTCTGTGGTGACATGCTATCAACCATATAAGAACTTTTAAGTAAAGCAATCAAGGCATGTAATTCAATTCAAGTCATAACAAGCAAGAGTCTATATTAGCATTGTAACAAGTAACATAAGAACATAAAGGTGCAAGAGCTCTCGCTGTCCGTGACTCGAATGTCTCCAACTGGTGTTTGCGTGCAAGAAAGGGGATAGGGATATATGAGAGAGTAAAACATAGTTTTTGTATTGTTGAGAACTTAATCTACTAAAGTTTCACACTTGGTCTTCTTTGGAATCTTATCTTGACTCATCCCCGGACCGTCAGCCAGGTACAAGTCAAAATGATCCACTCCCTTTCGATATTTTGAGCACTCATGCAATGGATGAGCGTAAGCAAGAAAGTCGACACTTAGGATGGCAAAGAGAGAAAAATGATGAAGGGGAAGACAAAAAAGGTGTGAAAGGCTCACATCAATGAGGACAATCATCGGCGAGAGAAAGCCAAATGATAGATATGATGTGAGGAGTAGGGATTGCCATGCAACAGATGCACATATGAGCTAAGGTAAGCTCTCCAATGGAACTAGTGGGGGTGCATCCAACTTGCTTGCTCAAGAAGACCTAGAGCTCTTTTGAGGAGGCTCATCATTGGAATATACAAGCCAAGTTCTATAGTGTAAAGGTCCCCACATAGCTATATGCATGAATGATAATCTCTATGGAGCACAAGGTATAAGATGGAGTACGAGTGTGGATCTCTCAAAAGGAAATAGCAGTGTGCCCCCTTCTCTCTTTTTATTTCTTTTTCTCCTTTTTCCTATTTTTTTATTTTTTTGTGGCCTCAATGGCTCTTTCTATTTATCTCTCATTTGTCCTCTTTGGGATCTTTTGATTTGTCCTCTTTGGGATCTTTTCCTCACTTTAGGGGCAACACTCTATGTATCACAAGAAGTATAGAAGATCTTTCACACTTTACAAAAGTACTCAACATAAAGAAAATGAAACTATCATGATGTATGCAAATGTATGCCTCTGCCAGTGTAGCAGGATATGCAATGATACTAGCGCGTCATGTAGCAATGATTAGGGCAAGGCCCAACTAGCATGCGGCTCATCGATCAAGCAAAAAGCATGTATGACATGAAGATCAAGTCATGAGAAGATGGATGTTGCATGACAATGTATCTCGGAAAGGCTATGGAAATGCCTGAATAGGTAGGTATGGTGGCTATTTTGGGGAAGGATATAATGAGGCTTATGATGACAGAGCGTATCGTGCCAAGGATTTGGATGCACCGGCGAAGTATGCGCCAACTCTCGAGGTGAGAAAGGGCAATGCACGGTACCGAAGAGGCTAGAAAAATATGGTTAGGTGGAAGTGTCAACCTTCGAATACTCACATTAGTCCGAAGAACTCATGCACTTATTATCGGTAACTCTCAATCTAATTAGGAGGTTCACAAAGAGACAAGTACCCCGAGGAGGTGTGTATGGGGGTTTGGTTACCCTTGCGCATCCTCGACCCATGGTACGTGAGTGTACTCTAATATTCGATCCCTCCAAAGATTAGTGATCCATTTAGTAGCTAAAGTTCTCAACTATTTTGTAGGTTTTCGAAAATAAACACGGATTGCCCAAAATATGACATCTATCACTAATAGGCTAAAGCTCTTGACACCAAAAGTTCAGTCATTACTCATGGCAATACCTCAAAACTATTGCAAGTTACTACTAAAATTAAATAGCAACCTCAATTACCTACTTTAAGTTAAGACACACAACTCAGTGCAACAGACAAACTCTTTTAACAAGATAAACATGAAAACTCAAGAGAGTTCAGCAACCAACTAAACAAAAGCTCTTTAAAAAGAAAAGCATGAAAACTAAGAGCTAAACATGACAACAACTATTGAAAGACAAAGAACATACACAGCAAAGATAAGCATGAAAATCCTATGTTGTGTTCTAGGTTGAAGTGGAGCGTGTTTCTCTCCCACACAAAGAAAGCTGAGTTCTAACTCGTTATGAACAGCAAGCAAAGCTAAAGAAAACTAAAAAAGGAAACTAAGAGCAAGACGATCCAAGCATAGCACATAACGCATGAAGTGATTAAAATATAGTGGAACGAAAGACGAACTGATAATTGTTGATGGAGAAGGGGATGCACGGGGGCATCCCCAAGCTTAGACGCTTGAGTCTTCTTGAATATTTCTTGGGGTGTACGGGGGCATCCCCAAGCTTGAGCGTTTGACCCTCCTGAATCTTTTTATCATCTTCCCTCGCACACTTGAAAACTCCCTTCATACATAACTCATCATATTCTGATTAGCGAGGTTAGTACCCATAATAAAATAACTTTTCCCTGCTGGAAATAAGGATAATTTTGAAGAGCTACTGTTTCTCAAGATTGCCAAAAGGTTTTTGCAAAGAAAAAGCAAGCTAAAGGTTTGCAAAACGAAGAAAAGGCAAAACAGGACAGAATCTGTGAAAAACAGACCAGCAGGTAGTAAATTATTGTTTCGGGGCACTTCTGCCACTCAAATTAAAAAACTCATAACAGACGCCCGAAAGCCAATTGTATAGAGCACGCTGTCAAAAAAATTCAGATCAAAAAGATGATCTGGTGATTTTATACGAATTTTTCTGTCCAAGGACAGAATCTGTTTTCTGGACTGCACGCCACAACTTTTGAATTTTCTTGCAATCGGAGGCTAAACTTGGCACAAAGCTGAAAAGAAAAGATACAATGATGATTATACTGTAGTAACACACATAAAGACACAACAAAAGCAAAATAAAATTTTATTCGTTGTGGGCTGCCTCCCAAAAGCGCTTTCTTTTATGCCTTTAAGCTAGGCATAATGCAAAGAGAGAAAATCAAGTTTTATCAAGAGTAAAAGAATAGCTAGCCCGTATAACGGACTCAAAAGGCAACTTAATCTTCTTTCTAGGGAAGTGTTCCATTCCTTTCTTGAGAGGTAATTGGAATTTTATATTCCCCTCTTTCATGTCAATGATAGCACCAACGGTGCGAAGAAAAGGACGTCCCAAAATAATTGGACATGAAGGTTCACATTCAATATCCATAATAGTAAAATCAACGGGAACATAATTGTCATTAACAATGATAAGAACATCGTCGATCTTCCCCAAAGGTTTCTTTACGGAAGAATCAACAAGACGAACACCAAAAGAACAAGGATCAAAATGTTTCAATTTAAGCATATCATACATTCTTTTGGGCATAACGGAGGTACTAGCTCCAACATCACATAAAGCATAGCAAGAGAAGTTATTCAACTTAATTTTAATCATAGGATCCCAACCATCTTCTTGCTTTCTAGGTATGGAGGCTTCTACCCTAAGCTTCTGCTCCCTAGCTTTGATGAGAGCATTAGTGATATGCTCCGTGAAGGCAAGATTAAGCGTGCTAGTGTGGGGATCTCTAGACATCTTTTGAAGAAAATCAATAACTTCAAAAAGGGTGCAATTATCAAAATCAAGGTCACTACTATCAAGTAAAGTGGTAGTGGTGTCCTTTAGGCTCACTTGTTTGGTAACTTCTATGGTCATAGGAGTTTCTACGGTTGAGGTCATAGCATCACCATTAATAGGTCCAATGGGACTAGGAGTGCATTGGGTGCTAAGAGTTCGGATATCCTCAACAACTTGGATAGTAGCAACAGTGTGGTGCGTAGGAAGGCTCTTAATTCTATCTTCTTCCTCCTTTTCTCTAGCCCATCTCTCTTTAAGTTTAGCCATCATCCTAATGTTTTCATTAATTTGCACTTGAATAGCATTCATAGGAGTGGTCTTCCTCTCCTCAAGAGGAGAAGTTCTAATTTTAAGCAACTCTACCTCAAGGGCTAAATTGTCTACCTTCGAAGAGAGATTATCTAGTTTGTGTAGTTTTTCTTCTACACTCTTATTGAAGGCTTTTTGGGTAGTGATAAAGTCTTTAAGCATAATCTCTAGTTCAGAAGTGGAGTTCTTGGTGCTAGGATAAGCATTGTTGTTCCCATAGGAATTAGAGGGGAACGGTCTAGGGTTGCTACCAAAATTACTCCTATAAGCATTGTTATTGAAATTGTTTCTAGAGATAAAGTTCACATCTACTTGATCTTGAGCAATCAAAGAATTTAAAGGAACATCACGAGGATCAATAAAAGATTGCTTGGAAAGTAGAGACATGATCAAGTCAACTTTTTCATTTAGGGAGGAAATCTCCTCGACAGAGTTTACCTTCCTACCCGTTGGAGCGCGTTCGGTGTGCCATTGGGAATAATTGGTCATCATCTCATCGAGAAGTTTCGTGGCAGCACCAAGTGTAGTTGACATAAAGGTTCCTCCCGCGGCCGAATCTAGCAAGTTCCGCGAGGTAAAGTTCAAGCCTGCATAAAAAGTTTGGATAACCATCCAAGTAGTCAAACCATGAGTAGGGCAGTTCTTGACAAGAGATTTCATGCGTTCCCACGCTTGGGCAACGTGTTCATTATCCAATTGTTTAAAATTCATTATGTTACTCCTTAGTTGGATAATTTTAGCAGGGAGATAGTACTTCCCAATAAAGGCATCCTTGCACTTGTCCCAAGAATCTATGCTATTCCTAGGCAAGGATTGAAACCAGATTTTAGCTCCTCCTCTCAAGGAGAAAGGAAAAAGCTTAAGCTTAACAATATCACCATCTATTTCTTGGTAGTTTTGCATATCACAGAGTTCAACAAAATTATTTAAGTGCAAAGCAGCATCATCTCCAGCACCGGAGAATTGATTTTTCATAACTAGGTTCAGTAAAGCAGGTTTAATCTCATAAGAGGGTGCTGAAGTGGCAGGTGTAGTAATAGGCGTGCAGATAAAGTCATCGTTGTTATGACTAGTGAAGTCACACAACTTGGTGTTCTCGGTGGAACCCATAGCAGCAGCAAGCAAGATAACTATTTTTGTGATTTTTGGTAAGGGATACTAAAGCAAAAACTGAAAGGTAAACTGACAAGACTAAAAAGCAAAGATAAAAGATAGCGTGCAACTCCCCTATCTTGAAGAGTGGAGTCCCCAGCAACGGCGCCAGAAACTTTGCTTGATGGCTTCTCGCCCCTCGTTGGTTACCCCAAGTGGAAGGTTTGAGATGTAGCGTAACGGCAAGTTTCCCTTGGCAAAGATACCAAGGATCGAATCCCGTGAGACTCCGAGGGCCAACAAGTAGGTGTCAACGCTAACAGCCCCAACTTAGCGGTTGACAGGACCTGCACACAGATACAAATAACTTTGCTCCCAACGAGTACAGAGAGGTTGTCAATCCCTCCGGCCTTGTCGTTTACAAAGGATCAAACGCAAGAGGTAATAGTGATAGGTATGACTGCAACTAGGAAATAAGAACAGGAAGTAAATAGGGGGTGTGATCAGTGATGGTAATATGGACCGGGGTCCCATGATGTTCACTAGTGATGTCTCTCTCCCAAAAGACGATAAAACAGCTAAGCGAGGTAAACAAATTACAGCTGGGCAATTGACAGGATTATGTGCGCAAACCAATGCTAACTATGATGTACAGAAAGGTAGAGGCTCAAAAGCATGGGCGGTACGCCAAGGCAAGTAGACCGAAATCCATCTGCATCTACTACTAATCATCCACCTTGAGATATCTATCCAGAACATCTCGCTGGTATTAAGTTGCGAGTCCCACCCAAAGTGTAAACTCAAAGCAATAGACAAATGCATTAAAATAACTTTGCGTAAAGTAAACTATCCTTGCACCCGCAAGTACAAGCACCGTTGTTTTCCCCCTTGTGGCAACAGCACATCCCCTAGACTCATGTTTCTGTCACTCAAACTAGTCATCGAGGGGCATGAACCCACAATCAAGCATAACGTTCCCTCTTGGAGTTACTACCTACTACTCGGCCAAAGCAATAAACAGCAACGAAGAACATGCAAGAATTACTCAAGAACATAAATATAAAAGAGGTGAATCAAATATATTACTCACACACAGTCTGAACATAATCTCATAATCCATCGGATCCCAGCAAACTCAGCAGAGCAACAGCATAAAGATTACATATGTGCCTCGATCATGTAGGGCAGCTCACGAGGTCTAATCCATGAAGAACAAAGAGGGGAGGAGAACATCACATAGCTACTGGTCATGGACCCATGGTCCAAGGGGGACTACTCACAACTCATCCGGGAAGCGTCCATGGTGGTGGAGAAGCTCCCGGTGGTGGTTCTCCCCTCCGGCAGGGTGCCGGGAAGAGTTCTCCTGGTGCTCCCGATCTTGGAAGCGCGGCGGCGGCGGAACAGAGGCGAGATCGTAAAAAAGGGTTCCGTCCTCGAGGGTTTTGGGACGCGAGCAATATATATGCAAAAGGGGGTCACCAGAGGCGGAGGTGGGGCCCAGGCGCCCCCCTGGCGCGGCCAGGGGTGGGGCCGCGCCGGTTGGCCGCCTGGGCCACCCCAGGCTCCCCTCTGGCCCTGCTTTGGTTTTTCTTGAAGCTTCCGATACGCCGATTTTTCCTGTATTTTTCCCGGAATTTTTAGGGCACTTTTAATATGGGGGAAACCTGAAATAGAAAAACAACAAAAAACAGGAACTGGCACTGTGGTGCACTGAGTTAATAGGTTAGTCCAAATATGATCAAAAGTGTATGGAAGTGCATAAATATCATAGCAATATCACACAAAAGAGGCATGGAGCAAGCAGAAATTATAGATACGTTTTGGACGTATCACGCCTGCGACGTCCTTCTCCGACAGCCGTCGACTCAGTATCGATCGACTCCTTCATCGTTTGTCGTCCCAGCTGGGCGCCGCCGCAAGCGATCCGGTCGGTCGCGGCTCCAGCGGTGGGTGAAGCACGTTGTGGCTCGCCAGACGGCCACCCCGCAAGTAGCGACCATCGAGCCCGACGAATACCACTATGGGCCGGTCGATCCGTTGACTGGGTCCGTAGACACGCTTTCCGAGTGTGGGAGCATCGACCCCGCGGCTGAGGTCCTCATGGTCGACTCACGGCGCAGTCCATCGGGGTACCCTCGCGGTAGAAACGGCGGCAGCAACGATGGTCAATCGTATGACCACGACGGGTACATACCCCAGCCCCTCACCGCCGAGGAAAGGGAAGAGCTCTGCCGCCGCAACAAATACGCATTATACACCCCTATCGTGGGAGATTCTCCAGAAGCTCGAGCTCTGGAGGCCACGCGCCTAGCCACTGTGGCTGAGCGCACGCGACTGGAAAATTTCCAGCGTTCACTCGACGATCGGGCCAGCCGACTGATTCCCGAATCCAGTCGACGGCCGCGGTAATCGTTCCCGTGCGAACCTCAGGTATTCTGAACGCCGATCCAGAACCTCGCAGCTGCGGCCTGCTACTTACCGAGTTTACGTTGTATTCCCTCGAAGAGGAAAGGGTGATGCAGCATAGTAGTGTAAGTATTTCCCTCAGTTTTTGAGAACCAAGGTATCAATCTAGTAGGAGACCACGCGCGAGTCCCTCGCACCTGCACAAACAAATAAGAACTTTGCAGCCAACGCGATAAGGGGTTGTCAATCCCTTTATGGCCACTTACGAAAGTGAGATCAGATAGATAGGATAGGATAATATTTTTGGTATTTTTGGATATAAGAACAGAAAGTAAATAACGCAAAGTAAAGTAGATTGGAAGATTAATATGTTGAGAATAGACCCGGGGGCCATATGTTTCACTAGTGGCTTCTCTCATGATAGCAGAATTCTACGGTGGGTGAACAAATTACTATCGAGCAATTGATAGAAAAGTGCATAGTTATGAGAATATCTAGGCATGATCATTATATATAGGCATCACGTCCGTGACAAGTAGACCGAAACGATTCTGCATCTACTACTATTACTCCACACATTGACCGCTATCCAGCATGCATCTAGAGTATTAAGTTCATAAGAACAGAGTAATGCTTTAAGCAAGATGACATGATGTAGAGGGCTAAACTCAAGCAATATGATATAAAACCCATCTTTTCATCCTCGATGGCAACAATACAATACGTGCCTTGCTGCCCCTGCTGTCACTGGGAAAGGACACTGCGAGATTGAACCCAAAGCCAAGCACTTCTCCCATTGCAAGAACTATAGATCTAGTAGGCCAAACGAAACCGATAATTTGAAGAGACTTGCAAGGATATTATAATCATACATAAAATATTTCAAAAAAGAATCAAATATTTCTCGTAGATAATCTTGATCATAAACCCTTCATCGGATGTCGACAAACACACCGCAAAAAGATTACATCAAATAGATCTCCTCGAAGATCGAGGATAACTTTGTATTGAGATCCAAAAAGAGAGAAGAAGCCATCTAGCTAATAACTATGGACCCGAAGGTGTGTGGTAAACTACTCACAACTCATTGGTGAGGCTATGGCGTTGATGTAGAAGCACTCCGTGGTAGATCCCCCCTCTGGCGGAGCTCCAGAACAGGCCCCAAGATAGATCTCACGGGAACAGAAGGTTACGGCGGTGGAATTAGGGTTTTCTCTGTTGCTTCGATGTTTTCAGGGTATATGGGTATACATAGGAGGAAGGAGGGCATCGGGGGAGCCAAAGGAGACTCCCGAGGGTGGGGGGGCGCCCTGTAGGAGGGGGCACGCCCCCACCCTCGTGGCCGCCTCCTTCGTTCCCTCGCGTGTACTCCTAGTCTTCCGTGAAGATATTGTTCCAAAAATAACTCTCCCGATGGTTTCATTTCGTTTGGACTCCGTTTGATATTTCTTTTCTGCGAAACCCTGAAATAGGCAAAAAAACAACAATCTGCATTGGGCCTTGGGTTAATAGGTTTGTCCCAAAAATAATATAAAAGTGTATAATAAAGCCCATTAAACATCCAAAACATATAATATAATAGCATGGAACAATAAAAAATTATAGATACGTTGGAGTCGTATCAAGCATCCCCAAGCTTAATTCCTGCCCGTCCTCGAGTAGGTAAATGATAAAAACCAGAATTTTTGATGTGGAATGCTAACCAACATAATTCTCAATGTAATTCTCTTTGTTGTGGCATGAATGTTCAGATCCGAAAGATTCAAGATAAAAGTTCATATTGACATAATAATAATAATACTTCAAGCATACTAACAAAGCAATCATGTCTTCTCAAAATAACATGGCCAAAGAAAGTTCATCCCTACAAAATCATATAGTTAGTCTATGCTCCATCTTCGTCACACAAAATATTCCAATCATGCTCAACCCCGATTTCAGCCAAGCACTTGTTTCATACTTTAATTTTTTTCAAACTATTTCAATTTTCACGCAATATATGAGCGTGAGCCATGGACATAGCACTATGGGTGGAATAGAGTGGTGGTTGTGGAGAAGACAAAAAGAGGAAGATGGTCTCGCATCAACTAGGCGTATCAATGGGCTATGGAGATGCCCATCAATAGATATCTATGTGAGTGAGTAGGGATTGCCATGCAACGGATGCACTAGAGCTATAAATGTATGAAAGCTCAACAAAAGAAACTAAGTGGGTGTGCATCCAACTTGCTTGCTCACGAAGACCCAGGGCATTTGAGGAAGCCCATTGTTGGAATATACAAGCCAAGTTCTATAATGGAAATTTCCACTAGTATATGAAAGTGACTAAACATGAGACTCTCTATCATGAATAACATGGTGCTGCTTTGAAGCACAAGTGTGGAAAAAGATAGTAGCATTGTCCCTTTTCTTTTCTTTCTTTTTCTTTTTTTCCTTTTCCCCTTTTTTGGGCCTTTCTTTTTTTCTTTGGCCTTTCCTTCCTTTTTTTCTTTGGGATAATGCTCTAATAATGATGATCATTGCACTTATATTGATTTACAACTCGATATTACAACTCGATACTAGAACAAAGTATGACTCTATATGAATGCCTCCGGCGGTGTACCGGGATGTGCAATGAATCAAGAGTGACATGTATGAAAAATATGCATCGTGGCCTAGCCACAAATACGATGTCAACTACATGATCATGCATGGCAATATGACAATAATGAAGTGTGTCATAGCAAACGGAATGGTGAAAAGTTGCATGGCAATATATCTCGGAATGGCTATGGAAATGTCATGATAGATAGGTATGGTGGCTGTTTTGAGGAAGGTATATGGTGGGTGTATGGTACCGGCGAAAGTTGCGCGGTACGAGAGAGGCTATCAATGGTGGAAGGGTGAGAGTGCGTATAATCCATGGACTCAACATTAGTCATAAAGAACACACATACTTATTGCAAAAATATACAAGTCATCGAAACAAAGTACTACACGCATGCTCCTAGGGGGGAGGTTGGTAGGAGTTAACCATCGCGCGCCCCCGACCTCCACATAAAGGATGACACTCAATGAAACACCTCATGCTTCAAATTTGTCACACAATGGTTACCATACGTGCATGCTACGGGACTTGCAAACCTTAACACAAGTATTTCTCAAATTCACAATTACTCTAGTAGCTTGACTCTAATATCACCATCCTCATATCTCAAAACAATCATCAAGTATCAAACTTCTCTTAGTATTCAATGCACTTTATATGATAGTTTTTACTGTACTCATCTTGGATGTCTATGATATTAGGACTAGTTTCATAACCAAAGCACATTACCATGCTGTTCTAGAAGACTCTCAAATAGATTTAACTGAAGCATGAGAGATCAACAATTTCTTCAAAATAAAACCACCACCATGCTCTAAAAGATATAAGTGAAGCACTAGAGCAAAACTATCTAGCTCAAAAGATATAAGTGAAGCACATAGAGTATTCTAAAAAATTATAAACCATATTTATCTCTCTCAAAAGGTGTGTCCGGCAAGGATGATTGTGGCAAACTAAAAAGCAAAGACTCAAATCATACATGACGCTCCAAGCAAAACCCATATCATGTGGTGAATAAAATATAGTCCTGAGTATAGTTACCGATAGATGAACAGGAAAGAGGGGATGCCTTCCCGGGGCATCCCCGAGCTTAGGCTCTTTCCACTCTTTGTTCCATAGTCCATCAAAGCCATACTCAAAACTTGAAAACTTCACAACACAAAACTTAGCCAAAAATCTCGTGAGCTCCGTTAGTATACGAAAACAAACCACCACTCAAAGGTACTGTAATGAACTCATTCTTTGTTTATATTGGTGTTAAACCTACTGTATTCCAACTTCCCCATTATTCATACTCCCCAATACTACTCATAGATGCATCAAAATAAGCAAACAACACTCGAAAAACAGAATCTGTCAAAAACAGAACAGTGTGTAGTAATCTGTAACTTTCGAATACTTCTGTAACTCCAAAAAAATGAAATAAATTGGTAAACATGAGGAATTTGTCTATTAATCATCTGCAAAAAGAATCAACTAAATAGCACTCTCCAGTAAAATCTGGTGGCTAATCTCGTGAGCGCTAAAGTTTCTATTTTTTACAGCATGATCATATAAACTTCACACAAGTCTTCGCAAAGGTTCTACTTGGCACAAACACTAATTAAAACACGAAACCACATCTAAACAGAAGCTAGATGCAATATTTATTCCTAAACAGAAGCAAAAACAAATAAAATAAAATTGGGTTGCCTCCCAAGAAGCGCTATCGTTTAACGCCCCTAGCTAGGCACGATACAAGAATAGATCTAGGTATTGCCATCTTTGGAAGGCAATCCATAAGTGGCTCTCATAATAGATTCATACGGTAATTTGATTTTCTTCTAGGAAAGTGTTCCATGCATATCCTTAACGGAAATTGGAATCTAATATTTCCTTCCTTCATGTCAATAATTGCACCACTCGTTCTAAGGAAAGGTCTATCAAGAATAATAGGACATGAAGGATTGCAATCTATGTCAAGAACGATGAAATCTACGGGCACATAATTCCTATTGACAACAATAAGAACACCATTAATCCTTCCCATAGGTTTCTTAATGATAGAATCCGCAAGATGCAAATTTAAAGAACAATCATCAAGCTCATGGAAACCTAGCAAATCACACAAAGCTTTTGGGATAGTAGAAACACTTGCACCCAAATCACACAAGGCAAAGCATTCATGATCTTTAATTTTAATTTTCATAGTAGGTTCCCACTCATCATAAAGCTTTCTAGGGATAGAAACTTCTAATTCAAGTTTTTCTTCATAATATTGCATCAAAGCATCAACTATGTGTTTGGTAAAGGCCTTATTTTGACTATAAGCATGCGGATAATTTATTACGGATTGCAACAAGGAAATACAGTCTATCAAAGAGCGATTATCATAATTGAATCCCTTGAAATCCAAAATAGTGGGTTAATCACTATGCAAAGTTTGAATCTCTTCAATCCCACTTTTAACAATTTTAGCATCAAGATCTAAAAACTCCGAATCATTGGGACGCCTTTTAACTAAAGTAGACTCATCTCCAGTCCCATCTTTATCAAGATTAATACTAGAAAACAAGGATCTAATAGGAGACATATCAATAACTTTCAGATATTCATCTTTATTATCATGATAACTAGAAGAACACGCTTTCATAAAGCACTCTATTTTAGCACGCATCCTAGAGGTTCTTTCTTTACATTCATCAATGGAAATTCTCATGGCTTTGAGAGACTCATTGATATCATGCTTAGGTGGAATAGATCTAAGTTTCAAAGAATCAACATCAAGAGTAATTCTATCCACGCTTCTAGCCAACTCATCAATCTTAACCAATTTTCTTCAAGCAAAGCATTGAAATTGTTTTGCGAATTCATAAACTCCTTAACACTAGTTTCAAATTCAGAAGGCACAAAATTTCCATAAGAGTTATTGTAGGAATTACCATAATTATTAGAGGAATTACTAGGAAAAGGCCTAGGATTAAAGTTTCCTCTATAAGCATTGTTACCAAAATTATTCCTACCAACAAAATTCACATCCAAAGATTCATTGTTATTTTCAATCAACGTGGATAAAGGCATATCATTAGGATCAGAAGAAGCACTCTTAGTAGCAAATAATTTCTTAAGTTCATCCATCTTTCCACTCGAAACACTAATCTCTTCAATAGCATGCAATTTTTTACTAGTAGATCTTTCGGTGTGCCATTGAGAATAGTTAACCATAATATTATCTAGGAGTTTGGTAGCTTCTCCTAAGGTAGTTTCCATGAAAGTGCCTCCCGCGACCGAATCTAAAAGATTTCTAGAAGCAAAATTCAAGCCAGCATAAAAGTTTTGTATAATCATCCATAAGTTCAAACCATGTGTAGGACAATTACGTATCATTAATTTCATTCTCTCCCAAGCTTGTGCAACATGCTCATGATCTAGTTGCTTAAAATTCATAATATCGTTTCTAAGAGAGATAATCTTAGCAGGAGGAAAATACTTAGAGATAAAAGCATCTTTGTACTTATTCCATGAATCATTACTATTTCTAGGCAAAGAGGAAAACCAAGTTTTAGCACGATCTCTAAGTGAAAACGGAAATAGCTTCAATTCAACAATATCATTATCTGTATCCCTCTTGTTTTGCATATCACACAAATCAACAAAGTTGTTCAGATGGGTAGCAGCATCTTCACTAGGAAGGCTTGAAAATTGATCTTTCATGACAAGATTCAACAAGGCAGCATTGATCTCACAAGATTCATCATCGGTAATAGGAGCAATCGGAGTGGTAATAAAATCATTATTGTTGGTATTGGAGAAGTCACACAATTTGGTATTGTTTTGAGCTATAGTGACAAGCAAGCAATCCAACACACAAGCAAACAAGAAGCAAGCGAACGGTAAACACACGACAAAAGAAGGGCAGATAAAACGGCAAGGGGGAAGTGGGGGAGAGGAAAACGAGAGGCAAATAAATGTAATGCGAAGGATAAGGGTTTGTGATAGGTACTTGGTATATGACTTTTGCATATTGCATAAGCCCCCCCCCCCCGCAACGGCGCCAGAAATTCTTCTTTCTACTTCTCGAGCTTGCGTTGTATTACCTTGAAGAGGAAAGGGTGATGCAACAAAGTAGCGTAAATATTTCCCTCAGTTATTGAGAACCAAGGTATCAATCCAGTAGGAGACCACGCGCGAGTCCCTCGCACCTGCACAAACAAATAAGAACTCCGCAGCCAACGCGATAAGGGGTTGTCAATCCCTTTACGGTCACTTACGAAAGTGAGATCTGATAGATAGGATAGGATAATATTTTTGGTATTTTTGGATATAAGAACAGAAAGTAAATAACGCAAAGTAAAGTAGATTGGAAGATTAATATGTTGAGAATAGACCCGGGGGCCATAGGTTTCACTAGTGGCTTCTCTCATGATAGCAGAATTCTACGGTGGGTGAACAAATTACTGTCGAGCAATTGATAGAAAAGGGCAGAGTTATGAGAATATCTAAGCATGATCATTATATATAGGCATCATGTCCGTGACAAGTAGACCAAAACGATTCTGCATCTGCTACTATTACTCCACACATCGACCGCTATCCAGCATGCATCTAGAGTATTAAGTTCATAAGAACAGATTAGTGCTTTAAGCAAGATGACATGATGTAGAGGGATAAACTCAAGCAATATGATATAAACCCCATCTTTTTATCCTTGATGGCAACAATACAATACGTGCCTTACTGCCCCTGCTGTCACTGGGAAAGGACACCGTGAGATTGAACCCAAAGCCAAGCACTTCTCCCATTGCAAGAACTATAGATCTAGTAGGCCAAACGAAACCGATAATTCGAAGAGACTTGCAAGGATATTATAATCATACATAAAAGATTTCAGAAAAGAATCAAATATTTCTCGTAGATAATCTTGATCATAAACCCTTCATCGGATCTCGACAAACACACCGCAAAAAGATTACATCGAATAGATCTCCTCAAAGATCGAGGAGAACTTTGTATTGAGATCCAAAAAGAGAGAAGAAGCCATCTAGCTAATAACTATGGACCCGAAGGTCTGTGGTAAACTACTCACAACTCATTGGTGAGGCTATGGCGTAGATGTAGAAGCACTCCGTGGTAGATCCTCCCTCCGGCGGAGCTCCGTAACATGCCCCAAGATGGATCTCACGGGAACAGAAGGTTGCGGTGGCGGAATTAGGGTTTTCTCTGTTGCCTCGATGTTTTCAGGGTATATGGTTATATATAGGAGGAAGGAGGGCATCGGGGGAGCCAGAGGGGGCCCACGAGGGTGGGGGCGCGCCCTGTAGGAGGGGGCGCGCACTGGACCCTCGTGTCCGCCTCCTTCGTTCCCTCGCGTGTACTCCAAGTCTCCCGTGAGGATATTGTTCCAAAAATAACTCTCCCCAAGGTTTCATTTCGTTTGGACTCCGTTTGATATTCATTTTCTGCGAAACCCCGAAATAGGCAAACAAACAGCAATCTCCACTGGGCCTTGGGTTAATAGGTTAGTCCCAAAAATAATATAAAAGTGTATAATAAAGCCCATTAAACATCCCAAACATATAATATAATAACATGGAACAATAAAAAATTATAGATACGTTGGAGACGTATCACGGTCCGCATCGCAGATTCGATCCAGCGGTCTCAGTCGGAGGCTGGGAGAGGCTTGCAGCAAATTCGGGGACTCCTCCAGACAGCAGGAGAGCAAAACAAGACCATCTCTCAGTCGCATAACAGAATTCATAGCAGATCGGTGGCGGCAGACACTGTATGGTCAGCTCACAGCCCAAGATCGCCTCCGAGGCGCGAGGGTCGTGGGCCCCGTCAAGAGCAACATCGGGGTCGGAATGATGAATAGTTTGATCATGGACCCGGACACAACAATCACCGCCGAGTGCCTACGCCTCCTCTGGGAAGCGGATCGTACTCGCCCAGGTGACACGACGGCAGGCGTCTGCGTGACGACGAGCGGAGGATCCCCCCAGATCCCAGAAGGCCCGTTTTTTTTACGCAAGATCAATTCTCATGCAAGGCCTGATTGACAGGAACTGGGCATACAGAGAAGAGCAAGGCAGAGATCGTCCGAGTGGCAGCTGAGCGTCTGTCTCTGGGCCCGAGTGTTTCAGCAATGCTATCAGGGCCGTTGAGATTCCCCTCAACTTCAGATTGGCGGTGGGGGTAAGCAAGTTCACCGGCGAATCGAAGCCAGACACTTGGATAGAAGATTACCGTGTAGTTGTGCAGAACGGTGGAGGTAATGCTAATGTGGCTGTGAAGCATCTTCCCCTGATGTTAGGTGGCTCGGCCCGGGCGTGGCTAAATCAGTTGGCCCCTGGGAGCATTTACTGCTGGGAAGAGCTAGCCTGAGTGTTTGTCAAGTTGAGGGCACCTACAAGCGACCTACAGGCCTGGCAGAGTTACATCATTGCATTCAGAAGCTGAATGAAACCCTGAGAGATTACATCCAAAGGTGGACCACCTTGCATCACACGGTGGAAAACGTATCCGAGCATCAAGCAGTCTGCGCCTTCAAGGAAGGCGTGCGATATAGAGATCTGAACCTGAAGTTCGGTCGGACAGGAGATATGTCCCTAACTCGGATGATGGAAATAGCAAGTCGGTATGCTAATGGAGAAGAGGCCGATCAACTCTGTAGCGGCAAGAAACCAGTCGGCCAAGATGACCAGAGTTCCAATCGGAAGCCGAAGCGCAAGGCAGAACGAGCAGTTCCAGGTGAAGCTGCGGTCGTTACCCAAGGGAATGGCAAGGGAAAGCCTAAAGGCCCTTGGGTCCCCAAGAAAGTGAAAGATCAAGCAGGGAATGATGTGCTCGACCTACCGTGTCCTATTCACACGAAGAAAGATGAAGAAGGGAACTTGGTTTACCCCAAGCATACCACTCAGTAGTGTCGGCTCCTGATCCAGAATTTCTAGAAAGACCAGCCAGCTGAGAAGGAGAAGGAATCGGAAGAGACCGAGGACAAATAAGGGGATGGAGGTTACCCCCAGATCAACTCCACCTTGATGATTTTTGCTGATGTCGAGAGCAAGAGTCGACTGAAAGTTATCAACAGAGAAGTCAACATGGTTGCTCCAGCAACAACGACGTACCTAAAGTGGTCCAAGACTCCCATTACATTCGACCAGTCCGACCACCCCGCGCACATTGCAACCCCTGGGCGGCAGGCGTTGGTGGTCGACCCAGTTGTCGACGGTACTCGATTGACCAAAGTTTTGATGGATGGCGGCAGTGGTCTAAATATACTGTACGTTGAAACCCTCTGGGGGATGGGCATTCCAATGTGCAAGCTAAGTGAGAGCAACATGAGATTTCACGGGGTCATCCCCGGGAAGAAAGCCGACTCACTTGGCCTGATTTCCCTCGACGTGGTTTTTGGCGATTCGAAACAGTTCCGCAAAGAGTAGCTGACGTTTGAGGTGGTGGACTTCCACAACACTTACCATGCCATACTGGGCAGGCCCGCCTATGCTCGTTTTATGGCTCGACCGTGCTATGTGTACCTCAAACTGAAGATGCCGGGGCCTAAAGGCGTGATAACCGCCACAGGGAAACGACAGAAGGCAGAAGAGTGCTTCCAGAAAGGCTCGAAAATTGCTGACAAGCAGATGGCAGCAGCGGAGATGAAGGAGTACCAAAAGAATGTGGATCCGAGTGATTTGTTGCGTGCTAAGAAGCCAGCTTACGAGTCAGCGTTCCAGTCGGCGGGAGAGACAAAGCCTGTGCACATTCATCCCACCGACCCCAATGCAGCTCCGACCCACATCTCAACCACACTCGACAGCAAATAGGAAGAAGCGCTCATCCAGTTCCTCCGTGAGAACTAGGACATCTTCGCATGGAAACCATCCGACATGCCAGGTGTACCCAGGGAACTGACTGAGCACCATTTGCGAGTCGAGCCGAAAGTGAAACCCGTGAAGGAATATCTCCGTCGGTCCGCCGCGGAGAAGAGAAAAGCAATTGGTGAGGAGGTGGCTCGGCTTCTGGCAGGTGAGTTCATCCGAGAGATTTACCACTCCGAGTGGCTCGCCAATGTGGTCATGGTCCCCAAGAAGGACAAATCCCTCTGCATGTGCATCAATTTCAAGCATATCAATCGGGCCTGCCCGAAAGATCATTTCCCTCTCCCCCGTATCGATTAGATAGTCGACTCGACTGCGGGGTGCGAGCATTTGTCTTTTCTAGACGCGTATTCCGGGTACCATCAGATCGACTATTTGGACCCGATGAAATCAAGACAGCCTTCATCACCCCATTCGGGTGTTTTTGTTGTGTCACCATGCCTTTCAGTCTCAAGAATGCCGGTGCTACCTTCATGCATATGATTCAAAAGTGTCTGCTGAAGCAAATCAGTCGGAACATGGAAGTATACATGGATGACATCATGGTCAAGTCACGTAAAGGTTTCGACCTACTGACTGACCTTGCTGAGACATTTGCAAACCTAAGAAGCTATGATATCAAGATCAACCCGTCGAAATGTACATTCGAAGTTCTAGGCGGCAAGTTACTCGGTTTCCTTGTTTCCGAACGAGGAATCGACGCTAACCTAGAGAAAGTCAGTGCCATCCTCCGAATGAAGCACCCTGTGCGTATACACGACGTCCAGAAGCTAACTGGTTGTTTGGCCGCATTGAGTCGGTTTATTTCTCGTCTCGGTGAGAAGGCATTGCCTCTCTACCGACTGATGAAGAAGTCTAAAAAGTTCGAGTGTAATTCTGAAGCCGAAGCAGCGTTTGAGGAGCTCAAAGCCCTGCTTTCCACCCAGCCGGTGCTTGCTGCCTAGTCAGCAAACAACCTCTTTTACTGTACATCGCAACCACCGGACAAGTTGTCAGCACTGTTGTCGGGGATATACCCCGCGGTATGACCCGGACGGACTTGGCGGTTTACTTGAGACCCGGTTTACACTTGGCGATTCACTGGCGACCCGCCGTGACCAGACGGTTTACAAGCAACCTGCCTGGTTAGTATGACTCACTGGTAACCTGGCGGACGGCGGACGGATGACAAGGCCCAAGGCCCAGAAGGCCGGTTCATGTTATGGTGGGCCGGTTTATGAGGAAAGCACAAGGAATATTCTCCTACAAAGGAAGCAAGACTAGGACTCCACTTCTAACAGAGTAATCCTAATCCTACTAGGACTAGTCATGTAACCCGCCCCTTCAACATATATAAGGAGGGACAGGGCTCCCCGAAAGGGAGAGAGGCAAGAAGAAACAACCTCTAGGGCTAGACATAACTGGGAGAACCGGTTTACCGACGACTCCATGAGGGTCATAATGAGATCTAGCCACAAACAACATGTAGGGTTATTACCGAATGATGTTTCCCGGGGCCCGAAGCTGTCTAAATCCTTGTCTTGCGTGGCGTCTCTCGATTTTGCTCAACCCCTCTCAAGCTACCACATAGATGCGTTGGCCTCACGAATAAGTCCTCACACTAGGACATCTGTCGTGACGATTCCACGATAGTTGGCGCCCACCGTGGGGCTCGCGCATGGTGGTGTTGAGTTCTTGGAGGATTTCTTCAGGGATCAAGAAGTTCGCGACATGCCGGATGGGAAAGAGTCAGCGCAGAAGATAACATCGTCAATGAACAGTCAAAGCGACATGTACAAGAAAATTAGGGTTGCGTTTATGCGCCGGCGCACGCGATCAGATGATCTGACGAGGCCGGGTAAATTTCCATGGCCGCTACAGGTCAAAAGTTTCACATCCGAAATCAATCTGTACGAAGTACAAGTCGCCGAGATCAACAGAGTATTTTTGTTGCAGCCAAAACATCAGTTGTTTATTACGATGGATTAGGTCCCGAAGTCATGTCAGGGTCATGTTGCTACTACATCCATCAAACCAGCAATAGTACAAAAGTGTTATACATCAACATACATGGACGTGGATGGTCAAACCAAGAACGGCCAAGACAAGGACGTGGTGGAAAGTCAAACAAAGTACGACTCGAACGAGGACCTCGCATCGAGTGAGCCGCTGCCTCTTGCGCCGCGCCTAGCTGCTGGACCGTGACCGCCTCCACTTCGTGTTGAGCCACCGCCGCTACAGGTGTGCCTCGAGTAAGCCTCCCGCTGCTGTCCCTTGCGATGGCCACCGCCTCAAGTCACCGTCGTCTTCGAGGCGCCGCTTCCGCGCTGTGCTGGCTTCGCCTTGCTGGGGCCTCTTCGAGCCGCTGCAACTGTGACTCAGCCACCTCGCTCCACCTTGCCGCGGACGCTCCTCCGCTGGCCTCGGCCTCGAGCCGCCGTCGCAGGGTCGTCCTGGTTTCTGGGATGCCGCTGCACCGGAGGGTCTGTTCTGAGATCGGCCTCAATTCACCACTCCACCGTGGCTGGCTACATCGCCAAGCCCTCTGCCAGTCGCCGCTTTTTTTTTGCGCGCCCGCGCCGCCGCCGGCCGTCCGCCGGCTGCACCTCGCTTTACCTCCTTGAACCAACGGTGCTCCTTCTACGCTCGCATGTCCCGCTGACAGGTGGAGAAGCAGAGATGTAAAGCTAAGCCATCTGCTGTGAGCCGCCCCTGCCGTGTTGAGTCGTTGTCTTGCTGCGTATTGAGTCGCCGCTCGGTTACTAGCCACCGAGGCCGTATTGAATCGCTGGACCTCTGCGTTGAGCCGCCTCTGGGTGTTGCAGGTGTCTTATATGAGGAGCTGGAGGACAAATTTTGACCTACTATGATGACATTATGACACAGCTCCTGAAGGACATATCCATGGGCGGCACACTTGTCAGTACACACAATTGTAACTAAGAAATGGCATCTTGGAGGATAACTCTGGACAAGGAGGCTAAACTGCCATTGAACTTAGTGGAGAATATCCATAGATACTACATATGGATCATCTAACGTCCTACCAAGACAGGTGATATCCATCTAAGTCCATTTTATTAGCACATATTGTTTTTTTCAAGGACAATTACTCTGGTCCGCAATATGTTTTGTGCAGGACAATGATTCATCATAAATGTATTGCCGTGTTGTGCCTATGGAGTATGCGTTAGCATCATCATGCACTGGCATCTGCGCCTGCTTGCTGTTGAATAGGTGTGCGCAAGCCGCCGCCCGTGCAGCTTGATCTACTTCAACTCGCTGGGACCACGCCCGCGATTGACTCGCTGTCCGTGCACCGGCAAATGACCCGCCCCTCCGCACTGGCTTACAATGCCTTGGCCGACTCGCCCGTCCGCGCCGCCTTACAACGCCACAGACGACTCGCTCATCTGCCCTCGTGGCGGTTCACGCGTCCGCACCGGTTTACACGTGGAGGACAACTTGCTCATCCGCACCGGATTACAACCCCGCGGCTGACTCATCTTTTTGCTCCCGCGGGCGACCCGTCTGTGATTGTTTTCAGCTTCACCGTGGTGATCATCAACTCCGTGGTGGATAATTTCCGATTTAAACATATCAGGTGAAATCCATCCAACGTATTTTCATGTTATATAACAATCTCTTTAAAAGAACAATTACTCTGGCTCGTGATATTTTTCAGGCAACAACACGATTTACCCGCCCGTTCATGCGGCTTATCGCCCACGCCAAGGCCGACTCACCCGTCTGCGCCGGTTTACAATGCCACAGACAACTCACCCGTCCGCCCCGGCGGCCGGTTCACCAGACTGCACTGGCTTACAATGCCGTGGCCGACTCATTTATCTATATCGCCTGTGATGTTGTGGTCGTTTTTGCTGTCTGACTCTCGCGGCCTGGTCTACATCAACATACCGGGCCGCACCTGTCTGCATGAGCTGTTTATTGAGTATGAGCAAGTCACAGCTTGGGTAGCCCGGTTTTCTTTCAACAAAATGGAGGCAAATTATCATATACTATCAACCGCCGTCTGCACTGGGTGGCTCAATGGGCAGGAGCACAAGTCGCCGCCACTACAGTTTGGTTAACTTCAAATCGCCAGTTGGAAGGAACCATTGGCCGAGTTGCTGACATAGCTCATACGATATCATTTATAACCCGATGTAGTCACCTCAACCTTCTATGAATTCACATCGCGCTATCAACACCAATGATATACACCTTCTGCTATGGTCAAATACAGAGAATCTCAAGACAACTTATCGAGTCGTCTTAAGACTCGGGGGCTAGCTACGATGACATGACTCAGCAAATCTTGCCAGTTTCAGCAAATTTAAGAACCCCTAGATAATGGAGGGAAAGATAACCCGGTCCGAGAGGCAACTGCTATATTGATGAAAATTTAATGGCCGTTAGAAAATTTCCGGCTTAAAAAGTATATGACAATTACAAAATCCAGGCTCAATGAAGAAGTTTCTGGGTCGTCAAAAAGGAATCCGGTTTAAAATCCGGCTCAAAGGGCATCAGTCTTACTGAAGCTCTCAGATATCCGGTTTACAATCCGGTTCAAGGGAAATCTGTCTTTTACGAAGCTTTTAAGCTCTCAATATCCGGTGTAACATCCGGTTCAAGAAGAAATATATCTCGCAAAGTTCGAGTTCTCAAAAAAAATTTGAAGGGACCAAAGAGAGTTTGTTGCACATCACAACTCAAACATAGGCACCCGGCGAGCACAACTCAGAAATATATCACATGGGGGCTTCTATTTATAAAGCGGAGTTCTGATTACCCATTAATCCGGCTATCAAGCCAATATTATCATAAGAGCACATCTCTGGTTACTTCTGTAATCCGGTTATCAAGCCAATATTATCATAAGAGCACAACTCTGGTTACTTCGGTAATCCGGCTATCAAGCCAATATTATCATAAGGGGCCAAAGAGAGTTTGATGCACATCACAACTCAAACATGGGTATCCCTTGAGCACAGCTCACAATATCACTTGGGGGCTATGTTCGAACCATAGTCACACCTCTTGATAGGCATAATAGCACCAGGGAAATCACTTGGGGGCTTGGTCGTATCCGAATCATAGATACACCTCTTGATAGGCTTAAGGCCACCAGGGAAATCACTTGGGGGCTATGGGTTCGAACCATAGTTACACCTCTTGATAGGCATAAGGGCACTAGGGAAATCACTTGGGGGCTTGGTCGTATTCGAACCATAGCTACACCTCTTGATCGGCGCAATGCCACAATAATGAGTACTTGGGGGCTCTGGTCATATCCGAACCATAGCTTAAACCCTCTTAATCATACACATACATCATCATATATTGCGTCTTCCCATGCTTTTATTTGACAAATTTTCTCTTTTTTGAGGTTTACAACACTTTATGATAAACCGGTGTTTATTAACCCGGCCTGGCTTTTGACTATAAGTCACCAGTATGAGATAAGATAATGACTAGTGTTTATTAACCCAACCTGGCTTTTGACTATAAGTCACCAGTATGAGATAAGATAATGACCGGTGTTTATTAACCCGGCCTGGCTTTTGACTATAAGTCGCTAGTATGAGATAAGATAATGACCGGTGTTTATTTAGCCGGACTGGCTTTCGATTATAAGTCGCCAGTATGAGATAAGATAATGACCGGTGTTTATTAAACCGGCCTGGTTTTGTTTATAAACCGACAATTTATGATAATTACCAATGTTCAAATTTTGGGTTATCACCTTTACTACACTGGCTTGGTAAAACCAAAGTGTGATCAAATATCACTGGAGCCGGTTTTCAAACCGGGTTATATTATTCAAATCTTTAAATAGCCAACATGGCTGGATTTTTATTATGGTTATCAATAACCAATATTATGATTGAGGTTTTCAAAGTCGCTTCAGCGCAATGGATATTATTTTATCAATTGGTATGATTTATTCTATAAAGGAATAGTCCCGAGTAACTGTAGGCTTACGACCCGGCACTTGGGGGCTACATTATTCAAATTGAGATTACATCAAATACGCAAGTCCCAAGTCACTGCCAGCATGCACCATGGCACTTGGGGGCAAATGCAAAGTCATTTTTTGCTCACCTTATTGAAGACCCGACTCATCACATTGTAGTGAGCCGGCCCTTGGGGGCTACCAATTGCTCCTGTCAACAATTCAAGGTACACAAGTCTTAATCCATTATATTGAAGGGTCCACTGCTCAGTTGGTAAAGCACAAAGCTCTTAACCTTGTGGACATGGGTTCAAGCCCCATTATGGGGGTTACATTATATGAGGTTCTTTTCAAAGAAGTATATATAAAGTCCCAGCTCAATATTATTTTAGTGAGCCGGCCCTTGGGGGCTACACGTTGCTGTTCAAGTCTACATGATCATATTTATAAAGTCCCTGCTCATTATTGCATAATGTCCCGATCCTTGGGGGCTACACTGGTTGAAGTTTTTATGAGCATAAGGCAATTATAAGTTCCAGGCTGCTGCAAGCATGACAACCCGACACTTGGGGGCTACATAATATGAAGTATTCAGTTTTTACTAGTGACCGGGATGAACAATATGGATTTATTCAAGGTTGCAACATTTATATCGAAACAAGTCTTAAGCTATCACTATGTTCTCCTCTTAAGACTTGGGGGCTACAGGTAATATGCATATAAAGGAGGAACATCTTCAAATTCTCAGTTTTGGGCAAATCAGGAAGATTAATTGTGTGACCTGGCATTGGCAACAATCATAACCCGACATCTATAAACAGTCATGACCCGGGATCATACGTTTTCATAACCCGACAATTTTGGCAATCATAAACCGGCAAGTTCTACATTTTCAAACCGGTTGGATATCAGTTGAATATTTCAAAGACCAATAATTTTGTCAAGTTAGAGCATTGAAGGCCGAGTCAAATGGATTCTTGATTTAAAATATTTCTTATGCAAGCAAGCTGATTATGAAGCTGGTCTGTTGACCCGGATTTTCTATAAGAAGGAAAGGACAAGGATTTAAGGATGGTCAGGTGCCGGTTTACAAGAATTCTTAACCCGGAGCACAACCTGTCAAATTTGTTCTTGTGTTTATTTTTGTCAAGTCAGAGCATTGAAGGTCGTGGAATCGTCACAACAAATGTCCTAGTGTGAGGACTTATTCGTGAGGCCAACGCATCTATGTGATACCTTGAGAGGGGTTGAGCGGAATCGACAGACGCCACGCAAGACAAGGATTTAGACAGCTTCGGGCCCCGGGAAACATCATCCGGTAATAACCCTACATGCTGTTTGTGGCTAGATCTCATTGTGACCCTCATGGAGTCGCCGGTAAACCGACTCTCCCAGTTATGTCTAGCCCTAGAGATTGTTTCTGCTTGCCTCTCTCCCTTTTGGGGAGCCCTGCCCCTCCTTATATGTTGAAGGGGCGGGTTACATGACTAGTCCTAGTAGGATTAGGATTACTCTATTACAAGTGGAGTCCTAGTCTTGCTTCCTTTGTAGGAGAACATTCCTTGTGCTTTCCTCATAAACCGGCCCACCATAACATGAACCGGCCTTCTGGGCCTTGGGCCTTGTCATCCGTCCGCCGTCCGCCGGGTTACCAGTGAGTCATACTAACAAGACAGGTTGCTTGTAAACCGTCTGGTCAGGGCAGGTCGCCAGTGAATCGCCAAGTGTAAACCGGGTCTCAAGTAAACTGCCAAGTCCGACCGGGTCATACCGCGGGGTATATCCCCGACAACTGTACTCATGGTCGAGCGGGAAGAAGAAGGCAAAGCCTACAAAGTCCAAGGCCCAATCTATTACATTTTCGAAGTATTGACTCCCTCCAAGAAAAGATACCTGCATTACCAAAAGCTTGTGTATGGGATTTACTTGACCGCAAAGAAAGTTGCTCATTACTTCTCGAATCATTCAATTTCAGTCATCAGCGACGCCCCATTATTAGAAATTCTGAACAATCGAGATGCAACCGGTCGAGTGGCCAAATGGGTGATTGAACTCCTTCCGCTGGATATCAAGTTTGAGGCGAAGAAAGCTATCAAGTCTCAGGCAATAGCAGATTTTGTGGCCGAATGGATCGAACAGGAGCAACCGACTCAGATCCAGTCGGACCACTGGACCATGTTCTTCGATGGATCCAAGATGTTGAATGGATCCGGTGCAGGTGTGGTCTTGGTGTCCCCCAGAGGCGACAAACTCAGTTATGCCCTTCAAATCCACTTCGATTCTTCAAACAACAAAGCTGAATACGAGGCGCTTTTATACGGGTTGCGTATGGCCATCTCACTCGGCGTCCGTCGCCTGATGGTATACGGCGACTCAGACTTAGTAGTCAACCAAGTAATGAAGGAGTGGGACGTTAGAAGCCCAGCAATAACCAGTTATTGCAGTGCAGTGCAGAAGCTTGAGAATAAATTCAAAGGTTTAGAGCTCCACCATGTGCCCAGGATCAAGAACCAGCTTGCTGATGATCTCGTGAAGATAGGGTCCACTCGGAAACCTATACCCAGGAATGTGTTTTTAGGGCATTTGCACACCCCGTCGATCAAAGAGGACCCCTTCACGGAAGAGCCCCCACAGTCGATAAGTGCGTCCGATCCGACTGAGGTCGAAGTTCCTGCAGTGGTCGACTTGATCATGGAGGTCCTGGTAATCACACCCGACTAGACGGTGCCGTACAGAGCGTACTTGCTCAGGCAAGAACTCTCAGAGGATGAAGAGGAAGCGCGTCAAATCGTCCATCGATCCAAAGCCTTCACTGTCATACAGGGTCAGCTCTACAGAGAAAGCATCACGGGAGTCACTCAACACTGCATCACCCCCGAAGAAGGTCAAATGATCCTAAACGAGATACACTCGGGAACCTGTGGCCACCACGCATCCTCTTGGACTATCGTGGCCAAGGCATACCGAGCTGGATTCTACTGGCCCCGAGCGAATGAGATGGCAAAGGATATCGTCGACAAGTGCAAAGGCTGCCAGTTCTACTCCAACATGTCTCACAAACATGCGTCTACCTTGAAGGTTTGGTCGTTTGCCGTTTGGGGATTGGACATGGTCGGGCCCTTCAAGACCGACAGGAGAGGCTTCACTCACTTGCTCGTAGCAGTCGGCAAGTTCACCAAATGGATCGAGGCCAAGCCCATCAAGAACCTCGGCTCGAGCACCGCCATCAGCTTCATCAGAGAATTTGTATTCATATATGGAGTCCCCCATAGCATCATCACGGATAACAGCTCCAACTTTGACTCGGACGAATTCAGAGCATTCTGCTCCTCCCAAGGTACTCGGGTCGACTACGCGTCTGTAGTGCATCCGTAGTCGGATGGACAAGAAGAAAGAGCAAATGGTTTGATCCTTCAAGGCCTGAAACCACGACTGATGCGCGATCTCAAGCACGCCGTTGGCGCTTGGGTGACTGAGCTACCGTCTGTCTTATGGGGGCTGAGGACGACTCTGAACCGGTCGACTGATCGTACCCCCTTCTTCATGGTCTATGGCGCTGAGGCCATGTTGCCGAGTGATTTGTTGCACAACGCGCCTCGAGTAGAACTCTTCTCTGAGGCAAAAGGAGAGCAAGCTTGTCAAGATGCAGTCGACCTCCCGGAGGAAGAATGCGAGATGGCCCTGATCTGCTCGACCATATACCAACAAGACCTGCGTCAATTCCATGCCCGCAATGTTCGAAGCAGGGCATTCCAGGAAGGAGATCTGGTTCTCCGAGTGCGTCAGAAGCGGCCGCACAAGCTTGCCCCGGCCTGGGAAGGCCCCTTCATCATCACCAAAGTACTACTCAATGGGGCGTACCACATCTACAACGCAGTCAAGAAGAAAGATGAGCCTCGTTCGTGGAACGCAGATCTGCTCCGCTGCTTCTACACTTAAGGCACTCGACCGGTCGAGTTGTAATAAGAAGCTTCCAGTTTATTTTTCAAAGACAAGTTCGCAACAATTCCATAATGTTTGCTCTTACAAGGACAAATGTTCTCAAATCCCCCAGTGGGTGCTTAGCTACGAATCTGATTCACTTAAGTTTCAAAAACACTCCGAGTGAAGAGCATCCCTCTCACTCGGGGGCTTGGCTGCGACCCCGTAATCGCCTAAGTTTCGAAAACACTCCGAGTGAAGAGCAATCCTCTCACTCGGGGGCTTAGCTGCGACCCTGTAATCGCCTAAGTTTCAAAAACACTCCGAGTGAAGAGCAACTCTCTCACTCAGGGGCTTAGCTGCGACCCCGTAATCGCCTAAGTTTCAAAAACACTCCGAGTGAAGAGC
>LR738712.1:75198425-75222691 GCA_902687465.1 Secale cereale | reverse complement strand
CTCGGGGGCTTAGCTGCAACCCCGTAATTGCCTAAGTTTCAAAAACACTCCAAGTGAAGAGCAACCCTCTCACTCGGGGGCTTAGCTGCGACCCTGTAATCGCCTAAGTTTCAAAAACACTCCGAGTGAAGAGAAATCCTCTCACTCGGGGGCTTAGCTGCGACCCCGTAATAGCCTAAGTTTCAAAAACACTACGAGTGAAAATCAATCCTCTCACTCGGGGGCTTAGCTGTGACCCTGTAATCACCTAAGTTTCAAAAACACTCCGAGTGAAGAGCAATCCTCTCACTCGGGGGCTTAGCGTTGTGGCACCTCGGCTCAGAGCCACCAGTTTACCCTGCATTGCCAGCCCAGAGACCTTGTCTTCTGGCAACACACAACATCTTGGTACAGAAAACAACTGCTTTATTGATACTAGCGATTCAAAGTTTTACATTACAATAGGTAGCGAGGCCAAGCGGCACACACAGTGCGGCTGAACAATATGTACATTATTTAGGGAACATAAAAAGCCTCGGTCATAACATCTACGCGGCAGTAGAACGACTTTGTAGCGGAACTCCATATCACAGGGAGACCGATGTGGACACGATCTAGACTCGGACGGCACTCCTTTCCAGCGAAACTTTCCTGAAATCTGGCATGACACGCGAGGTCAGTACATTGAATGTACTTGCAAGCTTACATCAAACATAATCATAATGACAAACAATATCATGATAATTATTCAATTATTAAAATGCAGCAACATACGTGTGTAGGAATATAACCAACATATTGTGCTCATGCCTTTGTGAAAACAGTCCCTCGGACTGACTTACCAATGGTGATCATTCTTAACATTCCATCTCAACATGACATATCTCGTGATCTTTCCGGCGATCACAACCATGACCACACTTGGCCTCGATCATCTCAGTGGCTCTTACACCATCTTTAATAGTGCAAAGTTCATAACTTAGTGAGCAAAATTTTATTAAATGTTGACCCATGGTGTGACCTACTTTCGAGCGTGTCCGTGACCGTGGACTCGGCTATCGATAGATTAGTTACACTCTGCAGAGGTAGTGCACTGTACCCACACCATGGAACCCATGGCCTCGCTCTCCCATTTGGGTGGACCAATGGTGTTCCGATGAAACCCTTCCATTGCCATGACACTCTCTCGGCCACTCCGACTCATTTCCCATCAGAATGGTACTGGGTGGCCCCGTGCCTACCAAAGGCACAACGACCACCGTCGTGGCCAAACATAAACTGTCCCAAACGGGGACTCGGTACCATAAACTCAACAACGGGCACACAAGGTTATGTCTGCTTACCGAGCCAGGGTACCGCACACCCATAACCTTCCCTACTTGGAGGTACCGACCAAAGGCATGACAACGGACCAAATAAAGGCCTTCCCATAAAGGCAAATGTGGTTGCACTCAGAAAAACTCGATTCAGTGGCACCAGGACCCGGTCAACAAATTATTCAAGTTGAGTTATTAGCAGGTTCAACTTAAAAATAACCGGTGTCATAAAATGCCATGCAAATGCAACACACAAATATGCATTACCGTAAAAAACTGGGTCAGCTCCACCATACTAAGTGTAAGCATCAACAAGTTTCTAATATTCCTCTGGTTAGGATTTACTTTCAATTAAAACATAATATATTCTAGCAAAAATTTACCATAGTTCTTATGCAAGAAAATGACTTCACATAAATATTTATATCCATAACCATATTAGTTCTTCATGACCCAAACTTTCTTCTAGTTACATTAACAACTTAATCAACTTCCAACTTTCTGTAAACTAAATATAACAACTAAATCCAGCAACCAACATAATACAAATAACAAAAATAATTCATGTGCAAGGATTAAATCATTTATTCAAGTTGGAAAATCACAAATATTGAAATGACACCATGAAAATGTTGCTGTGGCTTGCCTTAGTGCAAATGAGGTTCACAAGCCTCCTGGTGATCCTCAAGACAAGCTTCTTCTTTTGAAAAGATTTAAAAGAAACAAAAGAAAATATCAAGAACCATTCTGAAATTCACCAGAAAATATACACAACACAGAAAAATCTCATTTTTGGTGTGCTGCAAGATTTCTTTACAATGAACACAATGCAAAAAGAATCAATTCATTTGGACTTATGGTTACAAAGTTATTGCTTTTTGAAGTTCTCTGGAATATAAATAAATTTGAAATTTAAATAAACAGACTGGGAAGGGGTGACGTCGAAGGTGTAAAGACCCAGGCCCACCACTCATACCGCTTCACGCGAGTACAGAGTGGCAGACTAGCGGGCCCCGCTAGTCAGGTGAGGGGGAGAGGGAGAGAGGAAGAGAGGCGGCCGTGGCTTCGCCGGAGCGCACGCCGACGACGCGAGCTCCTTGGCCAAGATGAGAGGGATAGATCTACAAAGGGGATTGGTGCGCACCTGCCCGTACCCGTAGCGTAGCTAGGGGTGGTCGGACGGCGTCGGAAACGGCCTCACAAGCGGAGGCAGAATGGGGTGGTCTTCGGAGTTGAGGACGACGACGAGCAACGGCGACTACAGAGGCTCCAACTAGGTGAAACGACACCACCAGAGAGAGGCGGAGGCTCTGGAAGGGTTGCCCTGGCCTGAGAGGGGCTGGAGCTACCGCGACGACCTGAGGGGATCGCCGGCGAGCTCAAGCTCAGGGACGGTGGCTTGCGGCCTGCCCGGCCGGGCTATAGCTTCCTGCGCAGTAGTGGAGTGTGTGGGAGTGGAGTGGGGTGCTTGAGAAGGCTGGGAGGGGCTCCATTTATAGGCGAGCCGAGAGGGGGGATCGGGGCTTCGTTGGCGACACCAGGACACTGCGCCCGGTGAAGAACGGCGTCAGTGAGAGGGGGAGAAGGCAACGTGGTTCACGCGAGGACTGTGGACAAACGGAGCCGAGCACATGATCACTGGGAAGGCGACGAGCATAGTGCGCACCACACTATTGCCTTGGCCGGACCGCGCCCATGCTCGCTGCGGCGAGCTCCAGCGTCGGCGAGTGCCAGGAGGAGCTGTAGGAGTCGAGACGAAGATGGTAGCGAGGTTTGGCAAGCTCTGGCAGACGGGGAAGCGAGCACGCGTGAAACAGAGCGCTCGGTGGCACTCAGAGCGCGTCGACTAGCAGCCTGGCATGGTGCACACGCGTGGTCACCGCATGAACTCTGCCTCCAGGCCGACTTGGGGCCAAAGATCATGTCTGGCGTGTTGTTCGTGGTAGATTTGAATGTTACCCTGGTTTGGTTTGGACCCAGACGCAGTAGAAGAGATTTCACCAGCTTGGTAAGTTTCTGGACTGTAACTTTGAGAGCTTACTAAGGTAAAATGGCTGGGAGTTGGAAGCTGTGCTTTGGAGGCTAGCCATATGTTACTAAGGTAAAGACGCACAAGAAGTTTCAGCTACAATAGAGCAAGTAAAATGGTAGTTGCTGTAGAAACTACGATTTTTGTCCAGAACATAAAATATTATCTATAGCAAAAATATTCCAAAAAAGTGGTGCAATATTTTTGCTCGGGAAGGTGTCCTAGGGTTCAAAGAATATTTGTGAATTTTCTCAGATTTTTGTGGTCAAGAAAAATCAGGGTTGCTTTGGAGCACAATGAGCTAACTAGGGTTTTGGAGGGAAAAATGAATATTTTTCAATAAAGAAAAATATTCCAATAATTATTTTAGGGTGAACCAGAGAGGAAAAGATGATTTGAGCTGGATATGAGGCACTTGGGTGAAAGCCAAGGGTACCCAAGTGTTTAAGTCCATATGAAAAGATTCAAAAATCCCAAGTTTCAAATTAAATCCAAATGAAACTCAGGCAAATAAAAGAGGGCAAAAATCAGGCTGTCACAAACCTCCCCCACTTATAATGAATCTCGTCCTCGAGATTTGGTTGCTTGGGAAAACCATTCTGGATAATGTGTCCTTAGGAATTCTTCCCGTTCCCAGGTTGATTCTGACTCGGTGTGATGCTCCCACTGGACTTTATAAAACTTCCTTACTTTACTGCGAGTGACCATTTCCATCTGATCCAAAATTTTGAACGTTCTCTCTTCGTACGTTAAATCCTTTGCCAACTCTATGTTGGTTATGGCAGTCCTTTTGTTTGGCGGCGATATGCACCGCCTCAACTCTGAGACATGAAACACATTGTGCACATCGGACAATTCTGGGGGTAATTCTAACTGATACGCAACAGTGCCCACTCAAGAAATAACTGGAAATTGGCCAATAAATCTAGGCGCCAACTTTCCACAAGTCTGGAATCTCTTGACTCCTTTCATAGGAGTGACTCGGAGGTATACGTGTTCTCCAGGCTCAAAATTGATCTGTCGGTGTTTTGCATCATAATAACTCTTCTATCGAGATTTGGCCAATTGCAATCTATCTTTGATCTCCTTAACTTGTTTCTCAGCTTCCATCATAAGATCTGCCCCGAAGATACGGCTATCTCCAGTCTGAGACCAATTTAAAGGGGTGCGGCACTTACGGTCATACAAAGCCTCGTACGGTGACATCTTTAGACTGGTTTGGAAGCTGTTGTTGTAGGAGAACTCGACGTAAGGCAGACAATCTTCCCATTTAGATCCTTGGGCCAAGACGCAAGTTTGCAGCATATCTTCGAGTACTTGGTTTACCCGCTCTGTCTGTCCATCAGTCCGAGGATGATAAGCGGTACTGTATTTCAGCGTTATCCCCAAGGCTTGATGGAGACGTGACCAAAAAGCAGAGGTAAAGAGTGAACCTCGGTCGGAAGTGATGGTTTGAGGTACACCATGCAGACTGACTATTCTGGACACATACAACTGTGCAAGTTGATCTGCTTGATATGTGGTCTTGACCGGGATAAAGTGAGCGACCTTGGTCAAAGTGTCCACTATGACCCATATTGCATCATTGCCTCGCTAAGTCTTGGGTAGTCCAGTGATGAAATCCATGCAGACGTCATCCCATTTCCATTGTGAAACTGACAGTGGTTGGAGAAGTCTGGCTGGCTTCTGGTGTTCTGCCTTTACCTTGTTGCATATGTCGCAACAGGCCACAAAATAGGCAATGTCTTTCTTCATTCCATCCCACCAGAATATTTGCCGAAGGTGTTCTTACATTTTTGTACCTCCAGGGTGAATAGAGTATGAGGATTTGTGTGCTTCTGACAAGATTTTCTCTTTCAATTTCGACTGATTGGGTACACAAATCCTTCCACGGAATCGGAGAGTACCAAAGTGATCCTTTGAGAAATCAGAGGTACGTCCTGCTACCATATTCTTGGCATGCCTTTGCAGGACAGGGTTGTCTAGTTGGGCCTTGCAGATTTCTTCCTCAAGTGTGGGGGTAATTTCCAAAATATTAGTGAGACCAACATCAACTATGTTCAGATTGAGTTGAGTAATCTCCTCGAAGCTTAGGGGGCAAGGATTTTAATATGACAGTTAGGCTGACCGGCTATCGACTGAGTGCGTCAACCACCATGTTGGCTTTACCCAGGTGGTAATTTATTCCAAGATCATAATCCTTAACCAGCTCAAGCCATCTTCGCTGACGGAGATTTAAATCTGGCTGAGTAAATATATACTTGAGACTTTTGTGATCAATAAAAATTTGGCACCTCTTCCCGATGAGGTAGTGCCTCCATATTTTTAGAGCATGAACCACCGCGGCCAATTCCAGATCATGAGTAGGGTAATTTCCCTCATGCGGTCACAGCTGTCGTGATGCATATGCTACTACCTTGCCGTCTTGCATAAGTACGCAACCAAGTCCTTGTCTAGATGCATCACATTATACACCAAAACTGTGTTAGATGTCTGGAAGAGTTAATATGGGTGCGGTTGTCAACCGTATTTTTAGCTCACTGAAACTTTTCTCACAGTCTTTAGTCCATTCAAACTTCGTATCCTTTTTGAGCAGCTCTGTCATGGGTTTAGCAATCTTGGAGAACCCTTCAATGAAACGACATTAATATCTGGCCAGTCCAAGGAAACTCCGGATCTGTGATACCGTTGTTGGTGTCAACCAATTGAGCACATCTTTTACTTTGCTTGGGTCTACGGCTATACCCTCGGTGGATAGCACATGTCCAAGAAATCCAACTTGTTTGAGCCAAAACTCACACTTACTGAATTTGGCGTAAAGCTGATGGTCGCGGAGTCATTGTAGTACTGCTCGGAGGTGTTTTTGTGATCCCCTTCGCTTTTTGAGTATATAAGTATGTCATCGCTAAAGACTACCACGAACTTATCGAGGAAGTCCATGAATACTTTGTTCATCATGTGCATGAAGAACGCAGGGGCATTGGTGAGACCAAAGGACATAACTGTATATTCCTAAAGACCGTATCGAGTGGTGAATGCGGTCTTAGGAATATCTTCCTTTTTAATCTTAAGCTAATGGTATCCTGTCCATAAATCAATCTTGGAGAATACCTTGGCCCCACTGAGCTGTTCAAACAAGTCATCAATTCTTGGCAACGGATATTTATTTTTGGTGGTGACATCATTCAGCTGACGATAATCAACAAACATGCGGAGGCTGCCATCCTTCTTGCTTATGAAGAGAGCAGGTGATCCCCATGGTGAGGAACTGGGATGGATATATCCTTTCTGGAGCATTTCATCGAGCTGCTTCTTTAATTCCACTAATTCTGATGAGGGCATCCGGTAATACTTCTTGTATAATGGTGCGGTTCCGGGTACAAGATCTATTGAAAACTCAAGCTCTCGATCTGGCGGCATGCCTGACAGTTCTTCTGGAAATACATCAAGAAATTCACTGACCACGGGAATTAATTCCAATTCAGCCACAACGGTGAATATTATTCCCTTCTTGGGCATGCTTCTGCGAGAGTAGAATTTGGTAGTCTGCCCCTTCTGACTGGTCAGAGTGACTTCTCGGGTTGCACAATTTATGCATACTTGATATTGGGTCAACCAATTCATGCCCAACATAACGTCCAGCTGTACCGACTCGATGAGTATCAAGGAAGTTGGAAAGTCCGTTGATATTGATTTCCAAATCACGGCAGACCAGATTACTCTTGATTAAAGATCCCGGGGTTTGTACCAGCATATTTTTTCCCAAAAGCGAACAGTGAAATTTGTTTTGGGCAACAAAACTCCGAGAAATAAAAGAGTGGGAAGCCCCGGAGTCAAATAAAATAATGGCAGGTATGCTATTAACTGAAAACATACCAATGACTACTTCAGGGTTTCGTCTCCAACGTATCTACTTTTCCAAACCCTTTTGCCCTTGTTTTGGACTCTATCTTGCATGATTTGAATGGAACTAACCCAGACTGACGCTATTTTCAGCAGAACTGCCATGGTGTTGTTTTTGTGCAGAAATAAAAAGTTCTCGGAATCGCCTGAAAATCAATGGAGAATTATTTTGGAAAATATAAAAAATATCTGCAAGAAGATCCACACCAGGGGGCCCAGGGCCTGTCCACGAGGGTGGGGGGCGCGCCCCCTGCCCAGGGCGCGCCCCTACCTCGTGGGCCTCCTGGTGCCTTACCGACGTACCCCCAGATCCTATATCTTCACTTTCGGGGAGAAAAAAAACGGGGAGAAAGAATTATCACGTTTCACGAGACGGAGCCCCTGCCAAGCCCTAATCTCTCTCGGGAGGGCTGATCTAGAGTTCGTTCGGGGCTCTGGAGAGTGGAGATCGTCATCATCAACCTTCCTCCATCACCAATTCCATGATGCTCACCGCCGTGCGTGAGTAATTCCATTGTAGGCTTGCTGGACGGTGATGGGTTGGATGGGATCTATCATGTAATCGAGTTAGTTTTGTTAGGGTTTTATCCCTAGTATCCACTATGTTTTGAGATTGATGTTGCTATGACTTTGCTATGGTTAATGCTTGTCACTAGGGCCCGAGTGCCATGAGTTCAGATCTGAACCTATTATGTTTTCATGAATATACATGTGTTCTTGATCCTATCTTGCAAGTCTATAGTCACCTACTATGTGTTATGATCCGGCAACCCCGAAGTGACAGTAATCGGGACCACTCCCGGTGATGACCATAGATTGAGGAGTTCATGTATTCACTATGTGTTAATGCTTTGGTCCGGTACTCTATTAAAAGGAGGCCTTAATATCCCTTAGTTTCCAATAGGACCCCGCTGCCACAGGAGGGTAGGACAAAAGATGTCACGCAAGTTCTTTTCCATAAGCACGTATGACTATATTCGGAATACATGCCTACATTGCATTGATGAACTGGAGCTAGTTCTGTGTCACCCTAGGTTATAACTTCTACATGATGAATTGCATCCGACATAATTTCCAATCACCGATCCATTGCCTACGAGCTTTTCCTATATTTCTTGTTGCTTATTTACTTTTCCGTTGCTATTATCACAAAAACAGCAAAAAACACTATAGTTACTTTTATTGCCGCTACCGCCACTATCATATTACTTTGCTACTAAACTATCTTGCTGCAGATACTAAGTTTCTAGGTGTGGTTGAATTGACAACTCAGCTGCTAATACTTAAGAGTATTCTTTGGCTCCCCTTGTGTCGAATCAACAAATTTGGGTTGAATACTTTACCCTCAAAAACTGTTGCAATCCCTTACACTTGTGGGTTATCAAGACTATTTTCTAGCGCCGTTGCCGGGGAGCATACGCCGTTGCCGGGGAGCATAGCTCTATACTTTAAGTCACTTGGGATTTATATCTGTTGATCACTATGAAGAATTTGAAGGACTCAAAAACCAAGATCTTACCCTCAACTACGAGGGGAGGTAAGGAACTGCCATCTAGCTCTGCACTTGATTCTCCTTCTGTTATGAGTAAACTTGCGACACCTACTCCTGCTATTGAATCTGATATGTCGTATGTTGTTGATGATGCCACTTCTGCTATGTATGATGAAACTACTTCTATGCCTGATAATACTGTGCTGCTAGGTGAATTTTTAGATGAACAAATTGCTAAGGTTAGGGAGAATGCAAATGTTGAAACTGATGATATTTATGAAAGTGATGATGAAACTACTCCCAATAGATATGAATTGCCTATTGTGCTTGAGGGTTATGTTATGGATGAAGAAACTGCTAGAGACTTTCTTGCTTGCAATGATAGATATGATCTTAAGAAGTTATTAGCTAAGCTGAAAGAGAAGTCCTTGAATGCTAGAACGAAACATGACCCTGCTTTTGCTACTTCACCTATCCGTGTTACTGATAAGGATTATGAATTCTCTATTGATCCTGAGTTAATTACTTTGGTTGAATCTGATCCTTTCCATGGCTATGAGTCTGAAACTGTTGTGGCACATCTTAAAGTTGAATGACATAGCCACCCTGTTTACCAACGATGAAAAGATTCGCTATTACTATATCCTTAAGATATTTCCGTTCTCGTTAAAGGGTGATGCTAAGACTTGGTTTAATTCTCTTGATCCTGGTTGTGTGCGTAGTCCCTAGGATATGATGTATTACTTCTCTGCTAAATATTTTCCCGCTCATAAGAAACAAGCTGCCTTACGGGAAATATATAACTTTGTGCAAATTGAAGAAGATAGTCTCCCACAAGCTTGGGGGAGGCTTCTCCAATTACTTAATGCTTTGCCTGATCATCCTCTTGAAATGCATGATATACTTGATGTCTTTTATAATGGACTAACCGATGCTTCCAGAGACCACCTGGATAGTTGTGCTGGTTGTGTTTTCAGGGAAAGAACAGTTGAACAAGCTGAACTACTATTGAATAATATGCTGGCCAATGAAAATAATTGGACACTTCCTGAACCAGCCCCTAAGCCAACTCCGAAGAAAAGAGGTGTTCTATTTCTTAGTCCTGAAGATATGCAAGAGGCAAAGAAATCTATGAAAGAAAAAGGTATTAAAGCTGAAGATGTTAAGAATTTACCACCTATTGAAGAAATACATGGTCTTGATAACCCGACACAGGTAGTAAAGGTAAATTCTCTTTATAGATTTGATGAAGGTGATATTCCTCGTTATAAGTCTGCTAGCCAATGTTTAGATGAGTTTGACAATTTCATTGTGAAACAAGAAAACTTCAATGCTTATGTTGGTAGACAATTACAACACAATGCTTATATGATTGAACGCTTGAGTGATTATCTGTCTAGAGCTAAAGGTGAACTGAAACTCATCAGTATACATGCTTCCATGGTCACCACTCAAGTAGAACAAGTACTTAAGGCTCAGAATGATTTGCTCAATGAATTAAATAGTAAGAATAATGACTATGCTGTTAGAGTTGCTACTAGAGGTGGTAAAATGACTCAGGAACCTCTGTATCCTGAAGGCCAACCTAAGAGAATTGAGCAAGATTCTCAGAGAGCTAATTTAGATGCACCTAGTTCTTCTAAGAAGAAGAAAAAGAAAAATGATAGGACTTTGCATGCTCCTAGTGAACCTGTAGCTGACACACCTGAGAATCCTAATGATATATCTGTTTCTGATGCTGAGACACAATCTGGTAATGAACATGAACCTAGTGATAATATTAATGATGATGTTCATGTTGATTCTCAACCTAGCAATGATAATGATGTAGAGATTGAACCTGCTATTGATATTGATAACCCACAATCATGGAATCAACGTTATGATAAGAGAGACTTTGTTGCTAGGAAGCACGGTAAGGAAAGAGAACCATGGGTTCAGAAACCCATGCCTTTTCCTCCGAAACCATCCAAGAAAAGGGATGATGAGGATTTTGAGTGCTTTGCTGAAATGATTAGACCTATCTTTTTGCGTATGTGTTTGACTGATGTGCTTAAAACAAATCCTTATGCTAAGTATATGAAAGATATTATTACCAACAAAAGAAAGATACCTGAAGTATAAATTTCCACCATGCTTGCCAATTACACTTTTAAGGGTGGAATGCCTAAGAAATTAGGAGATCCAGGAGTACCTACTATACCTTGCTCCATTAAGAAAAACTATGTTAAAACTGCTTTGTGTGATCTTGGAGCCGGTGTTAGCGTTATGCCTCTCTCTTTATATCGTAGACTTGACTTGAGTAAGTTGACACCTACTGAAATATCTTTGCAAATGGCTGATAAATCAACTGCTATACCTGTCGGTATTTGTGAGGATGTGCATGTTGTAGTTGCAAATGTTACTATCCTAACGGACTTTGTTATACTTGATATTCCCGAGGACGATAGTATGTCTATTATTCTCGGAAGATCCTTTTTGAATACTGCAGGGGCTGTTATTGATTGCAACAAAGGCAATGTCACTTTTCATGTCAATGGCAATGAGCATACGGTACACTTTCTGAGGAAACAACCTCAGTTCCATAGTATCAATTATATTGGAAAAACTTCAACTATCAATATTGGAGGTTTTGAGTGTCCTATTCCTACCATCAAGAAGACATATGACATCCTTATTGTTGGAGACATACATATCCCCATTGAGGTAACCTAGTGTTATTCGAAAATTCTCCGGTTTCATGTTACTCGGAAAGAGTTTATTAACAAGACCTGATCAACCTTGTTAATGGTTCCTTCTGATGAGCATGGGATAGGTGAATCTAAATAGCACCACCTTCTGTACCCTCTTTTTACTTTCTGTTAATTAAGATAAATAAAGCGAAAATAGTATTTTCTGTCTGTTTCCAGACTTATCCGTGCAAAAAAAATTCCGGAAAATGAAAGTTCTCCAAATGCCATGAAAATGAAATATGATTTTTTCTAGAATATTTGAGAAAATATGGCACAGAACACACAGCGAGGGGAGCCAGCACCTGGCCACGAGGGTCCAGGGCGCGCCCCCCTGCCTCGTGGGCCCCACGTGCCCCCCTCCACTTATTCCTGCACCCATACTCTTCTTCTTCCTCCCAAAAAAAATCTCCAACCAGCTCAAACCCGAGTTCTAGCTCTTCTTGCTGCCATTTTTGATCTCCTTGCTCAAAGCACCATTCACCAAACTGTTTGGGGAGATTGTTCCTTGGTATGTGACTCCTCCATTGGTCCAATTAGTTTTTGTTCTAGTGCTTTATTAGTTGCAAATTTATGCTGCCGTGGTGACCTTGTTCTTGAGCTTGCATGTCAAATTTTCTTGGTCCCAAGTAGTTCTAATGCATGATATAGTCTCTAGGCACTTATAGGAGTTGTTGCTACCAATCTTTTTGAGTTTGGTTAACTTTTATTGTGAGTTACTAAAAATTTCAGAAAAATTCAGAAAAATGTCTAGGAGAAACTTCCAAGGTGGTTCTTCAAGGAAGCAAGAATCGAGGCTCGCATTCCGTGAGCCGGACGATGAACTACCGAGGGATGCTGACATACGGCCTTGTGAATGGCCGTCAGATGACTTCATGGATCAGTGTGGCATCAAGGATGAATTTTACACATACGTGCGCAACGCTGACCTCGAGGGCTTCATACAAGATAAGTGCACTCAATACCGTGGCTTAACTGATAGCTTTGTGAGAAGGTTTAGATTTTCATCTTCGCGTAATTCTCACACTGTCCTATTTGACCTATATGATAAATCTTATACCATGGACTTAGAAGATTTTAATGATGCTTGTAAGCTCCCACAGTGGGACAGTATGGGTGATCCTCGCAAATCTGAATTTAGAGAATTCCTTGCTAGTATTGCGGTGGGGGAGTCCACGGAAATCACACAGGCAACCATGGGGAGCATACATTTTCCTGCTATTCATTACTTTGCTCTCTTTATCGTTAGATGCATAAACGGTAAGGATGAGGCTTGCCACATGTGTGTCCCTGATCTTAGTGTTCTCAGGAGTGCTGTACTAGGTGATAGGCAATATAACTTGGGAGCAATTGTTGCACGTAGGCTACACCATAATGGCTTGCATGAAGATTTATTTGGTGGGATCTATGCTACCCGCTTTCTTGGTGTGCCTGTGCACGTGAATGATGAACCTTTACCTCCTGCTTATTTAGACTGCCATGCTATGACTAGTCACCGGTTCATAGAGTGGGACGATCAGACCCTCAAATATCGACTAATCTTTAACAGGCAGCATGCCATCCCTATTGTTCTTCCTGCACCTACTTTGTTTAACTTTCCGAAAAAAGGGAGATACACTATAACTATGGAGGAGGCAAATGCTTATTATAATATGACGGAGGCAACCCGCCTTCGAGATGCAGCTCAGCATGCAGTATCTGCTGCATCCCAGTACAACCCCAACTGCGACTTTGGATATCCGTCAGGCCAATACTGGCCATAGACCAACTTAGGCCAAAAGCCTAAGCTTGGGGGAGTACGTGTTTCTCACCGACTTACCTTCACGTTCACACTTATTCTAGTTGTCGGTGCTCACACTCTTTCACTGTACCATCCATGCTTAGTTTCAATTTCTTTTTCTTAGTCTTTTTCTTGTGTGCTAGAAAATACCCAGAAAAACAGAAAAATATATTAGTTGAAGCTTCTAGCTAGTTTACTTTCTTTGCTTGTGGTAGTAACTAAGAATGAAAACCCAAAAAGATTTCCCGTTCTTCTTTTGCTTGTTGGGAGCTTTCCCGTGTAAATAGTTTCTTTTCTTTTCTTTAGGGGTTAAGAGTAGAAGACCATGATTGAAAATGCTTAGTGGCTCTCATATGCTTTGTTGTTGATTTAAACTTGAGCCATATTACCTTGTCTTCTCTCTTGTATTAAATGTCTACAGATTCCAGCTTAGTCCAATGCACGTGCACTGTTATTATTATCCACACCGTTCAGTCGTGCGAGTGAAAGGCAATAAGGATGATATATGATGAACCAATTGAGATGAGAAAAGCTGGTATGAACTTGACCTCTCTTGTTTTTGTAAATATGATGGCTTATTGTTCCTGATTCAGCTTGTTATGAATGAAACATGCTTGCAATGACAATTAGAGATCATAGCTGCTTATGCCATGCTTAATTAGCTGAGAGTTTATAATGGTCTATCTTGCGTGCCAACATGATATTAAAATGGTTGTGATGTGGTATGATGGGTGGTATCCTCCTTTGAACGATTTAAGTGATCTGACTTGGCACATGTTCACGCATGTAGTTGAAACAAATCAACATAGCCTCCACGATATTTATGTTCATGGTGATTTATATCCTACTCATGCTTGCATTCATTGTTGATTAATTTTAATGCATGTTCATGACCGTTGTTGCTCTCTAGCTGGTCGCTTCCCAGTCTCTTTCTAGCCTTCACATGTACCAAGCAGGAATACTGCTTGTGCATCCACTTCCATAAACCCCAAAGTTATTCCACATGAGTCCACTATACCTTCCTATATGCGGTATTTACCTGCCATTCCAAGTAAATTTGTATGTGCCAAACTCCAAACCTTCAAATGAAATTCTGTTTTGTATGCTCGAACAGCTCATATATCAACTAGGGCTATCTATATCTTCCATGCTAGGTGGGTTATTCTCACGATGAGTGGACTCCGCTCATCATTCATGAGAAAATGGCTGGTAATCGGGATGCCCAGTCCCATGCTCAAAATCATAATAATTAAACAAGACTCCCCCAGGGCTGTTGCTGGTTTGGACGGTACCCGTTGTTTCGGGCTAGCCATGGAGTGTGCTTGTTGGTGGTTGGGGGAGTATAAACTTTACCATTCTGTTTGGGAACCGCCTATAATGTGCGTAACATGGGAGATATCGAGATTCTTGGTTGTTATGTTTAGGGCTGGGCATTCGGTTAGACCGAACCGATCGGTTCGGTGCTTCGGTTACTTTTAAAATTCGGTTTCCCTATTCTCTTGACCGATCGGTGATCTACAAAAGCAATGACCGAGACTTCGGTCCACCGAAAATTCGGTTCGGTCCTCGGTTATGAACGAAGAGAACCGATATTGGAAGGGAAGCAAGAAATTGGGAGACTAATCTTGGGGGAAAAAATGCTGACGCCGAATAGGAACAAATCGAAACATGTAAGGGAATGGTAAGAGGAAAGCATTGTCGTAGACCGCAGGATCTCGCCGTGATGGCCTCGACCGTGTATGAGAGATGAACTTCATGTCCACTGCTGCGAGGGAGCCGGCCGCCTCCGCCGCCCGGGACTAGGGGGCTATGGGCACAACCAGCCGCCTCCGCCGCCCGGGACTAGGGGGCCATGGGCACAACCTGCCGCCTCCGCCGCTAGGCAGCCATGGATGCAACCGGCCGCGGGCCGCCTCCGCCGCTAAGGATCCATGGGCGCCGCTGCTAAGGAGCCATGAGCGCAGGCGCGCAGCCGACGCCGTGCAAGGCAGGAAAATGGAGGCGGCGGCGCGGCGTGATGTGCGCTCGTGAAGCACCCAAGCCTGGAGCATATTCTGGATAAGTTGCGTGGGCTGTTTGCCTTCGTCTACTTGTGCAAAGAAAAGGCTGGAAAAAGTCTTGTCCACTAGTTCTGTAACGTGGATGGTTGGGCTGCATTGACTGGGCCTTAATAAAACGAGAAAGTTAATACAATACGGTTAATTCGGGAGATTCGGTTAGTAGCGATCAATGACCGAAAGTACCGAAGTAATATCGGTTTCTTAGGATCGCTAACCGGACGAACCACCGAACCTTCGGTCCTCGGTTTTTTTAGCTTCGGTCTCGGTTTATTCGGCTCCGGTCTTCGGTACTCGGTTTTTATGCCCACCCCTAGTTATGTTGACAATGAAAGTATACCGCTCAAAATGTTATTCATCTCTATTTAAAAATCGAGCTCTGGCACCTCTACAAATCCCTGCTTCCCTCTGGGAAGGGCCTATCTATTTACTTTTATGCAGAGTCATCATCCTCTTATCAAAGAGCACGAGTAGGAGAGCACTTCTATCGTTGCATGTATTACTATTAATTTGCATTGAGTATGATCACGACTGGATCTCTTTTACCATGAATTACAATGTCTAGTTAGTCCTTGATCTTTAAAGGTGCTTTGCATTTATGTTTTGCGGTCTCAGAAAGGGCTCGCGAGATACCATCTTGCTATATCATATCATGATTGTTTTGAGAAAGTGTTGTCATCCGAGGTTTATTATTATTGCTCGCTAGTTGATTATGCCATTGATGTGAGCAGTCTTGAGACCTGAAAGTTATTGTGAATGTGGTTGGTTCATGATCTTGTTGAAAACCTGAATGCTAGCTTACATATTTACAACAACAAGAGCAAACCGACTTTGTCAAAGTTTTTCTTTATCACTTTCAGTTTATCAACTGAATTGCTTGAGGACAAGCAAAGGTTTAAGCTTGGGGGAGTAGATACGTCTCCAGCGTATCTACTTTTCCAAACCCTTTTGCCCTTGTTTTGGACTCTAACTTGCATGATTTGAATGGAACTAACTCGGACTGACGCTGTTTTCAGCAGAACTGCCATGGTGTTGTTTTTGTGCAGAAATAAAAAGTTCTCAGAATCGCCTGAAAATCAACGGAGAAATATTTTGGAAAATATAAAAAATATCTACAAGAAGATCCACACTAGGGGGCGCAGGGCCTGTCCACGAGGGTGGGGGGCGCCCCTGCCTCATGGGCCCCTGGTGCCTTACCGACGTACCCCCAGACCATATATCTTCACTTCCGGGGAGAAAAAAATCGAGGGGAAAGAATTATCGCGTTTCACGAGACGGAGCCGCCGCCAAGCCCTAACCTCTCTCGGGAGGGCTGATCTGGAGTCCGTTCGGGGCTCCGGAGAGTGGAGATCGTCGCCATTGTCATCATCAACCTTCCTCCATCACCAATTCCATGATGCTCACCGACGTGCGTGAGTAATTCCATCATAGGCTTGCTGGACGGTGATGGGTTGGATGTGATCTATCATGTAATCGAGTTAGTTTTGTTAGGGTTTGATTCCTAGTATCCACTATGTTCCGAGATTGATGTTGCTATGACTTTGCTATGCTTAATGCTTATCACTAGGGCCCGAGTGCCATGAGTTTAGGTCTGAACCTATGATGTTTTCATGAATATATGTGTGTTCTTGATCCTATCTTGCAAGTCTATAGTCACCTACTATATGTTATGATCCGGCAACCCCGAAGTGACGATAATCGGGACCACTCCCGGTGATGACCATAGTTTGAGGAGTTCATGTATTCACTATGTGTTAATGCTTTGGTCTGGTACTCTATTAAAAGGAGGCCTTAATATCCCCTAGTTTCCAATAGGACCCCGCTGCCACGGGAGGGTAGGACAAAAGATGTCATGCAAGTTCTTTTCCATAAGCACGTATGACTATATTCGGAATACATGCCTACATTGCATTGATGAACTGGAGCTAGTTCTGTGTCACCCAAGGTTATAACTTCTACATGATGAATTGCATCCGACATAATTTCCCATCACTGATCCAATGCCTACGAGCTTTTCCTATATTGGTTGTTGCTTATTTACTTTTCCGTTGCTATTATGACAAAAACTACAAAAACACTATCGTTACTTTTATTGCCGCTACCGCCACTATCATATTACTTTGCTAGTAAACTATCTTGCTGCAGATACTAAGTTTCCAGGTGTGGTTGAATTGACAACTCAGCTGCTAATACTTAAGAGTATGCTTTGGCTCCCCTTGTGTCGAATCAACAAATTTGGGTTGAATACTTTACCCTCGAAAACTGTTGCGATCCCCTACACTTGTGGGTTATCAATGGACGTGCCCGGCGATGTTTTGCTGGTTCGGGTATGACCCCATAAAGTTGACTTTTGGCCCGAATAAGGCGTTCGCCTTGCTGTTCTTGTGGCATTGTCTGGCATAATGTCCGTTTTGCCCACAACTGAAACAAGAATTGTTGCGTTGACGCTCCTCGTGCACTGGGTTGGTCACGACATTCTTGACTTGAGTAGTGGTCTTGTCAACATTCTGTTGCCAATTGGGCTTGTATTCTACCCGAGTCTGCTGCCAGGTTCGAGCCTTCTGCACTGGTTGCCCTTCTTTCCTTGGTTCAAACTTGCGCTTGTGCTCGTTGTTAGTAGGCCTGTTGTCCAGCACGAGCTTGTGTTCTCTTTCCACAATGAAAGCTTTGTTCACCAAAGTTTGGAAGTCTGGAAAATCGAGCATACTGAGGGTGCACCGGAGTTGCGAGTTTAATCCTCCAAGAAACCTGTCAATCTTTCTTTCTTTAGTGGCCACGTCATAAAGGGAGTAATTGGCCAGATGATTGAATTTTTGCAAATATTAACCCATAGACAAATTTCCTTGGGTGAGTTCAAGAAATTCACGCTGCTTGGTCTTCATAATTCCCGTAGGGATATGATATTTTCGGAACTGATCCTTGAATTTTGACCAGGTGAGTTCTTCATTAGCAGGCCACATGGCTTTTGCATTTTCCCACCATATGGTAGCAGCGCCTTCAAGATAGTGAGTTGCATATGAAACTTTGTCCTCTTCTGCAGTACGGGCAATATCAAGCTTCCTTTCAATGGTCCGCAACCAATCGTCGGCATCCAAAGGGTCAATAACCTGACTGAAACTGGGAGGCTGAGTTCTCTGAAAATCTGATAGCTTGGAGTGATGACCGTTCTGATTTCCATTCTGTCCAACCATAGCTTGAACACTTTTCAATATCTCAAGTAGATCATTACTTCTCCTTTCCTCAAACATACGCAGAATTTGCTCGATGGTAGGCAGATTTGGCGGTGGAGGCGGTGGTGGTATGTACGGCTCGGGAGAGTGTCGTGCTTGTCGGGCAGAACGACGAACAGGGACATGCTCGTGAGCGCAGCTACTGTTGCCTCCCCGCGTCATCCTATTATGGATTTTTTCCCAATACAAAGCAACCGTGATGAGAAACATTCAAAAGGAATATTGGGGAAAAGCCAGCAACAAATCCCGAGAGAAAACAAAATTACGAAGAAAAGACAGTGAATAGAAGAATTATAGTTCCAGCATAATTATACATAGACTCATACATGAAAGGTAATTAACATGCCTGGTTCCACTACACTCATACAGGAAACAAAATATCATGACTTGTACAACTACAACCATACAGCACCCTGACAACTGCGAATACTCAGAAGCTCTACTGCTCTGCCGGTGCTGCGGGGTCCTCTCCTGAAGCGGACTCGGATCCGGAACTGACGAGGCTAACTGAAACCTCTGGGTTAAAGGTAACACGACGCCACTGTCTCGGAGGCTCTCCTTCTGGGGCAGGAGTAGGGTGAATCATAGGAGCTACAAGAGTAGTGAGAAGAGAAACCCACTCAGCAGGAGCACTGAGAGGATTTATGGTTGAGGCGCCCGAGCTACTCGGAGGAGTAACCGGTGAAATCGGGGAACCAGAACTGGCGGGGATGTAAGGGGTAAATCCCATGGATGCGGGAATAGTGTCAGACCTTGTAGTGGCTAAAGCAATACGAGTTTTAGTCAACTCTTGAGCCAGCTCGTGGATCAGGAGATAGCTAGCAGTAATATAACGGGAAAGGTGGCTAGCAACACTATCAGACTCCAGATCAATATCAGGGAAACGAACACGACCATTGTGGTGCAGAGAAGGATAGTATTGGAAACCTGGGTGATTCTGCATGCGGACCTTGCTGTGACGGAGCTCAACAAGGATCTCGAATGCAGCAAATTGGACGACTTGCGAAGCGGTAGAAGCGTAACCGCTCCGAGAGGTACGAGTGTAAGGTTCTGGAGTCGGAACTGGTGCGCATAGTAACCACTGCCTGATACTCATACACTGAGCCTGCTAGACGCTCTCGGTACACACGATAGACTGGGTCGTCTCCGAGAGGGTACAGCCGACGCCGCATGTTACGAAGGAGGTGCGGTGACGTGTACATCATCAGCTGCATCTGGCACAGATACGACACCGGAGCCATCTACACTTCACAACCATTAGTATGCAGGAATAGTGACAGACCTAGTAGTGGCTAAAGCAATACGAGTGTTCGTCAACTCTCGATCCAGCTCGTGGATCAGGAGATAGCTAGCAGTAATATAACGGGAAAGGTGGCTAGCAACACTATCAGACTCCGGGTCAATATCAGGGAAACAAACACGACCATTGTCGTGCATAGAAGGATAGTATTGGAAACCTAGGTGATTCTGCATGCGGACCTCGCTCTGACGAAGCTCAACAAGGATCTCGAATGCAGCAAATTGGATGGCCTGTGAAGTGGTAGAAGCGTAACCGCTCCGAGAGGTACGAGTGTAAGTGCTGGAGTCGGAACTAGTGCGCAGAGTAACCACTGCCTGATACTCATACACTGAGCCTGCTAGACGCTCCCGATACACACGATAGACTCGGTCGTCTCCGAGAGGGTACAGCCGACGCCACACCTTACGAAGGAGGCGCGGTGACATGTACGACATCAGCTGCAACTGGCACGGATACGGCACCGGAGCCATCTACACTTCACAACCATTAGTATGTTAGCACAAAAATTTAAAGTAAGTATATGCAAAGCAACAATCAGCTACACATGCTACCGACACTCAACTCAAACGCATACCTAGCATTTAGTTAACACGTCATAGTCTAGCGTGGCCTACAGTCAGCGGGGCTCTGATACCAAGCATTGTGGCACCCCGGCTCAGAGCGACCGGTTTACCCTGCATTGCCAGCCTAGAAACCTTGTCTTCTGGCGACACACAACATCTTGGTACAGAAAACAACCGCTTTATTGATACTAGCAATTCAAAGTTTTACATTACAACAGGTAGCGAGGCCAAGCGGCACACACGGTGGGGCTGAACAATATGTACACTATTTAGGGAACATAAAAGGCCTCGGTCATAACATCTACGCGGCAGCGGAACTCCATAGCACAGGGACACCGATGTTGACACGATCTAGACTCGGACGACACTCCTTTCCAGCAAAACTTTTCTGAAATCTGGCATGACACGCGAGGTCAGTACATTGACTGTACTTTCAAGCTTACAGCAAACATAATCATAATGACAAACAATATCATGATAATTATTCAATTATTAAAATGCAGCAACATACGTGTGTAGGAATATAACCAACATGCTGTGCTCATGCCTTTGTGAAAACAGTCCCTCGGACTGACTTACCAACGGTGATCATTCTTAACATTCCATCTCAACATGACATATCTCGTGATCTTTCCGGCGATCACAACCCTGACCACACTTGGCCTCAATCATCTCAGTGGCTCTTCCACCATCTTTAATAGTGCAAAGTTCATAACTTAGTGAGCAAAATTTTATTAAATGTTGACCCATGGTGTGACCTACTTTCGAGCGTGTCCGTGACCGTGGACTCGGCTATCGATAGATTTGTTACACTCTGCAGAGGTAGTGCACTGTACCCACAGCACGAAACCCATGGCCTCGCTCTCACATTCGGGTGGACCAACGGCGTTCCGACGAAACCCTTCCATTGCCATGACACTCTCTCGGCCACTCCGACTCATTTCCCATCAGAATGGTCCTGGGTGGCCTCGTGCCTACCAAAGGCACAACGACCACCGTCGTGGCCAAACATAAACTGTCCCAAACGGGGACTCGGTACCATAAACTCAACAATGGGCACACAAGGTTATGTCTGCTTACCGGGCCAGGGTACCGCACACCCAATCCTTCCCTACTTGGAGGTACCGACCAGAGGCATGACAACAAACCGAATAAAGGCCTTCCCATAAAGGCAAATGTGGTTGCGCTGGGAAAAAGTCGATTCGGTGGCACCAGGACCCGGTCAACAAATTATTCAAGTGGAGTTATTAGCATGTTCAACTTAAAAATAACTGGTGTCATAAAATGACATGCAAATGCAACACACAAATATGCATTACCGTAAAGAACTGGGTCAGCTCTACCATACTAAGTGTAAGCATCAACAACTTTCTAATATTCCTCTGGTTAGGATTTACTTTCAATTAAAATCGAATATATTCTAGTAAATTTTTACCATAGTTCTTATGCAAGAAAATGACTTCACATAAATATTTATATCCATAACCATAGTTCTTCATAACCCAAACTTTCTTCTAGTTACATTAACAACTTAATCAACTTCCAACTTTCTGTAAACTAAATATAACAGGGAAATCCAGCAACCAACAGAATACAAATAACAAAAATAATTCATGTGCAAGGATTAAATCATTTATTCAAGTTGGAAAATAACAAATATTGAAATGGCACCATGAAAATGTTGCTGTGGCTTGCCTTAGTGCAAATGAGGTTCACAAGCCTCCTGGTGATCCTCAAGACAAGCTTCTTCTTCTGAAAAGATTTAAAAGCACCAAAAGAAAATATCAAGAACCATTCTGAAATTCACCAAAAAATCTACACAGCATAGAGAAATCTCATTTTTGTTGTGCTGCAAGATTTCTTTACAAAGAACACAATGCAAAAAGAATCAATTCATTCGGACTTATGGTTAAAAAGTTATTGCTGTTTGAAGTTCTCTGGAATATAAATAAATTTGAAATTTAAATAAACAAACTGGGAAGGGGTGACGTCGAAGGCGTAAAGACCCAGGGCGCTACCACTCGTACCGCTTCACACGAGTACAGAGTGGCTGACTAGCGGGCCCCGCTAGTCAGGTGAGGGGGGGAGGGAGAGAGGAACATAGGCGGCCGTCGCTTCGCCGGAGGGCACGCCGGCGACGCGAGCTCCTTGTCCAAGATGAGAGGGATAGATCTACAGAGGGGATTGAGGCACACCTGCCCGTACCCGTAGCGTAGCTAGGGGTGGTCGGACGGCATCGAAAATGGCCTCACAAGCGGAGGCAGAACGGGGTGGTCGCCGAAGTTGAGGACGACGATGAGCAACGGTGACTCCAGAGGCTCCAACTAGGTGGAAAGACACCACCAGAGAGTGGCGGAGGCTCTGGAAGGGTTGCCCTGGCCTGAGAGGGGCTGGAGCTACCGCGACGACCCGAGGGGATCGCCGGCGAGCTCAAGCTCGGGGACGGCGGCCTGCCCGGCCGGGCTACGTCTTCCTGCGCAGCTGTGGACTGTGTGGGAGTGGAATGGGGTGATCGAGAAGGATGGGAGGGGCTCCATTTATAGGCGAGCCGAGAGGGGGGATCGGGGTTCCGCCAGCGACACCTGGACACTGCGCCTGGTGACGAACGACATCAATGAGAGGGGGAGAAGGCAACGTGGTTCACGCAAGGATTGTTGGCGAACGGAGCCGAGCACAGGATCACTGGGAAGGCGACAAGCACAGTGCGCACCGCACTGTTGCCTTGGCCGGACCGCATCCATGCTCGTTGTGGCGAGCTCCAGCGTCGGCGAGTGCCAGGAGGAGCTGTAGGAGTCGAGACGAAGATGGTGGCGAGGTTTGGCAAGCTCTGGCAGGCGGGGAAGCGAGCACGCGTGCAACAGAGCGCTCGGCGGCACTCAGAGCGCGTCGACTAGCAGCCTGGCATGGTGCACACGCGTGGTCAGCGCGTGAACTCTGCCTCCAGGCCGAATTGGGGCCAAAGATCATGTCTAGCGTATTGTTCGTGGTAGATTTGAATGTTTCCCTGGTTTGGTTTGGACCCAGACGCAGTAGAAGAGATTTCACCAGCTTGGTAAGTTTCTGGACAGTAACTTTGAGAGCTTACTGAGGTAAAATGGCTGGGAGTTGGAAGCTGTGCTTTGGAGGCTAGCCATAAGTTACTAAGGTAAAGATGCACAAGAAGTTTCAGCTACAATGTAGCAAGTAAAATAGTAGTTGCTGTAGAAACTACCATTTCTGTCCAGAACAGAAAATATTTTCTATAGCAAAAATATTCTAAAAAGTGGTGCAATATTTTTGCTCAGGAAGGTGTCCTAGGGTTCAAAGAATATTTGTGAATTTTCTCAGATTTTTGTGGGCAAGAAAAATTGGGGTTGCTTTGGAGCACAATGTGCTAACTAGGGTTTTGGAGGGAAAATGAATATTTTTCAATAAAGAAAAATATTCCAATAATTATTTTAGGGTGAACCAGAGAGGAAAAGATGATTTGAGATGGAGATGAGGCACTTGGGTGAAAGCCAAGGGTACCCAAGTGTTTAAGTCCATATGAAAATATTCAAAAATCCCAATTTTCAATTTAAATCCAAATGAAACTCAGGCAAATAAAAGAGGGAAAAAATCAGGTTGTCACGAGCTGCGACCCCGTAATCGCCTAAGTTTCAAAAACACTCCGAGTGAAGAGCAGCCCTCTCACTCGGGGGCTTAGCTGCGACCCCGTAATCACCTAAGTTTCAAAAACACTCCGAGTGAAGAGCAATCCTCTCACTCAGGGGCTTAGCTGCGATCCCGTAATCCCCTAAGTTACAAAAACACTCAGAGTGAAGAGAAATCCTCTCACTCGGGGGCTTAGCTGCGATCCTGTAATCGCCTAAGTTTTAAAAAACACTCCAAGTGAAGAGCAACCCTCTC
>LR738712.1:75162434-75198388 GCA_902687465.1 Secale cereale | reverse complement strand
TAAGTCTCAAAAACACTCCGAGTGAAGAGCAACCCTCTCACTCGGGGGCTTAGCTACGACCCTGTAATCGCCTAAGTTTCAAAAACACTCCGAGTGAAGAGCAATCCTCTCTCTCGGGGGCTTAGCGGCGACCCCATAATCGCCTAAGTTTCAAAAACACTCCGAGTGAAGAGCAACCCTCTCACTCGAGGGCTTAGCTGCGACCCCGCAATCGCCTAAGTTGCAAAAATTGCCACAAGTACAACGTGGCTCGGGCCTCCGAGCTACACCACAAATACAATGTGGTCCAGTCCTCCGAGCTACGCCACAAGTATAATGTGGCTCGGCCCTCTGATCTACGCCATAAGTACAACGTGGTTCAGTCCTCCGAGCTAAGCCACAAGTATAATGTGGCCCGGCCCTCCGAGCTACGCCACAAGTACAACGTGGTTCAGTCCTCCGAGCTACAACACAAGTACAATGCGGCTCGGTCCTCCGAGCTGCGCCGCAAATACAATGTGGTCCAGTCTTCCGAGCTACGCCACAAGTATAATGTGGCTCTGCCCTCCGAGCTAAGTGATACGTCTCCAACGTATCTATAATTTTTGATTGTTCCATGCTATTATTTATGATGTTTTGGTTGTTTAATGGGCTTTGTTATACACTTTTATATTATTTTTTGGGACTAACCTATTAACCCAAAGGCCCAGTCCAGATTGCTGTTTTTTTTGCCTATTTCAGGGTTTTACAGAAAAGGAATATCAAACGGAGTCCAAACGGAATGAAACCTTCGGGAGATATATTTTTGGAGTGATATCTTCACGGGAGACTTGAGAACCACGGAATAGGGCACATGTGGCATCCACGAGGGTGGGGGGAGCGCCCCCCTACAGGGCGCGCCCCCTTGTCTCGTGGGCCCCACGTTGGTCCCTCGATGCCCTCCTTCCTCCTATATATGACCATGTACCCCGAAAACATCAGAAGAGAAGAGAAAACCCTAATTCCACCACCGCAACCTTCTGTTCCCATGAGATCCCATCTTGGGGCCTGTTCCGGAGCTCTGCCGGAGGGGGGATCTACCACGAGTGCTTCTACATCAACACCATCGCCTCACCATGAGTTGTGAGTAGTTTACCACAGACCTTTGGGTCCATAGTTAGTACCTAGATGGCTTCTTCTCTCTCTTTGGATCTCAATACCAAGTTCTCCTCGGTCTTCGAGGGGATCTATTTGATGTAATCTCTTTTTGCGGTGTGTTGTGGGTTTATGATCAAGATTATCTATGAGAAATATTTGGTTCTTTTCTGAATTCTTTGATGTATGATTATAATATCCTTGCAAGTCTCTTCGAATTATCGGTTTGGTTTGGCCTACTAGATCTATAGTTCTTTCAATGGGAGAAGTGCTTGGCTTTGGGTTCAATCTTGCGGTGTCCTTTCCCAGTGACAGTAGGGGCAGAAGACACGTATTGTATTGTTGCCATCGAGGGTAAAAAGATGGGGTTTATATCATATTGCTTGAGTTTATCCCTCTATATCATGTCATCTTGCTTAAGGCGTTACTCTGTTCTTATGAACTAAATACTCTGGATGCATGCTAGATAGCGGTCGATATGTGGAGTAATAGTAGTAGATGCAGAATCATTTCGGTCTACTTGTCACGGACGTGATGCCTATATATAATGATCATGCCTAGATATTCTCATAATTATTTGGTTTGCTATCAATTGCTCGACAGTAATTCGTTCACCCACCGTAGAAATCTGCTATCATGAGAGAAGCCACTAGTGAAACCTATGGCCCCCGGGTCTATTCTCAACATATCAATCTACAATCTACTTTACTTTTCTGTTTTTACTTTCTGTTCTTATATCCAAAAATACCAAAAATATCAAACTATCATATCTATCAGATCTCACTTTCGTAAGTGACCATAAAGGGATTGACCACCCCTTATCACGTTGGCTGCGAAGTTCTTATTCTTTTGTGCAGGTGCGAGGGACTCGCGCGTGGTCTCCTACTGGATTGAACCTTGGTTCTCAAAAACTGAGGGAAATACTTACGCTACTGTGCTGCATCACCCTTTCCTCTTCGAGGGAATACAACGCAAGCTCGAGAAGTAGCAAGAAGAATTTCTGGCGGCATTGCCGGGGAGGCTTACGCAAAAGTCATATACCAAGTACCTATCATAAACCCTTATCCTTCACATTACATTTATTTGCCTCTCGTTTTCCTCTCCCCCACTTCACCCTTGCCGTTTTATTTGCCCTTCTTTTTGCCGTGTGTTTATAGTTCGCTTGCTTCTTGTTTGCTTGTGTATTGGATTGCTTGCTTGTCAGTATGGCCCTCCCTATCAGTGTTGACCCTCACCTCAAGAGGCTGGAGGAGATCGAAAACAACGTTAGACATTTTATGTCTGTGCAATTTGAACGTAATGATTTTTGTAGAAACGAGCTTAAGAAATAGAAAAACTTTATGGAGTACATGAATAAAGACCTTGATGATTTGTCTAAGGAATTTTATGGTTTGAAATCTCAGTTTGCTTATCTTGAGAACTTAATAGCCCAAATTTCGGATAAATAGTCCACCTTAGTTAATAAGATGGCTGCTAAACCGGAAGAGCATGAAAATAAAGATGAAGATCTGAAAGTTATTGATGTGTCTCCTATTAGATCCTTGTTTTCTAGTATGAATCTTGATAAAGATGGGTTTGTAGATGAGTCTACTTTAATTAAAAGGTGTCCCAATGATTCAGAGTTTTTGGATCTTGATGCTACAATTGTTAAAAGTGGGATTGAAGAGATTAAAACTTTGCATAGTGATGAACACACTACTTTGGATTTCAAGGGATTCAATTATGATAATTGCTCTTTGATTGGTTGTATTTTCTTGTTGCAATCCGTACTAAACTCTCCGCATGCTTATAGTCAAAATAAAGCTTTTACCAAACACATAGTTGATGCTTTGATACGATCTTATGAAGAAAAACTTGAATTGGAAGTTTCTATCCCTAGAAAGCTTTATGATGAGTGGGAACCTACTATTAAAATTAAAATTAAGGATCATGAATGCTTTGCTTTGTGTGATTTGGGTGCAAGTGTTTCCACTATCCCGAAAACTTTGTGTGATTTGCTAGGGTTCCATGAGCTTGATGATTGCTCTTTAAATTTGCATCTTGTGGATTCTACTATTAAGAAACCTATGGGAAGGATTAATGATGTTCTTATTGTTGCCAATAGAAATTATGTGACCGTAGATTTCATCGTTCTTGACATAGATTGCAATCCTTCATGTCCTATTATTCTTGGTAGACCTTTCCTTAGAACGATTGGTGCAATTATTGATATGAAGGAAGGAAATATTAGATTCCAATTTCCGTTAAGGAAAGGCATGGAACACTTTCCTAGGAAGAAAATTAATTTACCTTATGAATCTATTATGAGATCCACTTATGGATTGCCTTCGAAAGATGGCAATACCTAGATCTATCCATGTATCATGCCTAGCTAGGGGCGTAAACGATAACGCTTGTTGGGAGGCAACCCAATTTTCTTTTCTTTGTTTTTGCTTCTGTTAGGAATAAATATTGCATCTAGCTACTGCTTAGATGTGGTTTTGTGTTTTAATTAGTGTTTGTGCCAAGTAGAACCTTTGGGAAGACTTGTGTGGAGTTTATATGATCTTGCTGTAAAAAACAGAAATGTTAGCGCTCACTAGAATAGTCACCAGATTTTACTGGAGTGTGCTATTTAGTTGATTCTTTTTTGCAGATTATTAATAGACAAATTCCTCACGTTTACCAATTTATTTCAATTTTTTTGGAGTTACAGAAGTATGCGAAAGTTACATATTACTACAGACTGTTCTGTTTTTGACAGATTCTGTTTTTCGTGTGTTGTTTGCTTATTTTGATGAATCTATGAGTAGTATTGGAGGATATGAATCATACAGAAGTTGGAATACAGTAGGCTTAACACCAATATAAATAAAGAATGAGTTCATTACAATACCTTTGAGTGGTGGTTTGTTTTCTTATACTAACGGAGCTCACGAGATTTTTGTCTAAGTTTTGTGTTGTGAAGTTTTCAAGTTTTGAGTATTGCTTTGATGGACTATGGAACAAAGAGTGGCAAGATCCTAAGCTTGGGGATTCCCAAGGCACCCCAAGGTAAAATTCAAGGACAACCAAAAGCCTAAGCTTGGGGATGCCCCGGGAAGGCATCCCCTCTTTTGTCTTCATCTATCGGTAACTATACTCGGGACTATATTTTTATTCACCACATGATATGTGTCTTATTTGGAACGTCATGTATGATTTGAGTCTTTGCTTGTTAGTTTGCCAAAATTATCCTTGCTGGACACACCTTTTTGAGAGAGATAATTATGGCCTAGGAATTGTTAGAACACTTTATGTGCTTCACTTATATCTTTTGAGCTAAATAGTTTGCTCTAGTGCTTCACTTATATCTTTTTGAGCACGGTGGTAATTTTATTTTGTAGAAATTTTTAATCTCTCATGCTTCACTTATATCCTTTTGAGAGTCTATTAGAACAACATGGTAATGTGCTTTGGCTATAAAACTAGCCTTAACATGATAGGCATCCAAGATGAATGTAGTAAAAACTTTCATACAAAGTGCATTGAATATGATGAGAAGTTTGATAATTGATAATTGTTTCGAGATACGAGGATAGTGATATTAGAGTCATGCTAGTGGAGTTATTATGAAATTGAGAAATACTTGTGTTAAAGTTTGTGACTCCCGTAGCATGCACGTATGGTGAACCGCTATGTGACAAAGTTAGAGCATGAGGTATTTGTAGAGTGTCATCCTTTGTGTATAGGTCGGGGGTGCGTGATGGTTAACTCGTACCAACCTCCCCCCTAGGAGCATGCGTTGATTGCTTTGTTTTGATGACTCATAAATTTTTGCAATAAGTATATGAGTTCTTTATGACTAATGTTGAGTCCATGGATTATACGCACTCTCACCCTTCCACCATTGCCAGCCTCTCTTGTACCGCACAACTTTCGCCGGTACCATACACCCACTATATACCTTCCTCAAAACAGCCACCATATCTGTCTATCATGGCATTTCCATAGCCATTCCGAGATATATTGCCATGCAACTTTCCACCGTTCCGTTCATATGACACGCTTCATATTGTCATATTGCCATGCAGGATCAGGTAGTTGACATCGTATTTGTGGCAAAGACACCATGCATAATTTGTCATACATGTCACTCTTGATTCATTGCACTTCCCGGTACACCAAAGGAGGCATTCATATAGAGTCATACTTTGTTCTAGTATCGAGTTGTAATATCGAGTTGTAAATCAATAAAAGTGTGATGATCATCATTATTAGAGCATTGTCCCATGTGAGGAAAGGCCAAAAAAAGAGAATGGCCAAACAAATATATAGAGAGGGGCTAAATAAAAAAATAGGAGAAAGCCCCTCCAAAAAAATGAGAGAAAAGAGAGAAGGGACAATGCTACAATCCTTTTCCACACTTGTGCTTCAAAGTAGCACCATGTTCTTCATGATAGGGAGTCTCATGTTTAGTCATTTTCATATACTAGAGGGAATTTTCATTATAGAACTCGGCTTGTATATTCCAACGATGGGCTTCCTTAAATGCCGTGGGTCTTCATGAGCAAGCAAGTTGGATGCACACCCACTTAGTTTCTTTTGTTGAGCTTTCATACATATTTAGCTCTAGTGCATCCGCTGCATGGCAATCCCTACTCACTCACATTGATATCTATTGATGGGCATCTCCCTAGCCCATTGATACGTCTAGTCAATGTGAGACTATCTCCCTCCTTTTTGTCTTCTCCACAACCACCATTCTATTCCACCCATAGTGCTATATCCATGGCTCGCGCTCATGTATTGCGTGAAAGTTGAAAGGTTTGAAAGAATCGAGTATGAAAACAAGTGCTTGGCTGAAACCGGGGTTGTGCATGATATGAATATTTTGTGTGATGAAGAGGGAGCATAGCTAGACTATATGATTTTGTAGGGATAACTTTCTTTAGCTATGTTATTTTGAGAAGACATGATTGCTTTGTTAGTATGCTTGAAGTATTATTATTTCTTATGTCAATATAGACTTTTGTCTTGAATCTTTCAGATCTGAACATTCATGCCACAATAAAGAGAATTACATTGAAAATTATGTTTGTTAGCATTCCACATCAAAAATTATGTTTTTATCATTTACCTACTCGAGGACGAGCAGGAATTAAGCTTGGGGATGCTTGATATGTCCCCAAATTATCTATAATTTTGATTGTTCCATGCTATTATTTATGATGTTTTCGATGTTTAATGGGCTTTGTTATACACTTTTATATTATTTTTTGGGACTAACCTGTTAACCCAAAGGCCCAGTCGAGATTGTTGTTTTTTTTGCCTATTTCAGGGTTTTACAGAAAAGGAATATCAAACGGAGTCCAAATGGAATGAAACCTTCGGGAGAGATATTTTTGGAGCGATATCTTCACGGGAGACTTGAGAACCACGGAATAGGGCACATGTGGCATCCACGAGGGTGGGGGGCGCCCCCCCTACAGGGCGTGCCCCCTGCCTCGTGGGCCCCATGTTGGTCCCTTGATGCCCTCCTTCCTCCTATATATACCCATGTACTCCAAAAATATCAGAAGAGAAGAGAAAACCCTAATTCCACCGCCGCAACCTTCTGTTCCCGTGAGATCCCATCTTGGGGCCTGTTCCGGAGCTCCGCCGGAGGGGGAATCTACCAAGGAGTGCTTCTACATCAACACCATCGCCTCACCATGAGTTGTGAGTAGTTTACCACAGACCTTCCGGTCCATAGTTAGTACCTAGATGGCTTCTTCTCCCTCTTTGGATCTCAATACCAAGTTCTCCTTGGTCTTCGAGGAGATCTATTTGATGTAATCTCTTTTTGCGGTGTGTTTGTCGAGATCCGATGAATTGTGGGTTTATGATCAAGATTATCTATGAGAAATATTTTGTTCTTTTCTGAATTCTTTATGTATGATTATAATATCCTTGCAAGTCTCTTCGAATTATCGGTTTGGTTTGGCCTACTAGATCTATAGTTCTTGCAATGTGAGAAGTGCTTGGCTTTGGGTTCAATCTTGCGGTGTCCTTTCCCAGTGACAGTAGGGGCAGCAAGGCACGTATTGTATTGTTGCCATCTAGGGTAAAAAGATGGGGTTTATATCGTATTGCTTGAGTTTATCCCTCTATATCATGTCATCTTGCTTAAGGCGTTACTCTGTTCTTATGAACTTAATACTCTAGATGCATGCTGGATAGCGGTCGATGTGTGGAGTAATAGTAGTAGATGCAGAATCGTTTCGGTCTACCTTTCACGGAAGTGATGCCTATATTTAATGATCATGCCTAGATATTCTCATAATTATTCGCTTTTCTATCAATTGCTCGACAGTAATTCGTTCACCCACCATAGAAATCTGCTATCATGAGAGAAGCCACTAGTGAAACCAATGGCCCCCCCATGTCTATTCTCAACATATCAATCTACAATCTACTTTACTTTTGTGTTTTTACTTTCTATTCTTATATCCAAAAATACCAAATATATCAACTATCATATCTATCATATCTCACTTTCGTAAGTGACCGTAAATGGATTGACAACCCCTTATCGCATTGGCTGCGAAGTTCTTATTTGTTTGTGCAGGTGCGAGGGACTCGCGCGTGGTCTCCTACTGGATTGATACCTTGGTTCTCAAATACTGAGGGAAATACTTATGCTACTGTGCTGCATCACGCTTTCCTCTTCGAGGGAATACAACACAAGCTCGAGAAGTAGCACTTCGCCACAAGTACAATGTGGCTCGGCCCTCCGAGCTATGCCACAAGTACAATGTGGATCAGCCCTCCGAGCTACACCACAAATACAATGTGGCTCGACCCTCCGAGCTGCGCCGCAAACACGATGCTGACTCAAAATTCAAAAGAGATCAAAGGATATCAAAAGCAAAGCAAGCGCATTCTAAAGGGAATTAAGTTCAGATGAAGACCCGCAAAATTCGGGCAGAAGTACTCGGGCATCAAACTCGCGAGCATTTAACAGTTACAAAATCACTCGGCATTCCGAGGGAAATTGAATCGGAGTATCACAGTTTGTTCACTCTTCGGGGAGAGGAGGATTTGCAGGCGCGCCGTACTCATCCAAGTCGATCCTGTTAGCAATACGGGTAGTGGCTTCCAGAAAAGTCTCCTTGAATGACTGGAACTGGAGTTTCTTCGTGTTGGCAACCTTGAGCGCGGCGAGCCTCTCCTCCTTCACCTCCTTGCAGTGCACATGGACCAGAGACAATGCAACGTCAGCACCACACCGGGCAGATGATTTCTTCCACTCCTGCACTCGACTGGGGATCTCATTAAGTCAAGTCATCAGGGACTCGAGGTCATTCTCATGCACTGTCCCCCTCCAGAGTGCAGTGTCGATCCGGGACATCATCGCCTTCAGTCGAGCAAGGTAACCAGTGGTGCTGGTAAGGCGAGACTCCAATCACAAGACGTTCATCGCCACCTCATCCTTGACAAGAGAATTGGCGGGGTCCAGACTCGGCTCGACCCGCCCAGTCTCCTCCTCGAAGTTCCGATAGAATTCTACATGGGCGAAAACACGATGAGTCAGCGAGTAGAATATGAGTTGACAACTTTGATTCAGTCGGACAAAAGAATATACCTTAGAGCATGAGGAACCACTTCTTTGTGAGGTCACCCAGATAAGTCTCCAACCCGTTCTTCTTCTACGAAAGGCCCCCTACCTTCTCGTCCAGAGCAAGAGTGGCCTTCTTGAGCCGTGTTACCTCCTTGTTGGCCTCACCAAGGGAGACCTTCAGTTTGGCGATCTCTTCTTCAAGCTTGCCGACCGAAGCCAGCTCCTGTTCAGCGAGTTCAGCTTTCTCCTACGCCTTCTGTCATGGATATTACTAGCAGGTCTAAACCGGCTAGTGTAAACCGAATTAGTGTAGTTTAGTTGTATAATTGTAATACACAGTAAAGGTTACGGCCCATGAAGGCTTAGGGCCCATGTGTAGAGTTATGGTTTGTAAACCGTCTGATCATGTAACTTGAGAGATAAGGAAGAAAGAGCAGAGACCGAGGCGGACACAAGTATGAGCCGGCCTCGGGACTCTGTAAACTGGACCGGGCGTCGCCTCTATATAAAGGGACGACCGGCGACGGTTCAGGGACAAGAAACAACCTGTCGAGACACAGGCAAGCGATCCGCTCCCTGTTCATCGACGCCCAAGCAATACCAAACCAAACTAGACATAGGCTTTTACCTTCATCGAAGGGGCTGAACTAGTATAAATCCTCTGTGTCCTTTGTGTGCTTTTAACCCCTTCAAGCTAACCCGTGCGATGGTTCCATCACTAAGTCCGTTAAACCGGACATCTGCCGTGTTAATTCCACGACAGTTGGCGCCCACCGTGGGACCTCCGCACGACGGTTTCGAGTTCTTAAAGGGCAGCTTTGAAGGGCTCAGGGGGTACGCGGTCGGCCGGATGACCAAGAGTCGCCGCGGCCGGATCTACATCGACGACGCAGGCTGGGGACCGGATGCCGATTCAATCGAATACGGGTATCGGGTTCCCTTCGGCGGCATCCACGTCTTCATCGGCAAGATTGGTGAACCGGGACCTGAGCCGGACGTCTTCCCCAACATCGTCGAGCCGTCTCAGCGGGCAAGATCGGCCCGGATTCCACCTGCCATGAAACGTGTTTTTGTTGGAGCAGTTCACGGAGTTCAGGCCGAGGACGGATCGAATTCCGGTGGCGAGACAGTTATCTATTCCGACGACGAATCTTCTTCCGGAGAGACTGAGTCCTTGTATCAGTTACGGGACGGCCGATCGGAGGGTGTGTCCGACGGAGACAGTATTCCGGACCCCTTTGATCTGCCAAACCGAGTGTCTGTCTTTATGGCCGGTTCACAACCTACGCCATAGTCCACGGTGAACGGGGCGATGACAGCAGACGCTGGTGTAGGGGGGAGTGGCCAAGCCCTCTCGCCCTCTGACGCTCTATCCACCTTGATCGAGGAGTTCACTACCCGAGCCGTGGCAGAGGTGGCTCCAGCAGACAAGGCGCAACACGATGCAGAGCTTCTTCAGCTAAAAGGCCGGATCGATCAAGCAAAAGAAGCTCTGAAGGCGGAGAAGGCTATGATAGCGATGAGGCAGGCAGAGCTGGATGATCAAGCTTTTCAGTTGAGGATGGAACATGCCTCTACACAGGGAGTAAGAAATCGAAGGTACCACTCTCATCTACCGCCGGTTTACGAGGCGATGAATCTTTTCAAGACACCTGGAGCGGGAACCAGTAATGATCCGGCGGTAAACCGGAGGGCGGCCCCGGCGAGGGATGAGCCGGTTCAGCAGCCCACTATGGAGCAAGATCGGCGGGTTATGACTGCGCCTCACGTCCCTACCCCTCCGTGTCATTATTCAAACCCTTTAGACAACATTGTTGCTGCCGCTTCATGTCTGGCCGCTTTACCCATTGAGGGGACGTCCCCCGTAGCAATGGAGGCACGCAGGGTCAAGGATATGCTTAACATGGCATTAACACAACATCAGGCGTATTCTTATAGCAGGGAGAGGCTTCATTCAACACCACGCCATAGCCGGAGTTACACTAGGCATTGGGAGGAGCCAGAGGTGTCTAGTAGTGAACGCAGGCGACACCGTCACAGACAAGATAATCCGGCAGGCGCAGATGCACAAGCTCAGGAGGCAAACCGGGTTAGATCGGTGGCCCGCGAGGAGGTCCGCCAAACGACGCCGGTTCACACAACCACAACAGAAACATGAATCACGACGAGTTCCTTCGGGGTGCAGTGTCTTATCCCCGCTTTACGAAGCGTGAAGTTACCCAAGGATTTTAAGGGCCCACGGAAAGTGCCTAATTACATAGCAGATTTAGCTCCGGAGGCTTGGGTTGAGAGTTACGAGATGGCTATGGAGATGCTAGACGTGGATGAAGCGGCTTGTGCGAAGTACTTTACCATGATGCTTGAGGGTACAGCCCGGACCTGGCTAAAGGGCTTACCCCCCAATTCCATCGGATCGTGGGGAGAGTTACGTCGCCAGTTTATCAAAATTTTTAAGGATACATGCAAGCAGCCAATGTTAGTGGTGGATCTGGCAGCCTGTATACAAGGAGAACAGGAGTCTACAAGTGCATGGGTATGGCGAGTATCAGAAATCTTGCACTCTTCGAACGGTATCAATCCCAGTACGGCAATAGTGACACTGGAAAACAATTGCCGGTTTGAGTCTCTGAAGTTAAAACTGGGACGGCTCAAACGGGATTGTAATGACATGGGAACTCTTATGAGCGCTCTGGTGAAGTACGGGGACTCCGACAACACTAAGTATCCAGAAGCGGAGGGAGACAAAGCTGGAAAAGTTAATAAGCCTGGTAAACCGGCGCAGGCTAGTCCAGTTGGTACAAGCTTCTTAGGCAAGCGAAAGGCGGAGGGCGGCTCTGATTTCGTGGCCAATACGCAAGTTCAAGGGGGCTTTCAGCGCAATATGGGTAAGCCGCCTCCACAAACCGGCGGAGGGCCCGTTAGCTGGGAGCAGGAGTTAAATGAGCCTTGTCCGAAACATGGCTCAAGGGAACGTCCAGCAAAACACACTATAGGAGAATGCAAGGCCATGATGGAAGCCATGAGCCGGTTCAGCTCTAACAACGGGCCACCAGGCGGCGGTTCAGGCCCCGGGTTTTACGGTCCGGGTCACCAGGGGAACGGCTCTGGATCAGGATATCGTGGCAACAACAGTGGGTATAATAACCAAGGCAATAACCAGTATGGTCAAGGCGGCTATAATAACCAAGGCAGTCAGCAGCGTGGTCAAGGTGGTTACAATAGCCAAAATAGTCAACAGCAGGGCCAGGGTAATCACAATAACCAAGGCAATCAGCAGCGTCAGCAACAGCATCAGCTATCCGAATATCAGAGTAATCCGAAGGAGTTGAGTAGTGGGCAATATCATGTGTTCACTACGAGTTTGTGTAAACGGGATCAAAAAGTTTTAAAGCGGGCGGTCCACGCGGTTGAACCGGCAACGCCGCAATTCCTGCGCTGGTCAGAGCAGCCTATTGTGTGGAGCAGGGAGGATCACCCGCTGCGAGTTGATAATCCGGGCCATTTGGCCTTAGTGGTAGCACCACAGGTGGGTGGTTATAAATTTACTAAAGTTCTCATGGACAGCGGCAGCAGCATCAATATCTTGTATTATGAAACTTTCCGTCGTATGGGACTGACGGATAAAAAGCTAAGACAGTCAAACACGGTGTTTCATGGAGTGGTGCCAGGTAAATCAGCTTACCCAGTTGGGAAAATTCACTTAGAAGTTACCTTTGGAGATGAGCAGGATTCCAGGTCAGAGATGATAACCTTTGAAGTTGTCAAGATCCGGAGCCCTTACCACGCTCTGTTTGGAAGAACGGTTTATGCCAAGTTTATGGCCAGGCCGTGTTATGTCTATCTACAGCTCAAGATGCCGGGTCACAAAGGAACCATCACGGTTCATGGAATTCGCAAGATTGCGCTGGAATGTGAGGAAGGAGATGCTGCTTACGTGGAGGTAGTATGCGCTACGAAGGAGTTGAAGTTTTACAAGGACAATGTTGATCCAGCAGATATGACCCCGTTGAAAAAGCCAACTACAGAGCATGATCCGGCATTGAAGTTTAAGTCAGCGGAGGAGACCAAGCAAGTTGATTTTGTGCCAGGCGATTCATCCAAGCAGTTCACTATCAGCGCTAACCTTGATCCCAAATAGGAAAGCACGCTCATCGAGTTCATCAGTGAGAACCGGGATATCTTTGCATGGAAACCTTCTGACATGCCAGGTATACCGAGAGAACTCGCTGAGCACAGTCTTAACATTGATCCGAAATTTAAACCGGTCAAGCAGTATCTGCGCCGCTTCAACGAAGAAAGGCGCAAGGCTATAGGAGAGGAAGTGGCCAGGCTTTTGGCCGCAGGGTTCATAGTTGAAGTTTTTCACCCGGAGTGGTTGGCTAATCCGGTGCTGGTGTTAAAGAAGAATGGAAAGTGGAGAATGTGTGTGGATTACACGGACCTAAACAAGGCTTGTCCAACTGATCCTTTTGCTCTCCCTCGCATTGATCAGATCATCGATGCTACAGCGGGTTGTGAGCGGCTAAGTTTTTTGGATGCATATTCAGGGTATCACCAGATCAAGATGGCAGTTAAAGATCAGGAGAAGACGTCCTTCATAACGCCTTTTGGTGCTTTTTGCTATGTTTTTATGCCCTTTGGGCTCAAGAGTGCCCAAGCAACTTATCAGCGTTGCGTACAGAATTGTCTTAAGGGGCAGATAGGGAGGAATGTTCATGCCTATGTGGATGATATTGTAGTGAAATCAAGGAAGGAGGAGACACTGATAGAGGACCTCAAGGAGACTTTTGACAATCTTCGAGCCTATAAAATGATGCTTAATCCGGAGAAGTGTGCTTTTGGTGTTCCGGCGGGCAAGCTCCTTGGATTCTTGGTGTCAAACAGAGGGATAGAAGCTAATCCGGAGAAAATCAAGGCAATCACATCTTTGACTAAACCGGTTTGCATCAATGATGTTCAGCGTATCGCTGGCCGGATCACAGCATTGAGCCGGTTCATCAGCCGTTTGGGGGAGAAGGCGATTCCGCTTTATCAGATGTTGAAGAAGACGGACCAGTTTACATGGAGTGATGAGGCGAATGCTGCGTTTGAGGATTTGAAGCGGCAGCTGGCAAAGCCGTCGGTCCTGGCTGCCCCTGTTGACAATGAGCCGTTGCTGTTATACGTCGCCGCCAATGCACGGGCAGTCAGCGTAGCAATCGTGGTTGAGCGCAAGGAAGCAGGGAAGGAATACCCGGTTCAGCGTCCGGTCTATTACGTCAGTGAAGTTCTCATTGAGTCCAAGCAAAGGTACCCACATTGGCAGAAGCTGGTATATGGTGTGTTCATGGCAAACCGGAAGTTGAAACATTATTTCCAAGGTCACCCAATAACTGTTGTTAGTTCAGCACCATTGGGGGAAATAATCCAGAACAGGGAAGCTACGGGCAGAGTGGCGAAGTGGGCCATTGAGCTCAGCCCACACGAATTGAAATATGTGCCACGCACCGCTATCAAATCTCAAGCATTGGTGGATTTCATCAATGATTGGACAGAACTGCAAACACCAGAGGAGAAGCCGGATCTTACATACTGGACTATTCACTTTGATGGTTCAAGGCAATTAGAAGGCTCGGGGGCTGGAGTTGTTTTAACTTCCCCGCGAGGAGACAAGTTTTGTTATGTCCTCCGTCTACTGTTTCCTTGTACTAATAATGCAGCAGAGTATGAAGCATTGCTTCATGGCTTACGGATAGCCAAGGAAATGAACTTGAGCCGGGTCAAGTGCTTTGGCGATTCGGATCTAGTGGCACAACAAGTATCCGGTAAGTGGGATTCAAGAGATCCTCTCATGGCAGCTTACAGACGAGAAGTTGAAGCGGTCGCAGGATATTTCAAAGGATATCAGGTGGATCACATAGACCGGCGAAGGAATGAAGCGGCCGATGCTTTAAGCCGGCTGGGTTCTCAACGTAAACCGGTACCACCGAATACTTTTTTGGATGAGCTGCACAGTCCATCAGTTCAAGTACCATCGGAGGAAGACCTGGCCGTTCCTGATCCGGAGGCGCAGCTAGTTGCAGCACTTCATGTTATTCCGGATTGGACGCTCCCATACTTGGCGTATCTAAGCCGTGGGGAGTTGCCGGACGACGAGATCGAAGCAAGACAGATAATCCAGCGTTCTAAGTCCATGACAATAGTAAACGGAGAACTTCATCATCGCAACGTTTTTGGAGCGTTTCGGCGGTGTGTGTCGGCTGAAGAGGGTTGTGATATTCTTCGTGAGATCCATGAAGGGGATTGTGGTCATCACGCCGGTTCAAAATCCTTGGTGGCTAAAGCTTTTCGACATGGGTTCTATTGGTTGACAGCCCATGCTGATGCGGCGGATCTAGTCCGGAAGTGTGATGCTTGTTAGAAGTTTTCACGACGTGCTCTTGTTCCGGCACAGGAGCTCCGGATGATACCAATAACCTGGCCGTTTGCGACTTGGGGGCTTGATATGGTTGGGCCCTTCAAACGATCCCAAGATCAGAAAACTCATCTACTGGTGGCTGTGGATAAGTTTACAAAATGGATTGAGGCAGAGCCTGTGAGCAAGTCTGATGCGGCAACAACGGTTAAATTCATCAAAAAGGTAATTTTCCGGTTTGGATTTCCACACAGCATCATCACAGACAACGGCACCAATTTATCTAAAGGAGAGATGGAAGAGTTTTGTCAACGGGAGCATATTTGCCTAGACGTGTCTTCTGTAGCTCACCCTCAATCCAATGGTCAAGCTGAAAGAGCAAATCAGGAGATTTTGCGAGGTATCAAGCCCCGGCTTATGACTCCCCTGCAAAGAACACCAGGGTGCTGGGTTGAGGAGTTACTTTCTATTCTCTGGAGCATCAATACTACGCCAAACCGGTCCACAGGTTATACACCTTTCTTTATGGTGTATGGTGCTTGTCGGGGGAAACTGTCCTCCCACGAGCACCTATGGGACCGGAGCCCCTTCTACGTTACGGTAAGGGAGCGGAGGGAGCACGGAGAGAAGATCGAGGAGCGCACGCGGGCAGTTTACCCAAGTTCGGGCCGCGCGGACGCGTAAAACCCTACTCCTGCTTAGGTTGTATTGAGCTCGGGAGCTTGAAGATCTACAGTACCAGCTACACCGAGCGAGTGAGTTGTCTAGGTTTCGAACCCCCTCTACGTTGTGCATGGGCCTCCTTTTATTGCTCAAAGGGGTCACCGACAGGTGTCAACGTAGAGGAGGGTAAAAGTGTAATTTTGGTGGTAGTTGTAACAGTGCATGAACAGTGCGTGAACAGTGGTTTTCACCTAACTTTGACAGTGGGGGACAAGGGCATTAAATGCCCGTCGCCATCGACCCCAAAAGCGTCTGTCCATGCTTCTCCGTTCGCCATGGCGGTAGCCTCGTCACTGTGGCTTGCCACCGTGTGCCCCAGGCTGCACAGCCGTCCGCCACGCGTCCCTGGAAGGGCCCCAGGGCGACACGTGGGCCGATGAGCTGGAGCGCGGGCACACAACGTAGGTTTCCCCGGCAAGCACCTTGCCGGGGTAGTGATCTTGCCGGGCCCGGAAGCTTGCCGCTCTGCGGGTCCTGCCGGGGCGCATGGGGCGCCGAGGCATCTCTTTAGATATGTATTCCTTGGTCTTCCTGGCAAGCTCCTCTTGCCAGGGTCTTGTGCTAAAGTGATAACCTTGAGCCTGGTGCGGCCTTCCCGGCAAGCTCCTCTTGCCGGGGCCTTGATTTTCTGACTTGTATACTTTGTTCTTGAATGGCTTCATAGGGACCTGGAAGGTTCTTGGCAAGCCTGTGGTAAGCCCTGCCACAGGAAGCTGCTACTGCCCGTGCACAAGTTGGGGTACTAAGGTACCCCTATCTTAGTACACCGACAGGAGCCCCCGGGCCTGGGCCACACACGGTGCCGAGCGCTGTTGGGCCAGGCCCAAAACAGTGCACGGGCACGCGCGGCCCACGGCAAGCCGTATCCCCTTCCGTATCCGCCGCATCCCTCCCTAACGGCACGCGTCGATTACGGCGTCGTGGGAGAGATCGTGGCCTGTTCTTTAATGGGAAATGCGGAGCGTCCCCCACTTCCCCCTTAAAAGCAGAGGAAGCAGGGGCAGTTCCCTCCATCGTCTTCATTGCGCCTTGTTTCTCCAGAAACCCCCGTCGCCCTCCGCCTCCCGAAGGTCGACAGAGAGCCCAGCTCCACTCCCTCCTCCGCCGTCCGCAGCGTCCGCAGCGCCGTCGTCCTTCCCGCCTTCCCCGCCATGGCCCCGAAGGGCGACAAGACGAAGAAGGAGAAGTCCGAGCAGGCGGCGAAGCTGGCCACCCTGCGGAAGAAGTGCGTGGTCTTCGCGCCAAGGCTTGGTCCGAGGGAGCTCCGGGACAAATACTATTTGTTCTGGGCGAGGGAGACCAAGGCTCATCCCCGCACCAGAGTCCTCCCCGCTGTCGCCGTCGACATGTTCCCCGGCGGGTACTTTTTCTTTGCCGCATTCTTCCACTGTGGTTTGTGCCCTCCGTACTCGGAGTTCTTCTGTGACGTGATGAACACATACGGCCTCCACCTTCTAGATTTCACCCCAAACGCCATCCTTACGATGGCCGTTTTCGCACATCTGTGCGAAAACTATGTTGGGGTTCATCCCAATGTAGCTCTTTTCCGCCACTTCTTTATGCCTAGAGTAGAATCCAGCGCTCCCCTCTCCGGCGGCATCTCCTGGATCTTCAGGCTGAACAAGAAGGACTCGTACCTGAAGGGAGAGCTCCGCGGGAAGTGGGAGGAGTGGAGAGCCGATTGGTGCTGGGTGCTGGAAGATAAGGCCGAGCCCTTCACCGTGCCGCACACGACTGCCATAGTGCGTGGCAGGGATTGGAGTGAGTTGGCCCCGGAGGACAGCAAGCTCAACATCGCCCTCATTAGGATCATTCATCTCCGGGTCGCCAATTTGACTGTTGGAGAAGTTGGAGCAGATTTCCTCCGCCGCCGCATCGCCCCTTTACAGGAAAAGAAGAGGCGTGCCTGGGAATTCGGCAACGCGGCGGATATCATGAGGTTGCGCCCCGGATTGAACTACAACTTCACCGTCTTGGAGTTGAAGGGGATGGTCAAGGAGCTCTTCAAGCATGACCCCGCCCATCCGGAGTGGTTCAGACCTTCCCGGGGAGTGGTGCCGCTGTGCAACAGCACTGCCCGAGATTCCCTACGAGCGATGATGCCCGCGTGCGACTCCCACGGTGTCGTCCTCACTTGGATAGATCCTCCGCCAGAGACCGTGCTGAACTTCTTCGACAACTTGGTCGAGAAGCCCTGCAAGGCCGATGAGCAGAAGGGCCTCGCCCGGGATACTACTGGCCGGGATATAGCTTACATCGCCTCCAGGATGGAGGAGGCCGCCGCAGCCGCGGCAGCGGGTGAATTTGGATACACTATGGACGAGGCGCAGGCCGCGGACGCAGTGAGTCAAGCAGAAGAGGCGGAAATCCTCAAGCTGCTGAAGCTCGCGCCCGAGGAGTTTGCCGGGGAGCCTTCCGTGAAGTTTGCCGGGACGAGCGAGGTTGCCGGGGAGAGCGAGGCCGCTGGGCATGGTGCTGAGTCCAGTGGGCCTGCCGAGGAGGAGGAAGAGGCCGAGGCCGGAGGTTCCGACGAGGATTCTGGTGGATCTTTGAATCTCGACGATGCCTCCTCGTCCTCGGAGAACTCTTCGCCTCCGCCAAGCCCTCCGCAGCAACAGAAGAAGCGCCCCCGCAAGGCAGCGGAGACGGCTAGGCCGCAGGCGCCCCGACAGCAGCCGGCGCGCCGCGCAACGCGCGCCACCAGGACGAGCGAAGTCGTCAAGGAGGTGCCCCGTGCTCGAGCGTCAAGTGGGGGAGGATCTTCCCGGAGCGGAACGGGTGCTCCTTCTGCCCCTCGGTCCTCGGCGACGACGGGGGCTGGGTCTTCACAGCCCGCAGCCCCGGAGACCGCCAAGCGCCCGAGGGAACCTTCTCCTCCAGCTCCTCGCGCGGGAGCACCTCAAGCGGAGTTTGACTTCTCCGCCCTCAGCTCCGACGAAGAGGAAGAGGAGTAAGTACTTGTAATTCTTTTTGTTTCTTTGATTTTGTCTTGATTTTCCTTGCTTGGTTCTAATCTTGCTTTTGTTTTGCTTCACAGGACCTTGGCCCAGCGGATGGCGAAGAGGGCCAAGATCCCTGTGGTCACCATTGAGGACGACAAGCCCGTCGCGGCGACAAACAACGCGCCAGCGACGAGCTTGCCGGATCAGCCTGCTGCTCCGAGGAGCAGCCCCCAGCGCAGCCCCCAGCGTAAGTCTGGTACTTATTTTTCCGCTTGATGGGCGCGTTCGAGGTTTTTGCTTGTACTGACATTTTGTTGTTTTGTGCAGAAGTGGAGCCGCAGCCGCAGGAGCGCCAGGAGGTCGCCCCCGACGAGCCACTTGCTCCACCCTCCCCGCCAAGGGTGAACTCCCCGGCAAGGGAGAACGCTCCGCCAAGGACGGGCACTCCGCCAAGGACGGGCACTCCGCCAAGGGCGAGTACCCCGCCAAGGGCGAGCAGCCCGACGAGGGTGAGCACCCCGCCAAGGGAGGGCGCAGGCGGCCCTCCGCCAGCAGGGGCCACTACTCCGCCGCCAAGGGAGAATTCCCCGGCGAGGGACCCTGTCGTCGAAGAGGTCCGCGAAGGTAAGTCTTGCAACTTCTTCTTCTTGGATTCGTCTTTTTGGATATTTGCTTGACTCTTTCTTTTCTTTTTCTTCTACTAGATCCTCCCGCCCCGGAGCCGATGGAAACATAGGCCGCCGTTGAGGAGGAGGTGCGCGGCGACGGCGGCAACGCCACTACCGCTGAGGGAGTGGCTGGAGCTGGCGAGCCAGTCGTCGAGGAGACCGCCCCGACCGTCGATGCCGCGGCTGGGGAAGGGGCCGGCGACCATACCGCTGGCCCAGAGGCTGTGGGAGCGCCGGACGCTGCACCGGCCGCCGACCCTTCCGCCACTGCGGCGGGGGAGGGCGTCTATCTGAAGGCCGCCAACGGGGTTTTCATACAAGTCCCGTGGGCGTCCTCGTCTCGAGCAGCCGCGGAGGGAGAGACCTTTGACGGAGAGGTCCTCGCCTCCGCGGGCTTGAAGATCGTTGAACCGCCCGGCGACAGTGACGAGCCCGAAGAGGAGGGACTCCTTCGCCGGCTCCTGGCCCTGTATCGGGCCAGGCAGGCGAAGCTGGAGTCTCGGGAGGCTCTCGCCGCCAAGGCCGGAGTAGACTTGGAAAAACGCGCCGCGGAGCTCCGTGCCGCCAACCAGGCGGCCCTCCGCAATTTGGCGGAGGAGCGGGAAGAGCTTGCCGGGGAGCAGCAAGCCTTCCTCCTGGAGAAGGTTGAGGCCGAGGAGCAGCAACGGTTGGCCGCCGAGGAGCTGTCTCGGCGGGAAGGGGTACTCAATCAGCGGAAGGTCGACCTCGACGCCCACGAGGATGACCTCACCGCCCGGGAGCAAGCTATCGGCGGGGCCTTGAAGGAGGCGAAGGACGCGGCTGCTGCCGCAGAGACCGCTAAGAAGGATCTGGCGGCCAGGGTGGCGCAGTTGGAGTTGTTCCTGAAGGCAAGCGAGGACAGAGTCACTGCGCTCAATGTGGAGCGGGAGAAAGATGCCCACACCAACTCTGAGCTGCAGGTACGTCTCTCCGAGAAGGGCACAGAGCTCTCTGACGCCAAGAGTTCCATTGATGACTTAGAGCTGAAGGTCTCCACCCTGACTGACTCGCTCGACGCCGCCCGGGACCGCGAGACGAAGCTGAAGGACGAGCTCCGCAAGGAGAGGAACTTGGTGGAGAGCGCCGCCGTCTCGGCGAACAACTTCAACCGGGCAGTGGAGCAGTGGACTGATGAGTTGGTCACCTCCGCTGCCAATATTGACAAGGAGATGGTGGCGCTGAGAGCGGAGCATCTCGTGTACTCCCCGGACGAGAGTCTCCCTCACAACGCCAAGTTGAGTCTGTTCTTCAGGGGGATAGCGCCGGCACTTGCGTGGCTGCGGGAGAGGATCCCCGTGCAGCTGGCCGACGAGGCGCGTCGGCTCTGCACGGGCACCATGGAGCGGGTCTTGTCCAAGATCGTCTTCCGCAACCCCGGCATCAACCTCGTCAACGTCCTCCGCAGCTTGCCGCCCGAAGCCGATCAGGAGGCGTTGAAGGCGCAGGTTGCCCACATCATCGCCAAGGTGAACAAGATCACAAGGCGTGAAGGCGACCGCGTAGATTAGATTCCTTTATTTCTGCTTCCTTTGCCGCTGCAAAGCATGTTATGGACATGAATATATTAGTTATTGCGGCAAGTTATCTTTGTAATATACAATCTTATTTTGAGCGACCAATGCAGTGTTATCTTCCTTGTTTTGGTCCCTTTACTTTGTATGTATTCCACCCTACGCTTTCAGGGAACTTGCCGGCAAGAGGACCCTTGCCGCGAGCGCTGAGTGCTGGACTCTTAGCAGCCTGCTGGCAAAGGCCTTGCCGGCAAGAAACCCCGCCGCAGCTAGTCGCAACACACTTAGATTGTTGAGCGAACTCGAAAACGAAGTAAGGGCGCGACACTTGTCGCAGCTCACTTAAGTCGTTGAGCGTGCTCGAAACAAAGTAAGGGTGCGGCTAGCCACGGGTAGGTTCCTCCGCGCACAGGTTTTCCATACAAAGTGTGGTTGTTCAAGGAAGACAACTAAAAAATTTGAAAAATTTGAACTGCTCAAACTTTGGTGACTCAGCTTTCATAAGTTGCTTGTTCCCCGACAAGGCTTCTCTTTCTTGAATAATACTTGGTTCATACCTCCATCTCCTCCCCCCCCGGCAAACTTGTGCGCGAGGAATACTCCTTCTGCTTAAGAGGGAAAGAAAAAGAGGAGGAAAAACAAGTATAGGGCCTTACGGCTTGCTGGTGCTTACCAGGGATGTGCATTGCACAAAGTGTCAGGTAATGCATGCAAATAACAAAGAAAAGCATGGAAATGACAAATAGTGCGAAGCACAAAAGCTTTACTGATGCACGGGGTCTGCGCCCGGCTTTGTACAAAGGTTTACATGCAACAGGGGCAAGACTTGTACAAAAGGTGGTTGCCGGAGCGGATCACGGCAACCGTGCCTTATGGGTGAAACTTGCGAAGATGCTCTATGTTCCAGGAGTTGCTCACCGGTAAGCCTTCTTCGGTCTCAAGGCGGACAGCGCCGGGCCTTGTGACTTGCCTCACCCGATAAGGGCCTTCCCACTTCGGCGTCAACTTGTTGGAATTCTTGGCGGACTGAACACGCCGAAGAACAAGGTCGCCTTCCTCGAGACTCCTGGCCCTAACCTTGCGGCTATGATAGCGACGCAAGGCTTGCTGGTATCGAGCAGCTCGTACAGCAGCCTGGAGACGTTCCTCCTCAAGGAGCAATGCATCATCTTGTCGCAGTTGCTCTTGCTCGAGCTCATCATAAGCGAGCACTCGAGGAGATCCGTATACGGGTTCCGTGGGGAGAACTGCCTCTGCTCCATAGACAAGAGCAAAGGGTGTTTGTCCGGTGGCTCGATTTGGTGTCGTCCTGATTGACCAAAGAGCCGCCGGTAACTCCTCTATCCAGTTTCTTCCGCACTTGTACAACCTGTCGAAGGTTCTTGTCTTGAGTCTGCGCAGCACTTCAGCATTGGCCCTCTCCGCTTGACCATTGCTCCTCGGGTGAGCAACAGAAGCGAAGCAGACCTTGGCGCCAAGGTCTTGGACGTACTGCATGAAGGTGCGACTTGTAAACTGTGTGCCGTTGTCGGTGATGATCCTGTTAGGGATTCCGAAACGGCAAACAATCGATCTGAAGAACCTGACTGCTGACTGTGCCATCACCTTTCTCACTGGTTCCACTTCCGGCCACTTTGTGAACTTGTCGATTGCAACGTACAAGTACTCAAAGCCCCCGACTGCGCGGGGAAAAGGGCCGAGGATATCGAGCCCCCAGACCGAGAAGGGCCAGGACAAAGGGATCGTCTGGAGAGCTTGAGCTGGCTGGTGAATTTGCTTGGCATGGAACTGGCACGCTTCACACTTGGTTACTTGTGCAGTTGCATCTTGGAGGGCTTCTGGCCAGAAGAACCCCTGCCGGAACGCCTTCCCGGCAAGTGCCCTTGCGCCAATGTGGTGGCCACATATGCCTCCATGTATCTCTGCCAACAGCTTTTGTCCATCTTCCCTGGAAATGCACTTCAACCTGACACCATTGAGTCTTCTTCTGTACAGTTCATTGCCAATGAACTGGTACATACTTGACTGCCTGGTTATCTTCTCTATCTCTTCTGGCTCGTCGGGAAGTTCCCCAGTTTGCAGGAAGCGGACGATTTGCTGTGCCCATGCTGGAGCCTGAGGCTCAACAACAAGGACTAAAGGCATGAGGGCTGCCGCGGGAACCTCAGCTTCTACGGCAAGAACCTGCGGCTCTGCCGGAGCTGATGGTCCCCCGGCAAGCCTGCCGGGGCGAGGCTTGTCGGGAACGCCTGCTTCAACTGTACAGACCCTTGGATCTGCAGGAGCAAACTGTTCCTCAGCATGTTGGCTGTTGATCCTGGGGACCTTGGCGGCGGCTTCGGGAAGATCCGCCGGCAAGTAGTCGCCGGAGACCAACTTTCTCTTCTTGTTTTGCCCAACTGATGGTGTAACGGATGGCTGAGTTAACTTGAGCAAGAAGGTCCCTGGTTCCACAGGTAACTTCATTGCAACACACTTTGAGAGGCCATCTGCAATGTCGTTCTGAGCTCTTGGGACGTGCTCCATTTGCAGACCTTCAAAGTGTTCTTCAAGCTTCCTCACTTCATCAACATAAGCTTCCATCAAAGGGCTCTGATAACTCTTGTTCACTTGTCGGACCACCAACTATGAATCTCCCCGCACAATCAACTTCTTGATCCCAAGTTCGGCCGCAATCCTGAGGCCGGCAAGCAAACCCTCATACTCTGCAGTATTGTTTGCCGCTTGCTCCTTGGGAAAGTGCATCTGGACAACATACTTGAGGTGCTCTCCGGTGGGCGCTATGAGTACCACGCCGGCACCGGCGCCTTGCAGCGAGAAAGCACCATCGAAGTACATTACCCACTCTCTGTTTGCTTCTTGGACGGGGACGTTTGTCTCTGGGACTTCTTCATCTGGCGTTGGGGTCCATTCTGCTATGAATTCTGCCAAAGCTCTGGTCTGTATGGTTGAGGTACTCTCAAACTTGAGACCAAAGCTTGACAGCTCCAGTGCCCACTCGACGATCCTTCCTGTTGCTTCTGGATTTTGCAATATCCTCTTCAACGGAAAGCGAGTGACCACTGTTATCTCGTGTGCCTCGAAGTAATGGCGCAGCTTTCTTGAGGCCATGAGGAGGCCGAACAGCAACTTTTGCACTCCAGAGTATCTTGACCTAGCCCCCTGCAAGAGGGAACTTACAAAATACACTGGGCGTTGCACCATCTTCCTTCTTACTTCTCTTTGTTCTTGCGCAGACCCGTCCTTGTCGGGGCCAGAGCTTGTCGGGGGAGCCCCCTGCTCGTCGCTGGATTCGCTCGCCGGTGATGTGGGTCCCTCATCCGCCTCCCTCTCCGCTACTAACGCAGCACTAACCACTTGATTGGTTGCCGCTAGGTATAGCAGCAACTTTTCTTGTGGCCTAGGTGCGACAAGTATCGGAGTGGAGGACAGGTATCCTTTCAAGTCTTGCAGCGCTGCCTCCGCTTCCGGAGTCCATTTCATAGGACCTGCCTTCTTCAAAATTTTGAAGAAAGGCAGGGCGCGCTCTGCAGACTTTGAAATGAACCTGCTGAGGGCAGCCACACAACCAGCAAGTCTTCTTACATCCTTGACGCGCTTCGGGGCTTTAATTTGCTCGATGGCTTTTATCTTGTCGGGATTGGCTTCAATCCCCCTATGAGACACAAAGAACCCGAGAAGCTTGCCGGAGGGGACTCCGAAGACGCACTTCTCGGGGTTCAGCTTGAGTTGGATCTTGCGCAGATTCTCAAAGGTTTCCTCTAAGTCTTGGATCAGGGTATCTTTGCTCTTGCTCTTGACCACTATATCATCCATGTAGGCTTCTACATTTCTGTGGATCTGTGGCTCAAAAGCAGTGTGCACCACCCTTGCAAATGTTGAGCCTGCATTCTTCAATCCAAAGGGCATGCGTATGAAGCAATATGTGCCGCATGGAGTAATGAATGCAGTCTTCTCTTCATCTTCCTTGGCCATGAATATCTGGTGGTAACCTGAGTAGGCATCAAGGAAGGAAAGTAGCTCACATCCAGCGGTGGAGTCAACAATTTGGTCAATACGCGGCAAGGGAAATGGATCCTTAGGACATGCTTTATTCACATCAGTGAAGTCTATACAAAGTCTACACTTCCCATTAGCCTTGCGCACGATGACTGGATTTGCTAACCACGTAGGATGGATCACGCCTCTAACCAGGCCTGCTGCTTCTAACTTCTTTATCTCTTCGGCGATGAATTCTTGGCGCTCCATGGCTTGCTTCCTGACTTTCTGCTTGACGGGCCGCGCATGAGGACAAACAACAAGCTTGTGCTCAATTACCTTCCTGGGAACGCCGGGGATGTCAGATGGTTGCCACGCAAACACATCGACATTCGCCCGCAGGAAGGCAACGAGCGCGCTTTCCTATTTGGGGTCGAGTGTAGCACTGATGGTAAAGGTACCACCAGTGCCGTCCTCCTTGGCGGACACCCTCTTAGTTGCCGGTGGAGCTGCCATCCCTTTCTTGCACTTGCCGGTGGAGCTCGATGGTGCGTCCTCGACGGCAGCGCAGCACTCCGAGGAGGTGCGTTTTCCGGAGTGGGCCCCAGAGCTCTTGCCGGACTTGGTCCTGGTCTTCCCCCCGGGAGCTTCAGCGGGAAGTGTGTTGCTTTCTGCTGCGGCTGCTGCATCCCGGTAGATCTTGTCGGCGCAGATAAGCGCATCCTTCTTGTCACCAGGGACAGGATGACGCTTATCAGCCCCGGCATCTTGAGTACATTGTAGGCATAGTGGGAAGCTGCCATGAACTTGGCGAGGGCAGGACGGCCAAGTATCCCACTGTATGGCAATGGGATATCGGCAACGTCAAAGGTTATCCTCTCCGTCCTGAAGTTGAGCTCCCCGCCAAAGGTCACGGGCAGCGTAATCTTCCCCTTCGGCTTGCTCCTTCCCAGGTTGATCCCTTGGAACGACCCGGTCTCTTCGAGCTCGCCGTCTGGGATCTGTAGCTTCTTGATCACAGCCGAGGAGATCAAGTTCAGGCCGGCCCCGCCGTCAACCAACATCTTGGTGACCTTGAGGTTGCGGATAGTTGGTGAGACCAACATCAGCAAGCACCCGACCGCAGTTGTGCGGTCAGGGTGGTCCTCAAGGTCAAAGATGATGGGCGTGCTGGACCACTTCAGCAGCCTAAGTGACTCGACGGGTGGCTCAGCTGCATTCACTTCTCGCACCCACTGCTTGAGCTGGCGGTGGGAAGTGTGCAGAGAGGCGCCTCCGTCGACACACATGACCTCTGTGGCCTTCTGGAACTCCTGCTCGCTGTTATCTCCTTCTTCCATGTCGTCGTCGTCGTCTTCTTCCTCATCCTTGTCGCGGCCCCGGGGAGGTCTGTCACCTTGCCGCTGCTTGGCCTTGCCGCGGCGTCCTCCCCGGTCGTTGAACCGCCGCTTCTTGCTGGGCTCTCCTCCGCCTCCTTGGGCCTTCTCCTTGTCGCGACGCTCGTATTCAGCCTTCTGCTGCTCTACGAGGTACTCGACTCTCTTGCAGTTCTGAAGATCGTGGCCCTTGGTGCGGTGGATCTTGCAGTACTGCTTGTCGGAGCCGTCCTGCTTGTCGGCTGCCGCTACAGGGGCAGGCTCCTTGCCGGAGCCGCCGGCCTGCGCCTTCTTGGCGGGAGCCTCCTTGCCGGACTGCTCGACAACCAGCACTTCCTTGCTCTTCTTCTTTCTGTTATTCCGCCGCCGGCTCTTCGTTGCCGGGGCGGCGTCTTCGCTGTCGCTTCCTCCTGCGCCAGCATCCTCTCCAGGGAGTCTCCTACCCTCTTCGGCGCGCGCGCACTTGTCAGCCAGAGCGTGGAGCTCGCTGACGTCCCGGATCTTGATCATGGCCATCTCCTCCCTCATCCGGCGGTTACGCACGTTCTGATGAAACACGCTGATAACCGCGGCAGGGTGGACATCGGGAATGTTGTGCTGGACGCGGCTGAACCTCTGGATGTACTTGCGCAGGGACTCTCCCTCCTTCTGGGCGAGGATGTGGAGATCGCTCTCCTGGTCGTGGGGTTTGTGGCCGCCCGTGAAGGCGCCAACAAACTGGTGGCACAAATCCGCCCACGAAGAAATGGAGTTCTCCGGCAAGTGCATAAGCCAAGACCGGACGTTTGGCTTAAGCACTAGCGGGAAGTAGTTGGCGAGTATCTTCTCGTCGCGTCCCCCGGCAGCTTGCACCGTGATGGTGTAGATGCTGAGGAACTCCGAGGGGTGTGTCTTGCCGTCGTATTTCTCGGGTACGTCGGGCTTGAAGTTTTTCATGCTGGGCCACTGGACTTGCCGCAACTCTCGGGTGAACGCAGGGCAACCTGCCGCGTACGGCAAGTCGCCTGGTTCACCGGACGCGTGCGCGTCGACAGCGGTCCCAGCGCGTTGGTCTGATTGTCTTCGGGCTTCTCGTCGTCGCTCGATGCGGGTTCGAGCGTCTTCTTGCCGCCTGTCGTCGAGGACCTGGCGCTGGTCACGACGAGCCCGCGGATCCGACGACGCCGTGGAGTCGTCGTCGACGTTGATCCGGCGGGGTGGCGTCTTTTGCTTCCGCGGTGGGGAGTGCACGGTGGTTGCACCCCCGACGGTCTTGTCGCCATCGGCCTTCGTCTGGTCGACTTGCCGCGGCCGCGACGTCGCCGGCTGCTGCGGCGTGTCGTTGTTGGCGAAGGCGATGAGGCTCTGGATCGTCGCCCTCCAGTCTTCGGCTTTATCTGCCGCTGGAGGGAAGTCGAGGAGCAGCTGTGCTCTTGCTAGAGCTTCTGCTGGAGAGGAGGGGAGCGGCGGCGAGCGGTGCGAGGAGCGAGATATGCTCGGACTTCTAACAGGGTTAGAAAGGGCAGTTTCTCGCCCCGGCGACCGCGCCTTGCTCGTACCAGCGCGTTGGCCTTGAGCATCCCGCGATCCTCCGGCTTGGCTACGTCCCAGCAAGCGTATGGTACCTCCTGTACCACGCCGCTGCGGGTCTTGCACCTCCTGGGAGGGACGTGAGGCGTGTACAGACGCCGAGGCTTTGGAGTTCGCCCGGTTGTCGGTCTTGTCCTTGGACTTGGTGGCGCCGCGAGTCTCCTCGCCGGCGACCACCCTTCCGTCGGCGTCTCCTCCACCAACCGTTGGTTCTGGTGGTGGTGGGATCGACGCCGACGGGCCTCCGACCTCCGAAGCCTTCTTCTTCGGAGGCATGTTGATGCTGCTGATGAGGTTGATGAAGCTGGAGAAGTTGCTGAAGGATGCGCCCGCGTGAGCGCCGGATCAGGTTCGCACAGCCTCGACGTCGCCTACCTGACGCGCCAAAGATGTCGGGGGAAACTGTCCTCCCACGAGCACCTATGGGACCGGAGCCCGTTCTACGTTACGGTAAGGGAGCGGAGGGAGCACGGAGAGCAGATCGAGGAGCGCACGCGGGTAGTTTACCCAGGTTCGGGCCGCGCGGACGTGTAAAACCCTACTCCTGCTTAGGTTGTATTGAGCTCGGGAGCTTGAAGATCTACAGTACCAGCTACACCGAGCGAGTGAGTTGTCTAGGTTTCGAACCCCCTCTACGTTGTGCATGGGCCTCCTTTTATAGCTCAAAGGGGTCACCGACAGGTGTCAACGTAGAGGAGGGTAAAAGTGTAATTTTGGTGGTAGTTGTAACAGTGCATGAACAGTGCGTGAACAGTGGTCTTCACCTAACTTTGACAGTGGGGGACAAGGGCATTAAATGCCCGTCGCCGTCGACCCCAAAAGCGTCTGTCCATGCTTCTCCGTTCGCCACGGCGGTAGCCTCGTCACCGTGGCTTGCCACCGTGTGCCCCAGGCTGCACAGCCGTCCGCCACACGTCCCTGGAAGGGCCCCAGGGCGACGCGTGGGCCGATGAGTTGGAGCGCGGGCACACAGCGTAGGTTTCCCCGGCAAGCACCTTGCCGGGGTAGTGATCTTGCTGGGCCCGGAAGCTTGCCGCTCTCCGGGTCCTGCCGGGGCGCATGGGGCGCTGAGGCATCTCTTGAGATATGTATTCCTTGGTCTTCCTGGCAAGCTCCTCTTGCCAGGGTCTTGTGCTAAAGTAATAACCTTGAGCCTGGTGCGGCCTTCCTGGCAAGCTCCTCTTGCCGGGGCCTTGATTTTCTGACTTCTATACTTTGTTCTTGAATGGCTTCATAGGGACCAGGAAGGTTCTTGGCAAGCCTGTGGTAAGCCCTGCCACGGGAAGCTGCTACTGCCCGTGCACAAGTTGGGGTACTAAGGTACCCCTATCTTAGTACACCGACAGTGCTGAAGCGGTCCTTCCAAGTGATATCCGTCATGATTCGCCATGAGTGACAGCTTATGTTGAAGCGGCCAATGAGCAGGCGAGACAGTACAGTTTGGACCGGCTGGATGAAGAGCGTGATATAGCAGCAGCACGGTCTGCAATTTATCAACAAGACTTGCGCAGATATCACAGCCGCCGGATCAAGACCAGGACATTCCAGGAGGGAGATTTGGTGCTCCGGCTCATCCAAGATCAAACAGATATGCACAAGCTATCCCCGCCTTGGGAAGGGCCCTTTGTGGTCAGCAAGAATCTGCACAACGGTTCATATTACCTGGTGGACGTTCGAGAACACAAAGACTCACGGACATCGGAAGAAGAGACAAAGAGGCCGTGGAACATCGCCCTCTTGCGGCCCTACTATACCTGAGCCAGGAGCTCTGCTGTATCCTATGTATATATTATGATTAATGAATAAACCGGCACCCTCAGTAAACCGGGGGCTCAGTCTTTTTTCCAATATAACTATCTTATGGTGATGGCCTTATGCAACTTATGTTTCTTATTATATGTCATATCTTGCAATGCTTTGATCAGTCTATCAGGCTGTGCAGGACAATTGTCTTAGATATACTCTGGAGCTGTGATCATTAATAGGCTTCCTGCTCAAACATAGGTCGTATCCGAACAAAAGAGAGCACAGCCATCCTGCTCAAACATAGGTCGTATTCGAACCAAAGAGAGCATAGGGCTTCCTGTTCAAACATAGGTCGTATTCGAACCAAAGAGAACATAGCCAAATCCACTGAAGGGATTTGTCGTGGAATTAACACGGCAGATGTCCGGTTTAACGGACTTGATAATGGAACCATCGCACGGGTTAGCTTGAAGGGGTTAAAAGCACACAAAGGACACAGAGGGTTTATACTAGTTCGGCCCCTTCGATCAAGGTAAAAGCCTACGTCTAGTTTGGTTTGGTATTGCTTGGGCGTCGATGAACAGGGAGCGGATCGCTTTCCTGTGTCTCGACGGGTTGTTTCTTGCCCTTGAACCGCCGCCGGGTCGTCCCTTTATATAGAGGTGACGCCCGGTCCGGTTCACAGAGTCACGAGGCCGGCTCATACTTGTGTCCGCCTCGGTCTCTGCTCTTTCTTCCTTATCTCTCAAGTTTACATGATCAGGCGGTTTACAAACCGTAACTCTATACATGGGCCCTAAGATCTCCATGGGCCATAACCTCTACTAAGTATTACAATGATACAACGATATTACCATAATCCGGTTTACACTAGCCGGTTCATACCTGCTAGTAATATCCCTGACATTAGGCCCCAGAATGATTTGAACTTGTTCACATCACTCTTCCCAGTCTTGCATAATCTTCCTTCTTGTGTCTTCTCATTTTCGTAAACCGGCCATGACGTCATCCTGGAAAGTCACTTAATTTAACCATGACATCACTTCCGCATTTAACGCACCCAGCTGTCTATCGGCTTTGTTTAAAGGCCATCCCGAGAATCGAGGCGACAGAAGATCTTTATCCAATCTTTTGCCTCCTAAAATCTCGCGCCTGTTGTTTCAACTCTGCCCTTCTATAAATACCGCTGCCTCCGTTCTTTATCTCCTTCTGTTCGTTCTTCTTCCTCCGTCGCCCGAGCTTAAGACTCCGTCGTCGCCCGTCGAGCTCAAGTCTTCGCCGGCCGCTGCATCAACCTGAGTGCGACCAGAGAACCTCCGCCGCCGCTCCTTGCTATTCCAGGTATTTCATCTTCCTCGTTGTAGATCTATAGCTCTAGGGTTCTTCCTCGGCTCTCCGCCATTAAACCTCAGTGATAGCTTCGTCTGTTCATCGTAGGCGCCGAGTTCGCAGTGATTTCAGCCTTTAAATCTTGCCCTTAAACTTGCTTCTGTTCCGCTGCTGTATGCTTTAGATCTCATCCTTTAGATTTATCTGCTTTGTATAAGATTCTTACAGTTCTTCCTGTAATAGTCTTGTATTTACTTTTCCTTTTCCTGGGTGCTCAGATCTGTTTTACTTTAGCTGTCTGCGAAAACTTGTTTCTTCACTTTTGTAGATCTGTAGAGTATTCTCCGGTTTAAATAGTCATATGCTGCTTTTGTAAAAATTCAATGGCGAACACGACGGTTTAGCTCTTTTCTCTTTTGTTGTTATGAACCGGTAGTAATACATTTTCCTGTTTATTGCCGGGTTAGCCATATCATTAGTCCCTTTGTCTAAACCGTTGCGTGATCTTTGCATATATCTTCCGGTTTATGCTACTGAACTCGAATAATCCGGGTTTACACTTTACCCTTTCAGCACTTGTTCTTCTGTTGTTATGGCCAAACAGTTTGTCTCTTGCAACTGGGTTCCTTCCATTATTACGGAAGAAGATTTAGCCAATGCTGCCGCAATCGGTACTTTAGGCCCTCAATCCGTTTTAAAGTGGCGGGCTCCAGGAGATGAATGCCCTCCTACTCCCAAAGAGGGGGAAATTATTGTCTTCTTCGACCACATTGCTCGAGGCTTTACTCCTCCCGGTTCGAAGTTCTTCCGGGATGTGCTTGCCGCTTTCCAACTTCACCCTCAGGACATAGGTCCCAATTCTGTTTCCAACGTCTGTGATTTTCAAGTTTTCTCAGAGGTGTACTTGCAAGAAGAGCCGTCTGTTGACCTGTTCCGGGACTTCTTCCACCTAAACTGGCGTACTGAGTTTACCAGTGGACCTCATCAGGAACTGGGCGGGGTCAGTATTCAGAAAAGAAGAGACGCAATCTTTCCTCATGCCGCTCTCCACACGCACCCCAAGGAGTGGAACAAATCTTGGTTTTATTGTATTGACACTTCACCTGAAGGGGAAAACCCACTGCCGGGTTATCGCGAGCACCGTCTTCCGGAGGACCACCCTTTGCCGCAGCGCCTCAGCTCCACAGAGCGGCTCCGGTTTGCTTCTCAACTTGCCAGGCTAAAGGCCTTTATGGCCAATGGCTTAACCGGAGTAGATTTTACGCGTTGCTGGCTTTCTTGGAGTATCCTTCCTCTGAGCCCGCGCCCAAGCTTGATGTATAAATATTCTGGTAAACTGGATGATCCTCAATGGTTTTCCAAGGAAAAACTTTCCGAATCGGAAGTTATTGAATCGGCTAAGAAGATGCTCAATGTCTCCTTAGACGAATGCAGCCAAACCGGATTGGCTCCGTACTACAAGAAAAACAAACTGCCTGCAGTAAGTCTTATTCTCTGTCATATGTCTGTAATCCGTTCCTTTAAATTGTTCTTTCAATTATCTTTCACCTTTTAAACAGGCTGATGATCCCTTTTGGAAGAGGAAGCCACAAGAGAAGGCCGGAAAACAGCCACGCCGGAAAGCTTTCGCTATCAAGAAAAGAAAGGCGGCTGCTGGCTCCGCTTCCCATGCTGAAGATGACGATCCGGACTCTGAGGTATGGGTTTGTCCGGTTTTGATTTGTTCACCTTTTATCCATATTTTTAATTAACGGTAACTTTTCACAGGAGTTGGCTGAAGGAGATAAACCGGCGGAAATTGAGGTAACTATTCTTTCCTCCGATTCCGAACCACTTCCACAAAAAAGTCATCGGACAGTCCGGAAATATCAGTTTTCTCATCCTTATGCTCAATTGGATCCCAATTTTCTTTTGAAGAAATAGCAACATGAAGCCCTTCGCCGGACTACCCGCCATAGCGGCCTTGCAGTTGAATCATCTGGAATCTCTCTTACTCCGGCTCGGAGGCGCCGCTCTGAGGTTATGCTCTCTCCAACTCTTCTTCATCCCAAGGCCGGGCTTATACGCAAACCGCTTAAACCGTGTGACCCTAATTATCATGATACTCCCTTATCTTCTTCCGGCGAATCAACTGCCACACAACTCCCACCCCTGAAAACTGTTCCAGGGTAAGTCTTTTAATTTATCCGGTTCATGATTGCACTTTGCTTTACAGTTCTGACTTGTTTTTCAATTTCTTTCAGCAAGCCAAAGCCTAGCAAAAAGCCAAAGGCTAACAAACCAACTGCTGAAACTGCCGTTGATGATCCGGCGGTTGACCCGGATACAATTATCCGTCCGGAAGGCGAGCCCACAATTCCACTTGAAGATCATGCTCCTATGGATCACACCACTGTGCCTGAGAATCCCAATATTGAGGACGTCCATGAACCGGCAAGTCATGCCTGGGCCGATCCTCCTCGGACTAGTCTGGCTCCTGCTAGCCCGGTTCACACTGCGACCCCACCACCAACAACTGCTTCTCCGGAAGTTCAAATAACTCGCACAACTTATACCGCTCCTGCTGAGCCCACTGTCTTAGCCAAACATACGGCTAAAGCGGAGAAGCTGCATCAAGAAAAGGGTAAATGGAGTACCGAGCTGTCTAGCTTTGCTGATATGAGTGCCCAGGAGCTCTATTCTGGGTACTTGAACCGGCTTCATAGCAGTCGAGATTATGAAGCGGGCTTAGTTAACATGATGAAGGACAAGTATGAGGTAATCCTTTGCTTTTGATTTTTGCTTTTGATGTGCTTCTATCTATATCATAGTAGCCCCCAAGTTCTGGTTTAGCTACGTCCAGAAGGTGAACCGGTACTTCCTGATTAAACAAATGATCTTACATTAGCCCCCAAGTGCGAGGGGCATAACTCGGTTTATGTGCCTGGGACTTGTCTGAAATTTTCCTTTGATACTTCAACTATCCATTAGCCCCCAAGTGTCAAGTAGACAACTTGTTTGTGTGCTTGAGACTTGTCTTTGAATTGCTATTGTTTGACGCTTCAACTTCCCATTAGCCCCCAAGTGTCAAGTAGACAACTTGTTTGTGTGCTTGAGACTTGTCTGACTTTTGCTTTCCTTCCACTTGATTTTCCTTGCAGGCTGATTTGAACCGGAGGGCAGAAGAAATTACTGAACTCCGGAACAGACTTGCTGAAACGGAATCTGCTGCTTCTAAGGCCAAAAAAGACTTGGCGCTGAGCTTAAAGACTGCTGAACAACTGAAGAAATTCTTTGAAGAGGAACGGACCGCCTTTGAAGTTCAGAAGAAGGACTTAGAAAAAAGGGCAAAGGACGCTGAAGAAGCCCTTAACCCGGTGACTGAAGAGTTAACCGGTTTAAAGCGGCAAATAGAACTGATGACTTCTGCTGTGTTTGGTAAGTACTTAATCTATATTCCTGCTTTCATCCTTGCAATCTTCAATCCGTTCCGGTTTAATTGTGATAATCATATGCAGGGCGCCGTGTCACTCATCTTGGGGATGACTTACGGAAAAAACTCAAGGCATCTTATACCCTGGTCGAGCAGCTGTATTCCGGCGCTCAAAGGGTCATAAGCGCAATGTCTTTCAATAAACCGGCCCCCACTACCATCCAAGGCACATTAGAAAAGCTGTCTGTTTTGCCAGTGCGTTTGGAGGAAGTTAAGAAGTCTGCTGCTCAAGCCGGTTCCCTCGTGGCGCTTACCAGAGCGAAAGCATGGGTTCCGGACTTTGATCCGGAAGAAGCTTTGAATGGGTATCCAAATACTAAAGAAGACGAATCAGCTTTTACTGCAAAGGATCTCCATGCCTTGACGAAGGAGATGCGTCCTCTCGCCAGCAAACTTGCGGCCGAATCATATTTATCCAGGTATCATCCGGGGTATGATTTACAGAACGAGCGGGTGGAGCGGCCGGTTTATGATACCGTCAATCTAATCCCACTAGTGCGCCCTCATACCTTCGCCCTAGATATCGATCCGTCTGAACTCATCAATGAAGAGATGTACTTTCGTGCCTTAACGAAAATCGATTGGTGCATCCCTGACTTCCAGCCGCTTCAAGAAGAGGAGGAGACTCCGGACCAAGTTGATACCCAGCTGTCGCAGCAGGAGGAAGCGTAGTTCATAGCATATCTTTGTAGTTGCAGTCTCATTTTGCCGAACAATCTTTAATCCGTTCAGGCTTGCTATGCCTTGTAATAGGATAGCTGAAAACATTGTCCGCTTTGATCCGGATGCTCCGACTTCTTGTTTTAACATTGCTAAATTCAATTTGGTCTAATATGGCGTATCCTGCATATCATCTGTTCCTGCATAGACAATACTGAAAATATGTCCTGCCACCAAGCATACTTGATATTCTTAATCCGGTAGAATTTAAAATTTTCTGAAGGAACCTTTGATAGACCCAATAGTAATCTCGGGTTTGATAAAAGACACCGGTTTAGATCACGCTGAAACTTCGTCCAGACATTTCACATATACTTGGCTTTTGCCTGATGGCTGATCCGGATTATAATGAACACCGGTTTAACTCATGCTGGTATTCATGACCCAGACTTTTAACTCATGCTGGTATTCATGACCCAGACTTTAATTTTATAGATATGTGGTCAACTTCTTGAGTTGTCCCACTCCGGATTAAAGAACTATAAAACATAAAGACCAGAAATGCAAATTTGCAAATAAAACCATGTAGTCGAGGCTTTTTATGAGCTGCCAGGCTCAAAGCAAGGTTCAGCCAATCACTGGATGCGGGTACCATCCAGAGGGCCTGTCGATGGATGCGGGTACCATCCATAGGAACCGGATATGACCAACAGAGGTTAAGCTAGAATTCGGGTACAATCCTGCCCCCTGCTGGCCATATAAAACTTTGCCAATCACTGGATGCGGGTACCATCCAGAGGGCCTTTATGGTTCGGGTACAACCATAGGAAGAACTTTTCCAATCACTGGATGCGGGTACCATCAGAGGGCCTTTATGAAACTTAACCAATC
>LR738712.1:75080311-75162337 GCA_902687465.1 Secale cereale | reverse complement strand
TTAACCAATCACTGGATGCGGGTACCATCCAGAGGGTCTTTATGAAACTTAGCCAATCACTGGATGCGGGTACCATCCAGAGGGCTTTTATGAAATGGAGCCAATCACTGGATGCGGGTACCATCCAGAGGGCTTTATGAAGCGGAGCCAATCACTGGATGCGGGTACCATCCAGAGGGCCTTATGAAGCGGAGCCAATCACTGGATGCGGGTACCATCCAGAGGGCCTTATGAAGTGGAGCCAATCACTGGATGCGGGTACCATCCAGAGGGCCTTATGAAGTGTCCTCTTTGGTCCTGATACGACCTTATGCTTGAAAAAAGCTCTTCAGTGAGTCATTGCTCCTGAGTGCATATGCCCTGCAAAATCAGTTTAGACCGATCGATTTGTTTGGAATATGATATATGATAAGACATGTATGGTTGTCCCCATAAGATACTTGTATTGGAAAAAAGGCTGAGCCCCCGGTTTACCGAGGGTGCCGGTTTATTCATTAATCATAATATATACATAGGATACAGTGGAGCCCATGGCTCAGGTATAGTAGGGCCGCAAGAGGGCGATGTTCCACGGCCTCTTTGTCTCTTCTTATGATGTCCGTGAGTCCTTGTGTTCTCGAACGTCCACCAGGTAATATGAACCGTTGTGCAGATTCTTTCTGACCACAAAGGGCCCTTCCCAAGGCGGGGATAGCTTGTGCATATCTGTTTGATCTTGGATAAGCCGGAGTACCAAGTCTCCCTCCTGGAACGTCCTTGTCTTGATCCGGCGGCTATGATATCTGCGCAAGTCTTGTTGATAGATCGCAGACCGTGCTGCTGCTATATCACGCTCTTCATCCAGCCGGTCCAAACTGTCTTGTCTCGCCTGCTCGTTGGCCGCTTCAACATAAGCCGTCACCCTTGGTGAATCATGACGGATATCACTTGGAAGGACCGCTTCAGCACCATATACCATAAAGAAAGGTGTGTAACCTGTGGACTGGTTTGGCGTAGTATTGATACTCCAAAGGACAGAGGGTAACTCCTCAACCCAGCACCCTGGTGTTCTTTGCAAGGGAGTCATAAGCCGGGGCTTGATACCTCGCAAAATCTCCTGATTTGCTCTTTTAGCTTGACCATTGGTTTGAGGGTGGGCCACAGAAGATACGTCTAGGCGAATATGTTCCCGTTGACAAAATTCTTCGATCTCACCTTTAGATAAATTGGTGCCATTGTCTGTGATGATGCTGTGTGGGTAACCAAACCGGAAAGTTACCTTTTTGATGAATTTAACTGTTGTTGCCGCATCACACTTGCTCATCGGCTCTGCCTCAATCCACTTCGTAAACTTATCCACCGCCACCAGTAGATGAGTTTTCTGATCTTGGGATCGTTTGAAGGGTCCAACCATATCAAGCCCCCAAGTCGCAAAGGGCCAAGTTATGGGTATCATCCGAAGCTCCTGTGCCGGAACAAGAGCGCGTCGTGAATATTTCTAACAAGCATCACACTTTCGGACTAGATCCGCCGCATCCGCATGAGCTGTCAACCAATAGAACCCATGTCAAAAGGCTTTAGCCACCAAGGATTTCGAACCGGCATGATGACCACAATCTCCTTCATGGATCTCACGAAGAATATCACAACCTTCCTCAGTTGATACACACCGCTGAAATGCCCCAGAGACGCTGCGATGATGAAGTTCCCCGTTTGCAATTGTCATGGATTTAGAACGCCGGACTATCTGTCGTGCCTCAATCTCGTCGTCCGGTAGCTCCCCTCGGCTCAGATACGCCAAATAGGGCAACGCCCAATCCGTGTGGCACATATTTCAATTCGTGTGGGCTGAGCTCAATGGCCCACTTCGCCACTCTGCCCGTAGCTTCCCTGTTCTGGATTATATCCCCCAACGGTGCTGAACTAACAACAGTTATTGGGTGGCCTTGGAAATAATGCTTCAACTTCCGGTTTGCCATGAACACCCCATATACCAGCTTCTGCCAATGTGGGTATCTTTGCTTGGACTCAATGTGAACTTCACTGACGTAATAGACCGGACACTGAACCGGGTATTCCTTCCCTGCTTCCTTGTGTTCAACCACAATTGCTACGCTGACCGCCCGTGCATTGGCGGCGACATATAACAGCAACGGCTCATTATCAACAGGGGCGGCCAGGACCGACGGTTTTGCCAGCTGCCGCTTCAAATCCTCAAACGCTGTATTTGCCTCATCACTCCATATAAACCGATCCGTCTTTCTCAGCATCTGATAAAGCGGAATCGCCTTCTCCCCCAAACGGCTAATGAACCGGCTCAATGCTGTGATCCGGCCAGCGATACGCTGAACATCATTAATGCACGCCGGTTTAGTCAAAGATGTGATTGCCTTGATCTTTTCTGGATTAGCTTCTATTCCTCTGTTTGACACCAAAAACCCAAGGAGCTTGCCTGCCGGAACACCAAAAGCACACTTCTCCGGATTAAGCATCATCTTGTAGGCCCGAAGATTGTCAAAGGTCTCTTTGAGGTCCTCTATCAGCGTTTCCTCCTTTCTCGACTTCACCACGATATCATCTACATAAGCATGAACATTTCTCCCTATCTGCCCCTTAAGACAGTTCTGCACGCAATGCTGATAAGTTGCTTGGGAACTCTTGAGCCCAAAAGGCATAGATACATAGCAAAAGGCACCAAAAGGAGTTATGAAAGCTGTCTTCTCTTGGTCCTTAACTGCCATCTTGATCTGGTGATATCCTGAGTATGCATCCAAAAAACTCAGCCGCTCACATCCCGCTGTAGCATCGATAATCTGATCAATGCGTGGGAGAGCAAAAGGATCAGTTGGACAAGCTTTGTTGAGGTCTGTGTAGTCCACACACATTCTCCACTTTCCATTCTTTTTTAACACCAGCACCGGATTAGCCAACCATTCCGGATGAAAAACTTCGACTATGAACCCTGCGGCTAAAAGCCTTGCCACCTCTTCTCCTATAGCCTTGCGCCTTTCTTCATTGAAGCGGCGTAGATACTGTTTGACCGGTTTAAACTTCGGATCAATGTTAAGACTGTGCTCAGCGAGTTCCCTCGGTATACCTGGCATGTCAGAAGGTTTCCATGCAAAGATATCCCGGTTCTCACGGATGAACTCGAAGAGCGCGCTTTCCTATTTGGGATCAAGGTTAGCGCTGATAGTGAACTGCTTGGATGAATCGCCTGGCACGAAATCAACTTGCTTGGTTTCCTCCGCCGATTTAAACTTCAATGCCGGATCATGCTGCGTAGTCGGCTTCTTCAATGGGGTCATATCTGCCGGATCAACATTATCCTTGTAAAACATCAACTCCTCTGTAGCACATACTGCCTCCGCGTAGGCAGCGTCTCCCTCTTCACACTCCAAGGCAATCTTGCGACTTCCATGAACCGTGATTGTTCCTTTGTGACCCGGCATCTTGAGCTGTAGATAAACATAACACGGCCTGGCCATAAACTTGGCATAAACCGTCCTCCCGAACAGAGCATGATAAGGGCTCCGGATTTTGACCACTTCAAATGTTATCATCTCTGACCTGGAATCCTGCTCATCTCCAAAGGTAACTTCTAAGTCAATTCTTCCAACTGGGTAGGCTGACTTACCTGGCACTACTCCATGAAACACCGTATTTGACTGTCTCAGCTTTTTATCCGTCAATCCCATACGACAGAAAGTATCATAATACAAGATATTGATGCTGCTGCTGCCGTCCATGAGGACTTTAGTGAAATTGTAGCCACCCACCCGTGGTGCTACCACCAAGGCCAAGTGGCCCGGATTATCAACTCGCATCGGGTGATCCTCCCTGCTCCACACAATGGGCTGCTCTGACCAGCGTAGGAATTGCGGCGTTGCCGGTTCAACCGCGTGGACCGCCCGCTTCAAAACTTTTTGATCTCGTTTACACAAACTCGTGGTAAACACATGATACTGCCCACTACTCAACTCCTTCGGATTACTCTGATATCTGGATTGCTGCTGTTGCTGCTGCTGATGCTGCTGATTGCCTTGGTTATTGTGATTACCCTGGCCCTGCTGTTGGTTGTTTTGGTTACTGTAACCAATTTGACCACGCTGTTGATTACCTTGGTTATTATAACCGCCTTGGCCATACTGATTATTGCTGCGATTATGATAACCACTGTTGTTGCCACGATATCCTGATCCGGAGCCGTTCCCCTGGTGACCCGGACCGTAGAACCCCGGGCCTGAACCGCCGTTTTGAGGCCCGTTGTTGGAGCTGAAGCGACTCATCACGGCTTCCATCAAGGGCTTGCATTCTCCTATGGTGTGTTTTGCTGGTCGTTCCCTTGTGCTATGCTTCGGACAAGGCTGATTTAACTCCTGGTCCCAGCTAACATTCCCTACGCCGGTTTGTGGAGGCGGTTTGCACTTATTGCGCTGGAAACCCCCTTGAACTTGGGTATTGGCCACGAAATCAGAGCCACCCTCTGCTTTTCGCTTGCCTAAGAAACTGGTACCAGCCGGATTAACCTGCGCCGGTTTACCAGGCTTGTTTACCTTTCCTGCTTTGTCTCCCTCTGCTTCTGGATAATTACTGTTGTCAGAATCCCCATATTTTACTAGAGCGCTCATGAGAGTTCCCATATCATTACAATCCCGTTTAAGCCGTCCCAGTTTTAACTTGAGAGACTCAAAACGGCAATTGTTTTCTAATGTCACTATTGCTGTACTGGGATTGATACCACTCGAAGAGTGCAAGATCTCCGACACTCGCCGTACCCATGCACTTGTAGACTCCTGTTCTCCTTGTATACAGACTGCTAGATCTACCACTGACATCGGCTGCTTGCACGTACCCTTGAAGTTTTTGATAAACTGGCGACGTAATTCCCCCCATGATCCGATAGAATTAGGTGGTAAACCCTTTAGCCAGGTTCGGGCTATTCCCTCGAGCATCATGGTGAAGTATTTCGCACAAGCCGCTTCATCTACGTCCAGCATCTCCATGGCCATCTCATAACTCTCAACCCAAGCTTCCGGAGCCAAATCTGCCGTGTAATTAGGCACTTTTCGTGGACCTTTAAAGTCCTTGGGCAGCTTCACGCTCCGTAAAGCGGGGATAAGACACTGCACCCCAAAGGAACTCGTTGTGACTCCTGTCTCTGCTGTGGCTGTGTGAACCGGCGTCGTTTGATGGACTTCCTCCCGGGCCACCGATCTAACCCGATTTGCATCCTGAGCTTGTGCATCCGCGCCTGCCGGATTATTTTGTCTGTGACGGTGTCGCCTGCGTTCACTGCTAGATACTTCTGGTTCCTCCCAATGCCTCGTGTAACTCCGGCTGGGGCGTGGTGTTGAATGGAGCCTCTCCCTGCTATGAGAATACGCTTGCTGTTGTACTAACGCCGTATTAAGTAGATCCTTGACCCTGCGTGCCTCCAACGCCACAGGGGACGTCCGTTCAATAGGTAAAGCGGCTAAGCGCGAAGCAGCAGCAACGATCCTGTCCAAAGGATTTGAATAATGACCCGGAGGGGTAGGAATGTGAGGTGCAGACGTGATCCGCCGATCTTGTTCCGTAGTAGGCTGCTGAACCGGCTCGTGTAATGCCCAGGATGGAGTTATACCTCCTACGTGTCGAGGCACGACTTAAAGGCATAAATCCATCCTAGAATGATCTCAAGTTCGGTAATCTTTGCACATCTCATGTAAAAGAGGGGATTGTAAACAGAAAATAGTTGGCTTACACTCACCACGTCACAGAATTACAATTCAAGTCTCAATCATCATACATTAAGAACATCACAACCCTCTAAGGGCAAAAACCAAATGCAAGATACCAAACTTAGATAAATAAACCACAGGCGGATCGAATCCTAGTAGGAGTCTCCACTACTGATCATCCGGGTATCGCACATAGTACCGACTACGCTCCTCGTCGAACTCCCAATCCAGCTCGGTGCCATCACCTGGATAGCTCACAGCTGAACCTGCATCTGGTGTGTGAAGTAACTGTGAGCCACAGAGGACTCAGCAATCCCGTTTCCGGGTAACAAGACTATCTAAGCCTTTGGGAGAGGATAAGGCTGAAGAAAAGAATAAGTGTCTACAGCAGCAACTAGCAACTAACTTACGTGAGTGAGAGCGAGAAGAGAAAGCCTCGGATGAGAAGTGATCACGAAGTGATCCTAGCTACAAGCTCAACAAGCATAACCCCTCCGTGTTCAACTCCCGAATCCCTATTCGGAAATTGACAGTCACTGAACACACGCTGGTAGTGTATTAGTAACATTGTGTCAAGTTATCTACAACCGGATATTAACAAGCTCCCATCTGCCACATAACCGCGGGCACGGCTTTCAAAAGTTCAAACCCTGCAGGGGTGTTCCAACTTGACCCATTACAAGCCCACGATCCGCGGAGTCGCAACTCCAAAGTGGGAAGACCCGAGTATCCTCGGAATCCCGTGCTCAAGATATACCGAGCTAAGGTAAGGCTAATCCAGCAAATCCTCCCGGCGTGCCGACACCCTGATAGTAGCCGCGCGTATCTAGTCTCAGGCCACGACCGGATGAGCACAGCGTACAGTGGCCGAAATACCCAAGTTGCCAAGGGGGGCCCCGCACACGACTCTAGTTTGGACCAACACTCAAATCGAGCACTGGCCCAGGGGGGTTGAATTAATTAAACCTCGGGTTAATTACTCCCTCAGAAAGTTTTAGTTGTTTAGGCGAATAGTACCAATGTTGGGACTTGCTAGAAAAGACTTAGCACTTAGCGGTTTATCGAGGGGGTCCCATACACCCCAACCGTGTTAGGAACGCATAATCAAGGAACATAACACCGGTTTATACGGTTCCTAACGGCATGAGTGGAACAAATCACCAAGCAAAAGGCTTAGCCTTCCACCCTTGCCAATATATAGATGATTTCATTTTAAGCATTTATATAGTGTGATATAACCCCACCAAACTTCAACATGAAGCAAGCATCTTCGATCTTCACCTGCAACTAGCAACGCTATAAGAAGGGCTGAGCGAAGCGTACTTAGCCAAGCAACGGTTTGCATAGGTAGGTTGGTTAAACATGGCAATTGGCTACAAGTAGGAGGCTGACAAAAAGATCATGGGCATCGAGGCAAAACTATAGATCGGAACTACTATCAATAGGCAAAGATAGTAATGTTATCGGGGTTCGGTCATCTTGCCTGAAGAGAAGTCGTTCGGATCGTAAGAAGGGTCCTCGTGCTCAACCTCGTTGGTAACCTCGTGCTCGTACTCGATCTCGGTCTCGGCTTCCGGCTCTAAACAAAACAATCACACCAAGCACCAATCAACAAGATGCAATGCGCACTCGAAAAAGATGAATGCATGATGGATGCACTAAGGATGCACACGGGGCACGGAAAATATCACTCAAGCAAAACACCTCAAAACATGATAACAATCTGATATTATTAATCTACATGGAAAACAATCAAGTTTCATGTAAGATTCGCTGAAATCGGAGTTACGGGCTAAAAGTTATGCCCGTAACAAGAAAAGAGCGAAAGCTGAAAATTACAGCAACATAGCAACTTCGGAGCTCAAAATAATTGAGCTACCGCATCCAAACAACATGGCAAAGGACACGAACACAGACTAGACATATACTACAGCAACTAAGTCCAAAGGTGCACCCCCAACGGAGTCACGGATCAATAGCAATGATCTTGGACATATTGAACTTGACAATAAAATTCTGGCAGCAGAATTTTATTGAAACTTTGGAGCAAAAGATAAACATGCTACATCCACTTAAATGGACATGTGAGAACATGGATGGAAAGACAACAATATATACTACAAGGAACAATCAAGATTCACTCCAAAACTATCATGCTTTGTCCTAGAACATCACACGAACATGGCATCGGAACATTACATATTTCAGACTTAGTGAAAATCCACTAAGTCCTAAAACAGCAATTTCATCATGGCATCTAAAAGAGCATGTTTAAGTCACCTCGAAACTAAACATGGCAAGAGGTAAGCACCTCATCAAAATACACATGAAGGTGATCCCGAAACACACAAGCATGCATCATTGAGGTGAACACAACGATAGCAACGAGCTCAACAAGATGGCATTTCATAACAAGTAAAACAACATCACAGCCACATGGCACTTTGCAACGATGATAAACATGGCAAGAATAAATCTAACATGCTACCTAGCACATACAACATGTATAGCATGGCAAGACGAACACGTGGACATGTCATTTGCATCATTCGGACAAACGAGCTAGAAGATATCACATGGCAAAGATGACATAAAAACATCACATAACAGCAGTTTATATCATGATGCACTCTTGCAACAGCAAAACAAGCACCTAGATGATCTCTAACATGCATGACAACAACAGATAAAACGTAGTGCACGATCCCACGAACGTCTGGACATCTCATATGCGCGAATCGGACAAACACACAAGGAGATCTAGCAGTTCTAATATAGCATCACAGATCAACAAAAACAGGGACTTAGGATATTTTGAAACAACCTAGATCTGGATCTGGAGTCAACGGGCCGGTGAAGAAGAGGCCCGGAGAGGCGGCGGCTGGGCCCTGGTGGTGCGGCGGCCCACTGGCGTCCGAGGGGAGGCGGCCCGGGCGGTCAGCGGCGGGAGGCGGTGGAGCGGTGGGCCTCGCGGAGGCGAGCTGGCCTAGCGCGGAGGGAGCACTGGCCCGCGCGGCGGGATGCGGCTGGCCCGCTGGCGGCTGGCTGGCGCTAGCGAGACGAGGCGGCCCAGGGCGGCGGCCTGCTGGCTAGGTGGCGCGGGAAGGCGATGGAGACGCTGGCCTTCGGGCCTGGGCGAAGCGGGGAAGTGGGGACCGATCGGGAACCGGCTGGTGCGAGCGCGCTCGGTCGCGAGGAGGCGCCCAGGCGCGTTGACCTGGCTGCGGTCAGATCGCGGAAGAGGGCGGCGCGGTGGCGAACGAGGGAACTGGCTGGATCGGCGGCTGGTTCCCTCGGGATCTGAGAAGAGGCAGTGGGGGATATTTTGGGATCTGGTTTGATCTGAAAAAAAATAAAGGGAAGAATAGGGAAGAAGCTAGGGAAGCCAAAATAGACTAGGGGGGGTCTATATATAGCAGATTTTTAGGGTTAGGGGGGATTTGGGGGTGTTAGGAGCCCTCCGATCGCGATCCGACGGATCCGATCGCGGGGGTAGATTAAAAGGGCCTAGGAGAAGATAAAAGACTGCAGTAGGGGTGTTTCCGGGACACGAAGTGAAGGCACTTTGGACCCACACGAATAACTGAAGGGATAGCCAACGGAGTCCAAACGAGACGAGATTTGAGAGGCGGGTTGCACACAACAAAACAACAACACACACAACAACCTCGCGACACACCGGTAACGTTACACGCCCAAACAACAAAGTAGGCCTACGGGACGTCACGGACACGTGAGGGAGCTCCGGAACGCGAAACAGACAACGAGAAGGAACGCGTGGAACCGGATGCAACCGACAACACAAATGCAATGCAATGCACATGTCTACATGATATGAATGAATGCCACACACTCACACAACAAAACGACGAAAACCCGAAAGACAAAGAACCCGGAATGGAAATAGATGAAGCCGGAGATATATTATATACCCAAAAGGGAAAGTATTACATCCGGGGCATTACAGCTCGTCCCTCGCTGGGGGTGCCCTCCGGTTTAAAGCCGGATCATTGCTGGTCCCCGCTCCGGGTGTCCTGAAAAGATCTGTCGCCTCGTAAACCGGCGGTAGACGAGACTGGTATTTCCGACTCCTTACTCCCTGTGCAGAGGCCTGCTCCATCCTTAGATGAAAAGCCTGATCATTCAGCTCCGCCTGCCTCATTGCTATCATAGCCTTCTCTGTTTTCAGATCTTCCTTTGCTTGATCAATCCGGCCCTTCAACTGAAGGAGCTCTGCATCATGTTGCGCTTTGTCTGCTGGAGCGACCTCTGCCATGGCTCGGGCTGTGAACTCCTCGACTAAAGTGGATAGAACGTCAGCGGGCGAGAGGGCCTGGCTACTCCCCCCTACACCAGCTTCTGCTGTCGCCCCGATCACCGTGGACTGCGGCGTAGGTTGTGAACCGGCCATAAAGACAGCCACCCGGTTTGGCGGGACAAAGGGGCCCGGAATACTGTCTCCATCGGACTCACCCTCAGACCGGCCGTCCCGCAACTGATACAAAGATTCAGTCTCTCCGGATGAAGATTCGTCGTCGGAGTAGACAACCGTCTCGCCACCGGACTCCAATCCGTCCTCGGCTTGGACCCCGTGAACTGCTCCAACGAAAACGTGCTTCATGGCGGGCTGAATCCGGGCCGATCTCGCACGTTGAGCCGGCTCGATGATGTTGGGGAAGACGTCCGACTCAGGTCCCGGTTCGCCGATCTTGCCGATGAAGACGTGGATGCCGCCGAAGGGAACCCGGTACCCGTATTAGATTGAATCGGCCTCCGATGCCCAACCTGCATCGTCGATGTAGATCCGGCCGCGGCGACTCTTGGTCATCCGGCCGACCGCGTATCCCTTGAGCCCTTCAAAGCTGCCCTTCAAGAACTCGAAACCATCATGCGGAGGACCCACGGTGGGCGCCAACTGTCGTGGAATTAACACGGCAGATGTCCGGTTTAACGGACTTGATAATGGAACCATCGCACGGGTTATCTTGAAGGGGTTAAAAGCACACAAAGGACACAGAGGGTTTATACTAGTTCGGCCCCTTCGATCAAGGTAAAAGCCTACGTCTAGTTTGCTTTGGTATTGCTTGGGCGTCGATGAACAGGGAGCGGATCGCTTGCCTGTGTCTCGACGGGTTGTTTCTTGCCCTTGAACCGCCGCCGGGTCGTCCCTTTATATAGAGGTGACGCCCGGTCCGGTTTACAGAGTCCCGAGGCCGGCTCATACTTGTGTCCGCCTCGGTCTCTGCTCTTTCTTCCTTATCTCTCAAGTTTACATGATCAGGCGGTTTACAAACCGTAACTCTATACATGGGCCCTAAGATCTCCATGGGCCGTGACCTCTACTAAGTATTACAATGATACAACGATATTACCATAATCCGGTTTACACTAGCCGGTTCATACCTGCTAGTAATATCCCTGACAGGATTCCTGTTCAAACATAGGTCGTATTCGAACCAAAGAGAACATACCCAAACTTACTGAAGGGATTCCTGTTCAAACATAGGTCGTATTCGAACCAAAGAGAACATACCAAAACTTACTGAAGGGATTCTTGTTCAAACATAGGTTGTATTCGAACCAAAGAGAACATACCCAAACTTAATAAAGCTCAATGGATCGTATCCGAATCCATTGCTTGGCTAAGTTTTTTGGGCCAGCAGGGGGCAGGGTCGTATCCGAATCCTAGCTTAGCCCATGTGGTCCAGTTCACATGGTCGTATCCGAACCATAAGCTCAATGGATCGTATCCGAATCCATTGCTTGGCTGAACCTTGCCTTTGAGCCTGGCAGCTCGCAAAAAGCCTCGACTACATGGTTTTATTTGCAAACTTGCATTTTTGGTATTTATGTTTTATGGTTCTTTGATCCGGAGTGGGACAACTCCAGAGTTGACCACGTATCTTCAAAAGTCTGGACAGAACTCCAGCATGATCTAAACCGGTAGCTTCTATAAAGCCCGGAATTATTATTGGGTCTATCACAAAGGCTCCATCAGAAAATTGCAAATTTCGTCGGATTAAGAATATCAAGCATACTTGATCAGATGTATGAAGTTATTTCTGGTACAAACAAAAACTTGTTTGATGTATTTTGTGAGCAATTTAATTGGTCCAGCGGTAAACCGGTAGGACATCTTTTAAGTGTTATCCATGCAGAAACAGACAATATGCAAGATCAACCACATCAGGCCAGATTTAAATTGGCAAACATCAAAGCAAAGTTAAGACATCCGGATCAAGACGAACAATGTTTTATGCCATCCTATTACAAGGCACAACAAGCCTGAACGGATTAAAGTCTTTCCAGCAAAATGAGACGGCAACTACAAAGATAAATATGTCGCCTACGCTTCCTCCTGCTGCGACGGCTGAGGATCAACTTGTTTCGGAGTCTTTTCCTCTTCTTGACGCGGCTGGAAGTGAGGGACGCACCAATCGATTTTCGTTAAAGCGCGGAAGTACATCTCTTCCGTGATAAGTTCAGACAGATCAATATCTGGGGCGAAAGTATGAGGGCGTACTGGTGGGATTAGATTCACGGTATCATAAACCGGCCGATCCACCCGCTCGTTCTGTAAATCATACCCCGGATGATACCTGGACAAATCTGATTCGGCAGCAAGCTTGCTAGCGAGAGGACGCATCTCCTTAGTCAAAGCGTGAAGATCCTTGGCAGTGAAAGCTGATCCGTCTTCTTTAGTACCTGGATACCCGTTCAAGGCTTCTTCCGGATCAAAATCTGGAACCCACGCTTTGGCTCTGGTGAGCGCCATGAGAGAACCGGCTCGAGCGGCAGACTTCTTCGTTTCCTCTAAACGTGCTTGCAAGACAGAAAGTTTTTCTAATGTGCCTTGGATAGTGGTGGGGGCCAGTTTATTGAAGGACATTGCGCTTATAATCCTTTGAGCGCCGGAATACAGCTGCTCGACCAGAGTATAAGATGCCTTGAGTTTCTTCCGTAAATCATCCCCAAGATGGGAAACACGGCGCCCTACATAAGAAGATTACAGTTAAACCGGACCGGAATACAGATTGCAAGGATGAAAGCATGCGTGCAGATTAAGTACTTACCAAAGACAACAGACGTCATCAGTTCGATTTGCCGCTTTAAGCTAGACAATTCTTCTGACACCGGATTAAGAACTTCTTCAGCATCTTTTGCTCTTTTCTCCAGCGCGTTCTTTTGCACTTCAAAGGATGTCCGTTCCTCTTCAAAAAAATTCTTCAGCTGTTCAGCGGTAGTCAAGCTCACCGCCAAGTCTTTCTTGGCCTTAGCAGCAGCAGATTCATTTCAGCAAGTCTGTTCCGGAGTTCAGTGATTTCTTCAGCCCTCCGGTTCAAATCAGCCTGTAAGAACAATCAAGTGGAATAAAGGAAAAATTCAGACAAGTCTCAAGCACATAACCAAGTTATCCACTTGACACTTGGGGGCTAATGGGCAGTTGAAGTGTAAAATAGTAGCAATTCAAAACAAGTCTCAAGCACAAAAACAAGTTGTCTACTTGACACTTGGGGGCTAATGGGCCATTCAAGTATCAAAGAGTGGCAATTCAAAACAAGTCCCAGGCACATAAACCGGAATATGCCGCTGCCAGGTCAAGGTCCTTCTGCTCCAGAGCTGCCTTCATTTGATCTACAAGCAACGGTACTAGACAGATGAACATAAGGATGCACACGGCACGCTCACTAGAATTCAGTCGACGAGTTATGCACTTTTCATACCATACGTTTCGTCCTTGGTTTTCTTCAAATGCTCCCTGGCCAGCTCCAGGTCAAGATTGAGTTGGGCCTGCTTCTTCTCAAGGTCCGCGAATTTGGCTCCAAACTCACAAGATGTGGGGACCCGGACTTAGAAGTCGAGATCACCGAATGCACGTGTACAGTGATCCTAGAGATCAATGCTCACTGAACACACAGAAGCTGAATAACAAGAGTCTTACATCCATACATACCGTCTTACACAAATTAAGGCCATTATGGCCAAGTCTTACATAGATAAAGCCTCAAGGGCTGAATAGCAAATAACTCAAATATCGGAAGTCTTCGATGATAAGTAGAACCCTTGCCATCTGCCTTAACCCTACATGCATTCTGACTGGGATAGCGTCCTAGTTCGCATGTTTGTCTCCATAGAACTCTTCTTCATATTCCTGTTCCTCCATGCCTGGCCAATTAAATAACCAGTGGCAAGCCAATGAGTACTTTGAATGTACTCGCAAGCAACCCATGATTTGGTTCAAAGTAACAATGCAATTGAACAACAATGAGCAATCTAGCAACAAGCTAGAATAAATATTCTACCATCAAGTATATGCATCAACGACTTTACGTAACCTCGAGAACAGGTTACTGATATCAACATGAATAGGATTCAACTCAACGAGTCGAGTCACCACCTTGACTCATCACACCCACATACTTTCACCGATGTAGTAAAATTCTGGACATAGTTTGAGTAGCACCACCCAACTGTCCATGACCGTGGACACGGCTATTCGAATAGTTTTACACTATGCAGAGGTTGCGCACTTTACCCACAAGATCCGGGAAGCTTTCGTGTCACCCATGATCCCGCAGTACCTCAAGTACTCGGGGGAAGCACCCGATCATTATCTTTCCTTAGACGACACTAACATAGAGTCCACTCGTTGGTACACGGCCCTCGAGTACAAACAATAGATCATGGGGCTTGCCCTATTTTCAATGTCACGCGTACACGAAGGGACCAACGGTGTGTCTGGTGCCCTGTGAAAACCGTCATGGTCGTCTATCCAAGCACGACCCCTTCCCGGGAAAGACCTCAAGTCTTCCCGTCACTAGTAATGCGGGCACCATGCTAGTATCGGCCTAAGTAATCAATAAAGCCCCATCCCATAAGGGGTAGAGTGGTTGCACATGTTTGGTTGGGACGGTAGTCACACATAAATCTAATCCATCATTTCACCCATGCACAAGATCTTTACCGGCACATCACTTCTTCCTCAAGTGATGACCTAACTCAATATCACCCTCGGGCATTAGGGGCACCCGATGTTTTTTTTGGAAAAGAATGCAACCACGTAGGTTTCATGGCACACATGCATCAGTTAAGCATCACTACAAACCATTTGCATGGCATCTAGCACATAGCAAGATCAAGAGTAAAGCATGCATCTTATGGTGGTTTTAAACTAGGTCACCACCATAACTCTTATCATCATGCATTCAGAACAAACGGGTTCCGACGAACACAAGTGTATCATGGTCAAAGGGCTGCTTGCTTGGATTGGCTTGGTCTTCAAAGTCTTCAAATCCTTCCCCACCTTATTCTTCAGCAACCTCGTCAAATACGGTATCTAATCGTCGCAAAATAACAACGAGAAAATAACACCATAATAAAAACAGAAAAATCAAAGTGCTCAGAAAAATGTCAACTTATTTTTGTTAAATACTAGAGGGAAAACTAAGATGGCAAACATTCTTAGTTGGAGTTTTGGAGTTGCAGAATGGGATCTAAGGATTTTTGAACAGAAGTTTTATTGTTCAAATATGAATTTAAATTTGAACAGAACAAAAAAGGTTCATGGATATGTGTGAAAGTGACACCATTAAATAGGTTGGAATTTTACAAGATTTTAGGAGTTGGAATTAATTCATTTGGACATATATTTATTTCTGTGAAATTATTTGAAATATTCATAGAAAAGAAAAAGAGAAAAGGCACTGTGCCACTGGGCCAGAACGGCCACAGTGCACGGCCCAGGGCGAATATCCCACCGCACGGGCGCCAGCGCGCGCACGTCAGGGTTTTTAAACCTGACGGGCGGGGCCCGACGGTCAGTGGCAGAGAGAGGAGCGAGAGGGGGGGGGTGAGGATGACAGGCAGGGCCCGCCTGTCATCTTCAACCTCACGGCCAGAGGGGCGGCGAGCTCACCCTGCGGTGATTCCGGGCACGGCGGGGCAAACTGAGGGTAGGAATGGGTTCAGCAGTGAGTCGCGGATGTAGTGGTGCTGGAGTTGGTTGCCGGAGGGGCCAGGTTCGTCGGTGGCGAGGTGGAACGGCGGAGGAGCGTCGGGAGGTTGCTGGCTGGCTCGCTCCAGGCTGCAATAGGAGTGGGAGAAGGAGGGAAACGGGTCAGTGAGGTACGACGGCTCCAGATCGAGCAAGAGTTGGGGCGGAGAGGGGCTGTACCGCGAGATCTCCGGTTGACCGACGCGGCGGAGCTCCGGTCGATCCCGAGCACTCAGGCTTTCTGAGGGCGAGTGGGTGGTGCTGTGGTGCTACTGGGAGTGTGGGGAGGAGATGGGTGCCGTTGGAGAGGCTCGGGGCGTGCTTATATAGCCGAGCCCCGGTCCACCGTGGACTCGTGCGCCGGCGAGGTCACGGGCGAGGCCAGAGGCCGTGCAGGCGCTCGTGTTCGAGTCGGGAAGGTTCATGGGTGAGGTCTACGCCTAGTAAAGGGGAGAGGAGGAGCGGGGGATGCTCCAGAGGGCGCGCGCGTGTGAGGCCGACGAGTGGAGCTTGCGGCGGCCGGCGCGCGTGCGAGGGCGGTCACTGGAGGGAGGAGGACGAGGGGGATAGCGCCGGGGGAGGTCGCAGACGTCAAGGCGCATCGTTTGGCGTGAGGGGGGAGCACGAGGTGGTTGGAGGCGCTGGATTGGGTGAAGCTACAGTGCAGGTGCGCACTGTAGCGCGCTCTGGAGCGTGCTAATTGCATGCCATGGCATGCCATTGGCTCCCTGGGTGTGTCCGCCGTGTCTGGGGGGTCCAGCACGAAGTGATCAACCCAGCTGTGGCTTTGGATGCTCTGGATGATCAGTGAGAGAGCAGTGAAGCTAGTAAATGGGTAGAAATGGGTTGTCCAGCAAGGTGAATTGGGGTTTTCACCCCTCAATCATGGAACTGTGGACATGGGGGAGTTACTGGAGGTAGAATGTTACTAGATGAAGCTGTGGTAGAAAGTTGAGGCAAAAGTAAATAGTAAAAGAGGCCAAGATGATGGTTTTGGTAAAATGGCAGAAGGTGTTTGATCAAGTTTTGGACAAGCAAATGATCTCCACTAGCCATGGCACTTAACAGGATTGAATGCCATATGGAAATAGGGTGTTTCACCAATTTTGGGCTCATTTGAAGAAACTAGCCAATGTAACTTTGGTGAACCCTAGAAATCAACATAAATGGCTTCATCTTGTTTAAGTCAAGCTAATCATCTCCCCTTGATGCACCACTAGGTGTAGTTTCATCATTTGGGATATTGATCATGCCCACAAAGTTTGAAGCTCCAGGTAAAAAGTTGGTAATGTAAAGTTGTTCAAATTTGCATTTGAACAGAAATGGTTTTGGGGTATTCTGATCAAGTTACCCTACTCCAAATCTTGTGCCATTTGGTCTAGATGCCTTATTAGGTCTTTCTAGCATGTGCATCAAGTTTGAAGGCATTTGGATAAGTTTGGCAATGTAAAGTTGCTCAAACTTTAAATATGGGCAGAATGGTTATGAAGGGTTTTGAGGATGTTATCTTGCTTCCCAAGGCACGGGGCTTGGCAAGATCATCAAATATGTCAAATATGACATGATAGAATTTCCCTGGAATTTTTGGAGAATATTTCCTTTGTAAATATTTCAAAAGCTTGAAATATCCAGAAAGGGTTTTAGAGGGATTAGCCCATTATTTTGAACATGACCAAGTGTTGAAACTCTTATATATGGACAATATATGTACTATGAGTCTCCCTGAATTTTGGCAAATATTTTTGAAATACTTAAATAATTTTTCCCTATTAAATACCATTTCTGGCCTTAAGAAAAAGCTTTTAAATAAAATAGGAAAATAACTTTTAAAATTATACTTTTGTTGTTTCTGGGAGTCCTATGACTACTAGGTCTCAAATACACTTTTTAAAATAATTTTCTCACCCTAAATCAAGCACTTGCAGTGCAAACCTCAATTCAGGGGTTTTTGGAATTCTAAAATTTTGAAAATACATTTTGGCCAAATTATTTTTATAAGAAAATACTATACTACTATATTCACTTGGTATGATCATTGGGCAGAAGTTTTGGGTCTGGAGATGAATTCTACAAGAGGTAATAGTTGACTTTAATGAGCACATGAAAAGCATAGGAAGAAAAACTCAATTCCAAATAAAAGCCAAATGATGCCAAAAAATATTGCTGGTCCAAGTTTTCATGCTTCATTGATGCAAATGACATGTTACAAAATGCAGGGTGTGACAGACCTACACCCCTTACAAGAATCTCGTCCCCGAGATTCCTAAACTAGGTCTTAAAAGAGATCGGGATACTCAGATCTAAGATAGTCTTCACGTTCCCAGGTTGCTTCTGCTTCCGTGTGGTTGCTCCACTGGACCTTGAAGTATTTGATGGTGCGGCTTCGCGTCCATCGTTCTGCTTCATCCAGAATGCGAATGGGATTCTCGCGGTAGGTCAAATTAGGCTGGAGATCAATGGCTTGGTGATCAACATCCTTGTAGAGATCAGGCTTGTTCGGAACTTGGAGACATTTTCGGAGTTGTGACACGTGGAATACATTGTGCACATCGGATAGCTCAGGTGGTAGTTCCAACTGGTAAGCCACTTCTCCTCGTCGTGCAGTGATCTCAAAGGGTCCAATGAACCTTGGTGCGAGTTTCCCCTTGACGTGGAAACGCTTGGTTCCCTTTAGAGGAGTTACCCGCAGGTACACATGGTCCCCGACATGGAAACTCATGTCCCGACGGTGAGTGTCAGCATAACTCTTCTGCCTTGACTTGGCTGCCTTCAAACGCTCTCTAACTAGTTGGACTTGCTTTTCTGCTTCGCGGAGAATATCCGGTCCAAAGACTAGCCCTTCTCCAGTCTCTGACCAGTTGAGGGGTGTGCGACATCTGCGTCCGTACAACACCTCAAATGGTGCCATCTGAAGGCTCGACTGATAACTGTTGTTATAGGAGAACTCGGCAAAAGGGAGACAATCTTCCCACTTGGCTCCATATGCCAAGACACAGGCTCAGAGCATGTCTTTGAGAATTTGATTTACTCGTTCTGTCTGACCTCCGGTTTGTGGGTGGAAAGCCGTGCTGAAAGACAATTTGGTTCCCAAGGCTTCTTGGAACTTCTTCCAGAACCTTGAGGTGAACTGGGTTCCTCGATCTGACACAATCTCCTTGGGAACACCGTGAAGGCTTACGATTCTGTCGATGTAGAGAGCTGCCAGCCGGTTGCCATCATAAGTAGTCTTGACAGGAATGAAATGGGCCACCTTGGTCAAATGGTCGACTATGACCCAGATGGAGTCATGTCCTCTATTCGACCTTGGTAATCCAGTGATGAAGTCCATTCCAACTTTATCCCACTTCCACTCAGGAACCTTGAGTGGTTGGAGCAATCCAGCGGGTCACTGATATTCAGCCTTGACCCTTTGGCACACATCACACTTTGCAACATAGGTTGCAATCTCTCTTTTCATCCCGTGCCACCAGAATCTTTCCTTCAAGTCCTGATACATCTTTGTTCCTCCAGGGTGGATGGAATACGGAGTGTCGTGGGCTTCTTGCAGGATCAGGTTCTTCAGCTCCATCTTGTTTGGTACGCATATGCGGCCTTTGTACCAAACAATCCCGTGCTCGTCTTCAGAGAATCCTGGGGCCTTGCCTAGCTTCATCTTCTTCTTGATGCCTTCAATGCTTGCGTGCCCACCTTGCGCCTTCTTGACTTCGTCCATCAGGGTCGGTTTGACTTCCAAATGATCCAGAAATCCAGGGGTGACCAATTCCAAACCGAATTGTTCGAACTCCTTAAACAGGGCTGGCTGCCTCTTTTGAATTATGGCATTCAAGGAGCAAGCCTTCCTGCTTAAGGCATCGGCCACCACATTAGCCTTCCCGGCGTGATATTGAACACTGAGGTCATAGTCTTTGATGAGTTCCAACCATCTTCGCTGCCTCATGTTCAATTCCTTTTGGGTGAAAATGTACTTCAGACTTTTGTGGTCCGTGTATATCTCACACCGTTTCCCTAGGAGGTAATGCCGCCATGTCTTCAAGGCATGAACTACTGTTGCTAACTCAAGATCGTGAGTAGCGTAGTTCTCCTCATGAGGTCGTAGCTGCGTGGAGAGGTATGCTATGACTCGACCTTCTTGCATCAGAACGCTTCCCAATCCGGTTCGAGAGGCATCACAATATATCACGAACTCGTTTTGAATATCGGGTGTTGCCAGAACTGGGGCGGTGGTCAACCTCTTCTTGAGCTCTTGGAAGCTCTCTTCGCATTTCGGCGTCCATTCGAACTTCTTGTCCTTCTTGAGGAGCTGAGTCATCGGCCGAGCAATGCTAGAGAATCCTTCCACGAATTTGCGGTAATAGCCCGCAAGTCCGAGGAAGCTTCTGACTTCCTTAACGGTCGTTGGAGATTGCCATTGGGTCACAGCTTCGATCTTCGCGGGATCAACTGACAATCCTTCTTTGGTCAACACATGACCTAAGAATCCAACTTTATGCAGCCAGAACTCACACTTGCTGAATTTGGCATATAGTTGGTGCTCCCGAAGCTTGTCTAGGACCATCCTCAAATGTTGCTCGTGTTCTTCCTCCGTCTTCGAGAAGACAAGAATGTCATCGATGAAGACAACAAAAAATATTCCATGAAGACTTTATTCATGAGATACATGAAATAGGCTGGGGCATTGGTTAACCCAAAGGACATGACCGTGCACTCGTACAGGCCATACCGGGTTACGAATGCCGTCTTCGGAATATCTTGGGGTCTGATCTTCAGTTGGTAGTACCCAGATCTGAGGTCGATCTTGGAGAACACCTTGGCTCCGCTGAGCTGATCAAACAGATCTTCAATCTTGGGAAGTGGATATTTGTTCTTGATTGTAACTTCATTGAGGGAACGATAGTCAATGCATAAGCGGATGGTACCGTCCCTCTTTGCCACAAACAGAACAGGTGATCCCCAAGGGGAGGCACTTGGGCGGATAAATCCCTTCCCCAGCTGCTCTTCCAGTTGCTTTTTCAACTCGGCTAATTCTTCCGTCCCCATTCTATAAGGCTTGTTATAGATGGGCCCTGCCCCGGGCACGAGCTCGATGATGAACTCAATGTCACGGTCAGGGGGCATTCCCGGTAGTTCATCCGAAAAAACATCAGGATACTCGCATACCACCGGTACTTGCTCTAGCCCAACTTCAGACAGACAGTTGACTTGAATGGCTTGAGCGGAAGAGGAGTTGGGAGCAAACTTGACTTCGACTCCTTGATCATTGGTCACAGTGACAGTCCGATTGGCACAGTCTAATAAGCCTTGGTGCTTACTGAGCCAGTCCATCCCTAAGATCACATGCAAGCCTTGCGATCTTAGAATGATAAGGTATGCTAGGAAGTCTACACCGTTAATGGTAATACTGATTCCTTTACAGCCTATCTTGGCTCTCACCTCTGCTCCGGGGGTTTGTACCACCATGGGGTTATTCAGGGGTGTAGGGGTCATGCCACTTTTTAATGCAAATCTTTGAGTGACAAATGAATGCGTGGCTCCAGAATCAAACAAGACAGTTGCAGGTGCTGAGTTGACAAGGAACGTACCTAGCACGACGTCCGGGTCTTCCTGGGCTTCTTCAGCAGTGACGTGATTCACACGCCCCTTCCCATGGTTCGGCGGGTTGCGAGGAGCTGTGTTCCTTGGTGGCATCCCGCGGCCTTGTCCTGGGTTCTGCGCATTGGGGTGCGGGGCATCAGGCTTCTTGTTGGGGTACACCCTTGAGATGTGTCCTGACTGACCACATCCAAAGCAAGTGACTTGGTTTGGATTGTTGATCTTGTTGCCACCACTGTTATTGGGGTTGAAAGCTGGCCTTGGGTTGGCATACTGCTGAGGCTGATAGTTGGTGCGAGGTGCAGGAGTTCTTGGTTGCTGATAGGTGGGCTTGGCCGGGGCTGACTGCAACGGGCGAGGCTTCTGGTTGCTGGAACTTCCCTTGCTGACCATCTTGCGCTTGCGAGTGTCTTCCAAAGCACGCCGCTTGTCTTCAAGCATGAGTGCTTTGTTCACCAGGTCAGGGAAGGTTGGGCAGTCGCACACGACAAGCGAGTATTGCAGAGTCTGATTGAGGCCTTCCATGAAGCGCTCCCTTTTTGCAGCATCAGTGCTGACATCTTTAGGGGCATACCTTGATAGAACACTGAACTTCTGCATGTACTCCTTGACAGTGCCACTTCCTTGCTTCAGGGCTCGGAACTCACGCTTTTTGATAGCCATGATCCCGGAAGGAATGTGGGCTTTGCGGAATTCTGCCTTGAAGTTGTCCCAAGTGATGTCTTGTCCAGCATGCATGACCTTGAATCCATCCCACCAAGCTCTAGCAGTCCCCCCGAGGCAGTGGGCTGCATAAGCCACCTTCTCGCGGTCTTCGGTGCATTCGACTAGTTCCAGCAAGTCCTCAATGGTGCGGACCCAGTCGTCTGCATCCAGGGGTTCAGCAGTCTCGATGAAAGTTGGCGGTGCATGCTTCTTGAACTCTGCCAACGTGGAACGTCCATTGCCATTCCCCGCCGGCTGGCGGTTGTTGGTGACAGCTTGAGCAATCAACTGAAGGGCTGCGGTGTTGGCTTGGCGTTCCTCTCGGAAAGCTTGGAGAAGCTGAGCCATGTCCATGTTCGGAGGAGATGGTGGTGGAGCTTGGTCGTTGGTTTGGTCGTGGCCTGCCTCTGACTGAGCGGATGCTCCGGCTTCAGGCTGCTGGGTAGAGGTACCAGTACGAGTTACAACAGGCATCCTGTTGGAGCGATAAAAGGTGTCATGACTTGGAAGAGGGAAAGCAAGACAGATGGGTGCCTAGTAAGGGGGTGGGTGTGACACTAATCAAATCATGCAAGGGCCGAAAGGGCCAAACACATTCATTAATATCCAAACGGGTGATGCAGTCGTTTACACATTCCCGAAGGAAGAATACGACATACATCCAGACACAACAAAAGCAAACACTAGATGGTTTCATATGAACCATACAAGGACTCGACTGTGCATAGGGGTTACACGACCTATCCTACCGTAGAGGTCACGAACTGGCATATCCGAGTAGCAAATAATGCCTAAGCGGCGGAATGCTCGGTCGTGTATTCTGGCTCTTCGGGGTCTTCCTCCTTGTCTTCATCTGTCTGGGCCCCCTTGTCACTTGAGGGTGTGGGGGAGTGGAGGAGTTGGATACGACAGTGCTTTGTCGGTGGTGCGGGGAAAAGCTTGCGATATTCCCTTGCCGTCATACGGCGTCGCCGAGGTGGTTCTTCATTCTTGGAAGATACATCTCCGGAGGGCCTTCCGCCTCGGTATGCGATAGCGGACTGTCCGGAAGGCGCTCCTTCTTTCTTGATCCTATTTGTCTTCTCTTGTGCTCGACGAAGAAATGCCTTGGTCTTGTGAAGTTCTTCTCGGAGCTTCATTGATTCCGAGGCCAAATCTTGTGCCAAACTGTCGGCACATAGACTGAAGTAGGTCTAGAATCGAAGCGGGAGTCCTTCCTTCAGTGGAGGGGCTAGTGCGCTGCTTTCATCTTCACCTTCCTTCTGGTAAGGCAAGAAGCGGGTTGTCATCTTGGCTGCCATCTCCGGAAGAAGCTCGCGGAGACGGGTTAGTGCCTTGAGTGCGGCAGCCTCGACAGCGAGAGGTAATGTTGCCATCTGGGGTCCCTCGAAGAACCAACTTGTGGGAGGATCGTTTTCCTTCACGATCACTTCCACATGGTATTCCACCTCAGTGTCGCTAACCCAATGCTCAAGGTAGGTGAGGATGGGTGCTCGGTGGAACTGGCACTCCTGGAGGCTATCCTCGAGGAGCAAGGGAAACCCAGTGGTCAGGTGCTCTTCAGGTACAGCGGCCATCTACAAAGGTGGAATAGGAGAGGTTAATAAGCTGATGAAATCTCAGGTTGGTAAGGTTTAGAAAAGAAGAGAGGTTCAGAAGGTTTTTCAAAAGGGGTCTCATCTAACTAACGCCCATGCTAACTAAGGCTTCCTACAGTCAGGATGGCTCTGATACCAGCTCTGTGGGGACCCCGACTTAGAAGTCGAGATCACCGAATGCACGTGTACAGTGATCCCAGAGATCAATGCTCACTGAACACACAGAAGCTCAATAACAAGACTCTTACATCCATACATACCGTCTTACACAAATTAAGGCCATTATGGCCAAGTCTTACATAGATAAAGCCTCAAGGACTGAATAGCAAATAACTCAAATAATGGAAGTCTTCGATGATAAGTAGAACCCATGCCATCTGCCTTAACCCTACAGGCATTCTGACTGGGATAGCGTCCTAGTTCGCATGTTCGTCTCCATAGAACTCTTCTTCATATTCCTGTTCCTCCATGCCTGGCCAATTAAATAACCAGTGGCAAGCCAATGAGTACTTTGAATGTACTCGCAAGCAACCCATGATTTGGTTCAAAGTAACAATGCAATTGAACAACAATGAGCAATCTAGCAACAAGCCGGAATAAATATTCTACCATCAAGTATATGCATCAACGACTTTACGTAACCTCGAGAACAGGTTACTAATATCAACATGAATAGGATTCAACTCAACGAGTCGAGTCACCACCTTGACTCATCACACCCACATACATTCACCGATGTAGTAAAATTCTGGACATAGTTTAGGTAGCACCACCCAACTGTCCATGACCGTGGACACGGCTATTCGAATAGTTTTACACTCCGCAGAGGTTGCGCACTTTACCCACAAGATCCGGGAAGCTTTCGTGTCACCCACGATCCCGCAGTACCTCAAGTACTCGGGGGAAGCACCCAGTCATTATCTTTCCTTAGATGACACTAACATATTGTCCACTCGTTGGTACACGGCCCTCGAGTACAAACAATAGATCATGGGGCTTGCCCTATTTTCAATGTCACGCGTACACGAAGGGACCAACGGTGTGTCCGGTGCCCTGTGAAAACAGTCATGGTCGTCTATCCAAGCACGACCCCGTCCCGGGAAAGACCTCAAGTATTCCCGTCACTAGTAATGCGGGCACCATTCTATTATCGGCCTAAGTAATCAATAAAGCCCCGTCCCATAAGGGGTAGAGTGGTTGCACATGTTTGGTTGGGAAGGTAGTCACACATAAATCTAATCCATCATTTCACCCATGCACAAGATCTTTGCCGGCACATCACTTCTTCCTCAAGTGATGACCTAACTCAATATCACCCTCGGGCATTAGGGGCACCCGATGGGGTTTTTGAAAAGAATGCAACCACATAGGTTTCATGGCACACATGCATCACTTAAGCATCACTACAAACCATTTGCATGGCATCTAGCACATAGCAAGATCAAGAGTAAAGCATGCATCATATGGTGGTTTTAAACTAGGTCACCACCATAACTCTTATCATCATGCATTCGGAACAAACGGGTTCTGACGAACACAAGTGTATCATGATCAAAGGGCTGCTTGCCTGGATTGGCTTGGTCTTCAAAGTCTTCAAATCCTTCCCCACCTTCTTCTTCAGCAACCTCTTCAAATACGGTATCTAATCGTCGCAAAATAACAACGGGAAAATAAGACCATAATAAAAACAGAAAAATCAAAGTGCTCAGAAAAATGTCAACTTATTTTTGTTAAATACTAGAGGGAAAACTAAGATGGCAAAAATTCTTAGTTGGAGTTTTGGAGTTGCAGAATGGGATCTAAGGATTTTTGAACAGAAGTTTTATTGTTCAAATATGAATTTAAATTTGAACATAACAGAAAAGGTTCATGGATATGTGTGAAAGTGACACCATTAAATAGGTTGGAATTTCACAAGATTTTAGGAGTTGGAATTAATTCATTTGGACATATATTTATTTATGTGAGATTATTTGAAATATTCACAGAAAAGAAAAAGAGAAAAGGCACTGTGCCACTGGGCCAGAACGGCCGGAGTGCACGGCCCAGGGCGAATAGCCCACCGCACGGGCGCCAGCGCGCGTACGGCAGGGTTTTTAAACCTGACGGGCGGGGCCCAGCGGTCAGTGGTAGAGAGAGGAGCGAGAGGGGGGGGGTGAGGATGACAGGCGGGGCCCGTCTGTCATCTTCAACCTCACGGCCAGAGGGGCGGCGAGCTCACCGGCGGCGATTCCGGGCACGGCGGGGCAAACTCAGGGTAGGAATGGGTTCAGCAGTGAGTCGCGGATGTAGTGGTGCTGGAGTTGGTCGGCGGAGGGGCCAGGTTCGTCGGCGGCTAGGTGGAACGGCGGAGGAGCGTCAGGAGGTTGCTGGCTGGCTCGCTCCGGGCTGCAATAGGAGTGGGAGAAGGAGGGAAACGGGTCAGTGAGGTACGGCGGCTCCAGATCGAGCAAGAGTTGGGGCGGAGAGGGGCTGTACCGCGAGATCTCCGGCTGCCCGACGCGGCGGAGCTCCGGTCGATCCCGAGCACTGAGGCTTTCTGAGGGCGAGTGGGTGGTGCTGTGGTGCTACTGGGAGTGTGGGGAGGAGATGGGTGCCGTTGGAGAGGCTCGGGGCGTGCTTATATAGCCGATCCCCGGTCCACCGTGGACTCGTGCGCCGGCGAGGTCACGGGCGAGGCCAGAGGCCGTGCAGGCGCTCGTGTTCGAGTCGAGAAGGTTCATGGGTGAGGTCTACGCCTAGTAGAGGGGAGAGGAGGAGCGAGGGATGCTCCAGAGGGCGCGCGTGTGTGAGGCCGACGAGTGGAGCTTGCAGGCGGCCGGCGCGCGTGCGAGGGCGGTCACTGGAGGGAGGAGGAGGAGGGGGACAGCGCCGGGGGAGGTCGTAGACGTCGAGGCGCGTCGTTTGGCGCGAGGGGGGAGCACGAGGTGGTCGGAGGCGCTGGATTGGGCGAAGCTACAGTGCGGGTGCGCACTGTAGCGCGCTCTGGAGCGTGCTAATTGCATGCCATGGCATGCCATTGGCTCCCTGGACGTGTCCGCCGTGTCTGGGGGGTCCAGCACGAAGTGATCAACCCAGCTGTGGCTTTGGATGCTCTGGAGGATCAGTGAGAGAGGAGTGAAGCTGGTAAATGGGTAGAAATGGGTTGTCCAGCAAGGTGAATTGGGGTTTTCACCCCTCAATCATGGAGCTGTGGACATGGGGGAGTTACTGGAGGTAGAATGTAACTAGATGAAGCTGTGGTAGAAAGTTGAGGCAAAAGTAAATAGTAAAAGAGGCCAAGATGATGGTTTTGGTAAAATGGCAGAAGGTGTTTGATCAAGTTTTGGACAAGCAAATGATCTCCACTAGCCATGGCACTTAACAGGATTGAATGCCATATGGAAATAGGGTGTTTCACCAAATTTGGGCTCATTTGAAGAAACTAGCCAATGTAACTTTGGTGAACCCTAGAAATCAACAGAAATGGCTTCATCTTGTTTAAGTCAAGCTAATCATCTCCCCTTGATGCACCACTTGGTGTAGTTTCATCATTTGGGATATTGATCATGCCCACAAAGTTTGAAGCTCCAGGTAAAAAGTTGGTAATGTAAAGTTGTTCAAATTTGCATTTGAACAGAAATGGTTTTGGGGTATTCTGATCAAGTTACCCTATTCCAAATCTTGTGCCATTTGGTCTAGGTGCCTTATCAGGCCTTTCTAGCATGTGCACCAAGTTTGAGGGCATTTGGATAAGTTTGGCAATGTAAAGTTGCTCAAACTTCAAATATGGACAGAATGGTTATGAAGGGTTTTGAGGATGTTATCTTGCTTCCCAAGGCATGGGGTTTGGCAAGATCATCAAATATGTCAAATATGACATGATAGAATTTCCCTGGAATTTTTGGAGAATATTTCCTTTGTAAATATTTCAAAAGCTTGAAATATCCAGAAAGGGTTTTAGAGGGATTAGCCCATTATTTTGAACGTGACCAAGTGTTGAAACTCTTATATATGGACAATATATGTCCTATGAGTCTCCCTGAATTTTGGCAAATATTTTTGAAATACTTAAATAATTTTTCCCTATTAAAGACCATTTCTGGCCTTAAGAAAAAGCTTTTAAATAAAATAGGAAAATAACTTTTAAAATTATACTTTTGTGGTTTCTGGGAGTCCTATGACTACTAGGTCTCAAATACACTTTTGGAAATAATTTTCTCACCCTAAATCAAGCACTTGCAGTGCAAACCTCAATTCAGGGGTTTTTGGAATTCTAAAATTTTGAAAATACATTTTGGCCAAATTATTTTTATAAGAAAATACTATACTGCTATATTCACTTGGTATGATCATTGGGCAGAAGTTTTGGGTCTGGAGATGAATTCTACAAGAGGTAATAGTTGACTTTAATGAGCACATGAAAAGCATAGGAAGAAAAACTCAATTCCAAATAAAAGCCAAATGATGCCAAAAAATTTTGCTGCTCCAAATTTTCATGCTTCATTGATGCAAATGACATGTTACAAAATGCAGGGTGTGACACAAGATTTCTGTAGTAAAAAAAGACAGAGTTCTAAGACTACAGTCGAGTCAAATACTCAACAGTAGCCTCGGGGATTACACCTAGTGGGTGCACTAAGCGTGCCCCCACTGGTTCTCACTCGACCGGGTCAGTCCTGTTCGAGCTCAAAAAAGATTTGCATTTCGTTCTTAGACCATGGCCGACTACCAACAGTGGACCACGACCTCGGGGACTACACCCAGTGGGTGCACTAAGTGTGCCCCCACCGGTTCTCACTTGACCGGGTCAGTCCCGCGCGATTGAAAGGAGTTTGAAACAAATAAACAAGACAAGTTCTAAGACCACGGCCGACTGACTTCAGTCGACCATGGCCTCGGGGACTACACCCAGTGGGTGCACTTAGCGTGCCCCTACCGATCCAATAAACACAGAAAGACCGATTGGATTACAAGAGCTAGGCTACAAGAAGGTCAAGAATACCCGGTGGGTGAAACATCATCTTACGAACAAAGCAGAAACATCATCATACGAACAAGGTAGTAGTTTTCAGAATGAACGACATAGCAAGTCAGACGGAAAAGACAAACCTGGACATTGGTTAGAAGAGCCCAACTAGCATTATGGGCCTCCACGCTAGCCTCGTACGCCGCCTTCGTCTGCTCCATCATTAGCCCTGCCTGACGAACAACCTCCTTGGCCGCACTCACGGGGTCCTCCGGGATGTGATGGGTAGTGAAAAGCATGGACGACGGAGCAGTCGGAGCAGCCGGAGGGTCCGCAACTTGGACAATCAACGCGGACGGACGGTTAGTTAACACGAGAACAACAAAAGAGACCGTGGCCCGAGCCGCGTCCCCTTGTTGCTGGGCCTCAGAGCCAGAGTGTTTTTTTCGACCCCTCCTTCCCGTGCCTCTTCGAGACACCTTCGTACGGTCCTCCTCCTCCTCCTCCTCATCAGGCAATTCAATGACATCGCGCGACCCTTCAGAGAACAGTCAAGGTGAGATTCAGTCGACCGACAATCAGGTTAACAAAAGCCAAGGCGTAGCCAAAAAGATGTACCTGGGTGGGACGTGGCCGCGTCTGTGGTCTCCTCATTGTCACGACCCTTATCAACATCCATTGAGGATGCAGAAGCAGCAGCACTGATGATTTCAAAAAATAGTCGGTGATACGTCTTCGTCGTATCTATAATTTTTGCTTGTTCCATGCCAATATTCTACAACTTTCATATACTTTTGGCAACTTTTTATACTATTTTTTGGGACTAACATATTGATCAGTGCCCAGAGCGAGTTCTTGTTTGTTGCATGTTTTTTGTTTCGCAGAATATCCATATCAAACGGAGTCCAAACGGACGGAGATTTTTTTTGGAATATATGTGAATTTTGGGAAGCGGAAACAACATGAGACGATGCCCGAGTGGGCCACGAGGCAGGGGGCGCGCCCACCAGGGGCAGGCGCGCCCTGGGCCCTTGTGGCCACACTGTAAGGCGGTTGATGCCCTTCTATCATCGCAAGAAAGCTAATATCCGGATAAAAATCGTGTCAAGAAATCAGCCAAATCGGAGTTACGGATCTTCGGGAATATAAGAAACGGTGAAGGGCGAGAATTTGGGAACGCAGAAACAGAGAGAGACAGAGAGACATATCCAATCTCAGAGGGGCTCTCACCCCTCCGCCGCCATGGAGGCCATGGACCAGAGGGGAAACCCTTCTCCCACCAAGGGAGAAGGTCAAGGAAGAAGAAGAAGGATGGGGGCTCTCTCCCCCTCGCTTCCGGTGGCGCCGGAGTGCCACCGGGGCCATCATTGTATGACGGCGATCTACACCAACACCTCCGTCATCTTCACCAACATCTCCATCACCTGCCCCCATCTATCTATAGCGGTCCACTCTCCCGCAACCCGCTATACCCTCTACTTGAACATGGTGCTTTATGCTTCATATTATTATCCAATGATGTGTTGCCATCTTCTGATGTCTGAGTAGATTTTCGTTGTCCTATCGGTGATTGGTGAATTGCTATGATTGATTTAATTTGCTTGTGGTTATGTTGCTATCCTTTGGTGCCCATCATATGAGCGCGCGCGTGGATCACACCATAGGGTTAGTAGTATGTTGATAGGACTACGTATTGGAGGGCAAGAGTGACAGAAGCTTCAACCTAGCGTAGAAATTGATGCATACGGGATTGAAGGGGGACCAATATATCTTAATGCTATGGTTGGGTTTTACCTTAATGAACGTTAGTAGTTGCGGATGCTTGCTAATAGTTCCAATCATAAGTGCATAGAATTCCAAGTAAGGGATGGCATGCTAGCAGTGGCCTCTCCCACATAAAAATTGCTATCGGTCTAGTAACGTAGTCAATTGCTTAGGGGAAATTTCGCAACTCCTACCACCACTTTTGCACACTCGCTATCATTTACTTTATTGTTTCTTTGTCTTAACAGCCCCTAGTTTTATTTACGTGTTCTTTATATTCTTGCAAACCTATCCCACAAAAGCTACAAAGTACTTCTAGTTTCATACTTGTTCTAGGTAAAGTAAACGTCAATCGTGCATAGAGTTGTATCGATGGTCGATAGAACTTGAGGGAGTATTTGTTCTGCCTTGACCTCCTCATTGGGTTCGACACTCTTACTTATCGAAAGAGGCTACAACTGATCCCCTACACTTGTGGGTTATCAAGATCTTTTTCTGGCACCGTTGCCGGGGAGCAATAGCGTGGGGTGAATATTCTCGTGTGTGCTTGTTTGCTTTATCACTAAGTAGATTTTATTTGCTGTTCTAAGTTGTTTTCTATCTTTAGTTATGGGTAGGAAATGCAAAATACCAAAAAAATAGTGGTACCTACTGTACCAATGGCTGAAGAACCACTCAAAATCTATCACACTACTGAAGCTTATTACTTGGATCATCTTCGATCCCTTTGTGCTCGGACTGAAACCCCAACTAGCTTAGTTGAGGGAAATTCTTTAGATGAGCATGCTTGTTATGTGCGACACCACATATCTGAAAAAGGGAAACTTTTACTAGATCAAATTCATCGTTTGCAATGCTATGCTTGGAATTTATGTGAAATATATGATTTTAATTGTTGTTCCGAAGACCTTAAGAAACACCTTCCCTACCAATGTGAGTTTAGTGATAATGGAATCGTATCTTCGTATGCTAAGGATGTTTATAGTTACTATGACGAGCAACAAATTGAAGAATTTTTTGCTTTTAAGGGTGCTTATGAAATTGCTTCTTTGATTGAAAAGTATGATGCTACTCTTTACAAATCTGAATTTTTTTGCCATATTTAAATATTGTTATGATAATTATGCTTCTAATGCCTATGTTAAACCATATATTGAGGACTCCTCCGCTGTCCAAGAAGAGACTAATATTTTGCAGGAGTCTATGGAAGAAGAAATTAATGACATTGTGAGCTCATTGGATGAAAAAGATGAGGAGGAGAGCGAAGAACAAAAGGAGGAAGAGCGGATTGATCACCCGTGCCCACCTTCTAATGAGAGTAACTCTTTATCTCATACATTGTTTAATTTCCCTTCGTGCTTACCGAAGGATGAATGCTATGATGATTGTTATGATCCCGTTGATTCTTTTGAAATATCGCTTTTTGATGATGCTTGCTATGCTTGTGGCCAAGATGCCAATATGAATTATTATTATGGAGATGAACTTGCTATAGTTCCTTATGTTAAACATGAGATTGTTGCTGTTGCACCCACGCATGATAGTCCTATTATCTTTTTGAATTCTCCAAACTACACTATATCGGAGAAGTTTGCACTTATTAAGGATTATATTGATGGGTTGCCTTTTTCCATTACACATGTTGATTTTGATGAATATAACATGCATGTGCTTTCTGCTCCTACTTGCAATTATTATGAGAGAGGAACTACATCTCCACCTCTCTATGTTTCCAACATGATAAAATTGCAAGAAAATGCTTATACTATGCATTGGCCTTTACTTGATGTGCATGAATTGTTCTTGTATGAAATGCCTATGCATAGGAAGAGGGTTATACGTCGTTTTTGCATGACACATATCACTTTGTGCTCACTACTAAATGACAAATCATTGTTAATTAAAATAGGCTTTGATATACCAAGGGATGCAGGTGGATCCATTACTTGAGCACTATATGCCTAGCTTAATGGCTTTAAAGAAAGCGCTGCCAGGGAGACAACCCGGAAGTTTTAGAGATTCATTTATTTCTGTTGTGTGCTTTTATAAAGTTTAAAAAATAAAAATAAAGAGGGGAACGTAAAACTTTTTCAAAAAGAAAAGCGAAAGTGAGAAAGACAAGCATTGTTAAAGTGGGAGCTAGCCTTGAACTTTGTTCATGCCCATGGAAACTTTGTGAACCTTGATTACAGAAGCTTTTCAACAAAAATAATTACCCCTTGTACAATTCCATTGTATTATAAAAATAATGTGCCAACAGTTTCCTTTAGGATGATTAAACTGCTTGTTGGTTTGTGCGGTGCAAAAATAGAAACTTTTGCTGTAGTGCGCGATTTTTTTACTGGAACGTCGAAAGGATCTGAAACTTTTTGCAAAGTCTTGCTATACAAATTGTTGATTTTTCCTAATTGTTCCATAATTTTTAGAGTTACAGAAGTATGGTTAATGTTTAGATTACTACAGACTGTCCTATTTTCATAGATTGCTGTTATAGCTTCATTATTTGCATATGTTTGAATTCTTGTTGATGCCTCCTTGACTTGGGGCCATAGAATTGTGATAGCTTACAGTAGTTAATGTTTGTTCATAATTATACAATAATGTTAAAGCAGTACATGATGTGATTTCATTGATCATATGCACTAACCCCGCCACTAAAAGTTCGGTTAAGTTTTGTGTGGATGAAGTGTTCGAGGATCGAGGAGGTCTCGATGTGAGAAGAATGAGGAGAGGCAAGGGCTCAAGCTTCGGGATGCCCAAGGCACCCCAAGTAAATATTCAAGGAGCCTCAAGCGTCTAAGCTTGGGGATGCCCCGGAAGGCATCCCATCTTTCTTCAACAAGTATCGATATGTTTTCGGATTCGTTTCATTCACATGATATGCATAAACTCTTGGAGCGTCGTGTGCTTTTTTATTTTTATTTTAATAAATGCACCATGCTGGTATGAGATAGTCCTTGGTTGATTTATAGAATGCTCTTTGCACTTCACTTATATCTTTTGAGTATGGCTTTATAGAATGCTTCTTGTGCTTTGCTTATATCATTTGAAGTTTGGATTGCCTGTTTCTCTTCACACAGAAAACCGTCATTTGTAGAATGCTCTTTTGCTTCACTTATATTTGTTAGAGCATGGGCATAACTTTTGTAGAAAGAATTAAAACTCTCTTGCTTCACTTATATCTATATAGAAAGTTGACAGGAATTGGTCATTCACATGGTTAGTCATAAAATCCTACATAAACTTGTAGATCGCTGAATATGATATGTTTGATTCCTTGCAATAGTTTTGCGATATAAAGATGGTGATGTTAGAGTCAAGCTAGTGGGTAGTTGTGGATTGTAGAAATACTTGTGTCGAGGTTTGTGATTCCCGTAGCATGCACGTATGGTGAACCGTTATGTGACGAAGTTGGAGCATGATTTATTTATTGAGTGTCATCCTTTGTGTGGAGGTCGGGGGCGCGCGATGGTTAACTCCTACCAACCTCGCCCTAGGAGCATGCGTGTAGTACTTGGTTTTCATGGCAATAATTTTTTGCAATAAGTATGTGAGTTCTTTATGACTAATGTTGAGTCCATGGATTATACGCACTCTCACCCTTCCACCATTGCTAGCCTCTCTTGTACCGCGCAACTTTCGCCGGTACCATACACCCACCATATACCTTCCTCAAAACAGCCACTATACCTACCTATTATGGCATTTCCATAGCCATTTCGAGATATATTGCCATGTAACTCCACTGTTCCGTTTATTATGACACGCACCATCATTGTCACATTGCCTTGCATGATTGGAACATACCTAGCATGATGTTTCCATGGCTTGTCCCTTTTTTGATGTCATTGCTACGCTAGATCATTGCACATCCCGGTACACCGCAGGAGGCATTCACATAGAGTCATATTTTGTTCTAGCTTTGAGTTGTAATCTTTGAGTTGTAAGTAAATAAAAGTGTGATGATCTTCATTATTAGAGCATTGTCCCATGTGAGGAAAGGCCAAATTAAAAAATGGCTTAAAAAATTTAGAGGGGGGCTAAAAAAGAGAGAGAAAGCCCCTCCAAAAAAATGAGAGAAAAGAGAGAAGGGACAATGCTACTATCCTTTTCCACACTTGTGCTTCAAAGTAGCACCATGATCTTCATAATAGAGAGTCTCTTGTTTTGTCACTTCCATATACTAGTGGGAATTTTCATTATAGAACTTGGCTTGTATATTCCAACGACGGGCTTCCTCAAATGCCCTAGGTCTTCATGAGCAAGCAAGTTGATGCACACCCACTACTTTTATTTTTGAGCTTTCATACACTTATAGCTCTAGTGCATCCGTTACATGGCAATCCCTACTCACTCACATTGATATCGATCGATGGACATCTCCATAGTCCATTGATTTGCCTAGTTGATGTGAGACTTTCTCCCTCCTTTTGTCTATCACCACTTTCTATTCCATGCATAGTGCTATGTCCATGGCTCATGCTCATGTATTGCGTGAAAGTTGAAAAGGTTTGAGAATACTAAAGTATGGAACAATTGCTTGGCTAAAACCGGGGTTGTGCATGATTTAAATACTTTGTGCGGTGAAAATGGAGCATAGCCAGACCATATGATTTTGTAGGGATAACTTTCTTTGGCCATGTTATTTTGAAGAGACATGATTGCTTTATTAGTATACTTGAAGTATTATTGTCCTAATGTCAAATGATAAACTATTGTTTTGAATCACTCGTGTCTTAATATTCACGCCATGATTAGATTACATGATCAAGATTACGCTAGGTAGCATTCCACATAAAATATTATCTTTTTTATCATTTACCTACTCGAGGACGAGAAGGAATTAAGCTTGGGGATGCTGATATGTCTCCGTCGTATCTATAATTTTTGATTGTTCCATGCCAATATTCTACATCTTTCATATACTTTTGGCAACTTTTTATACTATTTTTTGGGACTAACATATTGATCCAGTGCCCAGTGCCAGTTCCTGTTTGTTGCATGTTTTTTGTTTCGCATAATATCCATATCAAACGGAGTCCAAACGGACGGAGATTTTTTTTGGAATATATGTGAATTTTGGGAAGCGGAACCAACATGAAACGATGCCCGAGTGGGCCACGAGGCAGGGGGCGCGCCCACCAGGGGCAGGCACGCCCTGGGCCCTCGTGGACACACCGTATGGAGGTTGATGCCCTTCTTTCTCCGCAAGAAAGCTAATATCCGGATAAAAATCGTGTCAAAACATCAGCCCAATCGGAGTTACAGATCTCCGGGAATATAAGAAACGGTGAAGGGCGAGAATCTGGGAACGCAGAAACAGAGGGAGACAGAGAGACAGATCCAATCTCGGAGGGGCTCTCGACCCTCTGCCGCCATGGAGGCCATGGACCAGAGGGGAAACCTTTGTCCCACCTAGGGAGAAGGTCAAGGGAGAAGAAGAAGGAGGGGGGCTCTCCCCCTCGCTTCCGATGGCGCCGGAGTGCCACCGGGGCCATCATCGTATGACGGCGATCTACACCAACACCTCCGTCATCTTCACCAACATCTCCATCACCTCCCCCATCTATCTACATCGGTCCACTCTCCCGCAACCCGCTATACCCTCTACTTGAACATGGTGCTTTATGCTTCATATTATTATCCAAGGATGTGTTGCCATCCTATGTTTTCTGAGTAGATTTTCGTTGTCCTATCGGTGATTGGTGAATTGCTATGATTGATTTAATTTGCTTGTGGTTATGTTGCTGTACTTTGGTGCCCATCATATGAGCGCGCGTGTGGATCACACCATAGGGTTAGTTGTATGTTGATAGGACTACGAATTGGAGGGCAAGAGTGACAGAAGCTTCAACCTAGCGTAGAAATTGACGCATACGGGATTGAAGGGGGACCAATATATCTTAAAGCTATGGTTGGGTTTTACCTTAATGAACGTTATTAGTTGCGGATGCTTGCTAATAGTTTCAATCATAAGTGCATAGAATTCCAAGTAAGGGATGACATGCTAGCAGTGGCCTCTCCCACATAAAAATTGCTATCGGTCTAGTAACGTAGTCAATTGATTAGGGGAAATTTCGTAACTCCTACCACCACTTTTCCACACTCGCTATCATTAACTTTATTGTTTCTTTGTCTTAGCAGCCCCTAGTTTTATTTACGTGTTCTTTATATTCTTGCAAACCTATCCCACAAAAACTACAAAGTACTTCTAGTTTTATACTTGTTCTAGGTAAAGTAAACGTCAAGCGTGCGTAGAGTTGTATCGGTGGTCGATAGAACTTGAGGGAATATTTGTTCTACCTTTAGCTCCTCTTTGGGTTCGACACTCTTACTTATCGAAAGAGGCTACAACTGATCCCCTACACTTGTGGGTTATCAAGATCTTTTTCTGGCAGCGTTGCCGGGGAGCAATAGCGTGGGGTGAATATTCTCGTGTGTGCTTGTTTGCTTTATGACTAAGTAGATTTTATTTGATGTTCTAAGTTGTTTTCTATCTTTAGTTATGGGCAGGAAATGCAAAATACCAAAAAAATAGTGGTACCTACTGTACGAATGGCTGAAGAACCACTCAAAATATATGACACTACTGAAGCTTATTACTTGGATCATCTTCGATCCCTTTGTGCTCGGGCTGAAACCCCAACTAGCTTAGTTGAGGGAAAATCTTTAGATGAGCATGCTTGTTATGTGCGACACCACATATCTGAAAAAGGGAAACTTTTACTGGATCAGATTCATCGTTTGCAATGCTATGCTTGGAATTTATGTGAAATACATGATTTTACTTGTTGTTCTGAAGACCTTAAGAAACACCTTCCCTACCAATGTGAGTTTAGTGATAATGGAATCGTATCTTTGTATGCTAAGGGTGTTTATAGTTAGTATGATGAGCAAAAAATTGAATAATTTTTTGCTTTTAAGGGTGCTTATGAAATTGCTTCTTTGATTGAAAAGTATGATGCTACTCTTTACAAATCTGAAAATTTTGCCATATTTAAATATTGTTATGATAATTATGCTTCTAATGCCTATGTTAAACCATATATTGTGGACTCCTCCGCTGTCCAAGAAGAGACTAATATTTTGCAGGAGTCTATGGAAGAAGAAATTAATGACATTGTGAGCTCATTGGATGAAAAAGATGAGGAGGAGAGCGAAGAACAAAAGGAGGAAGAGCGGATTGATCAGCCGTGCCCACCTTCTAATGAGAGTAACTCTTTATCTCATACATTGTTTAATTTCCCTTCGTACTTACCAAAGGATGCATGTTATGATGATTGTTATGATCCCGTTGATTCTTTTGAAATATCGCTTTTTGATGATGCTTGCTATGCTTGTGGCCAAGATGCCAATATGAATTGTTCTTATGGAGATGAACTTGCTATAGTTCCTTATGTTAAACATGAGATTGTTGCTGCTGCACCCACGCATGATAGTCCTATTATCTTTTTGAACTCTCCAAACTACACTATATCAGAGAAGTTTGCACTTATTTAGGATTATATTGATGGGTTGCCTTTTTCTGTTACACATGATGATTTTGATGAATATAATATGCATGTGCTTTCTGCTCCTACTTGCAATTATTATGAGAGAGGAACTACATCTCCGCCTCTCTATGTTTCCAACATAATAAAATTGCAAGAAAATGCTTATACTATGCATTGGCCTTTACTTGATGTGCATGAATTGTTCTTGTATCAAATGCCTATGCATAGGAAGAGGGTTATACTTTGTATTTGCATGACACATATCACTTTGTGCTCACTACTAAATGCCAAATCATTGTTAATTAAAATTGGCTTTGATATACCAAGGGATCCGGGTGGATCCATTACTTGAGCACTATATGCCTTGCTTAATGGCTTTACAGAAAGCGCTGCCAGGGAGACAACCCAGAAGTTTTAGAGAGTCATTTATTTCTGTTGTGTACTTTTATAAAGTTTAAAAACAAAAAAAATAAAGAGGGGAACCTAAAACTTTTTCAAAAAGAAAAGCGAAAGTGAGAAAGACGAGCATTGTTAAAGTGGGAGCTAGCCTTGAACTTTGTTCATGCCCATGGAAACTTTGTGAACCTTGATTACAGATGCTTTTCAACAAAAATAATTATCCCCTTGTACAATTTCATTGTATTATAAAAATAATGTGCCAACAGTTTCCTTTAGGATGATTAAACTGCTTGTTGGTTTGTGCGGTGCAAAAACAGAAACTTTTGCTGTAGTACGCGATTTTATATTTTTTACTGGAACGTCGAAAGGATCTGAAACTTTTTGCAAAGTCTTTCTATACAAATTACTGATTTTTCCTAATTGTTCCATAATTTTTAGAGTTACAGAAGTATGGTTAATGTTTAGATTACTACAGACTGTCCTGTTTTCACAAATTGCTGTTATAGCTTCATTATTTGCATATGTTTGAATTCTTGTTGATGCCTCCTTGACTTGGGGCCATAGAATTGTGATAGCTTACAGTAGGTAATGTTTGTTCATAATTATACAATAATGTTAAAGCAGTACATGACGGGATTTCATTGATCATATGCACTAACCCCGCCACTAAAAGTTCGGTTAAGTTTTGTGTGGATGAAGTGTTTGAGGATCGAGGAGGTCTTGATGTGAGAAGAAGGAGGAGAGGGAAGGGCTCAAGCTTGGGGATGCCCAAGGCACCCCAAGTAAATATGCAAGGAGACTCAAGCGTCTAAGTTTGGGGATGCCCCGGAAGGCATCCCATCTTTCTTCAACAAGTATCGGTATGTTTTCGGATTCGTTTCATTCACATGATATGCGTAAACTCTTGGAGCGTCATGTGCTTTTTTATTTTTATTTTAATAAATGCACCATGCTGGTATGAGATAGTCCTTGGTTGATTTATAGAATGCTCTTTTCACTTCACTTATATCTTTTGAGTATGGCTTTATAGAATGCTTCTTGTGCTTTGCTTATATCATTTGAAGTTTGGATTGCTTGTTTCTCTTCACACAGAAAACCGTCATTTGTAGAATGCTCTTTTGCTTCACTTATATTTGTTAGAGCATGGGCATAACTTTTGTAGAAATAATTAAAACTCTCTTGCTTCACCTATATCTATATAGAAAGTTGACATGAATTGGTCATTCACATGGTTAGTCATAAAATCCTACATAAACTTGTAGATCGCTGAATATGATATGTTTGATTCCTTGCAATAGTTTTGCGATATAAAGATGGTGATATTAGAGTCATGCTAGTGGGTAGTTGTGGATTGTAGAAATACTTGTGTTGAGGTTTGTGATTCCCGTAGCATGCACGTATGGTGAACCGTTATGTGACGAAGTTGGAGCATTATTTATTTATTGAGTGTCATCCTTTGTGTGGAGGTCGGGGGCGCGCGATGGTTAACTCCTACGAACCTCCCGCCTAGGAGCATGCGTGTAGTACTTGGTTTTGATGGCTAGTAATTTTTTGCAATAAGTATGTGAGTTCTTTGTGACTAATGTTGAGTCCATGGATTATACGCACTCTCACCCTTCCACCATTGCTAGCCTCTCTTGTACCGCACAACTTTCACCGGTACCATACACCCACCATATACCTTCCTCAAAACAACCACTATACCTAACTATTATGGCATTTCCATAGCCATTTCGGGATATATTGCCATGTAACTCCACTGTTCCGTTTATTATGACACGCACCATCATTGTCATATTGCCTTGCATGATTGGAACATAGCTAGCATGATGTTTCCATGGCTTGTCTGTTTTTTGATGTCATTGCTACGCTAGATCATTGAACATCCCGGTACACCGCCGGAGGCATTCACATAGAGTCATATTTTGTTCTAGCTTTGAGTTGTAATCTTTGGGTTGTAAGTAAATAAAAGTGTGATGATCTTCATTATTAGAGCATTGTCCCATGTGAGGAAAGGCCAAATAAAAAAATGGCTTAAAATTTAGAGGGGGGCTAAAAAAGAGAGAGAAAGCCCCTCCAAAAAAACAAAAAAAATGAGAGAAAAGAGAGAAGGGACAATGCTACTATCCTTTTCCATACTTGTGGTTCAAAGTAGCACCATGATCTTCATAATAGAGAGTCTCTTGTTTTGTCACTTCCATATACTAGTGGGAATTTTCATTATAGAACTTGGCTTGTATATTCCAACGACGGGCTTCCTCAAATGCCCTAGGTCTTCATGAGCAAGAAAGTTGATGCACACCCACTAGTTTTCTTTTTGAGCTTTCATACACTTATAGCTCTAGTGCATCCGTTACATGGCAATCCCTACTCACTCACATTGATATTGATCGATGGACATCTCCATAGTCCATTGATTTGCCTAGTTGATGTGAGACTTTCTCCCTCCTTTTGTCTATCACCACTTTCTATTCCATGCATAGTGCTATGTCCATGGCTCATGCTCATGTATTGCGTGAAAGTTGAAAAGGTTTGAGAATACTAATGTATGAAACAATTGCTTGGCTAAAACCGGGGTTGTGCATGATTTAAATACTTTGTGCAGTGAAGATGGAGCATAGCCAGACCATATGATTTTGTAGGGATAACTTTCTTTGGCCATGTTATTTGAAGAGACATGATTGCTTTATTAGTATACTTGAAGTATTATTGTCCTAATGTCAAATGATAAACTATTGCTTTGAATCACTCGTGTCTTAATATTCACGCCATGATTAGATTACATGATCAAGATTACGCTAGGTAGCATTCCACATCAAAAATTATCTTTTTTATCATTTACCTACTCGAGGTCGAGCAGGAATTAAGCTTGGGGATGCTGATACGTCTTCGTCGTATCTATAATTTTTGATTGTTCCATGCCAATATTCTACATCTTTCATATACTTTTGGCAACTTTTTATACTATTTTTTGGGACTAACATATTGATCCAGTGCCCAGTGTCAGTTCCTGTTCGTTGCATGTTTTTTTGTTTCGCAGAATATCCATATCAAACGGAGTCCAAACGGACGGAGATTTTTTTTGGAAGATATGTGAATTTTGGGAAGCGGAACCAACATGAGACGATGCCTGAGTGGGCCACGAGGCAGGGGGCGCGCCCACCAGGGGCAGGCACGCCCTGGGCTCTCGTGGCCACACCGTATGGAGGTTGATGCCCTTCTTTCTCCGCAAGAAAGCTAATATCCGGATAAAAATCGTGTCAAAAAATCAGCCCAATCGGAGTTACGGATCTCCGGGAATATAAGAAACAGTGAAGGGCCAGAATCTGGGAACGCAGAAATAGAGAGAGACACAGAGACAGATCCAATCTCGGAGGGGCTCTCGCCCCTCCGCCGCCATGGAGGCCATGGACCAGAGGGGAAACCCTTCTCCCACCCAGGGAGAAGGTCAAGGAAGAATAAGAAGGAGGGGGGCTCTCTCCCCCTCGCTTCCGGTGGCTCGGGAGTGCCACCGGGGCCATCATCGTGTGACAGCGATCTACACCAACACCTCCGTCATCTTCACCAACATCTCCATCACCTCCCCCCATCTATCTATAGCAGTCAACTCTCCCGCTGTAAGGGCATGTCCCTTCCTTTGTGGTTTTGGTGATTGATGAAAATGCGATTGCGGACTAATCGCGTGTGCCAAGTTTTTCAGATATGAATCCAGAGGCACGAGACGATTATCTACCCTCCAAGTTTTTAGCTCAAGACGTGTTGTGTTGCTAGGCTTTTGTTTTGGTGGACTTGAGTCGTAGGAGACACCGTACTATCAACGGGGGGTCCGCATTGGAAAGGCCAGGGTGGAATCATCTCGTACACTCACTCTTGCACCCTCATCCTCTACCTTCTCATAGCTTATTCACTTCCTTGTGTGGGCGCGGTAGTACCGTTGCCAGGGCGGTAGTACCACGTAGACGGCCTAAGCGGTAGTACCGCTGTGAAGGCGCGGTAGTACCTCTCGCGCCTATACGTGGCAGTACCGCCACGGTTACCCTCCACCTCCGCGATGATTCGGGACGAACCTTTTTCGTGCCGGGTTCTGTGGTGGTAGCAACAGTAGTAGCAGCGGTAGTACCGCTGCCACCATCCTGGCTACTACCGCTCCTTTCTCCAAACCCCGTCCCTAACACAGGACAGTAGTACCGCTGGGGGGCACGGTAGTACCGCTCGGCCCAGCGGTAGTACCGCTCTGTGCGGGCTGAGAAGAGTGTAACGGTTCACTCTTCCCCTCCACTATATAAAGTGTTCTTCCGCCTCTAGAACACTTACCTCTTCTCCCCAAGCTCCATTGTTGCTCCGAAAGCTTATTTATGTTCTTGAGTAATTCTTGCATGTTCTCCGTTGCTGTTTATTGCTTTGGCCGAGTAGTAGGTAGTAACTCCAAGAGGGAACGTTATGCTTGATTGTGGGTTCATGCCCCTCGATGACTAGTTTGAGTGACAGAAACATGAGTCTAGGGGATGTGTTGTTGCCACAAGGGGGGAAACAACGGTGCTTGTACTTGCGGGAGCAAGGATAGTTTACTTTACGCAAAGTTCTTTTAATGCAGTTGTCTGTTGCTTTGAGTTTACACTTTGGGTGGGACTTGCAACTTAATACCAGCGAGATGTTCTGGATAGATATCTCAAGGTGGATGATTAGTAGTAGATGCAGATGGATTTCGGTCTACTTGCCTTGGCGTACCGCCCATGCTTTTGAGCCTCTACCTTTCTGTACAACATAGTTAGCATTGGTTTGCGCACATAATCCTGTCAATTGCCCAGCTGTAATTTGTTTACCTCGCTTAGCTGTTTTATCATCTTTTGGGAGAGAGACATTACTAGTGAACATCATGGGACCCCGGTCCATATTACCATCACTGATCACACCCACTATTTACTTCCTGTTCTTATTTCCTAGTTGCAGTCATACCTATCACTATTACCTCTTGCGTTTGATCCTTTGTAAACGACAAGGCCGGAGGGATTGACAACCTCTCTGTACTCGTTGGGAGCAAAGTTATTTGTATCTGTGTGCAGGTCCTGTCAACCGCTAAGTTGGCGCCGTTAGCGTTGACACCTACTTGTTGGCCCTCGGAGTCTCACGGGATTCGATCCTTGGTATCTTTGCCAAGGGAAACTTGCCGTTACGCTACATCTCAAATCTTCCACTTGGGGTAACCAACGAGGGGCGAGAAGCCATCAAGCAAAGTTTCTGGCGCCGTTGCCGGGGATTCCACTCTTCAAGATAGGGGAGTTGCACGCTATCTTTTATCTTCGCTTTTTAGTCTTGTTAGTTTACCTTTCAGTTTTTGCTTTAGTATCCCTTACCAAAAATCACAAAAAAATTATTATTTGCTTTTCTGTTAGTAGCCCTTTTTGTTTAGTCAAGCATGTTAGGATTCGGTGCTTTGAGGGAATCAGAAGTTCTAGATTTCCATCAAAGGGATGGAGAAAATATGAAGAAGGCATGGGACAGAATTTCTGATGCACATAGGAGAATTATGCCTTGGATACCTATAAAAATTGTGCTTAGAATTTTTTACCATGGTCTTTTTAAATGGTGTAAACACTCTCTTGATATTATAGCTGAAGGAGATTTCCTAGAGTGTGATGAAGCTAGAGCTCTTAAAATTATACATGGTCTATCTAGTTACTTTGTTTATGATCATAGTTTTGATACTGTCATAGATAGACTTTCTACTATTGAGAAGAGAATGGATGCTCTAGACTTGATGAAGGTAGAGAAACCCAAATCCAATAGGAGAGATATTTTGGAAATAGACAATGATTGGGAGCCTTTTGTTAGGATTAACACCTCTAATCAAGACTTCCTTGCTTATTGTGATATTGGATCTATGGTTTCTACTAGGCCAAAAATTGTTCATGATTCTTTAAAATTTAACATGGACAGATTATCATCCTATCATGAACATGCTAATGGAGACATTTCTGAGATCCAGGGAAGAATAAAAGATGTGCCAGTTACCTTCCTTAAAGGGATTGCAATGGTTGATTTCTTCATCATGAAGCCAAACCAAGGAAATATAGTGCTTGGAAGGGATTTCCTCCGAGCCGTAAAAGGCTTCATCGATATAGGTAAGGGACAAATCCGCCTACGCGGGAAGGCAAAAGGTACGTACCCCTTTCCTAGAAGGAACAAGGGTGAACTTGTTGAGGAACCATTTGAAGCAATTTATAACTCCGATTATTATGATGATTTTTGATTCCTCTTTGCATTATGCCTAGCTTAAAGGCATAAAAGAAAGCGCTTTTGGGAGGCAGCCCACAACGAATAAAATTTTATTTTTCTTTTGTTGTGTCTTGATGTTTGTTACTACAGTAGCATCATCATTGTATCTTTTCTTTTCAGCTTTGTGCCAAGTTTAGCCTCCGATTGCAAGAAAGTTCAAAAGTTGTGACATGCAGTCCAGAAAACAGATTCTGTCCTTGGACAGAAAAATTCGTATAAAATCACCAGATCATCTTTTTGATCTGAATTGTTTTGACAGCGTGCTCTATACAATTGGCTTTTGGGCGTCTGTTCTGAGTTTTTTGATTTGAGTTGCAGAAGTTCCCCGAAAAAATTATTTACTACCTGCTGGTCTGTTTTCACAGATTATGTCCTGTTTTGCCTTTTCTTCGTTTTGCAAACCTTGAGCTTGCTTTTTCTTTGCAAAAACCTTTTGGCAATCTTGAGAAACAGTAGCTCTTCAAAATTATCCTAATTTCCAGCAGGTAAAAGTTATTTTATTATGGGTACTAACCTCGCTAATCAAATTATGATGAGTTATGTATGAAGGGAGTTTTCAAGTGTGCGAGGGAAGATGGTAAAAAGATTCAGGAGGGTCAAACGCTCAAGCTTGGGGATGCCCCCGTGCACCCCCAAGAAATATTCAAGAAGACTCAAGCGTCTAAGCTTGGGGATACCCCCGTGCATCCCCTTCTCCATCAACAATTATCAGTTCGTCTTTCGTTCCACTATATTTTAATCACTTCATGCGTTATGTGTTATGCTTGGAGCGTCTTGCTCTTAGTTTCCTTTTTAGTTTTCTTTAGCTTTGCTTGCTGTTCATAACGACTTAGAACCCAGCTTTCTTTGTGTGGGAGAGAAACACGCTCCACTTCAACCTAGAACACAACATAGGATTTTCATGCTTATCTTTGCTGTGTATGTTCTTTGTCTTTCAATAGCTGCTGTCATGTTTAGCTCTTAGTTTTCATGCTTTTCTTTTTAAAGAGCTTTTGTTTAGTTGGTAGCTGAACTCTCTTGAGTTTTCATGTTTATCTTGTTAAGAGAGTTTGTCTGTTGCACTGAGTTGTGTGTCTTAACTTAAAGTAGGTAATTGAGGTTGCTATTTAATTTTAGTAGTAACTTGCAATAGTTTTGAGGTATTGCCATGAGTAATGACTGAACTTTTGGTGTCAAGAGCTTTAGCCTATTAGTGATAGATGTCGTATTTTGGGCAATCCGTGTTTATTTTCGAAAACCTACAAAATAGTTGAGAACTTTAGCTACTAAATGGATCACTAATCTTTGGAGGGATCGAATATTAGAGTACACTCACGTACCATGGGTCGAGGATGCGCAAGGGTAACCAAACCCCCATACACACCTCCTCGGAGTACTTGTCTCTTTGTGAACCTCCTAATTAGATTGAGAGTTACCGATAATAAGTGCATGAGTTCTTCGAACTAATGTGAGTATTCGAAGGTTGACACTTCCACCTAACCATATTTTTCTAGCCTCTTCGGTACCGTGCATTGCCCTTTCTCACCTCGAGAGTTGGCGCATACTTCGCCGGTGCATCCAAATCCTTGGCACGATACGCTCTGTCATCATAAGCCTCATTATATCCTTCCTCAAAACAGCCACCATACCTACCTATTAAGGCATTTCCATAGCCTTTCCGAGATACATTGCCATGCAACATCCATCTTCTCATGACTTGATCTTCATGTCATACATGCTTTTTGCTTGATCGATGAGCCGCATGCTAGTTGGGCCTTGCCCTAATCATTGCTACATGACGCGCTAGTATCATTGCATATCCTGCTACACTAGCAGATGCATACATTTGCATACATCATGATAGTTTCATTTTCTTTATGTTGAGTACTTTTGTAAAGTGTGAAAGATCTTCTATACTTCTTGTAATACATAGAGTGTTGCCCCTAAAGTGAGGAAAAGATCCCAAAGAGGACAAAATCAAAAGATCCCAAAGAGGACAAATGAGAGATAAATAGAAAGAGCCATTGAGGCCGCGAAAAAATAAAAAAATAGAAAAAAAGAGAAAAAGAAATAAAAAGAGAGAAAGGGGCACACTACTATTTCCTTTTGAGAGATCCACACTCGTACTCCATCTTATACCTTGTGCTCCATAGAGATTATCATTCATGCATATAGCTATGTGGGGACCTTTACACTATAGAACTTGGCTTGTATATTCCAATGATGAGCCTCCTCAAAAGAGCTCTAGGTCTTCTTGAGCAAGCAAGTTGGATGCACCCCCACTAGTTCCATTGGAGAGCTTACCTTAGCTCATATGTGCATCCGTTGCATGGCAATCCCAACTCCTCACATCATATCTATCATTTGGCTTTCTCTCGCCGATGATTGTCCTCATTGATGTGAGCCTTTCACACCTTTTTTGTCGTCCCCCTCTATCATTTTTCTCTCTTTGCCATCCTAAGTGTCGACTTTCTTGCTTACACTCATCCATTGCATGAGTGCTCAAAATATCGAAAGGGAGTGGATCATTTTGACTTGTACCTGGCTGATGGTCTGGGGATGAGTCAAGATAAGATTCCAAAGAAGACCAAGTGTGAAACTTTAGTAGATTAAGTTCTCAACAATACAAAAACTATGTTTTACTCTCTCATATATCCCTATCCCCTTTCTTGCACGCAAACACCATTTGGAGACATTCGAGTCACGGACAACGAGAGCTCTTGCACCTTTATGTTCTTATGTTACTTGTTACAATGCTAATATAGACTCTTGCTTGTTATGACTTGAATTGAATTAGATGCCTTGATTACTTTACTTAAAAGTTCTTATATGGTTGATAGCATGTCACCACAGAAATTATGCTTGTTATCATTTACCTACTCGAGGACGAGCATGAATTAAGCTTGGGGATGTTGATACGTCCAAAACGTATCTATAATTTCTGCTTGCTCCATGCCTCTTTTGTGTGATATTGCTATGATATTTATGCACTTCCATACACTTTTGATCATATTTGGACTAATCTATTAACTCAGTGCACCATAGTGCCAGTTCCTGTTTTCTGCTATTTTCCTATTTCAGGTTTCCCCCATATTAACAGTGCCCTAAAAATTCCGGGAAAAATACAGGAAAAATCAGCGTATCAGGAGCTTCAAGAAAAACCAAAGCAGGGCCAGAGGGGAGCCTGGGGTGGCCCAGGCGGCCACCCGGCGCGGCCCCACCCCTGGCCGCGCCAGGGGGGCGCCTGGGGCCCCACCTCCGCCTCTGGTGACCCCCTTTTGCATATATATTGCTCGCGTCCCGAAACCCTCGAGGACGGAACCCTTTTTTAAGATCTTGCCTCTGTTCCGCCGCCGCCGCGCTTCCAAGATCGGGAGCACCAGGAGAACTCTTCCCGGCACCCTGCCGGAGGGGAAAATCACCACCAGGAGCTTCTACACCACCATGGACGCTTCCCGGATGAGTTGTGAGTAGTCCCTCTTGGACTATGTGTCCATGACCAGTAGCTATGTGATGTTCTCCTCCCCTCTTTGTTCTTCATGGATTAGACCTCGTGAGCTGCCCTACATGATCGAGGCACATATGTAATCTTTATGCTGTTGCTCTGCTGAGTTTGCTGGGATCCGATGGATTATGAGATTATGTTAAGATTGTGTGTGAGTAATATATTTGATTCACCTCTTTTATATTTATGTTCTTGAGTAATTTTGCATGTTCTCCGTTGCTGTTTATTGCTTTGGCCGAGTAGTAGGTAGTAACTCCAAGAGGGAACGTTATGCTTGATTGTGGGTTCATGCCCCTCGATGACTAGTTTGAGTGACAGAAACATGAGTCTAGGGGATGTGTTGTTGCCACAAGGGGGAAAACAACGGTGCTTGTACTTGCGGGTACAAGGATAGTTTACTTTACGCAAAGTTCTTTTAATGCAGTTGTCTGTTGCTTTGAGTTTACACTTTGGGTGGGACTCGCAACTTAATACCAGCGAGATGTTCTGGATAGATATCTCAAGGTGGATGATTAGTAGTAGATGCAGATGGATTTCGGTCTACTTGCCTTGGCGTACCGCCCATACTTTTGAGCCTCTACCTTTCTGTACAGCATAGTTAGCATTGGTTTGCGCACATAATCCTGTCAAGTGCCCATCTGTAATTTGTTTACCTCGCTTAGCTGTTTTATCGTCTTTTGGGAGAGAGACATCACTAGTGAACATCATGGGACCCCGGTCCATATTACCATCACTGATCACACCCGCTATTTACTTCCTGTTCTTATTTCCTAGTTCAGTCATACCTATCACTATTACCTCTTGCGTTTGATCCTTTGTAAACGACAAGGCCGGAGGGATTGACAACCTCTCTGTACTCGTTGGGAGCAAAGTTATTTGTATCTGTGCAGGTCCTGTCAACCGCTAAGTTGGCGCCGTTAGCGTTGACACCTACTTGTTGGCCCTCGGAGTCTCACGGGATTTGATCCTTGGTATCTTTGCCAAGGGAAACTTGCCGTTACGCTACATCTCAAACCTTCCACTTGGGGTAACCAACGAGGGGCGAGAAGCCATTAGCGCGTGGGTGCGAGGCGTTGGGCTCTAACTAAACCCGAGCGAGGCGTTGGGCTCTAACTGAACCCGAGCGATTGCACTGTAGGCTACGCGTTACTGAACCCGAGCGATCGATCGATGGCTGTTTACTGAACCCGATCGAGCGATTCCTTTGCTACTACTGCTAAATGAAGCCGATCGATGCTGCCTCTGCATGAACAGTGAGCATTGCTGGGGGGTTTGGATGAACAGTTCTCGGTGGGGGTGGCTGAACAGGACCCCGTGGTGTTGCCTCTGCATGAACATGACCCCGTTCGATCGAGCCGGTTGGGGCTGCATGAACAGGACCCCGTGGAGGGCTGCATGAATAGGACCACCCCATGGAGGGTTGCATGAATAGTAGACGGTGGAGGGTTGGATGAACAGTAGCCCGTGGAGGGGTGGTTGAACAGGAGCCCGTGGAGAGGGCTGGTTGAACAGTAGCCGGTGGAGTAGCGCGCGGTGGAGGCTGAACAGTCGCAGGTGGAGGCTGGAGGATGTCGACGGTGGATGAACAGGAGCCCGTGGAGGCTGGAGGGGGTCGACGATGGTGATGAACAGTATCCCGTGGAGTCCCGTTTTGTGGTACGCCACACCCCTCCCGATGAACAGGACCCCCGTTTAAACCGTAGCGCTCCAACACAAGTCCGTTTCCTCCGTTTTGTGGTACGCCACACCCCTCCCGATGAACAGGACCCCCGTTTCGACCGTAGCGCTCCAACACGAGTCCGTTTCCTCCGTTTTGCGGTACGCCACACCCCTCCCGATTAACAGGACCCCCATTTCGACTGTAGGAGATCCGTTTCCTCAGTTTTGCGGTACGCCAGACCCCTCCCGATGAACAGGATCCTGTTTCGAACGTGGCCGGTCGAACACAAGGTCGTTTCCTCCGTTCTGTGGTACACCACGCCTCGTCTCCATCGGCCGTTCCGTCCAAGCCCTCCCGATAAACATGACGATGCATTCCGTTCCGACCCAGCCGGTTGGCTCCCCATGAACACGACGACGACGCTGTTTCTCCGTTCCGACCCAGCCATGTACACGAGCCCTGGCCGTACGTATGCGCGAGTAGGCATTCGGGACCCTGCCCGTATGTACGTGTGTGGCCGTATTTTCTTTCTTGCACACTTGCCGCTGTATGTACGTGTACATGCTACGTGCGCGCCTCTACTTGACACATGCACACCTCTACATCGACCAATATGTACGTACACGTTCGCGACCAGAATGACAACACTACGTATGCTTCAACCAGGTGGGTCCCGACTATCAGGCACTTCCTTGCGAGCGAAGATGTAGCTGGTGGGTCCCAGCAGTCAGGGGGTGAATCATTTTTTTTGCTCGGACGCACTTCCTTGCGTGCGATGATGTAGCTTGTGGGTTCGAGCAGTCAGGGGGAAACGTTTTTTCGCGAAATACGGTGGCCCGTCCAGTGGATCCCCGCTGTCAGGTGGAGGAATAATTATTTTGCGCGTAATAAGGAGGCACTTCCTTGCTACGGCCGTGGACCCAGCTGTCAGCCTCTCCACGTACAGTCCACGTCCGATGGAAGTCGTTCCTTGACCACGCCGCGCCGAGAGCACCAGGGCGGTGGATGATGGCGAGGCCTAGGAAGGGGACGACGCGGAGCCGGGGAAGACGGGGCAGTGGATGCCCACGCGTAGAGGAGTACGAGGGTTCACTGGTTCGCTGCGGTGTGTGGCTGCCGTCGCCGCAGAATAACAGGGGGTGTGGGTGAGTAGAGGGATGACCTGTCCAGCGGTCGGAATAGTAGGGGGCGGTGAGGCCTCCGCAGCAGCACAGCTGGCCACGGGAGGTAGGAGCATGTGGCACGACCGGCGCTGCTTTGGGCGGCTGGAGCAACAAGACCAGAGGTTGAAGAAGCACTACGGCCGTTGGATGGACATCGTACGGTCACTGGAGCTAGAATCGTTCATATTGACTAAGCTGACAAAGCACTCCGTCCCCGTCAACTTAGTAGGCCCACAAGTCAGCCTCCCACCAAGGTGGGTCCCAACCAGCAGGGGGAGAATTCATTTTTTTGTGCATAATAAGGAGGCGCTTCCGGTGGGTCCGAGCTGACAGCGGGGGGAACATTTTTTTTCATGCAATACGGTGGCCCATCCGCTGGGTCCCAGCAGTCAGGGGGAAATGTTTTTTCGCAAAATACGGTGGCCCGTCTGGTGGGTCCCTGCTGTCAGGTGGAGGAATAATTATTTCCGCGTAATAAGGAGACACTTCCATGCTGCCGTCGTGGACCCAGCTGTCGGCCTCTCCACGTACAGTCCATGTCCGATGGAAGCCATTCCTTGACCACGTTGACCAAGCCGCGCCGAGAGCACCAGGGCGGTGGACGACGGCGAGGCCTAGGAAGGGGACGACGCGGAGCCGGGGAAGACGCGGCAGTGGATGCCCACGCGTAGAGGAGTGCGAGGGTTCACTGGTTCGCTGCGGTGTGAGGCTGCCGTCGCCGCAGAATAACAGGGGGTGTGGGTGTGTAGAGGGATGGCCTGGCCAGCAGTGGGAGTAGTAGGGGGCGGTGAGGCCTCCGCGGCATCACAGCCGGCCACGGGAGGCACGAGCACGCGGCACGACCGGCGCTGCTTTGGGCGGCTGGAGCAAGAAGACCAGAGGTTGAAGAAGCACTACGGCTGTTGGATGGACATCGTACGGTCACTGCAACTAGAATCGTTTATATTGACTAAGTTGACAAAGCACTCCGTCCCAGTCAACTTAGTAGGCCCACAAGTCAGCCTCCCACTGTGGTGGGTCCTAATTAGCAGGGAGTCGCAGACAGAGAGGTGTACCAGGGTTAACTGGTTCTGGTGCGATGTGGTTCGGCAGTCGGTGGAGAAGAACAGGAGGTGTGGAGGGGTGGAGGGATGGCCTGGCCAACGGTGGAGTGGCGCTTCACAGTGAAGCGTGCTAAGCAGAGCTGCTAGTAGCAGGAGGCGTGAGCAGGTGGTCCCGGCGGCGCTGGAGGAAGAAGACGAGAGATTGAAGATGGATGCCGGTCGTTGGATGTAAATCCAACGGCTAACGATGTCAGAATCATTTGTTGACTAAGTTGACAATGACTTGCATTGGCTTCAGCCTATTGGCCCCACATTTCAGCCTCCAAAAATGTGGCATGTATTCAACCCATTTTTTCAGAATTTCCATTCTTTTTTTTGCGGGGTAGAATTTACAGTCCATTTGATCTCTCTTTTTTGAATTACAGTCCATTAGCTGGGCTAGGTGAACAAATAATGTAGCGTCCATGCGGCCCATTTATGTTTTTCCTAAAAAAAATACAGGCCATTTGCACTTTCTCGAAATACACGATTTTGCTAGGCTGATTCTAATTATAATGTTGGGGTGGGCCCAACAATGTTATCAAAAAATAAACAGTGGCTGAGCATTTTGTTATATATATATATATATATATATATATATATATATATATATATATATATATATATATATATATATATATATATACATATATATATTTAAATAATAAGTGATTTATTATTACATTGGTCCTTAAATCTTACCAAGCTTTTGTACACAATCACCAGGATTTTCGTTGCCAAAACAAATCCAGGATTTTATAAGTTAACAAGATGTGGCATATTGTTTTCTTACATATGTAAGTATCTGTTAAATATATGATGACAATAACAATAATATATAATAACATACAAAATAATTTAAATATATATAATACAGTTAGAAGGGAAACATAAGTTGGACCAGGCGGTCCTATTCTTATATAGAAAAATAGAACAGACCTCTGCGTTTTCTACAAAAAAAAAAATTTGGGCTGCCGATGTTTCAAGAAAAATAAAACCTCGGATGGGAGGTCCATAGGCCGGTCGATACATGACGGCCCTCAAGAAAATACAAACAGGCCTATTGTAATGCCCAGTATGAGATTATACCTCCTACATGTCGAGGCACAACTTAAAGGTATAAGCTCATACTAGAATGATCTCAAGTATGGTATCTTTGCACGACTCATGTAAAAATAGGGATGAAATTACAGAAGGATAGTTGGCTTACACTCGCCACGTCACACAATACATTACATAAGCAAATCATCATCCAAACAACATCACAGTCTGACTACGGACGAAGATCCAAATGAAAGATATCAAATAAATAAAGCCACATGGTCCGAATCGCCCCTAGTAGAAGCCACTACTGATCATCGGGATAGTGCACATAGTATCGACTACATTCTTCATCGAACTCCTAATACAGCTCGGTGCCATCACCTGAGTAGTCCACCATAGTACCTGTATCTAGTGTTGTTTAGAATCTGTGAGCCACGGAGGACTCAGCAATCCCGTTCCGTGGTAACAAAGCTATCTAAGCCTTGGGTGTGGAACAAGGCTGAAGAAGTAAGGTTGCAGCTGCACTAGCACTAGCTTACGTGTTTAGAGAGAGAAGAGAAGTGCCACGAGCGTCAAAGTGATCACGAAGTGATCCTATCTAAGCACGTCAAACATAACCCCACCGTGTTCACTTCCCGAACCCCTTTCGGAAAATGACCGTCAGGGTTACTCACGCTGGTAGTGTGTTCTGAACATGGTGTCAAGTTTTCTACAACCGGATATTAACAAATTCCCATCTGCCACATAGCCGCGGGCACGGCTTTCGAAAGTTCAAAACCCTGCAGGGGTGTCCCAACTTAGCCCATTACAAGCTGACGATCTGCGGAGTCGCAACTCCAAGGTGGGAAGGCCCGAGTATTCTCGGAATCCTGTGCTCAAGATATTCCGACTAAGGTAAAACAAATCCAGCAAGACCTCCCGGCGTGCCGACACCCTGACAGTAGCCGCCCGTATCTAGTCTCAGACCACGACCGGATGAGACATCCTACAGGAAAATACCAAATACCTCGGGTTTCCCCAAGGCGGCCCTGCAGTCTGCTCGGTTGGACCAACACTCATGTGGAGCACTGGCCCGGGGGTTGTTAATTAAGATCACGGGATAGCTAGTCCCTATGCAAGTTTTAGTTATTAGGCAAATGGAGTGCCAATGTCGGGCCTTGCTGGAAAAGGTTTAGCGCTAAGCGGGTTATCGAGGGGGTCCCATAACCCCAACCGTGTGAGCAACGCAAAATCAAGGAACATAACACCGGTTTATACGGTTCCTAGGGTGGCATGAGTGGAAAAAAACACCAAGCAAGAGGCTTAGCCTTCCACCCATTACCAATATATAGATGATTTAGATTAAGAGTTTATATAGTGTGATATCCCAACAATAACTTCAACATGAAGCAATAATCTTCAACTCTTCTCCTGCAACTAGCAATGCTATAAGAGGGGCTGAGCGAAGCTTACGTAGCCAAACAAAGGTTTGCTAGGTTGGGTGGTTAGACAGATTCATGGTTACAATAGGAGGCTGACAAACAAACATGGGCATCGAGGCAATAAGCTAAAGAGCGAGACATCTAGCAATAGGCAAAGATAGTAATGATATATGGGTCAGGTCATCTTTCCTGTTGAGTCGTCGATGGGATCGTAAGACGTCTCCTCGTACTCAACCTCGGTAGGAACCTCGCACTCGGTCTCGGCTTCCGGCTGTACTCAACACAAGAACACAACATGGCACGAATCAAACAAGGTGCAATGCGCAATCAACATGATGCAAGTATGATACATTTCATGGCAAGGGATGAAGCACACAGGAACAACACAAAACAACAAGTTTAAATAAGGCCGGAATCCACATATATCAAATCCGGCAAGTCCTCATATGCATATTTTGAAAATGGTCCAGATCTGAAAAAACCATAAGTTAAAGTTGTTGAGCAGCAATTTAACATGCACCATGATGATCTACATGAAATTCTAGTCAAGTTTCATATAAAGTTTGTTTAATTCGGAGTTACGGTCTAGAAGATATGAGCAAAACAAGACAAGCATGGCAACGGTGCAAGATGCACTCAAACATCAAGCAAATACACTCCAAACATGTTAACAACATGATATTATGATTCTACATGCAAAATCACATAAGTTTCATATAGGGCACGCTCAAAACGGAGCAACGGTTCAACACATACACTCGAAACAAGATACAAAGCAAAACTGAAATTAACAGCCACATAGCAACTTTGGAGCAAGAAATATATACTCTACAGCACCCAAACATGTTGACAATAAGCATGGACATGAAGTAGACATATCCTACAGCGAACAACTCCATTGGAGCAACTCCATAGGAGGCATGGATCAATAGCAACAAGCTACACCAAATTGATCATGCTGTTAAAAACCTGACAATCATAATTTATGGCAACTTGGGAGCAAGAAATAAATAAGCTACAACAAGCCATATGAGCAAGTGAGGGCATGGATGGATAGACAATAATATGTACAACAAGGAATGATCATTGACCACTCCAAAACATGCATGGATTTGACTAGGGCATCAAGCAAACATAGCATCAGGTTATAACAGATTCCAGACTTAGCAAAATTTTCACTAAGTATAAAACAGTTATGTCGGCATGGCATGTTTACAAGCATGTTTAAGTCACCTCAAGGCATAACATGGAATGTGGTTTGCACCACAGAAAAGACCATATGATGGAGATTCTAAAACATATTGACATGTGACATGGGGACAAACACATCAATAGCAACAAGCACTTCAAATCAGCATCTCATAACATGTTTCACAACTTAACAGCCACATGCACTTTTGCAACAGAGATTAACATAGCAATATGAACCCTAGCATGAATGCTACAGCAACTATCATGTAGAGCATCTCCCAATGAACATTTTGACATATCATTTGCTTCATTTGGATAAACATGCACCAAGATATCACATCTCAAACATGGCATGAAAATAACAAGTTGCATTAGTTTATAACAAGTAGCACTCTTGCAATAGAGACTAGGACCTCTAGATGAACTCAAACAAGCATGCCACAATGGAACAAAATGTAGAGCACATCACCACGATCATTTTGATATATCATTCACTCAATTTGGACTTACACACAAAAAGTTACAACATCACAAAGTATGCATCAGAATGTAAGAATTCACAGACTTAGCCAATTTCAGACAAAAAGAAAAAAACATACGGGCGACAGATAGTTATCTGTCGCACAGGGCGGGGGTTAAGACGGGCCGCTCACCTAGGGCTTGGGCCGAAGGGAGTCGGATTGGGCCGGGGCTGGGCCGGCGGAGGACGGCGCGGGAGCGGAGGTGGCCCACGAAGGCAGCAGCGGTCGGCCTCGTCGTCCTCCCAATCAGATCGGGGCGAGGTAGTCGCGACGGCTGTCGATGGCGAGGCTCTCCGGCGAGCCGAGGTCGCCGGCGGTCCGGAGGGAGGCAAGGGGAGATAGATCCGGCAGGAGGGCGGCGGTTCCGGTCGGCCGAGGACGCGGGGCGGACGGAGGTCCGGCGGCCGGCGGCGAGCAGACGAGGCGGCGGCGGGGAGTAGAGGGCCGGCGGCGAGCGGGAAAGGTGACAGCGGCGGCGGCGGGGTCGCGCGCCGACGACGTTCGGCGAAGGAGGGGATCGGGGCGAGCAGGGCGCTCGCGCCCCGAGGCGACGGCGGCGGCCGGGCCGGGCGGGCCCCGGATGGGTTCCCCGGGCCTGGCGCTGAGGAGTGGAGGCGGGCGCTGACGTGTCGCGACCTGAGTGGGTGCGGGAGGCGGCGGTGGCGACGTGGCATGATCTATTGGCCCGGCGACGTGGCTGGGCGGAGTGGACACGTCCGGCGCGATCTGAACGTGTCCGGCGGCGGTGGGGGAGCTCGGGACTAGGGTTTTTGCCCGAAAATTGGACGGGGGAGACGTTTTATAGGCATAGGGAGCTAGGAATGTCCAAATGAGGAGCGGTTTTCGGCCACGCGATCCCGATTCGACGACCGAGATGATGGGAAGGGTTGTGCTGGGTTTGTGGGCTGTTGTGGAGGGGGTCTTGGGCCTTAAAGAAGAGGTTCTTTTAGCCCACTAGGCTAACCGTTGGAGTACCAAACGAACTCCAAACGCGACGAAACTTGATAGGTGGCCTACACGTACCAAAACAATATCGCACGACAAGTCTCACCTCATTCCGGAAATGTTACACGGCCGCACACGAAAGAAGGACTCGGGGATGCCACGGGCACGTGTGTGAGCGTCGGAACTCGAAACGGACAACGGGAAGAGACGAGTGGGACCGGGTGCAAGTGTGAACACAAATGCAATGCAATGCACATGACAACATGACATGGATGAAATGCACACACGCACACGACAAAACGAAGAAACCCGAAATGAAAGAAGAGCCCAGAATGGAATTGATGAAGTCAAAGTTTCATATATTGCCATAATTAGAAAGTGTTACATGTGGGGCATTATACCTATGGACCTCCCACCCGAGGTTCTTGGTTGCGCATGTTAAAAAAGAAAGCCTAGACGGGGCACCCCAAAACCCAGCTGATACTTGCTGCCCCAGTGATAATAAACGATACCTGCCAGCTCCCCGGCTTCGTTGTGAATTTATTTCCTATAGTAACTACGTTGAAGCACCTAAAAAATGTAACTATGTTGACAAACCCGTGGGCCCCAACGTCAGTATAGCATTAGGAGGAAGTATTTTTTCGATGAGGCACTTGCTTGCGTACGGCCATAGACCTGGTGGGTCCCGACTGTCCGCCTCTCCACCTACAGTTCTCTCCAGATTCCTCTAGTTTGGTCAGCATGTTCACAATGGAAGACATCGCGTCGTGAGATCCGACCACCTGACGAAGTGCCTTATTCGTAACGAAACAACTGAACTAGCCCAGTGGCCGAGTGACACTACCCGACAGCTGTTCTGCCTGGGTTCGATTCCACCTGTGCAGAGAAAATATCTCCAAATTTTTTGCCTCTGCCTTTATTGACATGTGGATCCCAATTGTCATCTACGCACACCAGGACTTACACTTACCAAAACTTCGTCCCTCGTTTTCTATGTTTTTCGCACACTCGACATTGTGTGGGCATTTTGAAAATAGCATATCTTTTTGACTGTGCATCATATGAAGATGTGCTATGTATGAATGTTGATCAGTATGATGTTAACTGGCTGGTAGTTCCAGTTTCGACCATGAATAAAACTTCCAGCATGCTGTTAACACTGTTTGAAAAGGTCGTGTTAATATAAATGTCGTGCCTCTGAAAGTTGCAGTTTCTTATCTGAAACTGAACTTGGAGTTTCTTATCTGAAAATGAAACTTGCAGTTTCTTCTCTTAGAATCACATTGTCTGCACTTTTATACTCCTATGAAACTACATTTTTTAAGTGCTAAAAATAGATCTCTAGAATTCATAAAATACTTCATATGCTCAATACTGCAAATCTGAAATTCAAAAGACATTCATATCTGAAAGTACTCTCAAAATGCACAACACAAAACACAATTCACAACCTGCAAATGCTAACAACCCTAAGCTCCTCCGGACAATTCACAACCTTCCCGACTATTGGTTTGGGGGGGGGGGATCCCTCCTATTCCCCGGCGGCAGACATCCGCCCCATGAGACGATGTGAATGGCGAGGGATAGGATGGCGGGGAAACGTCGTCGGGCCAACTATTTTCTCCTCTTGTAGTTAGGTTCGGTTGACGAAGACTCCACCGGCTCGCTCTGGCACGACACCCTCACAAGCGACACCTTGTAGATGCTCGAGCCTTCAATCTCTGGTGGATGCTCCATCTGGGATCGATACTCCACAGTGAGCGCCACACAACCCATTGATGGTGGTGGATGCCAATGCTTAGATGGAGCAGGGTTGGTGTCGGTAATTTTTACTTGGCACCTCTCACTCTGCATATATGCCAGTTCCATCTGTACATTTGTGTAGTTCCACCAAAATGCAGCTGAATAACCCTGTTTGCACAGATAATGAAAAGGCGTGATTAGATTATAGTGGCACTAGTTGATGAAACATACACTAATAAACAAAAGAAAATATTACATCATACTGGAAATCGAACCAAGTCTCCCCGATACACCTTCTGCCAGTGAAGAACATCAGTGTAGAGCGGTAGTACAAGGAGGGGCCTTGAGACATTCAAATCTCTATTTTTGTGCAGATAACCTAAAATTAAGCACCCCAGTTTACAGAAACGCTTAAACATTAGCAATGGGACTAGTTGATGAAACATACATTAACAAAGAGAAGCACTTTCTTTATCTACATTGAAAATGAAAAGATAGAGAGGACACTCGCTCTATTTTAAGTTTTTAACTGTATTATTACTTCATTTTACCAGTGACACTAGGGTCGAGCAGGTGGCAAACGAGGTGTACCATGCGTCGCAAGGATGAAGGTCGGGGGTGCTTAGACTGGGATGCTGAAGCTGGCTCTTTCAGTCCCTATCTTCCCCCTGATGTTTCTGTGATAGCATTTGGGTTGTAATCCAAACTTGGCCGAGCTGGTGCTGCGTCCCCCTACCTGCCTAGCTTATGTGGCGAACTTGTCTCCTGCTAGTACTCAGTCCGTTCTAGTAGTAGTTGCATAACTGCCCGTTTACATTGAGATGTTGTCGGATAATGGTTCTCTATGGTTGGGTTTCTTTAATGAAATCGGAGGGAACCCCCTCTTTCGATATATAAAAAAACAGTGGCACTAGCGGTGCCAAAACATTGCCTCAAATTAATAGTGCCACTAGATTAAGGTGCAAAATAATAACACTGTTGCTTTATGATGGCAGTGCCAAAACAGTAGCACAAGAGCAGGATCAACATGCATGATCTTTGGCAAATGGTCAGACCAAAAAGGAACATACCTCCTGATGGGAACCATATCTGCAGTCAACACCATCGTAGAAGGGATGACACCAGTCACCAACATGGGTGATTCAATTCATGGGACCTTTTGGTGCAGTTCACCTAAAATGAAGCAATGTCCCATGAGCTACCAGCTTCTTTTTTTAAGAAAAGGGCTCCAGCCCCGGTTCCATTTCCATCAGAAAACGAAAAGAAGCAACTTATCTTAATGGGAAATTTAGCAAGACATGAAAAAAGTGCCACTGATTCATATTACTGGAGGCATTACATTGAAAAAAACATTGGTTTAACGTGTCCTTACTTTTAACAGTGTGACTGCTACATTTTACCAGTGGCATTACATAAGAGCGGCTCGGGGCAACAAACATCAGAAGAGGATATCTGGGTTGGTTCCATTTTTGTTCGGTATATAGCCACCTTATACTGTGTGAGGCTAGCAAATCTAGTGCTGGACTTACTCTGTTGACTTGTCCCCTAGTACCCACTTTCTTTCCCTTTTCAACCAATAGATCGGGTTTATATTGAGTTTGTACTGCGTTCCCTTTATTTCCCTATTAGACCTAAAGACCAGTTGGATAGCGAGTCTCTGCTACTTTTCGCCCCCATTATTTCCTCTTTCAACCAAGTCCTAGATTCAGGTAACAAATCTTCCCCCACCCCACCCCCTTTCTTCCTTGTTTGAACCAAGTACTACTAGATTCGAGTGCATGAACTAGTTTTACCTCTTAACAGTAAAAAGTTAGGTGGTTTTCGAACAGCCAATCGATCCTATCTACACGAGGGGGCCTGAGAAATAGTAAAAGATACAAATGAAGCGACGTCAGGAGCTCGGGAAGTAGAGCAAGGCCGATTTCGAAGGAAGTTATACCTGAGGGTCGCCGGGATGTCGCTAGGTGGGCGGCGGGAGGCCGGATCTGCCCACACTACGGCAGCGAGGAAGAAGGGGTGGGAGGCTCTCCCTCGCCAGCGATGCTTGGGAGAGAACATCAAGGCACGCTGACCGGGACGCGCCGGCAGTGGGTAAGAGCCGTCGTCGAGGATGACCGCGTGAACGTTGCACCTTCTCACCTTCCCCAGCGGAGAGGATCCGGCTGGATCTATGACCAGCAGTGAGTAGAGAGAGAGAGTGTGGCCACCGCTGTCGTGTTTAGATCTGGAGAGGACAAGACAGTGTGAAGAGAGAAACACTAGCAAGCAAGCGCGGAGGCTCCTGACTATATAGTGGAGTACTAGTTTTCTTTTGTCTACCGGCCAGAGCCGGCTTGACCTCGGCAATAACTGTCGATAAGTCTTTATGCACGTGCCCCGGAGGCGCAGTTGTCGTCATTTTGATCTGAAACACCGGATTATAACATATAGCACGAAAAAATTCCACATGACAAGAAATCATAACCTCAAAGGAGACAAGATGAATCCCGACGGGCAAACTAGATGAGGATCAAAGCTCAAATTAAAGATAAACTCGTAGAAAATGGGTCCGTCGATAGATGTCCTAATTAACATAGCCGGCTTGACCTAGATGGTAGCCGAGTAGTCTTCGTGCATGTGACCCCAATGACTAGCCCAACTCAGTTGTCGCTGTTTAACCCTCGCAGTGATCCGAAGCACATGACACCTAATTTTGCAAGATGACAAGAAACCTTTTTTTAGATTTCTCACCAGAACTACATCCCTGTACAACACAGCCTGCATGATATGTAGACGATAGCCAATCCAGGCGTGTCCGCTGGAGTCTGGTCACATGCATGGACGAACTGATCTTCCGTGTCTTGCAGGGATCGTCTAGGTCCAACGTATGTACTTCTATTAACTCACCCGACTTGCGGGGCCGGGGAGTGTGCCTATGATCGGTTCTCAATTGCGGTGCCACATGTGTGTGCAAACGCAATATGATGCGCGTTCCATTCGGAGAGCGGCGTGCCAGGCTGACCGACCGTCTGGGTTGCGACGCGAACGCGACGGACGTGCTGTATACTCCGTACATGTGTACCGCCGTTTTCTTGAGGCTTTGCTCCATGGCGCAATCCATGGATACAAAATTAGTATAATGTACTGTTTAAAAGTCGAGGGCGGGGCTTTTACCGCGCGGTAGACGGGGTAGTTCCGCCTAGTCGGTTCGACAGAGACGCGAGAAGATGAGGGAGTAGGCTGCTGCAAACGTAGGGCTGTGTGATTTGACACTGAGTTACTGCTGGACACGTGGGGCCCGGTGATTTGACTTGCCATTATCATTTTAACTGCCAAGCTGGATTCCTGACCACCTCCATACAGGTGCCTCTCCCGATGCTCCACCATGTAGAGGCTGGCTCTTGCTTGAGAGCCCACTCCTCCACTTTTTCCTTGCCTCTTTCCTCCACATATGCAAACCCTAAACCCCACATATGCAAAAATGCCATGTAAAGCGGGCTTATAGCCCACTATTGTACTTGATCCTACAGGTGCTAAGCCTGCCACATAGGCATAAAGTCTGATGTGCCAAGTTAATTAAGAAGAGAGAGACTAGCTTGGTGACCGCAGGAAGAAACAATGATAAGCGCGTGTACCTAGATGAAGCAAGCATAGCAACAAAAAACTAAGCACCTATGCATTGGGGACTTGAGTTGCTAAGCCATTTAATGCACATAGCACCTCATCTAAGCACCATTTCATTGGAAGAGGTCACTCCTTGGCAGATGCAATAAATACTATGAAGAAAGAGATAGAGAGAAGTAAACAAGAAATACTCTTATAGCCAACCTTATAGCTAACCTTGATGACTATGTATGACATGCCAACATCAGATAGCCTAACGCACCGTGTTAAATCTCCAAGGGCGCGGCCGCGCGAGCGAGGTGACGGTCGTGGTAGGCGCGACCATGATACAGGCTGCTGGCAGCCCTTGGATCTGAGATCGAACGGTCACATGCTAAGTTGCTGAAAATTTGCAGAATAACCCTCCAGGATAGGATATTCACCCATAGGTCTAGAATCACGCCATGCAACCGTTCGATCTCAGATCCAAGGGCTCTCGGAAGCCCATATCATGGGAGAATGGAAAGCTTCGTATCACCTATAATTTTGCCGACGCTTGACATGACATCGAAAGCCATTTAATTGGACGTCGAGTAGACATGACATCTAATTGGGCCCCCATAGTACTGTGCATGAATCCATTTATCCACCAGGCAAGCCACAACTCCGCCATTCGCACGCCCCCCACTCGCCATTTTTACAATCGATAAACCACTCCCAGTCGTCCCGTCCTTTCACATTACGGCAGTTCCACTAATCCTAACCCTCCTCCCGATTCCACGGCGTCCCAAATCTCCATGATCCACGGTGAGTACAAGGTTAGAACCATCACCGGCGATGAGTTCGACGTCATCTACACCCGTTCTTCCACAATGGTGAAAGAATGCCTTGCTCGCTTCAGACGCATGTTGGAAAACTCAAATGATGAGTGGGTCGCTGGGCTAGATGTTGAGTATACCACAGTCCTGGGAAGCGAGAAGAAACTAAAGGAGGCAGAGAAGAAGAAGCCCGTCGTGATCCAGGTTTGCGTGCATGACTTATGCTTGGTCTACCACATATGCCATGCCGACATTGAGTGCGAGGAATTTAAGAACTTCCTCAAGGGCGTCCGAGTCAAACTCGTTACTATAGACTTTAGGAACAACAAGGAAATCCTGGGTCGGATAGGCCTCGTTGTAGGCCAGCCCTTCGATCTCCAGAAGGAGCACCTGGTGTCCTCCTCTCTGCCTTGAATGTCGACCCTGGCAGGAGCCAAGGTTCATCCTATGTACGGTGAACTGAAGAAACCTTCGCACATGTTTCATCGTGCATGGCAGTGGACTGTACTAGATATAGACCACATCCACTACGCTGCAATGGATGGCCACCTTTGTTTCAATATCTACAAGGGTTGGATGAAGAGCAAGAGCCAAGTGTGCGGTTCAAGCAAAGAAGTATTGCCCAAGAGGAAGAGGGACAAGGACGAAGTCGAGGACGTGGACGAGGACTCAGAGTAAGGTGGCAGTGTCGTTGCTCATGGTGGTTCTAATGTAGTGTCTACCGGATTAGTTGCTTAGTTTAATTTCTGGTGTACTTAGTTTTATTTGAGGGGTGTGTTGTGCTGAGCCCCCAGCAGAACTATGTTATGTTTCTTCTCGTTATATTACATACATTTCATCTTTTAGTTGGTATAGTACTACCACTCATTTCTTGACATTATATACGTACAATATATATATGGCCAACATCATATAGCCAACAGTTTAGTTGTCAAAGAATTTCAGGGTGCTTAGTTTTATCAAAGAATTCCAGGGTGCTTAGTATTATTTGAGGGGATGTGTTGTGCTGGACACCATTAACTTATCATTGTGAGAATCTGCTTATTTTTGACATGTAACATGGTCAACGGGTTTGACGTGAAAATAACAATGTCTAATGGCATTTCTGAGCAAACATCTAATTTAACGATGGCATTTTTTAGATATCTAATTGCATTTTGAGCAGGCATCTCACGGATCGATGGTATTTTTTGAGTAGTTGTAACTTCTAATGGCAAAACTGAGTAGTGATACACAACTAGTGGCATAAATAATAAGAACCCAAGAATTAAGTAGGGCTAATTTCTTTATTTCTTTATACCTTTGTGTGCGAAATAATATACCCTGCCTCCCGCTAGATTTTCTCTACAGAGGCAACATAGAACTATATGAGTGACCTGTTAAATTTTGGAATTATTCCGGGTTCATTTGGCCTCTTTTATACATTAATTGAGTTTCTGGACATTTAATGTGCATAATTCAAATTTGAACTACAAGCACATGTTCCCGTGCACCAAAGTTGACTGAAAAATCACATGTGTGTCCTCGAGTGAATTTCTAGGTCCCATGCAAGAAATGGGAATGAAATTCAAACATCTGGGCATCGTGGTTCGGCCGAGAACATTGAGAAGCTTGGTTTTAAAATTCTTGTAAATCCAAAACACGCCTGAAAATCATGAAACTTGGCATGGTGTCATGTCATGGTACTACCATGATGTGGTAAAAAAATTGCAGAGTAGGAACAAGTTTTGGTATAAGTTTCTTGCAAACCGGAGCTTCTCTCAAGAAGGCTCGTGGTTCTGAGAGGGAACGTGTCACCTTTGTGTGTATAACTCAAATTTTAAATACAAGCACATGCTCCAGTGCACCAAAGCTAGTTGAAAAATGAAATGTGTGTCCTCGGGTAAATTTCTAGGTCCCATGCGAGAAATGGGAATGAAATTCAAACATCTGGGCGTCATGGCTCAGCTGGAAACATTGAGAAACTTGGTTTTTTAATTCCTGTAAATCCGAAACGCGCATGAAAATCATGAAACTTGGCTTGGTGCCATGACATGGCACCAACATGCTGTGGTAATTTTGCTGTCCGATTTGCGAAGGCGCACACATTAATAATCAACAAAGTCATTTTGGAACAAGTGCTGTCACGTTACAATCAGAAACACAAGTCTTATTGAAACCATGGGCGTTCTATTTACCATTTATGTACCGCCACGCGTACCCTTTTTTATTAGCTAGGAGGCGCCGTGCAGGGTAGCTATTTGAATACGGGAGGCGTGCGATCAGACCCCTACGCGTGCTTATCGGGAGGAGAGGCCTTTGACCTCCATCTGCCGTCCACCTCTCTCCCAAGGTCTCCATTAATGGCGCCCGAGCCTCTATTTAATGGCGTGGCAATGTCTCACTCGACTGAGATTTAAGAGAGAAAAAGGAAAATCTGAAAAGAAAATTTTGCACGGATCCTGATGTAAGATCCGACGGACCTATATATCATCTACTGCGACTTATAGCAAGACTAATGAATATATATAAGGACAACGAGAGTGGATAATAATTGTCTTACATAATTAGGAAGATAATTAGAAAAGCCACATGCAGCTACCCCGAAATACACAAGGGCAAAAGAAGAAGGAAGACACATACAACGATCTGGCTCGTTGATCTCTACTTTCTTTATGCGCTGCAGATCGCGGAGACTAGTTCTCGCGGCAGGCGATGATCTCTTTCATCAGTTTCATGTCCTTAATAAGTTGCTTGGCACCATCCATGGATTCCTCCACCAGCATGTTGCACTTGATGCGGAGCATGGCATTCTCGTCCGTAAGTTTCTTGATGATGACGCCCGTCCTCTGCAACACGGCAGCGGTCTCCTCCTCCTGCTTCGCCCTTCCGGCGATCTTCGCCCTCAGTAGGTCGCGCTCGCCCCGGAGCTTCGCATTGCCCTCCCCCAGTTGCCGGATGACGCCGGTAGCCTCGTCCTGCATCCTCGCCCAGCCGGAGATCTGATCCATCTGGCTATGGACAATCGCGTGCATGCGCGTGTAAGAGTCCTCGCTTGCCCACGAGAAAATTTCCCAGGCCGCCGCGGCGTGGCGGGACGTCCCTGCTACTTTGGCGGCGCGGCGGGACATCTCTACTGCTTCCGCGGCATGGCCGGACGAGTCTGCTACATCGACGGCGCGGCGGGACCTCCGTGCTGCTTCGGCGGCACGGCGGGACCTCTGTGCTCCTACTGCTGCGCGGCTGGACATGTCGGCTGCTTTCGCGGTGAGGCGGGACATATCTCATGCTTCCTCTTCCATGCTCACCTCTCCCTGGTGGAAATCACTCGACCCAGAACTCACGCTGGCTATGGCTTGATTCACTTGATTGTTTTTTGTGGATGAGGAGTTGAGGAGATATGTGTAGTCATCTTATAACCGAGTAGTACTAATACGCTCCAAAGTGGGAAACCGTTTAGGTTGTGATCGGTGTGAACAGGTTTGCAATTAAATATAGCGTTGTAGTAGTAGTAATTTGGAATGTGACGAGACGCACTCAAAATTTATCAAAAGGCTAGAGGGCGGGGCAGTCTATCTTGGTCCTTTTCATGAGAGGCGAGGGGCCTTTGTGATTTGACGGCTCATTACTGCTGGAAGGCAGGGCCTTGTGATTTGACTGCTCATATAAATGTGCTGATGACCTGAGGAGGAGCAAAGGACCGTGTGGTATACTCAAGTTTTCCAGTGGAGTACGACGGAGGAGCATGAAACACGGCAGCCCGGTGCCATATCCTCTACTCTCTACTCTTATATATTACTAGCAAGAGGCATTGTTCTATTGGCGATAAAGAATGATCTAATTTGCTAGTCATCTCATTTTTACCATTGTTCTATTCATGCCTCGCAGAGAAGGTGACACGTGCGGCGAAACACCCAAAGCAATGAAGAAACACAGGAGCAAAAGAAGAAGGAGGATTATCACCCCCCAAAAAGAAGGAAGACACACACACAAGTCTGGGGCACTGCTCTCACTACATGAAGGGTTGCTGGCCGCGGAGTCGTAACTGCTTCTTCATCGGCTCCACGACCTCCATCTCCTTGCACGTCTCCTCCGCCATATTCATCATTGTGTCCATGCCGCGGGATTTCTCGACATGAGCCTTCATCATCTGTTCCACAGCCGCATTACGTACCTTGACAGGAGCCGGGTGCTCGATGCGTAGCTTTGCCAACTCCTCCTTCTGTTAAATGACGAGGGCCTCCAACATCTTCATCGAGGAACTACTATTCTCATGCAGCTTCTTCCAGCCTGCGTTCTCCTCCTTCAGTAGGTCGATCTCGTGGCAGAGCTTTGCCTTGTCCTCCTGAAGTTGCAGGATTTCACTGGTCGCCTTCTTCTCCGAGGCAATGCTCTTCTTTAGCAGCATCACCAAGCCGGCGGAAACCCCCCCTGCTCATTGAGCTCAGCGTGCATGTCGTCGAGGCTATCCTTCAGAAGCTCCACCAAGCCGTGGATGAACTCCTTCTACTTATTTAGGTGCTTATTGAGCTGATCGGGCATGCCGTCGAGGGAGAAAGACTCCAGCGCCGCCAGCTCGGCATGTTCACCTCCGCGTCTAGGGCGCTCCTGGGAGCCATCGCCTGCCCGTGAGAGATATTTCGAGGTCTCTGCGTGGCGGCGAGCCCTCTATTTTTCTGCAGCCATGGTTGCCGCTCGCTTGTTACGAGTATTTCTCTACCCAGAGCTCTGCACAACGGCCATGGCAAGGACGGACGAAGAAGGAGGACTTATGAGGAGGAAGGTAGAATAATTTTCGGTTAGGTAGTTCCTCTTTTTTATAACCTAAGTACTAGCACTAGTACTAAAACATGGATGGAACACGTTCAGGTTTGGTACGTACAGGTAGGTGTGAGCAGGCTTGCACTTAATTGTAGCACTGGTACTTTCGAATGTTATGGGAATAAGGTAAAAATATTAATTGATGGTTTTTGGTTTCGAGGCCCAAAACGTCTCCCGATGAGTTTAGTGGAACATAAATTTCAAGTAGACTACACTGCTCAGATGCGTAAATATCATGTTTTTGTCAAAAAATGGCACAAAATACAAAGAAGACCAATGGAAGTACTACTAGCAACCCATGATTTAACTACTCGCATGCGCACAGTGGAGTGGTAATGTCTTTCTTCCACCCTCACGTCCACTCAATTTGCATGCGCGGTATTAATTGACCATCAATGAAGTGAAGGACTTTACACGCGTCAAATTATCACATGGGGTGGATCTTGGTACAAAATTGCGTCCGCCTGTGTACTGATACGTCCAAAACGTATCTATAATTTCTGCTTGCTCCATGCTTCTTTTGTGTGATATTGCTATGATATTGATGCACTTCCATGCACTTTTGATCATATTTGGACTAACCTATTAACTCAGTGCACCACAGTGCCGGTTCCTGTTTTCTGCTGTTTTTCTATTTCAGGTTTCCCCCATATTAAAAGTGCTCCAAAAATTCTAGGAAAAATATAGGGAAAATCAGCGTACAGGAAGCTTCGCGAAGAACCAAAGATGGGCCAGAGGGGAGCCAGGGGAGGCCCAGGTGGCCACCTGGCGCGGCCCCACCCCTGGCCGCGCCAGGGGGGCGCCTGGGGCCCCTGCTCCGCCTCTGGCTGCGCCCCTTCGCATATATATCCCTCTCGTCCCGAAACCCTCGAGGACAAAACCCTTTTTCGCGATCTCGCCTCTGTTCCGCCGCCGCAGTGCTTCCAAGATCGGGAGCATCAGGAGAACTCTTCCCGGCACCCTGCCGGAGGGGAGAACCACCACCGGGAGCTTCTCCACCACCATGGACGCTTCTCGGATGAGTCGTGAGTATTCCAACTTGGACCATGGGTCCATGATCAGTAGCTATGTGATGTTCTCCTCCCCTCTTTGCTCTTCATGGTTTAGACCTCGTGAGCTGCCCTACATGATCGAGGCACATATGTAATCTTTCTGCTGTTGCTTTGCTGAGTTTGCTGGGATCTGATGGATTATGAGACTATGTTCAGATTGTGTTTGAGTAATATATTTGATTCACCTCTTTTATATCTTTGTTCTTGAGTAATTCTTGCATGTTCTCCGTTGCTGTTTATTGCTTTGGCGAAGTAGTAGGTAGTAACTTCAAGAGGGAGCGTTATGCTTTATTGTGGGTTCATGCCCCCTGATGACTAGCTTGAGTGACAGAAACATGAGTCTAGGGGATGTGCTGTTGCCACAAGGGAGAAAACAACGGTGCTTGTACTTGCGGGTGCAAGGATTGTTTACTTTACGCAAAGTTCTTTTAATGGAGTTGTCTGTTGCTTTGAGTTTACACTTTGGGTGGGATTTGCAACTTAATACCAGCGAGATGTTCTGGATAGATATCTCAAGGTGGATGATTAGTAGTAGATGCAGATGGATTTCGGTCTACTTGCCTTGGCGTACCGCCCATGCTTTTGAGCCTCTACCTTTCTTTGCAGCATAGTTAGCATTGGTTTGCGCACATAATCCTGTCAATTGCCCAACTGTAATTTGTTTACCTTGCTTTCCTGTTTTATCGTCTTTTGGGAGAGAGACATCACTAGTGGACATCATGGGACCCCGGTCCATATTACCACCGGTGATCACACCTTCTATTTACTTCCTGTTTTTATTTCCTAGTTGCAGTCATAGCTATCATTATTATCTCTTGTGTTTGATCCTTTGTAAACAACAAGGCCGGAGGGATTGACAACCTCTCTGTACTCATTGGGAGCAAAGTTACCTGTATCTGTGTGCAGGTCCCGTCAACCGCTAAGTTTCTGGCGCCATTGACACCTACTTGTCGACCCTCGGAGTCTCACGGGATTCGATCATTGGTATCTTTGCCAAAGGAAATTTGCCGCTACGCTACATCTCAACCTTCCACTTGGGGTAACCAACGAGGGGCGAGAAGCCATCAAGCAAGTTTCTGGCGCCGTTGCCGGGGACTCCACTCTTCAAGATAGGGGAGTTGCACGCTATCTTTTATCTTTGCTTTTTAGTCTTGTTAGTTTATCTTTCAGTTTTTGCTTTAGTGTCCCTTACCAAAAATCACAAAAATAGTTATCTTGCTTGCTGCCGCTATGGGTTCCACCGAGAACACCAAGTTGTGTGACTTCACTAGTCATAACAACAATGACTTTATCTGCACGCCTATTGCTACACATGCCACTACAGCACCTTCTTATGAGATTAAACCTGCTTTGCTGAACCTAGTTATGAAAGATCAATTCTCCGGTGCTGGAGATGCTGCTGCTTCGCACTTAAATAATTTTGTTGAGCTCTGTGATATGCAAAAGTACAAAGAAGTAGATGGTGATATTGTTAAGCTTAAGCTTTTTCCTTTCTCCTTGAGAGGAGGATCTAAAATCGGATTTCAATCCTTGCCTAGGAATAGTATAGATTTTTGGGACAAGTGCAAGGATGCCTTTATTGGGAAGTACTACCCCCTGCTAAAATTACCCAATTAAGGAGTAACATAATGAATTTTAAACAATTGGATAATGAACACGTTGCCCAAGCTTGGGAACGCATGAAATCTCTTGTCAAGAACTGCCCTACTCATGGTTTGACTACTTGGATGGTTATCCAAACTTTTTATGCAGGCTTGAACTTTAACTCGCGAAACTTGTTAGATTCGGCCGCGGGAGGAACCTTTATGTCAACTACACTTGGTGCTGCCACGAAACTTCTCGACGAGATGATGACCAATTATTCCCAATGGCACACCGAACGCGCTCCAACAGGTAGGAAGGTAAACTCTGTTGAGGAGATTTCCTCCCTAAATGAAAAAGTTGACTTGATCATGTCTCTACTTTCCAAGCAATCTTCTATTGATCCTCGTGATGTTCCTTTAAATTCTTTGATTGCTCAAGATCAAGTAGATGTGAACTTTATCTCTAGAAACAATTTCAATAACAATGCTTATAGGAGTAATTTTGGTAGCAACCCTAGACCGTTCCCCTCTAATTCCTATGGGAACAACACTGCTTATCCTAGCACCAAGAACTCCACTTCTGAACTAGAGATTATGCTTAAAGACTTCATCACTACCCAAAAGGCCTTCAATAAGAGTGTAGAAGAAAAACTAGACAAACTAGATAATCTCTCTTCGAAGGTAGACAATTTAGCCCATGAGGTAGAGTTGCTTAAAATTAGAACTTCTCCTCTTGAGGAGAGGAAGACCACTCCTATGAATGCTATTCAAGTGCAAATTAATGAAAACATTAGGATGATGGCTAAACTTAAAAAGAGATGGGCTAGAGAAAAGGAGGAAGAAGACAGAATTAAGAGCCTTCCTACCCACCACACTGTTGCTACTATTCAAGTTTCTGAGGATATCCAAACTCTTAGCACCCAATGCACTCCTAGTCCCATTGGACCTATTAATGGTGATGCTATGACCTCAACCGTAGAAGAAGAAACTCCTATGACCATAGAAACTACCAAACAAGTGAGCCTAAAGGACACCACTACCACTTTACTTGATAGTAGTGACCTTGATTTTGATAATTGCACCCTTTCTGAAGTTATTGGTTTTCTTCACAAGATGTCTAGAGATCCCCACACTAGCACACTTAATCTTGCCTTCACGGAGCATATCACTAATGCTCTCATCAAAGCTAGGGAGGAGAAGCTTAGGGTAGAAGCCTCCATACCTAGAAAGCTAGAAGATAGTTGGGATCCTATGATTAAAATTAAGTTGAATAACTTCTCTTGCTATGCTTTATGTGATGTTGGAGCTAGTACCTCCGTTATGCCCAAAAGAATGTATGATATGTTTCAATTGAAACCTTTTGATCCTTGTTCTTTTGGTGTTTGTCTTGTTGATTCTTCCGTAAAGAAACCTTTGGGGAAGATCGACGATGTTCTTATCATTGTCAATGACAATTATGTTCCCGTTGATTTTACTATTATGGATATTGAATGTGAACCTTCATGTCCAATTATTTTGGGACGTCCTTTTCTTCGCACCGTTGGTGCTATCATTGACATGAAAGAGGGGAATATAAAATTCCAATTCCCTCTCAAGAAAGCGATGGAACTCTTCCCTAGAAAGAAGATTAAGTTGCCTTTTGAGTCCGTTACACGGGCTAGCTATTCTCTTAATCTTGATAAAACTTGATCTTCTCTTTTTGCATCATGCCTAGCTAAAAGGCATAAAAGAAAGCGCTTTTGGGAGGCAGCCCACAACGACTTAGGTTTTATTTTGCTTTTGTTGTGTCTTGATGTTTGTTACTACAGTAGCATCATCATTGTATCTTTTCTTTTCAGCTTTGTGCCAAGTTTAGCCTCCGATTGCAAGAAAGTTCAAAAGTTGTGACGTGCTGTCCAGAAAACAGATTCTGTCCTTGGACAGAAAAATTCAAATAAAATCACCAGTTCATCTTTTTGATCTGAATTTTTTTGACAGCGTGCTCTATACAATTGGCTTTCGAGCGTCTGTTCTGAGTTTTTTGATTTGAGTTGCAGAAGTGCCCCGAAAAAATTATTTACTACCTGCTGGTCTGTTTTTCACAGATTCTATCCTGTTTTGCCTTTTCTTCGTTTTGCAAACCTTGAGCTTGCTTTTTCTTTGCAAAAACCTTTTGCCAATCTTGAGAAACAGTAGCTCTTCAAGATTATTTTTATTTCCAGCAGGGAAAAGTTATTTTATTATGGGTACTAACCTCGCTAATCAGAATATGATGAGTTATGTATGAAGGGAGTTTTCGAGTGTGCGAGGGAAGATGATAAAAGAAGATTCAGGAGGGTCAAACGCTCAAGCTTGGGGATGCCCCCGTGCACCCCCAAGAAATATTCAAGAAGACTCAAGCGTCTAAGCTTGGGGATGCCCCCATGCATCCCCTTCTCCGTCAACAATTATCAGTTCGTCTTTCGTTCCACTATATTCTTATCACTTCATGCGTTATGTGCCCTGCTTGGAGCGTCTTGCTCTTAGTTTCCTTTTTTTAGTTTTCTTTAGCTTTGCTTGCTGTTCATAACAAGTTAGAACCCAGCTTTCTTTGTGTGGGAGAGAAACACTCTCCACTTCAACCTAGAACACAACATAGGATTTTCATGCTTATCTTTGCTGTGTGTGTTCTTTGTCTTTCCATAGCCGCTGTCATGTTTAGCTCTTAGTTTTCATGCTTTTCTTTTTAAAGAGCTTTTGTTTAGTTGGTTGCTGAACTCTCTTGAGTTTTCATGTTTATCTTGTTAAGAGAGTTTGCCTGTTGCACTGGTTGTGTGTCTTAACTTAAAGTTGGTAACTGAGGTTGCTATTTAATTTTAGTAGTAACTTGCAATAGTTTTGAGGTATTGCCATGAGTAATGTCTGAACTTTTGGTGTCAAGAGCTTTAGCCTATTAGTGATAGATGTCGTATTTTGGGCAATCCGTGTTTATTTTCGAAAACCTACAAAATAGTTGAGAACTTTAGCTACTAGATGGATCACTAATCTTTGGAGGGATCGAATATTAGAGTACACTCACGTACCATGAGTCGAGGATGCGCAAGGATAACCAAACCCCCATACACTCCTCCTCGGGGTACTTGTCTCTTTGTGAACCTCCTAATTAGATTGAGAGTTACCGATAATAAGTGCATGAGTTCTTCGGACTAATGTGAGTATTCGAAAGTTGACACTTCCACCTAGCCATATTTTTCTAGCCTCTTCGGTACCGTGCATTGCCCATTCTCACCTCGAGAGTTGGCGCATACTTCGCCGGTGTATCCAAATCCTTGGCACGATACGCTCTGTCATCATAAGCCTCATTATATCCTTCCTCAAAACAGCCACCATACCTACCTATCAAGGCATTTCCATAGCCTTTCCGAGATACATTGCCATGCAACATCCATCTTCTCATGACTTGACCTTCATGTCATACATGCTTTTTTGCTTGATCGATGAGCCGCATGCTAGTTGGGCCTTGCCCTAATCATTGCTACATGACGCGCTGGTATCATTGCATATCCTGCTACACCGGCAGAGGCATACATTAGCATACATCATGATAGTTTCATTTTCTTTATGTTGAGTACTTTTGTAAAGTGTGAAAGATCTTCTATACTTCTTGTAATATATAGAGTGTTGCCCCTAAAGTGAGGAAAAGATCCCAAAGAGGACAAAATCAAAAGATCCCAAAGAGGACAAATGGGAGTTAAATAGAAAGGGCCATTGAGGCCACAAAAAAATAAAATAAAAAGAGAAAAAACAGAAAAAGAAATAAAAAGAGAGAAGGGGGCACACTACTATTCCTTTTGAGAGATCCACACTCGTACTCCATCTTATACCTTGTACTCCATAGAGATTATCATTCATGCATATAGCTATGTGGGGACCTTCACACTATAGAACTTGGCTTGTATATTCCAATGATGAGCCTCTTCAAAAGAGCTCTAGTTCTTCTTGAGCGAGCAAGTTGTATGCACCCCCACTAGTTCCATTGGAGAGCTTACCTTAGCTCATATGTGCATCCGTTGCATGGCAATCCCTACTCCTCACATCATATCTATCATTTGGCTTTCTCTCGCCTATGATTGTCCTCATTGATGTGAGCCTTTCACACCTTTTTTGTCTTCCCCCTTCATCATTTTTCTCTCTTTGCCATCCTAAGTGTCAACTTTCTTGCTTGCGCTCATCCATTGCATGAGTGCTCAAAATATCGAAAGGGAGTGGATCATTTTGACTTGTACCTGGCTAGTGGTCTGGGGATGAGTCAAGATAAGATTCCAAAGAAGACCAAGTGTGAAACTTTAGTAGATTAAGTTCTCAACAATACAAAAACTATGTTTTACTCTCTCGTATATCCCTATCCCCTTTCTTGCACGCAAACACCATTTGGAGACATTCGAGTCACGGACAGCGAGAGCTCTTGCACCTTTATGTTCTTATGTTGCTTGTTACAATGCTAATATAGACTCTTGCTTGTTATGACTTGAATTGAATTACATGCCTTGATTGCTTTACTTAAAAGTTCTTATATGGTTGATAGCATGTCACCACAGAAATTATGCTTGTTATCATTTACCTACTCGAGGACGAGCAGGAATTAAGCTTGGGGATGTTGATACGTCCAAAACGTATCTATAATTTCTGCTTGCTCCATGCTTCTTTTGTGTGATATTGCTATGATATTGATGCACTTCCATGCACTTTTGATCATATTTGGACTAACCTATTAACTCAGTGCACCACAGTGCCAGTTCCTGTTTTCTGCTGTTTTTCTATTTCACGTTTCCCCCATATTAAAAGTGCTCCAAAAATTCCAGGAAAAATATAGGAAAAATCAGCGTATAGGAAGCTTCGCGAAGAACCAAAGATGGGCCAGAGGGGAGCCAGGGGAGGCCAAGGCGGCCACCTGGCGCGGCCCCACCCATGGCCGCGCCAGGGGGGCGCCTGGGGCCCCTGCTCCGCCTCTGGCTGCCCCCCTTCGCATATATATCCCTCTCGTCCCGAAACCCTCGAGGACAGAACCCTTTTTCACGATCTCGCCTTTGTTCCGCCGCCACAGCGCTGCCAAGATCGGGAGCATCAGGAGAACTCTTCCCGGCACCCTGCCGGAGGGGAGAACCACCACCGGGAGCTTCTCCACCACCATGGACGCTTCCCGGATGAGTCGTGAGTAGTCCACCTTGGACCATGGGTCCATGATCAGTAGCTATGTGATGTTCTCCTCCCCTCTTTGCTCTTCATGGTTTAGACCTCGTGAGTTGCCCTACATGATCGAGGCACATATGTAATATTTCTGCTGTTGCTTTGCTGAGTTTGCTGGGATCTGATGGATTATGAGACTATGTTCAGATTGTGTTTGAGTAATATATTTGATTCACCTCTTTTATATCTTTGTTCTTGAGTAATTCTTGCATGTTCTCCGTTGCTGTTTATTGCTTTGGCCAAGTAGTAGGTAGTAACTCCAAGAGGGAGCGTTATGCTTGATTGTGGGTTCATGCCCCCTGATGACTAGCTTGAGTGACAGAAACATGAGTCTAGGGGATGTACTGTTGCCACAAGGGAGAAAACAACGGTGCTTGTACTTGCGGGTGCAAGGATTGTTTACTTTACACAAAGTTCTTTTAATGCAGTTGTCTGTTGCTTTGAGTTTACACTTTGGGTGGGATTCGCAACTTAATACCAGCGAGATGTTCTGGATAGATATCTCAAGGTGGATGATTAGTAGTAGATGCAGATGGATTTCGGTCTACTTGCCTTGGCGTACCGCCCATGCTTTTGAGCCTCTACCTTTCTTTGCAGCATAGTTAGCATTGGTTTGCGCACATAATCCTGTCAATTGCCCAGCTGTAATTTGTTTACCTCGCTTTGCTGTATTATCGTCTTTTGGGAGAGACATCACTAGTGAACATCATGGGACCCCGGTCCATATTACCACCGCTGATCACACCTTCTATTTACTTCCTATTTTTATTTCCTAGTTGCAGTCATAGCTATGATTATTATCTCTTGTGTTTGATCCTTTGTAAACAACAAGGCCGGAGGGATTGACAACCTCTCTGTACTCGTTGGGAGCAAAGTTATCTGTATCTGTGTGCAGGTCCCGTCAACCGCTAAGTTTCTGGCGCCGTTGACACCTACTTGTCGACCCTCGGAGTCTCACGGGATTCGATCCTTGGTATCTTTGGCAAGGGAAATTTGCCGCTACGCTACATCTCAACCTTCCACTAGGGGTAACCAACGAGGGGCGAGAAGCCATCATGTACCCGCGTGTGCGTGCGAGGGAATGAGTGCGTGTGTGACGTGCGCGCACATCTTCGCTTCGTGCATATACCGCCAGTGCGACTCAGGGAGGACGAGTACATTCTTCTGGAACCAGCAACACGTCACTGTGATCAATCCACACAAGGATGTCGCGACAACGCCTCCACATGTGCCACGTGGCTTCATGAACTGTAAGAGAGACACTGTGTAGCGTGCCATTGTATTTTGCACATACTCGAAGTACTAGTAAGGTACACGTGCATTGCACGCGTCAGATTTTGCAACCAAATTACGAATAAATACCACAGAGTAGCATGTAAGCTCTGAGTCATATATGCCAGATGTAGACCTTCATTTAATTCTTATAGTTCATATCATTCAAAATCAATTAGTTTTTATAAAAAAAACCTAGGGCCTCTTTGATTCGTAGGATTTCCAAAACGCGGGAATAGGAAGAACATGGGATTAGAGTGGAATGTCGTCTTGAATCCTACAGGATGGTACGAGTGTTTGATTGTGCATAGAAAAAATGCAGAATTCTTTCTAAGAGGTTTGAGTGGATGGGATGTTTCCTATGAAATCTAGTGCAAATGAATCATATGGAAAAATTCCTATGGTTTACGATCCTACGAATCAAACAACCAAGATAGGAAAAATTCCTAAGGATTAGAATCCTCCAAAATTCCTTCGAGAATCCTTTGAATGAAGGAAGCCCTTAATCTATTTTATGATTCATGGAATTGTGTGTTGTAAAGCATAAAGTAAAAACAAATAATGGCAGTTCAACTAGAAAAAAAGTTTGGGCAGTTATGATATGGAAGATTATAGAACAAAGGAGAACCACTGTCGTTTTGAGATTTGTGCATTATGCTTAAGTTCAACCATGGAGTCCGCTAGATTGTACATGTGGAAAAATCCGATGGGGGGCTAGAAGATGGTGCGAGGGGCCGAGTGGAGGGAGACTATGAAGGAGTGCACAACTGCGAGATCGATATTTAGAGAGAGGGGGCAAGAACGTGCGCTGTTGCGCGCAGTGGCAGAGCCATGAAAAATGTCCCATGAGCTAGGGGGCCAAGCATTGCTAATCCTTTATGAGGAGGGCCAATTCATCAACTTAAACCATTTTTACCAGCAATTGTCTAATGATCACATTCATATTAGCCTCGATATATAGTGATGTTAGGGAGGGCAGGGCTCTTGCTGCCCCCTGTCTTCCCCATTGTGCGCGCGTCTAAGAGATGAAGCGGAAGGCATGGATGATAGGGGGGCGTTGGATATATAATTATTGTGTGTGTATTAGCTATATATGTAATCCTATATAGAGAGGTATAGATTGATCGATGTGGACGTGGGAAAGAAGGTGATACCTCACTAGATATATAGATTGATCGGTTTATGTGGAAAACTATGAAAGACCTAGCTATACACACACACATAGAGGAACATCGATCGTTGCGCATGCATGTGAGAGATAAAGAATGCCCGATATGATGGAGAGGGGGATGTGTGTGTGTGTGTGTGTGTGTGTGTGTGTGCCTTCATGGGAGACCGACCTGAAGAAAAAGATTGCATGTGTGCGATGGATAATGCCGACTGGTAGTGTGTGTGCATGCATGCACGAGTGAAAGTTAGTGGTACAATTATAAAGAGAAGACCAATGTGTGGGTGTAAAAGACTAGGTGAGGTCATAATCAATGTAAAGTTGAATTCAAATATTTGAATAAAAGATCATGATGTTTGAAACCCATGCATGCATGAATATAACGGAGATCTGCACGGTGTGGTTTGGAAACGAGCATGTTGCAATGTATACACATTGAAGAAGGTCAGATTGGTTTGAATCTGATATACCGATGGCAGACATCGTTTGGCCACATTGCATTCGTGCATGGACACACTATTCTAATTGGAGATGATGGGTGGCTTTCGCATCACATATCTATATATATACCCCTATATATATTATATTATATATTTTTTATATAGTGTGCAGATATCTTTAACTTTGAAAGATGGTCGTTGGATGAGGCCAATCCGATGGTGCAGAGCTGGCAAATTTGAGCACTACTGGCCGTTGGATATCATCTAGATTCCACCAGATTTTGCCACATGTACATTCTAGAAGACTCTATGGTTGAACTTAAGCATAATGCACAAACCTCAAAACACGAGCACTTCTTCTTTGTTCTAGAATCTTCCGTATTAGAATTGCCCAAATGTTTTTCTACATGATTTGTTTTTACTTTATGCCTTACAACGCACAATTCCATGAATCTTAAAATAGATTAGCTTTCTTATAAAACTAGATTATTTTGAATGAAATGAACTATAAGAATTAAACGAACATCTACATCATGCATATATGACTCAAAGCTTACATGCTATAATGTGGTATTTATTCATAATTTAGTTGCCAAATCTCATGCGTGCAATGCACGTGTACCCTACTAGTCTAAATGGTGTCTGTGTGTGTGTTGTGCGTGTTAAACACATTGTACGTAGTATATCATACTAGTCTAAATTGTCTTTTATTGTGTACACGTTAAGCTTGTTCTCCTGAAATTTCAAGCCGTGCCTTGTTATGCCGAAATTTCAAGCTATCATCTCTGTCTATTGATGTCTACTACGCACCCTTCTTCTTGTAGACGTTGTTGGGCCTCCAAGTGCAGAGGTTTGTTGGACAGTAGCAAATTTCCCTCAAGTGGATGACCTAAGGTTTATCAATCCATGAGAGGCGTAGGATGAAGATGGTCTCTCTCAAACAACCCTGCAACCAAATAACAAAGAGTCTCTTGTGTCCCCAACACACCCAATACAATGGTAAATTGTATAGGTGCACTAGTTCGGCGAAGAGATGGTGATACAAGTGCAATATGGATGGTAGATATAGGTTTTTGTAAACTGAAAATATATAAACAGCAAGGTAACTAGTGGTAAACGTGAGCATAAACGGTTTTGCAATGATAGTAGAGAAGGCCTAGGGTTCATACTTTCACTAATGCAAGTTCTCTCAACAAGGATAACATAATTGGATCATATTACTATCCCTCAACATGCAACAAAAAGTCACTCCAAAGTAACTAATAGCGGAGAACAAACGAAGAGATTATGGTAGGGTACGAAACCACCTCAAAGTTATTCTTTCTGATCGATTTATTCAAGAGTCCGTAGTAACATTCAATCTATCATAGAGTTCGTACTAGAATAACACCTTAAGACACACATCAACCAAAACCCTAATGTCACCTAGATACTCCATTGTCACCTCAAGTATCCGTGGGCATGATTATACAATATGCATCACACAATCTCAGAAACATCTATTCAACCAACACAAAGTACTTCAAAGAGTGCCCCAAAGTTTCTACCGAAGAGTCAAGACGAAAACGTGTGCCAACCCCTATGCATAGATTCCCAAGGTCACAGAACCAGCAAGTTGATCACCAAAACATACATCAAGTGGATCACATGATATCCCACTGTCACCATAGATAAACACGTGCAAGACATACATCAAGTGTTCTCAAATCCTTAAAGACTCAATCCGATAAGATAACTTCAAAGGGAAAACTCAATCCATTACAAGAGAGTAGAGGGGGAGAAGCATCATAAGATCCAACTATAATAACAAAGCTCGCGATACATCAAGATCGTTCCATCTCAAGAACACGAGAGAGAGAGAGAGAGAGAGAGAGAGAGAGATCAAACACATAGCTACTGGTAGATACCCTCAGCCCCGAGGGTGGACTACTCCCTCCTCGTCATGAAGAGTGCCGGGATGATGAAGATGGCCACCGGTGAGGGTTCCCCCCTCCGGCAGGGTGCCGGAACATGGTCTAGATTGGTTTTCGGTGGCTACAGAGGCTTTCGGCGGCGGAACTCCCGATCTAGGTTAATTTCCGAAGGTTTCAGTATTTATAGGAATTTTTGGAGTCGGGGCCAAGTAAAGGGGAGCTACGGGCCTTCCTCGAGATAGGGGGCACGCCCCCTTCCCAGGGCGCGCCCTCCACCCTCGAGGGCAGCCCGTGGCTCTCCTGGCCCAACTGTTTTGCTTCGAGGGCTTCTTTTGGTCCAGAAAAAATCATAAAAAAATGGCTCGTCAATTGGACTCCGTTTGATATTCCTTTTCTGTAAAACCCTAAAACAGGAGAAAAACAGAAACTGGCACTGGGCTCTGGGTTAATAGGTTTGTCCCAAAAATCATATAAAAGTGTATAATAAAGCCCATAAGACATCCTAGAAGGATAATATAATAGCATGGAACAATAAAAAATTATAGATACGTTGGAGACGTATCATCTATCGTGCTGCGAAACTCCCGCCTTGTAAGCCCGAAATATTTAAGATATATCTTTGTCTCATTGTGCTCCGACAACTCCCTCCATCTCAACCCGCGCCTTGTTGTTCCAAAATTTCAACGCGCGCGAAAACTCCCACCTCCTGTGAAATCCCGACACGCGAAATGCCCGTGAGACCCCTAAACCGAAAGAACCGCCTCAAATCGGTGGGGGTACTTTCGTACTTACCCCACATTTCGGACAAGCACGTCCCTAAGCCATGGTTCCCCACTCCCATCCCATTCGCCCACCCATTCGTACCCCGAGGTCGGCAAAACCCGCGAAGCCCCAACCCTCCTCCGTCCGCCACCCAGCCGGAGCCTCTTCCCCGACGACGTCATCCATAGCAACACCTCGACGTCCCTCATCCACCGTACCAGATGAGGATCGGTCGTCGATCTGGTCGTCCCGCCGGTTTGGCCACCCCGTCTTTCGCGCCGCCTCCATTCCCACACCGCCGTCTTCACCTGCACCACCAGAAGAGCATCATCATCACCGTTTCCTCGGATGAAGTTGTGGCCTAATCGCCGCCACCAAAGAGGTTGTACATTAATCGCCGCATTTTCTTCTTGATTCGATCTCACGGTGTTGCCGGCGCTCGGTCCCGAGCCGACACGGCGCTGCTCCATCCACGGCGGCGTCGCCGGCCACTTCCTCCATGGCGTCGCTCCCTCTGCGGCGACGTCCACATCAGTAGGAGCCGCTGCTGCTTTAGCTCTCGCTCGTGCTACTGCTCTGCTCTTGCTCTCGGTCCCCTACTTGGTCTGCTCTTGCTCTTGCTCTTGCTTGCCCTGCTGCTCTCGCTCTTGCTCTTGCTTGCGATGCTGCTCCGATTTAGGTACACTTCAGTCGACTGAATCGACTTTTG
>LR738712.1:75064133-75080260 GCA_902687465.1 Secale cereale | reverse complement strand
AGTCGATTTTCAGGGGGTGGGGGGGGGGACTCGCCGGAGTTAAGGAAGAACCAGCCGCATCGGGGAGGGGGGCTCGTCGGAGAGGTACCCCACTATCTATCTTAGGGTTCAGGGTGGGGGCGATGGTCGCCGACGGTGGTGGGGCGGTGGCGTGGGGATTGCTGGAGAAAAAGCTCGGCACGGGGGTGCCTACAGGGATGGCCGGGGCGGCGGCGGACCGGCGGTGGGGAGTGTTTTCCGGGCGGACGGGGCGGCGCACCGCCGGCTGCGGGCGGCGGGGGGCGACTGTTTGGCCGGTGGTGGCTGGCGGTTCAGGGAGGTGGAGGTTGAAGATGAACTGCAGGCCCTTGATTTCGTATCCAACGGCTGTAAAATCGACTAACCAGAGATGAAAAGGTCGGTCGACTGACGTGTAGGCTCACCTCTAGTGCGTTTCGTTTCGACGGTAAAATTCAGTTTCGACAGCAAAATTCAGTTTCGACAGCAAAATTCAGTTTTGACAGCAAAATTCAGGTTCGACAGTTAAGTTCAGCTTCGACAGTTAAATTCAGTTTCGACAGTTAAGTTCAGTTTCGACAGTAAAATTCAGTTTTGACAGCAAAATTTAGTTTCTACAGTTAAATTCAGTTCCGACAGTAAAATTCAATTTCGACAGTTAAGTTCAGTTTCGACAGTTAAATTCAGTTTCGACAGTTAAGTTCAGAGATGAGCGGCTGATGTATACATCTAGCACTTTGTGGTTATGTATTTTACGTCATCTATTGGAGATGCTATTAGAATTCCACTCAGGTTAACGTTGTCTTTCTTGTCCTGCTTCAGCCTCGGCGTCGTACAACTCACCGGAGCTACTCCAACGATGAAACCCTCCATCACAGCAGAGCAGTACCTCGGGCTCCATCTCCAGACGCCTAAGATCTTCTTCCCCTCCTCTGACAGTCAAGTCAGCTGGAGCATCCTCACCGACCAACCCAATCACGCTGAGATCGACATGGCTTCGCCAAAGAGGTTTTACACTTCTTGTGGTTTGACTTAATCTCACCATGCTTCTTTGCATCATGTGATCTTCCAATTCTTGTGAACCAAACACCCAGATTGGTAGAAATCCTGTGTTTTTAAATTCTCTATTTTGCATGTGCATACCTATCATATTCCTGTCTATTTCCTATCCCTGCATTGTTATAATCCTCAAATTCAAACAAGCCCTTACACAATTACTTCTGTTACAGATATGTGTCAAAGAAAACCTTGTGTGGTTTGTCCTACTCCTGCGGTGATGTGTTTCACCCCAGCTCAACTGCTCCAACGACGGAAGGGTTCACCATAGCACAGATCCGCTCTCCAGACTATCTTTCGCCGCCTCAGATCTTCTTCCCCACCACCTGCAGCCACGACAACTACATTACCATCATCAACTGAGCAGATGACCTTGAGGACTACACGGGTCCGCAAGAGAGGTCGCACTCTTCCGTGTGTGCTTACGTTATGCATCGCTTAATATAATGACATGCTACTTTATCGTCGTGTTCACCTATTAGACTCCGACTCAGGTCCAAACTTATGCTGGAACTTGAGTTTTTAAATGGTTGTGGGGTACATATTGGGTGTCTACTATGAGTTTCATGTTGGGTGCAAACAAACATTAAAGGAGCCATTATCTGTACTTTTTAACTAAAGCTATTATCTGCCTGCTATCATTGGTTTTGGGTCTATCCACAATTTGCTACCTTCACTCTGGATGTCGGAGATATGGACCACGGGTACCCTCAGTGCCTACCCTTGGTATTTTAAGACAAATAACAGCCGCTTGGTCCACCACGGCCGTCTGCTCTTCGAGCCGCCTCCTAGGGTAGCCTGCCCCAAGAGCCGGCTGCCAGGAGGCGGCAGGGACCCAACAGGCGGCAACACCAAGCACCACCAGCCAGCAGATGGCCCCGCACTCCACTCTTAGGGAACACACTGAGGTGAGTCCTGGCGTGGCGGGGGCATGGCTACAGGAGAACATGTCCTTAGAAGATCCATAAGAACGTGGCTACAGTGACCCTGTACTTTGGGAATATCTCCTAAGCGGCGGATCGCTGTAGCCACGAGGCTCGTGACCAAGCAGTGGTTAGAGGAAGCCACAATCCCACTACCCACAACTGGCGGGGCCAGTAGGCGGCTGGCCCCATGTGATAGCCTGGCTTATTAGGGATGATAGACTACTCATATCAATAAGGAATTCCTTCTTTTCCGGGAGCCCATTCGGATAGAACTTCAAAGCTAAGCATGCTCAGCTTGGAGTAGTTTCAGGATGGGTGACCAAACGGGAAGTTGCTCCCGGGTGCGCACGAGTGAGGAGAAAATGCGCAGAAAAGACTAGTATTGATATGTGAGGCTAGTCTAGATCCCTCCAGGAGTAACGACCACCGGCGGGTGTGTCCGGGACGTTACAAGTTGGTATCAGAGCCGACCCTCGCGGTTACACGGATGGTTGCGGACAGGTGCTCGGTGATGTTGTTCATGACGTTTGTGACCCGTCGTGGCACACGGCATGGCACATGTATCGGACTGGAAGCACAGACGGCTGTGCCAAGAGGGAACGTTCCTGTGGCCCGACGAGGACGTCGGTTCCTCTAAGTGGGGGTGTATGTGATAGCCTGGCTTATTAGGGATGATAGACTACTCATATCAATAAGGAATTCCTTCTTTTCCGGGAGCCCATTCGGATAGAACTTCAAAGTTAAGTGTGCTCAGCTTGGAGTAGTTTCAGGATGGGTGACTGACCGGGAAGTTGCTCCCTGGTGCGCATGAGTGAGGACAAAATGCGCAGAAAAGACTAGTATTGATATGTGAGGCCAGTCTAGATCCCTCCAGGAGTAACGACCACCGGCGGGTGTGTCCGGGGCGTTACACCCCATCGGTCAGCGAGCAAGCTCAAGAGCAAACCACATCTGGCAGGCGCCTGGGGGAGACGACCGTCTGGTAGCAGACGGCATGCCTCGCCCTAGAAGTCGGAGCCTCATCAAGATGACGGGACGGGGCGAGGCGGCAGCGTACGGCGAGGGATGGCGGCACTGTAGCCATCTCCTCCCCGACGAGGCTGTCGTCAGTAAAAGCACCCCCACAATGAAAGGCAATCATGAGGGGCCCGCAGGCAGCGGGCCCCAGCAGACAGGCGGCGAGGCCGGCACCAGAAGACACTGACGGCTGGGGCCGCATCGTCGAAATTACCATTGTACCCCTGGGGGGTAGGCCTATATAAACCCCGTAGGGTCCTCCATGTTGAGGGCTGGATAGTTGATGATTAGAAGTTCACAAGACAAGAACCCTAGATAGAGAGGAGAAGTGAGCTAGCCTTGTTCATCTTCTTCCTCTAGACCTCACAGCTCAAGGATCAACCTTGTAGCTACTCTAATGCCATTAGTCATGACGCGGAGCCCCCGCAGAGCAGGACTAGGGGTGTTATCTCCACGGAGAGCCCCGAACCTGGGTAAGATCCGTAGGCGTCCTAAGTACCGCCTTATCCCGCTTCCCGAGCCCGGCGACGTTCTTTTGACCCCATGCATGATAAGCCATCCTTTGGCATATGTCGTCCCAAAACCCCGACATTTGGCGCCCACCGTGGGGCTAGGTGCACCGTCGTTCGGAGACATGTTCTGGACGGGAACCTTGTTCCTTCCTGGCGAGAGTAGCCAGCCCGGCACGCCCGCTGGCGTGGATACCGGGATGCTTCGCAGCACTGAGGCTGCATGCGCCGTGAGCGGGCTCGACGATCTGCTCGGCACCGACCGGGTCCACGACGAACCTTCTCCGGCGGCCGAGCCAGTGGCGCCGGAGAGCTTCCTTGTCGAGCTCCTCGACAAGCTCCACCTCGTCGACGAGCGCGCGTCTGACGTGGAGTTAGTGGGATCTTCTGACCCACCAATAGACATGATCGTCGACCCCGACGATTCCTTCCCCGAGCACATGGAGATCATCAACGACCCTCTTCCCGTTCTTCCGATCTGCGGCACCATCGGCATCGTCACGCAAGTGCTCGTCACCGACCACGGCGAGCCATCATGCCGAACGGGTCCAGACCCGCTTGAGGCCGCTCTGCAGCACCTCGCCGCCCCTGTCGCGGCGGGGGCAGACGGTGCGAAGTTAGAGGCACTCCGCGTCTCGCTCCTCAAAAGCGCCAACAAACTGGCCGCCTCCCGACGCCTCACTGAAGCTTACCGTCGCGAAATGGACCGCGCCATCTGTGGCACGCCGGCTGCTGGCGAGCCTAGCCGAGCCGGCGTTGTCCGTGATCGCGGCGGGCTGCTAGCGGATATGCTAGGAGCCCCGCGGCTTGTGTACTGCACTCCATCAGAGAACCTAAGGGCTGCCCAGGCGGCAGTCGATGAGATGGGCCACTTGGAGGGAGACGAGCTCCGTTGCATGACCCAGCGTGCCCTCCAGCTCCTCGACGCTGCTGCTACGCAGCAGTAGGCCCGACGCCGGGTATCAGAGGTGGCTGCGCACGCCGACAACCACCCTCTTCGGCGGGAGCAGGGAGCCACGTCTCGCTCTCCAACAGTCGGCGCCACCAACCGGCCAGACTCAGAGCCCGCTTCCAGCCGCAGCCGGCAGACGCTCTTCACCATCAAGCGCGACGAAGACGGCCACCCAAGGGCCGTAGAACGACGAGGGGAGCAGCCGCCTCCTCCCAGGAGGGAGAGACACGTGTCTCCTCCGCCTGTTGACAACCCCTCTCTGGCAGGCCACCTGGGCCGCCGCGAGGGGGTTGGGGAGAACGACGCCTCCCACCGCCTGGACCATCTGGCTCGCTCCCAGATGGTTGAAGAAGAAGATGACCTCGGTCCAGCCTGCTTCGACCCCCGCATCTGCGACGAGCCTTTTCCCAAGGGCTTCTCGCTCCCCATAGACACCCCCAAGTACAACGGATCTGTGAAACCAGAGGACTGGCTGGTGGACTACTCCACGGCTGTCAGCATAGCCATCGGCAACAGGCGTGTCGCGGTGAAGTACGTGCCTCTCATGCTCCAGGGCACGGCACGGATGTGGCTGAACAGCATCAAGCCCAACAGCATCAATGGCTGGCTAGACTTCACCGACGCCTTCACACGCAACTTCACCAGCACCTACAAGCGTCCTCCCAAGCCGCGTCAGCTCTCCCTGTGTGTCCAAGGCCCGGACGAGTTGGCTCGTGACTACCTGACGCGTTGGGCGGAGCTGCGAAACTCCTGCGAGGGAGTGCACGAGGTACAAGCCATTGAGTACTTCACGGCCGAGTGCAGAGAGGGCACCTTGCTCAAGCACCGGCTCCTGTGCGACGAGCCGGACACGTTGGATGAGCTGCTAAGCATAGCGGACAAGTACGCCACCGCTGACTCCTCCATGAAGACCGAGCTGCAAGTAGATGCTTCTGGCAAGATGACCCCTCCAACCCCTAAGACGCCGGCAGGAGAATCCAGCCGGTGCCAGCAGAACAACGACTAGAAGCGCAAGGCCCAGCAGCCGGCTGCCAACAGCCGGCTGGTGGCAGCAGTTGACGGACAGCAGCCAGAGGCTCAAGCCGGGCCCAAGCGCCAGAAGGGCGGCAAACCGGTGTGGCAGCCGACCTTCTCCTTTGATCAAGCCTTGGACGCCCCCTGCATGTTCCACAGCGGCGCGAAGCCCTCCAACCACACCACACAAAAGTGTCACTTGCTCACAAGGATTGCGAGGGGAGAAGCTCTACCTCCGCCGCCTGCTGGACCGCCGGCTCCGCCTCCTAATCCGCCGGCTGCTCGTCCAGGCGGCCAGGTCCAGGACGATTTCCCAGAAGAAAACGGAGCCTATGTTGTCTTCACCAGCCAGACGGATGATAGGCACAGCCGGCGCCAGTAGCGTAGAGAGGTCAACACTGTTGCCGTCAAAAACCCAGAATTCATGCACTGGTCCGAAAGGCCTGTCAGCTAGACCCGAGAGGATCACCCGGCTGTCATGCCATCTCTAGGGGCCTATGCCTTGGTCCTGGACGCCACTCTCTCCACTGACAGGCGGGCCTGCCGTTTCTCCCGAGCTCTGGTAGACGGCGGCAGCAGCATCAATATCATGTATCGAGACACCATGGAGAAATTGGGCATCAAAGAGAAGCAGCTTCAGCCCACCAGGACCGTGTTCCACGGCATTGTGCCAGGCCTCTCTTGTTCACCAATCGGCAAGGCCAGGGTCGATGTCCTGTTTGGTGACAAGATGCATTTCCGGAGGGAGCTGGTCTGGTTTGAAGTGGTGAACCTAGAAAGCCCCTATCACGTGATCTTGGGCCGGCCTGCTCTTGCATAGTTCATGGCGGTCCCCCATTATGCCTACCTCAAGATGAAGATGCCTGGCCCCAAGGGAATAATCACCATAACCGGGGACTACGAGAAGTCTATCGCATGTGCAACAGCCAGCAGTCGCCTGGCGGAAACCCTTGTTGTGGCTGAGGAGAAGCGCCGTCTGGAGCGGCTGGTGGCAATGGCTGGCGAGCAGCCGGCCATACCAGCCGATCCCAAGGAGGCGGAGCCACAAGGCTCATTCCGGTCCTCCAAGGACACAAAGAAGATTGCCTTGGACCCATCTCACCCGGAGCGATTTGCTATCATAGGGTCAAGCCTAGACAGCAAATAGGAAAGCGAGCTCGTCGATTTCCTCCGTGAGAATCGGGACATCTTTGCATGGTCCCCCAAGGACATGCCTGGTGTCCCGACGGAATTCGCCGAGCACAAGCTACATGTCAGAGAAGATGCAAAGCCTGTCAGGCAGCCACTGCGCCGCCTGTCAGAAGAGAAGAGAAGAGTCGTTGGGGAGGAAGTCGCCCGCCTGCTAGCAGCCGGCTTCATCATGGAAGTTTTTTATCTCGAGTGGCTGGCGAATCCAGTCTTGGTGCTGAAGAAGAACAATAAATGGCGCATGTGCATTGATTACACCAGCCTGAACAAAGCCTGCCCCAAAGATCCGTTTGCTCTGCCACGAATAGATCAAGTGATCGACTCCACAGCCGGATGCGAGCTGCTGTCTTTCCTTGACGCCTATTCGGGGTACCACCAAATCAAGCTTGATCCAGCTGACCGTCTGAAGACTGCCTTCCTCACGCCGTTTGGGGCCTTCTGCTACCTGACCATGACGTTCGGCTTGAGAAATGCCGGCGCCACTTTCCAGCGTTGCATGCAGAAGTGTCTCCTCAAGCAGCTTGGCAGGAATGCCCACGTTTACGTGGATGATATTGTAGTGAAGACAGAGAAGAGAGGAACCCTTTTGGAGGATCTCCAAGAAACATTTGAGAATCTGCGCCGCTTTCGGATTAAGCTAAACTCGGAGAAATGCGTCTTCGGGGTACCAGCAGGCCAGCTCCTTGGCTTCCTGGTATCCGAACGCGGCATCGAGTGCAACCCTGCGAAGATCAAGGCCATTGAGAGGATGGAACGACCGACCCGTGTGCGAGATGTCCAGAGGTTCATGGGGTGCCTGGCATCTCTCAGCCGCTTCATCAGCCGGCTGGGAGAAAATGCACTCCCCTTATACCAACTGGTGAAGAAAACCACTTGCTTCGAGTGGAATGACCAGGCGGATGGAGCCTTCCAGCAGCTCAAGCGATTGCTGTCCACCCCGCATGTCCTGGCGGCGCCAGCAGACAAGGAACCCATGTTCCTTTGCATAGCCGCCACCAGCCGGGTGGTCAGCACTGTCATTGTGGTCGAGCGCCTAGAAGACGGCAGAGCCTTGCCCGTCCACCGGCCCGTCTACTACTTGAGCGAAGTGCTATCAGCGTCCAAGCAGAATTACCCCCATTACCAGAAGATGTGCTACGGCGTGTACTTCATCGCCAAGAAGCTCAAGCAGTACTTCCAAGAGCATTCTGTCACAGTCGGCTGCACGGCCCCGCTTGCTGAAATCATGGGAAACAGAGATGCCTCAGGGAGAGTGGCCAAGTGGGCCATCGAGCTGGCCCCCTTCACCATCTTCTACCAGCCACGCACCACCATCAAGTCGCAAGCATTGGCCGACTTCCTCGTCGATTGGGCCGAAACCCAGTACCTGCCGCCTGTGCCAGACTCAACCCATTGGCGGATGCACTTTGACGGATCAAAGATGCGCACCGGCCTGGGAGCCGGCGTCATCCTCACCTCCCCCAAAGGAGACAAGCTCAAGTACACCCTGCAGATCCACTTTGCCGCCTCCAACAACGTGGCAGAATATGAGGCACATATCCATGGGCTCCGGATGGCCAAGGAGATTGGAATCCGCCGAGTGCTGTGCTACGGTGACTCAGACTTGGTCGTCCAGCAGTCGTCTGGGGACTGGGACGCCAAGGATGCAAATATGGCAAGCTACCGCTTCCTTGTCCAGCTGATCAGCGGACACTTTGATGGCTGCGAGTTCCTCCATGTGCCACGAGTTGATAACATGCAAGCGGACACCTTGGCACGAATCGGTTCCACCCGCCAAGCAATACCAGCCGGCGTATCTCTCCAATGCCTGCGAAAACCGTCAATCAAGCCTTCACCAGAGTCGGAGTCAATCTTCGTACCAGCCGACCCCGGGGCAGGCGGCCCCGCGGTTTTGGCTGCTGGCCAAAAGACTGCCCCAACAGACGGCCACGACACCCCAACTCCAACAGACGGATCACCTACAGCCGCGCCAGCTCCTGGCCCGGGGACTGCACCAGCAAACGGCCTGGAGGTGCCGGCTCTAGCAGACGGCTCGGCGACTTCGGAGACACAGCAGGCGGCTCAGCCCAGCCCTCCACCTCCCAGCCCAACCACCCTGGTCTCTCTGGCCGAAGCAACTGGAGTCTCAGCGCCGTCTTGGGCACAGCCAATCCTCACATTTCTGCTCAAAGGAGAGCTGCCAGCAGAAGAAACCTTGGCGCGACAAGTTCGATGTCGAGCCTCAGCTTATACCATTGTCAACAGAGAGCTCGTCAGAAGGAGTGCCACAGGCGTCTTCCAGTGCTGCGCAGAAGCAGCAAAAGGGCTGGCCATCCTGAGGGACATTCACCAAGGGGAATGGGCCACCACGCGGCCTCAAGATCTCTCGTAGCCAAAGCTTTCCGCCACGGTTTCTTCTGGCCGACTGCTTTGGACGATGCCAAAGATTTGGTGAAGAAGTGCAACGGCTGCCAACGCTTCAGCTCCAAGCAACACTTGCCAGCTTCTGCACTCAAGACTATTCCGATCACTTGGCCATTTGCCGTCTGGGGCCTGGATATGGTGGGACCTTTCAAGACTGCCAGAGGAGGCCTGACACACTTACTCGTGGCAATAGATAAATTCACCAAGTGGATCGAAGCCAAGCCAATCAAGAAACTCAATGGCCCAACAGCTGTGACATTCATTGCAGACATCACAGTCCGGTACGGTATACCGCACAGCATCATCACCGACAACGGCACAAATTTTGCCAAAGGCGCACTTGCCCGTTTCTGTGCAACTCAGGGCATCCGACTGGACCTAGCGTCCGTTGCCCGCCCACAGTCTAACGGCCAAGTTGAGCGCGCCAACGGCCTTATCCTATCTGGCATCAAGCCATCTACCAGCAGGGTCTCCATCGCTATCACAGCCGGCAAGTGAAGCCACGCTCCTTCCGCGAGGGAGAACTTGTGCTCCGGCTAATCCAGCGAACATCCGGCCAGCACAAGCTCTCGGCTCCTTGGGAACGACCGTTCATCGTCAGCAAGGTACTGGGCAACGACGCCTACTACCTCATCGACGCCCAGAAGCCAAGGGCGTGGAAGAGATACGACTCAGACAAGGAGTCAGAGCGCCCATGGAATGCAAACCTTCGTCGTCGCTTTTATAGCTGAAAGGCATTCACTCTTCTGTCCGGCACCGGAGCCTACCAGACGGCTCGGGGACTCGCCGCCTGGCCCTATGTCTAGAGAATTCTCCTTAAAAAGTCAGACAAGTAATGTGATGGCATCCGAGCCCTCTCCTGTATCCAGTCACAGACTCGCAGAACGTGGCTGTCCGGCTGGCAGGAGCCAAAGGCAAGAAGCGGTGCCCACATGAAAAATGGCTAAGGAAAAAAGACATAGGTCCAGTCGGCCCTTAAGATTAACTGCCGGCTGCCGAGCAGCCGGCCAGTCAGTTCTAGGCTTGGCCAGACCGTCTTCCAGAAGGCAAGATACTTGCCGACCACGAAAGTAGCCAAGTCCTTAACCCAGCCACAGAACCACGGAGTGGCTGTCTGGCTGGCAGGACGGCAATACTAGAGGTCGGCAAGGAGAAAATCACCACAAGGAACTAGGACAAGGCTAACCCCAGGACTCGGCACAAATTGCATAAAAACGATGCTGCATTAAAAAGAATATTTACATCCAAAAGACCTTAGGAGCCGTCTTGTAGCAATAACTTACTAAATACACCCAGCAGGTGGAATTGTTCGAATTAACCGTGCAAGTCTTATAGAAAGGCAGACAATACAAATGAAAATCCTTAGGAGCAGCAGGCTGAGCAGGGGGCACGACGGAGCCGGCTTCTGGGGAGGCCGCCTGGTGGGGCTCGGTCTGGCCGTCTCCTGCAGCAGGCGGAGCCGTCACTCCTGGCCCGCTTGTTGAGGACTGGTCGGGCTGACGACTGCCCGCTGGGTCCGCCTCCTGGGAGCTGTTCTCCTCGTCGCTGCCTTCCTCGTCCTCATCGCCTTCGCTGGAGGCGATCTCCTCGTCTGGCTCTTTCGACGCCACCAAGTCCAGCCCAAAGTTAGCAGGCGGCACTACGTGGCCCCTGTCATCCAGCTCCGCGATGAAGAGGGAGGTTTTGGCGTATTCGACGAGGGCGGCAGCTCACTGGGCGAGTTCCCTATGCTCCGCAGCCAGCTCCGGCTGGGCCTCCGCGCGGAATGTCTCGAGCTGCTCGAGGCTCAGGCCTGGGTACCAACTCTTGGCGAACTCCAAGGCGGTCCGTGCGCCAACCCTTGCCGCGGAGCCCTTCCAGTCCTCGAAGCGCCGGCCGGCTGCCTCCAGCCAGGCGGCCGTCCGGCTGGGGGTGCGAAGCATCAGCACACCTGGCCAGAGGGCGGCCAGGACTTGGGCGCCGGCGCGCTGCAGACGACGGAGAAGATGGCGGACTGGCAGAAGGCACAGCCGTATGGCGAGAAGCTCCTCGGCCGGGGTCTTGGGCGCGTTGGGTGCGATTTCTCGGCCCACCTGGCGCCTCGCAGCTCGCTCGGCCTCGATGGCCTGGGTGGCGGCCACGGAGTAGCCCGGAAAGAATTCTGCCAAGACTAGAACAAGTATCAGAAGAAAAGCAAGACGGCTACTGCAAATAATGAAAACAGAATGAGAAGGCGGATGTCTTACCGTCGACCATGTCTCCAATGGCTACGTAGCCGTCTTGGAGAGCTGCCTCCATCTCAGCCCAATTCGAGCGCTTAGTCTCGAATTCGGCCCGCAGAAGGGACTCGGCGTCAGACATTTTGCCGAGCTCGGCCTTGTGGGCCGCCGCCTGGTCCGCCAGCTCCTTGGCCAGGCGATCGCGGTCTTGCGCGGCGAGGGCACGCTCGTGCTCCTTTGCGGCCAGCTCCGTCTGGGCCTTGCCCAGCTAGCTGCGGAAGCTGGCTGCGGCCACTGGCAGGGGAGAAAGAAAAAGAACAAGGGTCAACAGCAGAAGACACAACCTTGGAGTTCCAAGGCGCCTGCTCAGCAGTCGGCTCGGAACTTGGGGACTACACCCAGCGGGTGCGCTGACGCGCCCCCGCAAGGAGAAGAAAAGAAACTGACCTCGGCTGTCTGCCAGGGTAGCCTGCAGCTGCACTAGCTCCTGGTGATGCGCGTTGTAGGAGGCCATGCGGAGATTGTGGTACTCCTGCAACAAGAAGCAAGATTAGATCTGGGTGAACACTTTGGAGTTCCAAGCCGCCTGCTCAGCAGCCGGCTCGGAACTCAGGGACTACACCCAGTGGGTGCGCTGACGCGCCCCCATGGAAAAATTGAAGGAATAAAAACAGAGGAAAATAATAACACACTTACCCGAACGGAGGACCGCGTCGCAATGAACTCCTGCATCGCCGTCTGCACGACGCTGCCCAGGGAGTTCATGCGGTCCAAGACGTCCCGCGACGCGACGAGCCACGCGTCGCCTCCTCCGGATCTCCAGCTCGATGGTGCCGCGCTGGTCGCCTCGTTCTCCGGTGCGGACGAGCTGGCCCCGCCGACCTCCACCTGTTGGGGCATGGAAACCGCCCTCGCAAGGCGCCGGTGGGCTGGGCCTCGGGGGGCCGGTTGTGGGCCAACCACCAGCATGCCCCCAACCGGCGGCACCTCCGTCCCCACCGGTCGGTTGCCCGGCTCCCCAGCAGGCGACGCTGGAGGTGGTGGCGGCGTCTCCAAGATGACGCACTCGTCGCCTCCGTCGCCCGGAGCCGGCTACTCGTCAGCAGCCGGCGTCTGGGCAGACGGCTCCTGGGACCTTGGCGCCGGGCGGTCGACGTGGCCCGCTGGCTACTGGGGGCCTTTCCCCCACTCTCGGGCGCGGGCGGCATCTGCCTCGGCCTTCTTGGCGGCTTCGACCTCCGCCTGGGCGGCGGCATCGACTGCCGCCCGCTCACGCTCCCCGGCCTCGCGCTCCGCGCGTGCCTCGCGGGCGTTCCTCTCTGTCGCCTCCCGGAGCGCGGCGGCAGGATCCACGCGGGGAGGCACATGAGGGGCGTCTGAGCCTCCTACCACAGAGCCCGCTAGCACCCGCAAGAGGGAGAGCGGCGCGCTGTGCGGACGTCCAGAACCAGAAGAAACAAAGAATCAAGAAAGAATCAGCCGTGAAAGAAGAGCAAGACGCAAAGAAAGAACGAAGAATACTTACCCAGACACGACCGGCCTGACCTTGGGCTTCTTCGGCATGTTTGCCCTGGCGGCTGCCTCCTGACACCTCGTGGCGGCAGTCGACAGCCGAAGCTTATTGGGCGGAGCGCCAGTCGGCCCTGACGTGGATCGTCGTTTCCCGCCGCCGGCTGTGCCAGACGGCCCCGCCTACTGGCTGGCACGGATGGGTGCCTCCTCCGTCTCCTCGTCGTCGTCCGGCCAGTTCTCGAGGTCGCCCTCTGGCTGGCCTCCGCCGCCTGTCACCTCCTCCTCCTCCATGGCGGCGGCGGCCCCAAGTTCGGGGTCGCTCGTATCATTCTAGGAGCGATCTGGCTCGAGGGGGCGGCCCGGTTGGTCGGAGCCCGGCGCCGGCTGGCCTGGGAAGATCTAAGCCAGGTGTCAGCACCAGACGGCTACAGCAGCCGAACAAAGAAGAAAGGAAATAGAAGGACGAGAACTTACTGTGAGCGGCTGGTCGTCGCGGCTGTACGGAGCCTTGCTAAAGGCCGAGCCGGCGTCGGGGACCTGGCAGCTGGAGATGTGGTTCACCAGCCGGGCCACTTCCCCGTGTGGCAGGGGCTTGGTGCAGGTCCGGCTGGGGTCCCGGCGCCCGCTCATATCACAGATGAGGTGGGGCCGGCGCTGCGGCGGCAGCACCCGGCGCTCGGCGAACATCAGGAGCAGATCCGCAAACTCCAGGCCTTCGTCGTCTCTCAGCTCCCGGAGACGGCGCACGGCGACGGAGGCGCCTTCGGTCAGGCCGACGGGCCGGGTCTTCCAAGAGTCCTGGGGCTCAGCAGGCGGCCCCGGCACCCACTCCGGCAGGCAGATGAGATCCTCCTCGGGGTCGACGTTGGAGACGTAAAAATACGTCTTCTGCCATTGCTTCACCGATCCGACGAGTTTTGGCGGCGGAAAGAAGTTTCTCGCGCCGGTGCGCTTCATGGCGATGCATCCTCCGCACTGAGCGGCCACGCTCTAGACGGCGGTGCCCAACTTCACGTAGAAGAGCTCCGTCCAGAGCTCGACGGTGGGGAGGATGCCAAAGTAGGCCTCGCAGAGGACGACGAAGGAAGAAATGGTGGTTATCGTATTCGGTGTGAGGTGGTGCGGCTGGATGTGGAAGAAGTCAAGGAATAAGCGGAAGAAGCCGCTCGCGGGCAGGCCGAACCCGCACGGAAAGTGCGAGCGGAAGACGACCCGCTCGCCTTGCCGCGGGGCTGGTCTGATTTCCACCGCCGGCGCCAGGCGCACGGCGACCTTGTCGGCCGGCGGCAGCTTCCGCGACCGCCGGAGAACGTTCACTTGTTCCTGCACGACCTCGCTGCCATCCCACTGGCCGTGGTGTCAGGTAGGCGCTGGAGCGGCCATGGCTCGGATGGTTTTTCGTTGTGATTGTGGCAAGAGGAAGCAAGGAAGAAGACGAAGGATGGGGGAGAGAGAGCGCGAGAGCAGAGCCAACCCTCTCCCCCGGCCTATATATAGGCCCCGGCGACGAAGGCGAGGGGGCGGGCGTGGGCTTAACCACCCCACGTCCCGCACGCCCCCCGATTTTCTCGCGCCTAATCCGCGCGCATTTAATGCGCGTGGGAGGGTAATCGATTACCTCTGCCACCGTGGATCCGCGCGGGGTCCGAGGCCCTTGGTGGCGGGCCCCGGCCCACTGTTATGTCCTGTTGCGCGCGTGGGCTGGCGGGCCGACGCGACTGGGCGGTGACGCATGGGCGCTACCAACGGTCCGCGGGTCCGTTCGCCTGCCCGCTGACCAGGCGGTGCCTTCTCGCCGAAGATTCCAAGACGGCGATACGGCTGCCAGAGGCCGGCTCCTGCAGAGCAGAGCCGGCTGGCGGTGGAAGGATTCTTTAAGCAGACAAGAGACAGACGATAAGCAAGCCTGAGGGGAGAAGCTGCTAGAACCCCTCAGCATATCATGCATCCGCGTCGGAGTTCCACCAGCTTCGGGGACTACTACCGGAGATATGGACCACAGGTACCCTCTGCGCCTACCCTTGGTATTTTAAGACAAATAACAGCCGCTTGGTCCACCACGGCCGTCTGCTCTTCGAGCCGCCTCCTAGGGTAGCCTGCCCCTGGAGCCGGCTGCCAGCAGGCGGCAGGGACCCAACAGGCGGCAACACCAAGCACCACCAGCTAGCAGACGGCCCCGCACTCCACCCTCAGGGAACACACTGAGGTGAGTCCTGGCGTGGCTGGGGCATGGCTACAGGAGAACATGTCCTTAGAAGATCCATAAGAACGTGGATACAGTGACCCTGTACTTTGGGAAAATCTCCTAAGCGGCGGATCGTTGTAGCCACGAGGCTCGTGACCAAGCAGTGGTCAGAGGAAGCCACGATCCCACTACCCACAACCGGTGGGGCCAGCAGGCGGCTGGCCCCATCGGTCAGCGTTTAAGGTCAAGAGCAAACCGCCTCTAGCAGGCGGCCGGGGGAGATGGCCGTCTGGTAGCAGACGGCATGCCTCGCCCTAGAAGTCCGAGCCTCATCAAGATGACGGGACGGGGCGAGGCGGCAGCGTACGGCGAGGGACGGCGGCACTATAGCCATCTCCTCCCCGACGAGGTTGTCGTCAGCAAAAGCACCCCCATAGTGAAAGGCAATCATGAGGGGCCCGCAGGCGGCGGGCCCTAGCAGACAGGCGGCGAGGCCGGCACCAGAAGACACTGACGGCTGGGGCCGTGCCGTCGAAGTTACCATTGTACCCCTGGGGGGTAGGCCTATATAAACCCCCTAGTGTCCTCCATGTTGAGGGCTGGATAGTCTATGATTAGAAGTTCACAAGACAAGAACCCTAGATAGAGAGGAGAAGTGAGCTAGCCTTGTTCATCTTCTTCCTCTAGACCTCACAGCTCAAGGATCAACCTTGTAGCTACTCTAATGCCATTAGTCATGACGCGGAGCCCCCGCAGAGCAGGACTAGGGGTGTTATCTCCTCGGAGAGCCCCGAACCTGGGTAAGATTCGTAGGCGTCCTAAGTACCGCCTTATCCCGCTTCCCGAGCCCGGCGACGTTCTTTTGACCCCATGCATGATAAGCCATCCTTTGGCATATGTCGTCCCAAAACCCCGACACTGGATTTGTGCATGCACTCCTTACATAATCTCACTATGTTTTATTCCTATGCATATTAGTTATTGTACACAATGGAACTGAACATGTAGAGCAAAAGAGAGGAGCCTTGCGTGGCAATAAAATTTCATGCAGATGTCACTCCATGGTGGGCGCAAAGGCAGCCCCCCTCCACCCATTTCGGATCGTAATCAAGAGGAAGATAACTCCTCAGAGGAGGATTCAGAGACAGATGACCAGTCCTATCCCCCCCC
>LR738712.1:75027941-75064011 GCA_902687465.1 Secale cereale | reverse complement strand
CCCCCCCCCCCCCCCCCGCCGAGGTGCATGCTCTAACTTGGCCGGGTTAGTTTGCTCATATTATGCGTATGGTATCTTGCATTGCTATGTCATTTGCTTAGTTTAGACATGATTTGTGTGAATGCCACCTGTTTAGTGTCTATTTGCCATATATGTGGATTATGCAATGCCATCTTTTTGCAAGACTTTATATATGTGAATTATGTAATGCTATCTTGTTGCAAGGCATTATATATTTGAATTATGCAATGCCATGCTGTTTAACCAAGCGTCATATATGTGAATTATATCATGCCGTCTTTTTTTGTATTTCTGATTGCTTTTGTCGACAATGTTTGTATATTCAACTGCTCTTCTTGTGCATCAGCCATTTGAATTGGTGATGGAGAATTCTGGAGTGAAAACAAGGTCTTCAGAGAAGACAATGCTACCCAGTGAAGCAGATATCTTGCTGGTTACAGATAGCTCTTCAGAGGATGATTCAGAGGAAGATGACCAGTCCTATTATCCCCCTGAGGTGTATTCTCAAACTTGGCAGGGTTATATTACTCATATCATGCATATGTTGTATTGCAATGCTTAGTTTTTACATCATATACACGATATTGACTGCCATCTCCTTAGTTGACACATCATATATGCGATTGCCCTCTGCTCACTTCCTTAGTATATAAATCATATATTCGAATTATATCATGCCATGATGTTTACATAGTCATCATGTATCTGAATTATGGCATGCCAACCCATTTTCTAAAGACATAATATAGTTATATAATCTCATCCTGTTCACATAGTCATCATATTTTGAATTATGTCATTCTATCCGTGAATTATATCATGCCATCATGTTTCCATCGACGGCATGTTTGTGATTTATGGCATGCCAACCACTTTAATAGACACATCATATAGTTATATCATGTCATCATGTTTACATAGTCATCATATTTTGAAGTATGCCATTCTATCCTGTTTAGTTAGCCATCATACATGTGAAATTGTGTCATGCTATCCCGTTTAATTAGCCATCATATATGTGAAATTATGTCCTGCTATTCTATTTGGTTAGACAACATAAATGTGAATTATTTCATACCCTGTTTTTCTTCCCTACTATCCATTGCACCTGTCTATCTTACAATGTCTGTACATTCAATTACTTTTCTTGTTTATCAGCCATTTCAATTGGAGGGGGTGATGGCAGTATCTGTGGGAGTAAAAACACGGTCTTCAGAAAAGATCGTGCTACCCGTCGATGGAGATAGAACCACGGTTGTGCTTGCCCAAGAACTAGCCCCACCACGCATAACCCAGACTCAGACAGATTGTACCCCTACCCAGTTGGACAGAGAACCAGCTACGCCCCTTCTAACCCCAACCCCGGCAGATAGTAACCCAGTTCCCGTTGACACAGCACCGTCTCCACCACAGAGCACCCAAACACGAGCAGTTAGTAAGGCAACTGCAGTGCCCAATGCACGAGGACCACCACTCCGAACCCCAAGTCAATGCTTAAAGCAGAAGAAGGATTGTTCTCAGGTCAGGTTCCGTAGCTATGGTTCATACTACTTTGCTCTTGCATCACTGTATTTACTCATACCAACTAATTTCAAATTTGAAAGATGCAATTGAAACTCCAATGGCGCAACAGGTATGTTTTAAACCCGGTTCTTTAATGTGTTTGCTGTTGTAACTTGCTCTATTTTGATTTCAGTTTCAATTGAATAAATAGTTATGTTCTCATGCCATGCACATTACAAGTGTTGTTATTGTTGTGTAGTTTCCCACACTTATATTCTTTCTATGCTGCTTTGTCTTAAATAGATATGATTCGAACTGTATCTATCTTGATTTGGCAACATAAACTAGAATGATATAGACCATACAGTGACCATACTACATAGATACATGTTATCTTGTCCACCATACTACTGAACTGGTTAACCAAAATGAGTTTCATATACTACGTTGTAAATCTATGATGTGTTTGTTTGTTTCTCCTTTAGAACGCGGATAAAATATTGGAGAAGAGTACCCCGTTATGCAATGGTAAAGGAAGTAATGCAGATCATGTTCAAGATAAATAGACACCCCTGTTGTTCTCCAAGAAAGCTGATAAAAACTATATTGAAGACACTGAGACAACCCCAAAGTCCTGTCTTGATGTAGTGTTCGAGCTACTGGCTACTACTGCTGGCACCAGCTCTTTGAACTCGCTGCCTGAATCAGTTCGGCTTCTTGAGTCTCAACTTCAAGTTGAAAGACATCGATCAGATGTTAAGCGATAGGAAGCCGGAGGACTAAGGAAGTCCCTGCAGAATTCAGATGCATACTTTCTGGTGCAACAACAAGTGCTGGAGGATTTAAGCGCCAAACAAGAGAAAGTTAATAAGCTTGCTAAGCATCTTGCCAGCATTATGGGTACCAAGGATATTGTTTCTTGAGCTCTTCTGAAGTGGTTTCAGTTTTGGACTTGTTTTGTTGCGACGTTTATATGCTGCTTTGTTCCCTATATTTGCACTGGTGGCGAACTTTGATGCCAGTGGAAGTAATATATGTAATAGTCGTGATAGCCTAGTGTAAGTTGCTTGCCTATTTATTTCCTTATTGTCTTGTTTATTTGTTTTCTTGTAGTCAGTGCAGTTCTTTTTCCACGGTTTGCTAGTGGCCGCAATAGCCTATTTTTTAAAACTAGGCCACATTAACCATGGGCTACAGATTTACTGTAGTTAACATGGGCCTCTTATGGGACGTAGAAACAATGGGCCTTCTATGGGCCGTAGAAAGAACGGGCCTTCTACGGGGCGTAGAAACAATGGGCCTTCTACGGGCCGTAGACACAATGGGCCTTCTACGGGCCGTATGATCGGTTGGCCAAACATGGGCCAATAACAGACCACATTATGGCCGTAAATGGGCTAGAGTTGAAATCGTCCGTTCATGGGCCGACCATAACGGGCCGACCATAATGGGCCGTCGTTAATCGGCTGTATTTGATGACGCTATGAAAACGGGCCAACGTATTAATGGGCCACAAACAGGCCGACTGTAACCACGGGCTGAATTTGGCCCACAAGCAGAAAATGACAGTAACGGGCCTAAAGTAAATGAATGCTGGAAATGAGCCCAAGAATACATGGGCCCTGAGAAGGCCGAAAGATAACATGGGCTGGGAATAGCCCAACGGAATAATGGGCCGTTAATGGGTATAAAGTGAAACATTGTTCAATATGGGCCAGTTTTATCACGAGCCGTTAATGGGCCGAGGGTTACTAAGGACCTCATATGGGCCGAAAGACTACATGGGCCATACATGGACCGGAAGTTAAAATGGGCTGGAATTATATTAGACGACCTAGATGACGCTACTGGGCCTAATTCGGATAGGCCATAAACAGGCCCTGGGTTAGCGGGCTGTAAATGGGCTATATGCGAACATGCCATTAATAGGCTTGCTGTGGGCCGGCCCGTCACCTTTTGACCAAGTCAAACGGGTCGGCCTTTTCACAGGAATGGGCCTTTGTTGGGCACTATTAAATATGGGCTAGTTTTACCACGGGCCGTTAATGGGGCGAGGGTTACTAAGGGCCTCATATGGGCTGAAAGACGTCATGGGCCATACATGGGCGAGAAGTTAAAATGGGCTGGAATTATACTAGACGGCCCAGATGAAGCTACTGGGCCTAATTCGGATAGGCCGTAAACGGGCCCTGGGTTAGCGGGCTGTAAATGGGCTATATGCGAACAGGCCGTTAACTGGCTTACCGTGGCCTGGCCCGCCACCTTTTGACCAAGTCAAATGGGCCGGCCTTTTCACAGGAATGGGCCTCTGTTGGGCCGTGCCACGTGTCGACGTATCATGGGCGCTTTGTGTCCAATGAGTGGATGACATCTGTCCCAACGGTGAGCCGACACGTGTTTCCTACAGCCAATGATGATTTTACACATGGAAAATCCCCATTGGTCGGGGTTGTTAACGGGTTATCGGATCCAAAACCGGTCCCGATAGCTTAACGGCGTTCCGTTATGTTGGATGCCACGTGTTGGTCACCCTTGACGAAAGCACTTCTGTGACGCGTGATTTATCGTCATGGAAGCGGACACTTCCATGATGATACTTTTGGTAATGTCATGGAACACTTCTAAGACAACACAGGTATGACTATCTTGATTCTGTCATAAAATCGTCATGGATGTACATGCATGACAGAAAACGTGACCTACTGTCACAAACACGTATCATCACGGAAGTGTATTTTTTTGTAGTTATTGTCCTTGTCCATGAGGGCGAGCCGACGCGAGCTGAGCGGTGGAGAGCGGAGAGCAGAGGCGCGGTGGAGGAGCGGAGGGAGAAGAAGCAGAGATTGGGCGCACAGTGCCTTCGCCTCGGCTACGGTGCTTATTTAGAGCACGATGGTCGAGTGACTGACCGGTGGACCCAATATGTGGCAAAAAAGGCGGCGCGGGAATCAAGGCGCCCGTGCATATCCGATCCGATTACTGCAGCACGCCCCGTCCCGCGCGCTTCCCCGAAATTCAAATCCCGCAAAATCCGGAGGCCAGAGAACAACCAATCGTGCCAAAAGTTGTGCGCCCCGCTGACGATCGGCGCTGTGCGCAAAAGTTCACTCGACGGATTACACATGCAAGTTCACTCGACAACTTTTGAATCGATTAAGGTGACTGAGCCGAGGTTGAAGGGTCAGCCCGATCCGCGGATTCAAGAGAAATTCCCCAGGGACATCGAACTTGGACCAGGACCGACCTCAACCCTCCTCTCCATTCAGATCTCAATCCATTCGGGGGCTACTTACGATGCCACAGACTTCGGGTGGGGTCACATGCCTGACCTAGATACCCCTCCCAAGGTCACTACCCAGAAGCTCAAGAGACAATTCGAAGACGACAGAAATAGTCGACTGTTCACTCGACTACTTTTTCCAACTGCACTCGAAAGAGCAAGGACATTCGACCGTACAAAATCTAGTCGACCCACGAAGGTCAAAGGTCCCTCAAGATCAACAACGACCGTGCATTCAATATGTATTAACAACGACCTTTACTATCCTTTATTACAGGCGTTATCAGTAACGTCATGCCTTAATGAACATTGAACCCTTTGTAACATGGGGATGGCTGGGGTCCTGGCGCACTCTATATAAGCCACCCCCTCCTCCGGTACAAGGGTTCGCACCCCCTGTAACTCACACACACATATACATTTTAGTCGACCACCTCTGGGCACCGAGACGTAGGGCTTTTACTTCCTCTAAGAAGGGCCTGAACTCGTAAACACCTCGTGTACAATCTCACCGTAGCTAGGACCTTGCCTCCTCTTACGTACCCCCTACTCTTACTGCCAGACTTAGAACCACGACAACAGCCCTAGGGGAGTTTTGTTTAGTTATTATGATTTGAGCATGGGACTGGACATCCCGATTACCAGCCATTTTCTCATGAATGATGAGCGGAGTCCACTCATCGTGAGAATAACCCACCTATCATGGAAGATATAGACAACCCTAGTTGATACATGAGATGTTCGAGCATACAAAACATAATTTCAGTTGAAAGTTTGGAGTTTGGCACATACAAATTTACTTCGAATGGCAGGTAGATACCACATATAGGAAGGTATGGTGGACTCGTATGGAATAACTTTGGGGGTTTATGGAAGTGGATGCACAAGCATTATTCCCGCTTAGTACATGTGAAGGCTAGAAAGAGACTAGGAAGCGACTAGCTAGAGAGCGACAACAGTCATGAGCATGCATTAAAATTAATCAACAATGAATGCAAGCATGAGTAGGATATAAATCACCATGAACATAAATATCGTGGAGGCTATGTTGATTTTGTTTCAACTACATGCGTGAACATGTGCCAAGTCAGACCACTTGAATCATTCAAAGGAGGATACGACCCTATCATACCACATCACAACCATTTTAATATCATGTTGGCACGCAAGATAGACCATTATAATCTCTTAGCTAATTAAGCATGGCATGAGCAGCTATGATCTCTAATTGTCATTACAAGCATGTTTCATTCATAATAGGATGAATCGGTAACGATGAACTATCATATTTACAAAAATAAGAGAGGTCGAGTTCATACCATTTTTTCTCATCTCGATCAATTCATCGTATATCATCATTATTGCCTTTCACTCGCACGATCGAACGGTGTGGATAATAATAATAGTGCACGTTGATGACCCACAACCGTAAGGGATCTATTGCAGCATTTTCGATAAGTAAGTGTGTCGAACCCAACGAGGAGCAGAAGGTATTGATAAGCGATTCTGAGCAAGAAATTACTGCAAGCACTGAAAGATAACTTTTTAGGGGTTTTCTCGATATAAGCAACAGGAAAGTAAAAGCTAGCAATGTAAAAGGCACTGAGAGTATCAAGTGGCCCAATCCTTTCTTAGCAAAGGAGAGGCCTAGCAACTGAACTTATAAAGACTAAAGCGTTCTTGAGGACACACGGGAGAAGTAGTCATGTGCTTTCGCCATATTCCGTATCGATACTATGTTATGTGTTGATAAGTGTTGAGTGGGTTGATCTATGCTAGTACACTCTCTAGACTAAGATGAGTGCACTCTTATGATTAAACACCTTGCAAGCATCCGCAAATACAAGATAGAATTTAAGGCAAAAGCCTAACCATAGCAATACGATCGAGGATCCATTATTCCCTTATGCAAAAGCGTGCGAACTGGGGTTCAGGTTTCTGTCACTCCGGCAACCCACCGTAAGCATTCTTTGTACACAACGTATTCTCCTAGGTCCTTAATAAGGCGAAGTGTTGAGTGTTCGACTCACACAACACCACTAGTAGAATGACAACACAACTTAAGTATCAAACAACACATATTACTTCAACATCATATGACTACTAACAACAAGACTTTCCCCATGTCCTCAAGAACTAAAGTAACTACTCATGAGACATAAAAGAGATCATGATCAGTGGAGATAAATGGGTGATAAACAATCTGGACATAATAATATTTCTCCAACAAAACTCAATAGCATTCACCACAAAGTAGTAATCAACACCGATGGAGTAGAGAGGATAGATAGTACGAGTTACAACACAAGTTGCAATTGCGAGATGAGATTTGGATGGTGATGGAGATGGTGCTGGTGTTGGGGATTATGTTGATGATGATTTCGATGATGCCCGTGACGATGGTGATGACGATGGCGACGATCTCCCCTTCCGGGAGGTGATCTCCCCGGCGGAATCTACCCACCGGAGATGGCTTTTTCTTCTCTGTAGGTTTCCGCCACGGAGCGGCGGCAGAACTCCGTAAAAACTCCCGTCTTTAGGGTTTTTGGATAACGGAGAGTATATATGCAAAAGGGGGCGACCAGAGGTGGGCCAGGGGCTCCAGGCGCCCCCCCCGGTGCGGCCAGGGGGGGCGCCCCCAGGGCGCATGGGCCCCCTGTGGGCCCCCTCCGGTTGCCCTTTCGCATGTCTTCGTGATTCGTCTGAAAAATATCTCCCATCAATTTTCAGGTAATTTGGAGGTATTCTTCTTCAGCAACTCAGCGTCCACTTTTTACCGCTGAATCCTGCGTCTGCTGCTTCGGCATCGGAAAGTTGCAAACTGTGTAAAGTAGACCAAAACAACATAAGAACATCATCGTAACGTGTAATATATCTATGAATAAGGATAAATTATGATACAAAATAGTGATGCATTTTGGACGTATCACACGTGCATTGGACTAAGCTGGAATCTGCAAGCATTTAATACAAGAGAGAAGACAAAGTAATATGGCTCAAGGTTAAATAAATAGTAATGCATATAAGAGCCACTAAACATTTTCATCATGGTCTTCTCCTATTGTCCCCCAAAGAAAAGCAAAGAAACTATTTACACGGGAAAGCTCCCAACAAGCAAAAAGAAGAACGAGAAATCTTTTTGGGTTTTCTTTTAATTACTACTACTACAGGCATGAAAAGTAAACTAGCTAAAAAGCTGTAACTATTTTTTTGTTTTTCTTAAGGTTTTTCTAACACACAAGAAAAAGATTAAGAAAAGAATTGAAACTAGCATGGATAGTACAATGAAAGAGTGTGAGCACCGACAATTAGATAAGTGTGTGAACATGAATGTAATGTCGGTGAGAGATACGTACTCCCCCAAGCTTAGGCTTTTGTCCTAAGTTGGTCTATGGCCATGGGTCAAAGCTACTTTCTCCCGTGTACGGAGAAGCGTCCTCTGGGTGCCACTGGTTGGCAATCTCATCCGGATCCCACTGATAAACCGACTACCAGTAAGGGTCAAGTGGTGGCTCTAGCTCCGGCTTAGAAGCTTGTGCCTGGCTCCAGTACTTATAGACGACATCTGGCAAAACGAGGCACTTGCCTGAAAACAGATCAAACAGAGATGGTGCAGGCAAGGTAATAATCTCACACTATTTTTCATCAAACCTCAATTTATACTTAAGTGACTTCTTCTTGTCTTTAATAATAAAATCATGTGCTATCATACCCTTATAATCTAGAAACACCGGGGTCAGCAACTTTTCTTCCTTCTCTTGATGCCTAATTAGGTATTCTAAAGTGTTCATCAAGGCGTGAAATAGAGATGCCCCCAAAGATAGGACCCTTTGTACGGTTCATGCTCAATCATTTAGCAACAACAACACCAAAGCTAAAACTTGTGTCTCAAAACAAAGCATGGTGCAAAATGACAATATCAGGGGCACTAAGATTCCCACTGTTCCCGCGACTAATTAAACATCTACTAGCAAATATGGCAAAGTAGCATAGAACAGGAAAATGTATACTAGTAAGTCTTGCCCCTGAAACTTGCCTCGTTTCCCCTACAGCTATCATATCAATAAACCCCTCAACATATTTACGATGTGGTTCCTCAAAACTACCAGCAAAGGGTATCTTACATACTTGACAAAATTCATAAAGCGACATCTCCTTAACCTCATCATATAAACGAAACTCCACTGAAGGTGGTGATTTCTCAGCACGAAAATGAAAGTTTTGCGTGAAAATATTAGTGAGCAAGAGATACTGTTCACGCTGGTCGTAGAGGAAGTCGGTGAGATCTGCATTCTCCACCAAATAATAAAAGTCTTTATAAATCCCGGCAGCTTCCAAAAACTCATTGCAAGGCCATTCACACGGCCGAACTTCCGCAGTGCGAGGAAGATTATATTTGGGCTTCTTATTCTCTTCCTTCTGCTTATCCTTTGAACTTTGGCTGGAAGAGCCTCTCAACAATCTCCTCATCATTTTCCTCCTCTGAAAATTTCTGAAATTTTTAGAGAATCAAAATAAAATTGAACCAAACTCAACAAGATTGATAGCAACTACTCCTACAAGTGCCTAGAGACTATATCATGCATTAGAACTACTTGTAACCACATAAATTTGACATGCAAGCTCAAGAACATGGTGACCTAAGCAGAAATTTTTTGCAATAAATAAAGCACTAGAACAAAAACTAATTGGACCAATGGAGGAGTCACATACCAAGGAACAATCTCCCCAAACAGTTTTGTGAATGGAGCTTTGAGCAAGGAGATCGAAAATGGCAGCAGGATGAGCTAGAACTCGTGCTTGAGCTGGATAGTGATTTTTTTGGGAGGAAGAAAGAGTGTGTGGGTGCAGGAATAAGTGGAGGGGGGCCACGTGGGGCCCACGAGGCAGGGGACGCGCCCTGGACCCTCGTGGCCAGGTGCTGGCTCCGCCTGGTGTGTTCTCGGTGCCAAATGTTCTAGAAAAAAATCATATTTCATTTTCGGGGCATTTGGAGAACTTTTATTTTCGGGGTAATTTTTTTATTGCACAGATAACTCTAGAAACAGACAGAAAATACTATTTTTGATTTATTTAATCTAATTAACAGAAAGTAAAAGGAGGGTAGAGCAGGTTGTGCTATCTAGATTCACCCATCTCATGCTCATCAAAAGGAATCCATTAACAAGGTCGACCAGGTCTTGTTAATAAACTCTTTCCGAATAACATGAACCCGGAGAATTTTCGAATAACACTAGGTTACCTCAATGGGGATATGCATGTCCCCAATAATAAGAATATCATATGTCTTCTTGACAGTTTGAAGAGGAAATTCAAAACCTCCAATAGTAATAATTTAAATTTTTCCAATAGAATTGACAATGTGGACCTGAGGTTGTTTCCTCGGAAAGTGTACCGTATGCTCATTACCATTGATATGAAAAGTGACATTGCCTTTGTTGCAATCAATAACAGCCCCTGCAGTATTTAAAAAGGGTCTACCATGGATAATAGACATACTATCGTCCTCGGGAATATCCAGGATAACAAAGTCCGTTAAAATAGTAACATTTGCAACTACAACAAGCACATCCTCACAAATACCGACGGGTATAGCAGTTGATTTATCGGCCATTTTCAAAGATATTTCAGTAGGGGTCAACTTACTCAATTCAAGTCTACGATATAAAGAGAGAGGCATAACACTAACACCGGCTCCAAGATCACTTAAAGCAGTCTTAACATAGTTTCTTTTGATGGAGCGAGGTATAGTAGGTACTCCTGGATCTCCTAGTTTCTTAGGTATTCCACCCTTAAAAGTGTAATTGGCAAGCATGGTGGAAATTTCAACTTCACGTATCTTTCTTTTATTGGTAATAATATCCTTCATGTACTTAGCATAAGGATTTATTTTAAGCATATCAGTCAAACGCATATGCAAAAAGATAGGTCTAATCATTTGAGCAAAGCGCTCAAAATCCTCATCATCCTTTTTCTTGGATGATTTAGGAGGAAAAGGCATGGGTTTCTGAACCCATGGTTCTCTTTCCTTGCCGTGCTTCCTAGCAACAAAGTCTCTCTTATCATAACGTTAATTCTTTGATTGTGGGTTATCAAGATCAACAACAGGTTCCATCTCTACATCATTATCATTGCTAGGTTGAGCATCATCATGAACATCATCATTATCATTATCACTAGGTTCATGTTCATTACCAGATTGTGTCTCAGCATCAGAAACAGAGATATCATTGGGATTCTCAGGTTTGTCAGCTACAGGTTCACTAGAAGCATGCAAAGTCCTATCATTTTTCTTTTTCTTCTTCTTAGAAGAACTAGGTGACATCTAAATTAGGTCTCTGAGAATCTTGCTCAATTCTCTTAGGATGGCCTTCAGGATACAGAGGTTCATGAGTCATTTTACCACCTCTAGTCATAATTCTAACAACATTATCATTTCTCTTACTATTTAATTCATTGAGCAAATCATTTTGTGCTTTAAGTACTTGTTCTACTTGAATGGTAACCATAGAAGCATGTTTACTAATGAGTTTCAATTCACCATTAACTCTAGATATATAATCACTCAAGCGTTCAATCGTATAAGCATTACGTTGCAATTGTCTACCAACATAAGCATTGAAGTTTTCTTGCTTCACAATAAAACTGTCAAACTCATCTAAGCATTGGCTAGCAGACTTATAACGAAGAATATCACCTTCATCAAATCTATAAAGAGAATTTACCTTTACTACCTGTGTCGGGTTATCAAGACCATGTATTTCTTCAATAGGCGGTAAATTCTTAACATCTTCAGCTTTAATACCTTTTTCTTTCATAGATTTCTTTGCCTCCTGCATATCTTCAGGACTGAGAAATAGAACACCCCTTTTCTTCGGAGTTGGCTTAGGGGCTGATTCAGGAAGTGCCCAATTATTTTCATTAGTCAACATATTATTCAATAGTAATTCAGCTTGATCAACTGTTCTTTCCCTAAAAACACAACCAACACAACTATCCAGGTGGTCTCTAGAGGCATCGGTTAGTCCATTATAAAAGACATCAAGTATTTCATTCCTCTGAAGAGGATGATCAGGGAAAGCATTAAGTACTTGGAGAAGCCTCCCCCAAGCTTGTGGGAGACTCTCTTCTTCAATTTGCACGAAATTATATATTTCCCGTAAGGCAGCTTGTTTCTTATGAGCAGGAAAATATTTAGCACATAAGTAATAAATCATATCCTGGGGACTACGCACACAATTAGGATCAAGAGAATTAAACCATGTCTTAGCATCACCCTTTAACGAGAACGGAAATAACTTAGGATATAGTAATAACGAATCTTTTCCTCGTTGGTGAACAGGGTGGCTATATCATTCAACTTAGTAAGATGTGCCACAACAGTTTCAGATTCATAGCCATGGAAAGGATCAGATTCAACCAAAGTAATTAACTCAGGATCAACAGAGAAATCATAATCCTTATCAGTAACAAATATAGGTGAAGTAGCAAAAGCAGGGTCATATTTCATTCTAGCATTCAAAGACTTTTCTTTCAGCTTAGCTAATAATTTCATAAGATCATATCTATCATTGCAAGTAAGAAAGACTCTAGCAGTTTCTTCATCCATAACATAACCCTTAGGAATAACATGCAATTCATATCTAGGGGGAGAATCTTCATCATCACTGTCATCAATATTGTCAGTTTTAATATTTGCATTCTCCCTAACCTTAGCAATTTGTTCATCTAGAAATTCACCTAGTGGCACAGTATTGCAATTATGAATTTCTGCATAAGAATTTGCACAAACGAGAGTAATTGTTCTCGAAGAAAATAAAAATGTATCAATAGAAACTTGACAGGATGGATTTCACCTTATATGTTTCATCAAGAATCATCAGCCGTAGGGTTGCAGCCACGATGACAGAGGTGGCGGCTTAAAACGCGGACCGGGTGACTCAGGAATGATCCTCTGATGACCCTCAACCGTAAAGGATCTGTTGCACCGTTTTCGATAAGTAAGAGTGTCGAACCCAACGAGGAGCAGAAGGTATTGACAAGCGATTCTGAGCAAGAAATTACTGCAAGCACTGAAAGATAACATTTAGGGGTTTTCTCGATATAAGCAACAGGAATGTAAAGGTACTGAGAGTAACAAGTGGCCCAATCCTTTCTTAGCAAAGGAGAGGCCTAGCAACTGAACTTATAAAGACTAAAGCGTTCTTGAGGACACACGGGAGAGGTAGTCATGTGCTTTCGCCATATTTCGTATCGATACTATGTTATGTGTTGGTAAGTGTTGGTGGGTGGATCTATGCTAGTGCACTCTCTAGACTAAGATGAATGCACTCTTATGATTAAACACCTTGCAAGCATCCGCAAATACAAGATAGAATTTAAGGCAAAAGCCTAACCATAGCAATACGATCGAGGATCCATTATTCCCTTATGCAAAAGCGTGCGAACTGGGGTTCAGGTTTCTGTCACTCCAGCAACCCACCATAAGCATTCTTTATACACAATGTATTCCCCTAGGTCCTTAATAAGGCGAAGTGTTGGGTGTTCGACTCACACAACACAACTAGTAGAATGACAACGCAACTTAAGTATCAAACAACACATATTACTTCAACAGCATATGACTACTAACAACAAGACTTTCCCCATGTGAAAGTGCAACTAATCCCCGGGTGGTTTTGGCAATTAATAACAACATATATATCATTGAACTAATAGCTACTTGAGAATCATTTCAGAGAAGTTCAGTGATATGGGTATGGCAATGACTGAAGAAGTGGACCCCTCAAAATGCTAAGGCAAGCATTGGCAAAAGCTCAAGACTCCATTTTTGGTTTAGTGATCCAAGATCACATTGAGTCCATAGGAAAAGCCAATACTATTAAAAGGGGATGAGGTTGTGTTGATGATCTGGTTGCTCAAGTGCTTAGTGATATATCTCCTTTAACTATCAGCAACTTTCACTACTAAACACACTCATAAGTAATCTCGGACCAACCGATTTTCCAAACTCAGTCCCACCGAGATGAACCACCTCAGCCATAAGCCAAACCCTAGAAAAATCGGTCAATCCGAGTTTGAGATCGGTCTCACCGAAACACGGGTTGCCAAGCTTCTGTAACCGTTTGTCCTCAAATCGGAATAACCGAGTTGATGATTTCGGTCTCACTGAAACTGGCAAGTTCCTATCTTTACTCAAATCGGACAAACCGAGATGGTATTTTCGGTCCCACCGAAAACCCCAACGTTCACTATATTTGAACTTTCGGTCAGACCGAGTTGTCCACTTCGGTCTCACCGAGATTGGTCAATTATGTGTGTAATGGTTCGATTTTGTGTGGAGGCTATATATACCCCTCCACCCCCTCTTCATTCATGGAGAGAGCCATCAAAAAGAACTACCACTCCTACCTTACACTTTCTGAGAAGAGAACTACCTACCCTTGTGTTGAGATCAAGTTGCTCCATTCCTACCATATGAAACTTGATTTCTAACCTTCCCAAGTTGCTTTCCACTCAATCCTTTCTTCCACCACAGCCATATCAGTGAGGAGAGTTGAGTGTTGGGGAGATTATCATTTGAAGCACAAGAGCAAGGAGTTCATCATCATCTACAACATCTATTACCTTTTGGAGGGTGGTGCCTCCTAGATTGGTTAGGTGTCGCTTGGGAGCCTCCGTCATCGAGATGTGGAGTTGAACCAAGAAGTTTGTAAGGGCAAGGAGATCGCCTACTTCGTGAAGATCTACCCCGAGTAAGGCTAGCCCTCCGTGGGCGTAGGCCATGATGGAATAGACAAGGTTGCTTCTTCGTGGACCCTTCGTGGGTGGAGCCCTCCGTGGACTCGCGCAGTCGTTACCCTCCGTGGGTTGAAGTCTCCATCAACGTGGATGTACGATAGCACTACCTATCGGAACCACGGGAAAAATCATTGCGTCTCCAAATTGCGTTTGATCTTCTCCACCTCTCTTTACTACATGTGCAATTTACTTTCCGCTGCTTATACTCTAGAATTGCATGTGTAGGGTGATGCTTGTCTTGATCATAATTGTGAATCTGCCAAAAACTGTTCATGATCAAAAGGCAGAATTTTTATATTTACAAGTAGTCTAATCACCCCCCCCTCTAGACATACTTTCGATCCTACAAGTGGTATCAGAGCTTTGGTCTCCATTGTTTTGGTTTCCATTGCATTGGACTCCATAAGCTTGGTTTCACAACCTAGGAGAGTATGGCGTCTAGTGAGGGTAATTATCGTAGAGGTCCTTACTTTGATGGTACAAATTTTGCTAGTTGGAAACATAAAATGAAAATGCATATTCTTGGTCATAACCCAGCCGCATAGGGCATTATTTGTGTTGGTATGCAAGGTGAATTCTTCGAGGAAGGAAAAGTTCCAGATCGCGAAGCTACACCGGAAGAGTTGCGGATGTTGCAAAACAATGCTCAAGCTTGTGACATTCTCTTCAATGCTTTGTGTCCCGAGGAGTTCAACAAAATCAGCCGTCTTGAGAATGCTAAAGAGATTTGGGATACTTTGGTTGAAATGCACGAAGGTACCGAGTCTGTGAAGGAATCAAAGCTAGATATTCTTCAAGGTCAACTTGACAAGTTCAAGATGAAGGATGGTGAAGGAGTCGCTGAAATGTACTCTAGGCTTGCTCTCATCACAAATGAGATTGCCGGCTTAGGAAGCGAAGAAATGACCGACCGATTCATCATTAAGAAGATTCTCAGAGCATTGGATGGAAAGTATGACACCGTGTGCACTTTGATCCAAATGATGCCAAACTACAAGACTCTCAAGCCAACAGAAGTCATTGGAAGAATTGTTGCTCATGAGATGACACTTAAGGATAAGGAAGAGCTTCACAACAAGTCAAGTGGTGCTTACAAAGCTACAAGTGATGCTCCTACAACCTCAAGTGACAAGTTAGTTTCCAATGAAGAGATAAGCCTAATGGTTAAGAACTTCAACAAATTCTTCAAGTATAGAGGCAAAGAGAGAAGCTCAAAGTCTAGATCATATGATGAAAAGAGATCTTCTAGTCGTGATCGAAACTGCTACAATTGTGGAAGACCCGGACACTTCTCAAATGAGTGTACGGCTCCCCACAAGAGAAGAGAAGAATCTCCAAGAAGAAGATCAAGAGATGAGTCACCTCGGAAAGAGAGAAGGAGTAGAGATGATCGTTATGAACGAAGACCCTCTCGGAGAAGCAAGGATTCGGAGAGGAAATACAAGTCATCAAGGAGCTACACAAGAAGAAGACATCAAGCTCATGTAGGTGAATGGGTCTCCGGCTCCGACTCCGACAATCAATCCGATGGAAGCTATCACTCCGACTCCGACTACAGTCAAGATGAAGGTGTTGCCGGTCTTGCACTCGTATCCTCCAACTCCAACTCCTACGACTTATTTGATTCACCAAATGAGGGAATTGGAAGATGCTTCATGGCTAAAGGCCCCAAGGTAACACACCCTGAATTCATTGACTTCAATAGTGATGAGGATGACTTGCTTGGTGAAGATGAGCTCTTGCATGATAAATCTAGTGAGCCTAGTAACGATGAAAATGCTAGTAGTCTTTATAGTCGAGAAGAGTCGAATGACAATGCTATGAAGGAGATTGAGCGTCTAACTAAAGAACTAAAAACTCTTAAGTTAGCTCATGAAACAACTCAAGAAGATCATAGAGAGCTCCTAAGATCTCATGAGAAGCTACGCTTCGAGAAGCTCACTCTAGAGCAAGAACATGAGTTTCTAAAAGCGATCAATGACGATCTTCGAAAGAAGAGTTCTTCATATCTTGCCAAACGACTTCTCTTGTCTAATTTCTTGCCACCTATTAAGACTAAGCATGACAAGCATAAGAAAAATTCTTCCTCTAGTAGTAACAATAACCATGTTAAATCTAATGTTGTTACTTCTAGTAGTTCTCTTGATTCCACTAACAATGTTTCAAGCCAAGTTACACTTGAGCAAGAGAATAGCTTATTGAAGGAAATCATAGAGAAAGGTGTCTACAAGAGTCTTGCCGGAAGCAAGAACTTTGAGGAAATTGTGCGCAAACAAGGAAGGCACCGGAAGAATCAAGGAATTGGTTTTGAGCGAAAGTTCAACGCCGAAGGTGTTGAGTGGGAAGAAGGTCAATACCCTACTCCACAGTTTGTCTCTCAAAAGGAGAAGTATGATCCTACTTCTTCCAATGTGGAACAAGCTCAAGATGACCTTCCACCACAAGACCACAAGCTAAAGGCCAAGGACAAGCTTCAAGAGGAGATTGATGCATTCATTGAAGCACCTCAAGCCATGGTCAAGTGGGTTCCCAAGGACACATCAAGTTCTACTTCGTCAAGCTCAACTACAACCCCAAGGATTCCCATCAAGATGATGTGGATCCCGAAGAAGAAGAACTAGAAGGTTCTTGAGGGTGACTCCGCCAACATACTTCACTCACATTCATTTTGGCAACTTGTGCAATCAACTTCCACATCATGCACTAGTTCATGGAGTCACAAACCCTCTTGTTGGTAAGTCAAGGGACAAGGTAATCATTGCTTTCATGGACATCATCTTTTGTGAACTTCAATCTATGTCTATGGATACCCTTGTTTGTTCCTTGTGGGACTAACCCATGTAGGTATTGAAAGTGCCCTAATCCAAAGGATAGCTCCCAACTCTTGATGATCTACATCAACATTGAGCATCCACATCTTCAACATCTACATGAAGTCTTCTACGACAACCCAAGGTTAGTTTGACCCTTTAAAAGGGGTTCTCACATCTAGCGGGAGCATTACTCTAAAAACTGAGCTAAAGCATCTCCAAATGATGTGAACACATCAATGCTTTATGTAAAAGTGGTAACCCCACTTGTGCTTAAACGATGAGTATGACCTATGATCAAATGTTCTCATTTGGCTCCTAAGTCAAAATACTCATATAAAGATGACCTAGTCATCGACAAATTGTGTGCTAGTAGCTAGAGTTTTTGTTGTGCATGTTTGACACATATTTCATTTGCTATCTTATTGTGTGAGCATGTTGAATGCATGATTTTATCCATTCGAGGACATCCATTTGTTGTTTTGGTTGTTTCGATTTTCTGGCCAAATGGATGGACAAGAATGCCTAAGTACCTCCCCTAGCTATCTATGCTTTCTTGTCTCAAATTCTATTCATGCTCATATCACAAACTTTGAACAAGTCATTTTCGGACCCTCCGAGTGAGGAGTACTCGGAGCCACCGATCCGTCTAAGGCTGACTTCCAAAACCTTCTAAGTAAATTTCGGACAGACCAACTTCTCCCACTCGGTCAAACCGAAATCACTTAGACTGATCTAGGTTTCATCTCGGTGAAACCGAGTTCTCAATCTCGGCGTGACCGATATGCGTAACTGCATAGTAGTTATCCATCTCGGTGTCACCGAGTTTTTCAACTCGGTCCCACCGACAGCAAGGGGATATAAATACTGAGGGCAGCGTGCGATTATTCCTTCAAACGTTTTCGCCCCCAAGTCCCCTGCTGCCGTCGCCCTGATCTCCGGATCATCGCCGTCGTCGCCTGTGCGCCCTCGCCGCAGGTCTCCGCCGCCGTCAACGGTCTTCTCCTCCGCGCCGTTGCCGTCGTAGAGGGACTCCACCAAGTTAGGGTGAGTCTCGATCCCTCTCGTGCTCCCCATCTGATTCATTGCACGATTGGTTTGCCCTACATCTGGCCACGATTGAAAATTCCTTAACACCAGATCGGTTCTAGTTTCGAGTAAAATTCTTAGGTTTAGGTTTCCACGGAACACATCTCGGTGAAACCGGTTTTAAATTTTCGGTGTGACCGATTCGGCCTCTGGCCATTGCACTGCACTTTCGGTCTAACCGAGTTGTGCAAATCGGTGTGACCGAAGTAGAGTTTTAGTGAAACCCTAGTTTATCGGCAGAACCGAAACCCATTTCGGTCCAACCGAAAGTGGTGTGTAAGTTTATGTTATACACTTCGGATTCACCGAAACTAAAAATCGGTCTGACCGAAATGCATTCTGTGAAAACTTAAAACTAAGATTTGAACTCATTTTGTTTGCAAAAACTTCTGCAGTTTGTGATAACTCTTCTACTCTGCCTATACCTTATCTATTCACAGGTTGTCAGCTATGTCAGATGCCAGTGACAGCCAGAACAGGTCAGAGTCACCTTTTGCAGAGATTCCTGAGGCAGATACTAGTCCTGAGGCTAGTAGCCCTATTGATGATGGTGAGAGGAGTACACCTAGTGGCTTGCCTCCTGCAGCCACCAGAACCAGAAAGGAGAGGTACTCAGATGATGAAGATTCTGATTTTGTAGCTGAGGAAGAAGTGTCCTCCAAGCCTAAGAGAAAAGTTGTTGCCAAAGAGCACCAAGGGCATCAGTCAAAGAAAGGCACCAGCAAGGTCAAGCAATCAGCTGTTGCCAAGAAGCTGAACTTGGGAGAGCCAGCCCCAAGCAAAGTGAAGAAAACTTCCAAGAGGAAGAGAGTTGTGTATGCTGAACCTCATGCAGATGCAGCAGTTGAAGAAGAAGAAGATGCACCCCAGCCTCCTCCTCAGAAGGCTAAGCTCATGGGTGATGCTATTAGGGCTGGAGCCACTTCAAAGCCCAAGAAGCCTGCTCAAGCCAAGGCAGCTCCAGCAAAGCCTACTGCCAAGCCCAAGAGGACTACCAGGAACATTCCAGCCTCTGAGAAGAACAAGGGTGATGTGCCACCGTCTGAGTCTGAAGAAGAACATGTGTTGCTGAAACTCCGTCCAAAACTGCCACTCCACAACGATGCTCATCCTCAAGCCGAGGATATGAAGGCAAGGAAAGATAGAGGTCTCAGGCTATGGAGACAGTCTGATCCATATGCCGTGAGGAGAAGGACTGCTGTGGACCCCAGATTCCACACCAGAGAGCAGCAGGACTTCTATGAGACTGTGTTGATGGACAAGAAGCCTATTGTTGCAGATACCAGATACGTTGACTGGAAGTACATTGACAGTGAAGAGCACCAAGACTTCTTTCCCCATGTGCATGAGAGCTTCACTGCATGTGGAGTTGATGAGTTTGTGGGTCAGAAACTGACAGATTGGAACGATGAGATGATTATGCAGTTCTATGCCACAGCCCACTTCTATCCTGATGGGAAGATCACCTGGATGACTGAAGGTCAAAGGTTTTCTTCTTCTGTTGAAGAATGGGCAGAACTTCTGAATGCTCCAGTGCAAAGAGAGGATGACATTGATGTCTATGGGATTCCTAAGAAGAACCATGATTCCATGAAGAACATGTACAAGGAGATCCCCGCAGCAGATTTGGAAGGTTGGAAGCTTGGCTCAGTGTACTATCTCCAGGCAGGTCTACCTACCACTAACACTATTTTGAGGCATACCTTGATGCCCAAGTCTGGAGACCATCGCATGATCAGAGGCTATTCAATCAACATGTTGCACATAGTTGATGAGAAGGCACCTTTCAAGGTGATGGACTTAATGGTAGAGACCATTAAGAGGACTACAGCTGACCAGAAGAGGTCATGTGGATTTGCCCCGCAGATTCAGATGCTCATCAATGCCAAGTTTGGCACGGGAAAATTCATGTTGGATAGGAAGCACTTGCCACTGCAGCCAGAGCATGAAGATAATGTTGTTGTGATGGATGAGGAGGATCCAACTTCGGTTGAAGGTCAAGCCAAGATTGAAGCTGCTAGGAAAGCCAAAGCTGATAAAGAGGCAGCAGCAGCAGCAGCAGCTAAACCAAAGAGCTTCGGAGAGCAGATTCTTGAAGCTACCCAGAGGATTGAACAACGCCTGGCCAGCATTGAACAATCTCGGGAGAGCCTAGAGAGGATTGTTGACGACAAGATCCACGCTCTGGACGTGAAGCTGACTGAACTTCAGGTGACCGTCAACAAGCTTGAGGCAGACATGGAGGAAGCAAGGCAGGACAGGGCAGAGCTCATGCAGGATGACCTAGTCCAGGACTCTCATCGCCAGACTGCTCAGGTTCCCAGAGGATCCCGATCAGCAGCTATCCTAGTGACTGACTCCAGGACTACCACTTCAGCACCTCCTACAGCTCCAGCAGTCACTCCAGCCACAGCTCCAGTATCCACTCCTCCAGCGCAGACATCAGCTGAAGTCTTCGCCGATGCCGTCATATCTACTCCGACATCTACCCAGACAGGAGCCGCCAGCAGAGCCCACAGTGACGTTTAGCTCTATGCTTTTTCAAACTTTTTGGTAACTTGTTGCCAAAGGGGGAGAAATTGTATAGATCATAGGGCTTCGAGAGAGAGAGTGCTCTTTCGTTCTTTTGCGGTTTCTTTGAGATACATTTGGTCCTTTTGGTTCTTGAAACTTTCAGTGTGCTTGATACTACGTTTGATGCTACCTTAATGAGTGCTTGGTCATACTATGCTTTAATGTGTGCTTAATGCTTATCTTATACTAGTCCTATCTTGTATGATCATTTACTCATGTCTTGGTGATTAGGTGCATGTTATTCATTCTTATCATTTTGTGCGCTCCACCAAGATGTATGTGACATGGAAGAGTAACCCATGATCCTAATCGATTGTGCATTTGCATTCAAACGCAAATTTTAAATAATGCACAAATTTAGGGGGAGCTCTTGTTTATCACATACTTCTCAAAGCGACGATATTATTCATTGATTATATCATTTGTCGAAGCTTTGATCTATATGTTGTCATCAATTACCAAAAAGGGGGAGATTGAAAGTGCAACTAATCCCCGGGTGGTTTTGGCAATTAATAACAACATATATATCATTGAACTAATAGCTACTTGAGAATCATTTCAGAGAAGTTCAGTGATATGGGTATGGCAATGACTGAAGAAGTGGACCCCTCAAAATGCTAAGGCAAGCATTGGCAAAAGCTCAAGACTCCATTTTTGGTTTAGTGATCCAAGATCACATTGAGTCCATAGGTAAAGCCAATACTATTAAAAGGGGATGAGGTTGTGTTGATGATCTGGTTGCTCAAGTGCTTAGTGATATATCTCCTTTAACTATCAGCAACTTTCACTACTAAACACACTCATAAGTAATCTCGGACCAACCGATTTTCCAAACTCAGTCCCACCGAGATGAACCACCTCAGCCATAAGCCAAACCCTAGAAAAATCGGTCAATCCGAGTTTGAGATCGGTCTCACCGAAACAGGGGCTGCCAAGCTTCTGTAACCGTTTGTCCTCAAATCGGAATAACCGAGTTGATGATTTCGGTCTCACTGAAACTGGCAAGTTCCTATCTTTACTCAAATCGGACAAACCGAGATGGTATTTTCGGTCCCACCGAAAACCCCAACGTTCACTATATTTGAACTTTCGGTCAGACCGAGTTGTCCACTTCGGTCTCACCGAGATTGGTCAATTATGTGTGTAACGGTTGGATTTTGTGTGGAGGCTATATATACCCCTCCACCCCCTCTTCATTCGTGGAGAGATCCATCAGAAAGAACTACCACTCCTACCTTACACTTTCTGAGAAGAGAACTACCTACCCTTGTGTTGAGATCAAGTTGCTCCATTCCTACCATATGAAACTTGATTTCTAACCTTCCCAAGTTGCTTTCCACTCAATCCTTTCTTCCACCACAGCCATATCAGTGAGGAGAGTTGAGTGTTGGGGAGATTATCATTTGAAGCACAAGAGCAAGGAGTTCATCATCATCTACAACATCTATTACCTTTTGGAGGGTGGTGCCTCCTAGATTGGTTAGGTGTCGCTTGGGAGCATCCGTCATCGAGATGTGGAGTTGAACCAAGAAGTTTGTAAGGGCAAGGAGATCGCCTACTTCGTGAAGATCTACCCCGAGTAAGGCTAGCCCTCCGTGGGCGTAGGCCATGATGGAATAGACAAGGTTGCTTCTTCGTGGACCCTTCGTGGGTGGAGCCCTCCGTGGACTCGCGCAGTCGTTACCCTCCGTGGGTTGAAGTCTCCATCAACGTGGATGTACGATAGCACTACCTATCGGAACCACGGGAAAAATCATTGCGTCTCCAAATTGCGTTTGATCTTCTCCACCTCTCTTTACTACATGTGCAATTTACTTTCCGCTGCTTATACTCTAGAATTGCATGTGTAGGGTGATGCTTGTCTTGATCATAATTGTGAATCTGCCAAAAACTGTTCATGATCAAAAGGCAGAATTTTTATATTTACAAGTAGTCTAATCACCCCCCCTCTAGACATACTTTCGATCCTACACCATGTCCTCAAGAACTAAGGTAACTACTCACAAGACATAAAAGAGATCATGTTAGTGGGGATAAATGTGTGATAAACAATCTGGACATAATAATATTTCTCCAACAAAACTCAATAGCATTCACCACAAAGTAGTAATCAACACCGATGGAGTAGAGAGGATAGGTAGTACAAGTTACAACACGAGTTGCGATGGAAAGATGAGATTTGGATGAAGATGGAGATGGTGTTGGTGTTGGGGATGATGTTGATGATGATCTCGATGATGCCCGTGATGATGGTGATGACGATGGCAACGATCTCCCCTTCCGGGAGGTGATCTCCCCGGCGGAATCTGCCCACCGGAGATGCCCTTTTCTTCTCTGTAGGTTTCCGCCTCGAAGCGGCGGCGGAACTCCGTATAAAGTCCCGTGCCTAGGGTTTTCGGGGGACGGAGAACATATATGCAAAAGGGGGCGACCAGAGGTGGGCCAGGGGCTCCAGGCGCCCCCCTGGCGCGGCCAGGGGGGCGCCCCCAGGCCGCCTGGGCACCCTGTGGCCCCCCTCTGACTCCCCTTTTGCGTGTCTTCGTTATTCGTCTGAAAAACACCTCCCGTCAATTTTCAGGTAATTTGGAGGTGTTCTTCTTCAGCAACTCGGTATCCACTTTTTCTTGCTGAATCCTGCGTCTGCTGTTCCGGCACCGGAAAGTTGCAAACTGTGTAAAATAGACCAAAACAACATAAGAACATCATCATAACGTGAAATATATCAATGAATAAAGATGAATTATGATACAAAATAGTGATGCATTTTGGACGTATCAACACCCCCAAGCTTAGACCTCGCTTGTCCCCAAGAGAATATGAACTCGGTAAACCTGTCCACAAGTTTAGAGAGTGAAGTGTCGATAAATAGAATACGGACAAGAAGCATCATAGTCTCTTCACCAACTCAAATATCCTCAGCAGCAATCTTCAACTCATAAGGCTCTTATGAAAGAGTGTTAACACTTATATTCGAAAGTAGGACCAATGGAAACTCATTATATCATGGCAAACATGTCCTTTGGTCAAAGAACAACAAATAATTTTAGCTTTTGCTCTTATATTTGATGGGATTAATTGAAGCTTTTTGGAATAACATGTTAATAAGCAAGAAGTGAAAGTGTTAATACAAAGGAAGATATTTGCCTTAGCTGGGCATGACAAACAACTTACTTATCAAATGATAATGTCAACAAGGTTGTGATATGACAAATCTTAATGCAGCTTTATATGAATGAATCCTTATCAACATCAAACGTCTGCTCTCTTTGAGAAATAGAGGGAAGTAGAAATAACTGACTCAACTTAAAATTAAAAGATAGGCCCTGCTCTAGGGTAGTAGGGAAAACTCATGTGCTATCCTCAAATCAAACATAATGAAAACAAGTTTTTGAGAAGTGCATGATTCGTCAATGAATGCTAATAGGTAACTCAATTACTTCTTGAACTGGACAAGTTTCGAGGAACGGCTCCCGTATGAGGACGATGACATCCTCTTATTCTCCTTTGTTTATCACTGCCAAAGTTTTCTGATTTCTCATGAACAAAGCGTGAAGGAGGGTTTGTTTGTTATATTATTTTTAAGCCGGGCGCACTCAATGCCATTTCCTTTTCGTATTATGGGTTTGCACATTATACATGCAATCCCGGGGTGAAGCTTGTCCAACTCAACAAGACTATGAATTAGATATTACTTCCTCATGAGCTAAAGCAGGGGCACAAAATAAAAGATTTTGAACATTTAAGGATAACACATAAATTATATACTTTAGGAGGTGGTAGTGGAGTACCATGAGTAGGTAGGTATGGTGGACTCATATGGAAGGTATTGGCTTAAGGGTATGGATGCACAAGCAGAATTCCGCTTAGTACAGAGTTAGGCTAGCAAAGGTTTTGAGAGAGCAGATAATTGATGATGACTAAGATGCAAAGTAATATAAAGCATGAACATTGAAATAAGCATAACACATCAAGTTGTCTTCCTTGTCAACATAACACTTCAAGCATAATAACATAAAGGTTTTGGCTATGTTGATACTTTAAGAAAATCATGCTTGTTGTTATGACCAAAGCTATATTTGCCAAGATTAAATAAAGTTTCATAGCCATACCTGACATAAGGTCAATACTCCCCATAAGAATCATCATATAAGGTCGATTGCGTGAAGAGAATACCGAGTGCAGCAAAAAGGAACCGATAAACTTCTCATTAATATTCCATCATAGACGACTCCACACACACGGATACAATTCTTCACCAAGGGGGCGATAGACCTCAATGCACACACCTATCTCATATAATAACCTCCCTAGACATGATACGACTCTACTTGACTTCTAAAAGACAAAAGGTAAAAGATAAAGATACCGGGCACTCCCCCAAGCTTGGAACAAGCCAAGGGACTGCCATTACCACGGAGATTTCACCCATGCTTGTTGGCGTTAATCACGTAGTCCTTGGCGAAACGCTTCCACGGATAGCTTGCTAAAGTCTCTTGTGAGAGGCTCATCTCCTGGATCCTGCATTCAGCACCCAAACCCATGCGTAGAAACCTTAGTTCATACTCACAGTTCTGGTTATGTAAATCATTAATTTGCCCTTGCAGCTCTATAATTCTGTCTTCAGACGCGGCGATTCTTTCCCACATCTCCTTCATCTCCTTCAAAAAGTAGTTCTTCAGCTCGTTGGTGATGTCAAAGTTAGCTTCGACACCACGCTCGGTCATCTTCTTGTTCTTGAAGACTTCTTGCTCCACCTCTTCCAGCCTAGCCTGGACGCTCCCCTCCTTGATAGGTCCCTTCAGATCTTCTTGGTGAAGGATGCCTTCCTTCATCTGAACCACCTGAGGGTGCTTCTTCACCTCAACGAGGTAAGGGTTGATGACGTTGACGACGAACGTGTCCTTGGGGGAACTTGGAGAAGCCATGGCACCTAAATTTAGCTGAAAGATTTCCTGGCAGAAACAGATCGAAGAGAAAACACGCGAAATCGCAAAATACGTTGTCGGAACAACCCGGGCAAATATATATGAAAAATTTATGCACAGAAAGGAAGGTAACAGACCAAAGCGGGGTCGGAGACGGGCTCCAGGGTGTCCAGGTGGCCTGCAGGCGCGGCCCAGGGGGGGCGCGCCAGGGGGGCGCCTGGACTCCCTGGTGGTCGTCTCCGGCTCCACTTCGACTCGGAATTTTACTAATTTTACAAAAACTCGTAATACGGAACTTTTATGATGTTTTGCGGTGTTTTCTTACCGTACTACATACCTTTTCTTTATTCTGCTTCTGCTGGCGTCTGAAACAGGGCTGCAACAGGTTCTTCATGGGTTGTTGTGTATATTATATTCACATCAACATCGACAGGGTCTCCTGCTATGTAATGTTTAAGTCTTTGCCCATTCACGACTTGAGGTTTGGTGCCTTCAAAATTATTAATCTTAATTGCACCAGACCGATAAACTTCTTCAATATGAAATGGTCCTTCCCACCTGGAAAGTAGTTTACCTGGAGAAAACCTGAAACGGGATCTAAACAACAAAACTTTATCACCAACATTAAATTCATGTTTCAGAATCTTCCTATCATGCCACCTTTTTACCTTCTCTTTGAACATTTTAGCGCTCTCGTAAGCTTCACTCCTCCATTCATCTAGAGAAGTCAAGTTCATGAGACGCTTCTCACCAGCTAGTTTTGGGTCAGCGTTAAGCTCTCTAACAGCCCAGAAAGCTTTGTGCTCTAGCTCTAATGGCAAATGGCAGGCCTTGCCATACACCATCTTATAGGGGGACATGCCCATGGGGTTTTTGTAAGCAGTTCTATATGCCCACAAAGCATCTCCCAATTTATTTAACCAATCTTTCCTATTTCTGTTTACTGTTTTCTGCAAGATCAACTTAATCTCTCTATTGGTGAGCTCAACTTGCCCACTAGTTTGAGGATGATAAGGTGAAGCAATTCTATGATTAACATCGTATTTAGCCAAAGCTTTTCTAAAAGCTCCATGCGTGAAGTGTGATCCTCCATCGGTCATGAGGTACCTTGGTACACCAAACCTAGGAAAAATTACATCTTTAAGCATTTTCAAGGATGTTTTGTGATCGGCACTTTCAGTGGGGATTGCTTCAACCCACTTGGTCACATAATCAACATCTACTAAAATATGAGTGTACTTGTGCGAAGAAGGAAAAGGACCCATAAAATCAAAACCCCAACAATCGAAAGGCTCAATCACTAGTGAGTAATTCATAGGCATCTCATTCCTTCTACTAATGTTACCAACTCTCTGACATTTATCACAGGCTAAAACATAATTTCTAGCATCTTTAAAGAGAGTAGGCCAATAAAAACCTGATTGAAGAACCTTGTGTGCAGTCCTCTCACCGGCATGATGTCCTCCATAAGGACTATCATGACACCGTCTGAGAATGTCCTTCTGCTCATGTTCCGGAATGCATCTTCTCACGATCCCGTCGGGACCTTCTTTGAAAAGGTGTGGGTCATCCCAAAAGTAGTGCCTCAAATCATGAAAGAACTTCTTCCTCTGCTGAAATGTTAGACCTGGAGGCAAGTACTTCGCAACAATAAAATTAGCATAATCTGCATACCAAGGGTCGGAAAGAGGTTGTATTTTTACAACGGCAAGTTGCTCGTCTGGAAAACTATCCTTAACTGGGATGGGGTCATGCGGTATATCTTCCATTCTTGAAAGATTGTCCGCTACCGGATTGTCTTCCCCTTTCCTATCAACAATCTGCAAATCAAATTCTTGGAGAAGGAGTACCCATCTGATAAGCCTTGGCTTGGCATCCTTCTTTGTCGTAAGATATTTAATGGCAGCATGATCAGTATGAATAATAACTTTGGAATCGACAATGTACTGCCTAAACTTATCACAAGAAAAAACTACAGCTAAGAATTCCTTCTCAGTAGTAGCATAATTTCTTTGAGCACTATCAAGGGTCTTACTAGCATAATGTATAACATTCCATTTCTTATCAACCCTTTGTCCTAAAACAGCTCCAACAGCAAAATCACTTGCATCACACATAATTTCAAAAGGTAAGTTCGAGTCAGGTGGTTGTACTATAGGAGCAGTTATTAAAGCTTTCTTAAGGATTTCAAAATCTTCCTTACAATTTTCATCAAACGCAAAAGGAACATCCTTCTGGAGAAGATTAGTGAGGGGTCTCGAGGTTTTAGAAAAGTCTTTAATAAATCTTCTATAAAAACCTGCATGACCGAGAAAACTGCGAATACCTTTGATGTCCCTTGGATAGGGCATCCTCTCAATAGCTTCGATCTTGGCTTTGTCCACTTCAATTCCCCTTTCGGAAATCTTGTGACCAAGAACAATTCCTTCATTAACCATAAAGTGGCACTTCTCCCAGTTGAGTACCAAATTTGTCTCCTCGCATCTCTGCAAAACTTTATTAAGGTTGTGAAGACAATGGTCAAATGAAGTTCCATAGACGGAGAAATCGTCCATGAAGACTTCCATAATATCCCCGCAGAAACCATGAAAGATAGCAGACATACACCTTTGAAAAGTAGCAGGGGCATTACATAAACCAAAAGGCATACGTCTGTAAGCATAAGTACCAAAAGGACAAGTAAAAGTGGTCTTCTCTTGATCGACAGTGTTAACATGAATTTGAGAGAAGCCAGAATAACCATCGAGATAACAAAAGTGGGTATTTTTGGATAACCTTTCAAGCATTTGGTCGATGAACGGCAACAGGTAGTGATCCTTCCTGGTGGCCTTGTTCAACTTCCTGTAATCAATACACATTCTATATCCAATAATAATTCTCTGAGGTATTAGTTCATTTTTATCATTAGGAACCACAGTTGTACCTCCTTTCTTAGGAACACAATGTACCGGACTTACCCACTTACTGTCAGCTATAGGGTAGATAATATCTGCGGCTAGAAGCTTGAGAATCTCAGTTCTCACGATATCCATCATCTTCGGGTTCAACCGTCATTGATGATCAACAACTGGTTTAGCATCAGGCTCAAGGTTGATAGTATGTTGACAGATAGATGGACTAATCCCCTTAAGGTCATCAAGGGTGTAGCCAATTGCGCCTCGGTGTTTACGAAGTACTTCCAATAATCGCTCTTCTTCATATCCTGAAAGGTTAGAATTGATAATAACAGGATATACTTTCTTTTCATCTAAATAAGCATACTTGAGCGTATCGGGAAGGGGTTTAAGATCGAACACCGGGTCTTCTTTCAGTTTTGATAAAATTCCCAAAGGTTCAACCGGAAGGTTGTGCTTCAGGATAGCAGGCTGCCTCAAGAATATTTCATCTAGTTCATTTCTTTCCTGCATATGTAAATCATTCTCGTGGTCCTCCATGTATTGCTGCAAAGGATCATCAGGGGGAATAGCAATAGAGGCAATACTTTCAATAATTTTATCATCACTAGGTAAATCAGTACCACGAGGCTGCTTAGAGAACTTAGAAAAATTAAATTCATAAGGCTCACCATTGAATTCAACAAAAACCTTACCTTTCTTGCAATCTATTATAGCTCCACAAGTTCTAAGAAAAGGTCTACCAAAAATGATGGGACAAAAATTGTCCCTGGCTGAACCAAGTACCAGAAAGTCGGTAGGGTATTTTACCTTTCCACATAGGACTTCAACGTCCCTCACAATTCCGATAGGAGAGATAGTTGATCTATTTGCAAGATGAATAGTAACATCAACTTCTTCAAGTTCACAAGGGAAAATGTCACCAATGATTTCTTCATAAAGTGAATAAGGAATAGCACTGGCACTTGATCCCAAATCGCATAGCCCATAATAATTGTGATCTCCTATTTTAACAGATACCACTGGAGTACCTGAAATTGGGCCTTTGTTCTTGGATGTGACAAGGTTAGTGGAAACAGCACAAAAATTTATATTGGAATCCAAAACATCATCAGTAACAAGGTCTTTAATCAATGCAACTCGAGGATCGACCCTGATCTGGTCCTCAGGTTCATCAACTCTTCTCTCACTTTTATTTATTATGCCTGTCAGAAGAGAGTGTTCATTTATCCTTGTGGGAAAAGGAGGCTTTTCATATATGACTGCAGGCAAAATAGGCTCAGCAACATAAATATCAATAGGTGGTTCTTTAAAAGGTGCATGGTGCTGGTCTCTATTCTTTTTAAAAGAATCAACGTGAGAGGCAAAGTTCTTACATAAATCAATAACTAGATGGGAATCAAGACCAATCTTAGAGCAAAATGTATTGAAGTAATCAGTTTCCACATAGCTCTCAATATAATCATGTTCATAATTTATAGCGGGTTCAATACCTTTATCAATTTCCCAATCTTCAGTATTCCTCTAGATTATTTCAAGGAGATCCCACCTTTCTTCAACACTCTTCTTCTGAAATACCCCACTAGAGGAGGCATCCAGCATCTCCTTATCCTGACGAGAAAGCCTGGCATAAAAATTTGTAAGTATAATTTCCTTGGGAAGCTTATGAATAGGGCATTTGAGCATTAGGGACTTCAATCTCCCCCAAGCTTGAGCAATGCTTTCTCCGTCACGAGACCTAAAGTTGTAGATATAATTCCTGTCTCGATGAATTTCATGAAGAGGATAAAATTTAGTATAAAAGAGAGACATAAGCTCCTGCCAGTCCAGCAAGTGTGGGTTATCGAGAAGCCCATACCAATCTGAAGCTTTATCTATAAGGGATACGGCAAACAATTTCCTCATGACAAACTCCCTCGATACACCTGCAAGCTTAAATAATGAACATAGTCGTGACAAATATAGCAAGTGTTCACCGGGATGTCTGTCTCCTGCATAGCGATTAGCCAAAACATAATTGATAATGCCAGCTGGTATTTTATAAGGCACAATTTCAGTAGGGGGAGGATCAACCACCACGGGTGTGGGGCGTCTTCCCGCAAGCAACGCTCCAATAATAGGGTTGTCCATAAGGACAAAGAGCAGCAATAGCAAAAATAAAAACAGAATTATAAAAAGACTTTCTTACCAGTTTCACTTTACCAATAGCGCTACGCTCCCCGACAACGGCGCCAGAAAACGGTACTTGATGACCCTCAACCGTAAGGGATCTGTTGCAGCGTTTTCGATAAGTAAGAGTGTCGAACCCAACGAGGAGCAGAAGGTATTGATAAGCGATTCTGAGCAAGAAATTACTGCAAGCACTGAAAGATAACTTTTAGGGGTTTTCTCGATATAAGCAACAGGAATGTAAAGGCAAGTAATGTAAAGGTACTGAGAGTAACAAGTGGCCCAATCCTTTCTTAGCAAAGGAGAGGCCTAGCAACTGAACTTATAAAGACTAAAGCGTTCTTGAGGACACACGGGAGAGGTAGTCATGTAATTTCGCCATATTCCGTATCGATACTATGTTATGTGTTGATAAGTGTTGGTGGGTGGATCTATGCTAGTGCACTCTCTAGACTAAGATGAATGCACTCTTATGATTAAACACCTTGCAAGCATCCGCAAATACAAGATAGAATTTAAGGCAAAAGCCTAACCATAGCAATACGATCGAGGATCCATTATTCCCTTATGCAAAAGCGTGCGAACTGGGGTTCAGGTTTCTGTCACTCCGGCAACCCACCATAAGCATTCTTTATACACAATGTATTCCCCTAGGTCCTTAATAAGGCAAAGTGTTGGGTGTTCGACTCACACAACACCACTAGTAGAATGACAACGCAACATAAGTATCAAACAACACATATTACTTCAACAGCATATGACTACTAACAACAAGACTTTCCCCATGTCCTCAAGAACTAAGGTAACTACTCACAAGACATAAAAGAGATCATGATCAGTGGGGATAAATATGTGATAAACAATCTGGACATAATAATATTTCTCCAACAAAACTCAATAGCATTCACCACAAAGTAGTAATCAACACCGATGGAGTAGAGAGGATAGGTAGTACAAGTTACAACACGAGTTGCGATGGAAAGATGAGATTTGGATGAAGATGGAGATGGTGCTGGTGTTGGGGATGATGTTGATGATGATCTCGATGATGCACGTGATGATGGTGATGACGATGGCGACGATCTCCCCTTCTGGGAGGTGATCTCCCCGGCGGAATCTGCCCACCGGAGATGCCCTTTTCTTCTCTGTAGGTTTCCGCCTCGAAGCGGTGGCGGAACTCCGTAAAAAGTCTCGTGCCTAGGGTTTTCGGGGGACGGAGAACATATATGCAAAAGGGGGCGACCAGAGGTGGGCCAGGGGCTCCAGGCGCCCCCCCGGCGCGGCCGGGGGGGGGGCGCCCCCAGGCCGCCTGGGCACCCTGTGGCCCCCCTCTGACTCCCCTTTTGCGTGTCTTCGTTATTCGTCTGAAAAATACCTCCCGTCAATTTTCAGGTAATTTGGAGGTGTTCTTCTTCAGCAACTCAGTATCCACTTTTTCCTGCTGAATCCTGCGTCTGCTGTTCCGGCACCGGAAAGTTGCAAACTGTGTAAAATAGACCAAAACAACATAAGAACATCATCATAACGTGAAATATATCAATGAATAAAGATGAATTATGATACAAAATAGTGATTCATTTTGGACGTATCATCCTCCGAGTCATGTTTGACCTCTTTTATGCAACTTGACTCTTTCTTTATTCCACCGGGGTGAAACTTCCCCTCATTCGGTGTGTCAGCAAGTCAGGATGGAAACGGTGGCTAGAGGCCACTCGGCGCGGCGGCCGCAGTGAGCCGGCGCTGGCGACTCGTAGAGAAGCAACGCCCAGGCAGTGAGTGGCTGAGTTTGAAGTTTGAAGTTGCGGCGGCTCGCTCTTGTAGTGAACAATCACCGTGCATCATAAACATCGCAAGCCGGAGTAATTTGTTTTTTGACAAAAAGCAATATATGCTAATAAAATAAACTTAAACGGATAGATGTCACCTGATTGTTCGGATGAAGGATGATCCATTCAACGTGATAAAGGCGGCTTAGGCCGACCAACAAATCAGTATAGTCCCGGCGGTTCAGACATACCGGCGACTCAATACGCGGCAAAACGACAACTCAACTCAATAGGGGAGGCTCAATAATGGCGGCTGCTTTTGAAGCGGAGGCTTAGATAAAATTGCTATGCGGTCTTGATTAGTGGTAGCACAACCAAAATAGCCTGCTGATGCGATTTTACTGCTTCATCAATACACACGTGGGGTCTGTTTGGTTTCTAACCAAACTTTGCCACACCTCACCTTAGGCAAGTTTGACCAAGTTAGATGGGTGTTTGGTTCTAGCCACACCTTAGGCAAGAAATTTTTAATGAGTAGTTGTGACGCCCCCCGATTTGTCCGTACACTAATCATGCACGCAAATGTGTACGATCAAGATCAGGGACTCACTGGAAGATATCACAACACAACTCTAGACACAAATTAAAATAATACAAGCTTTATATTACAAGCCAGGGACCTCGAGGGCTCGAATACATAAGCTCAAAAAACACAAGAGTCAGCGGAAGCAATAATATCTGAGTACAGACATAAGTTAAACAAGTTTGCCTTAAGAAGGCTAGCACAAAACATCAACGATCGAAAAGGCAAGGCCTCCTGCCTGGGACCTCCTAACTACTCCTCGAAGCCGAACTCCAAGTTGAAACATCCTCGAGATCATCTGGCTCCTGGACTCTACCATCTGGTTGCGTCATCCGAGAAGAAGGGACAAAAGGGGAAAAGGGGGAGAAAAGCAACCGTGAGTACTCATCCAAAGTACTCGCAAGCAAGGATCTACACTACATATGCAATGATATATGTGTAAAGGGGCAATATCTGTGGGCTAAACTGCAGAATGCCAGAATAAGAGGGGGATAGCTAATCCAATCGAAGACTACGCTTCTGGCAGTCTCCATCTTGCAGCAGTAGAAGGGAGTAGCTGGAAAGTATCAAGTATCCTCGCTTCTGGCAGCCTCCGTCTTGTAGCAGTAGAATAGAATAGATGGTAAGTTCACCAAGTAACATCGAATAGCATAATCCTACTCGGCGATTCTCCCGCACATCACCCTGTGAGAGAGCAACCACCTAGTTATATCTGGAACTCATCTGGGTGTGTTTTATCAAGTGTCCGGTTCTAGTTATCGTGAGGTCGGAATACAACTTCGGGTCGTCCTTTTACCGAGGGACACGACTATTCGAATAGATTAACTTCCCTGCAGGGGTGCACCACATATCCCAGCACGCTCGATCCCATTTGGCCGGACACACTTTCCAGGGTCATGCCCAGCCTCGGGAGATCAACACGTCGCAGCCCTACCTAAGCACAGTAGAGAGGTCAGCACGCCGGTCTAAGTCCTAGGCGCGCAGGGGTCCGGGCCCATCGCCCAACGCACACCTGCATGTTGCGTACGCGGCCGGTGAGCAGACCTAGCAACCTCCATTACTAAGGAAGTTGCGTTACGCGGTCCAACCCGGCGCGCGCCGCTCAGTCGCATGACGTCAAGAAGGCTTCAGCTGATACCACGTCGTCGATTACCCATAACTATTCCCACGTAGCTGGTTAGTGCGTATAGGCCAACGGCCAGACTCAGATCAAATATCCAAACTCGTTAAGCGTGTTATTATGAAATAACCGCGGACAACGACCAGGGCCAGGCCACCTCTCCACTGGGTGTCTCAACCTGCCCTGTCGTTCCGCCTCAACGATCCACTTGGGGGCCGTCAGGAACTCAGGCCCACCACTACCTGGATGGAGCCACCTGTCCTTTCAGCCCCCACATCAAATCACTTGCGGGTACTCAATGAGCCGACCCGACTTTAGTCACAGCATGTGTCATGTAAAGTGCATGTATTATATACCCGTGATCACACCCAAGTGATCACGGCCCGATAGAATAGCAGGGCAGACGGACAAGGATGTAGGGCCACTGATGGAAAACTAGCATCCTATACTAAGCATTAGGATGGCAGGTAAAGTATCAACAGTTGTAGCAACAATGACAGGCTATGCAGCAGAATAGGAGTAACCAAACAGTAACATGCTACACTACTCTAATGCAAGCAGTAGAGAGAAGAATAGGCGATATCTGGTGATCAAAGGGGGGGCTTGCCTGGAAGCCCTGCAGACAAAAGGAATCTTCGGAAGCGTAGCCGTAGTCGAACACCGAAGCATCAATGGTCTCGGGGTCTATCACAGTATCGGAGTCTACCGAAAATAAGCAACGAAGGGGAAACAAATAAATAACAGAGCAAACAATAGCATCACAAAGCATAACATGGCAAAAGGCGGTGCTACGTGTGACCTAACGCGGTGCTCGGTGATACAGGCGAAGAGGAATAACATCCGGGAAAGTATTTCCGGTGTTAGGCATTTTTGGGCAGATGAAACGGAGGGGAATGTTGCATGTTCGGTATGATAGAGATGTGTGGCGGATGAACAGACAACGTATTCGGATTCGTCTCGTCGTTTTGAGCAACTTTCATATATAAAACTTTTACATCCGAGTTACGGTTTATTTTATATGATTTTTCAAAGTTTTAAAGAATATTCTGTAATTTATTTTAATTCAAAAATAAAAAGTAAATAGCTATGTGTACACAGCACTGTGTACACAAAGGTGTACACAGGCTGACATGTGGGTCCAGGGGGTCCCAGTTGACCAGTCAACGCTGACTGGTCAACAGGGGTGGGGCCCCTCTGTCATACACATACTCACTAATTAGTGGTTTAATTAATCTAACCACATACTTATATTAATTTAACCAATTTTAAATAATTTAATTAATTAATTGATTAATTAACTAATTATTTTATATTATATATTTTTTTAATCGTTTTTTTAAGCATCAGGGGATCGGGCCCAGTGGACAGTGGCCCACTATGGCCATGCGGTGCGGGGCGGGCGTGTTAACGGGCGGGCGCCTGCATCGCCCATGCCCCACGCCCGGGCGCGAGGGAGATGGCTGTGGGGCACCGGCGGCCATCATCTGTGGTGCAGGGCGGCCCCAGGCGGTGGCCGGCGCCACACCGGCGGGGGG
>LR738712.1:74897263-75026104 GCA_902687465.1 Secale cereale | reverse complement strand
GGGGGGGGGGGTTCTGGTTGCGAAATTATAACGGGTCTTCTTGGTCTTGGTTGCCCTTCTCGAAGAGGTTGACTCCATGCGTTATTGTCTTCATTAGCTCTGCTTCCGGTCACCATGATGAAGTTGTCATGCTTCATCCGGGGTCTTCATCGTCCTACGAACGTGACCAGGGGGAAAACTTTGGTGGAACGTATCTCCACGAAGTATGTGCATCTGACAGTGAATTCAGAAAGTGATACACGAAGTGCCCTACGCGTAGTATTTCAGTGAATGCATTGAGAACAATAAGCGATGGTACCAAAGTTTCAAACGGGTAGGCAGTCATTCGATGCCTAACCAGAAGCTGGAATGGGGGCTTGAACAACGAGAATAATATGGTGTTTGATATCAGGATGAAACATGGTAGAATTTAGCTCGTGAATTACACACGAAGCCAAGTGCAAAGTATACATTAGAATCAGGGTTGTAAATAAGGGTCAGGTTTCGATCCAGTGGTCCTGTGGGTTATGGGCCCACCATGTGGATTGAAAGTAGGAAGGATGGTGACATCTTGCACAGCCTCGACAGGGAGGTATGTGAGTGGATAGCTTGTTAGCTATGTCGGCAACAATGTCTGAACCAAGGACGGGGAACGAAGAGAACCATTTTCTTGCTCGTTGAAACGAGGCGGACCGATAGGCAAAGTTTTCTTTCATCGGTGGTTACTGGAATGTTATCAACAATAGGAACAGGGTCTTACTGTCAGAGTTGTACACCAAGGTGTTTACATAAGCAGAAAATTATTACTGCTTAGATTATATGAAGATCATAGAAAGGTTAAACAAACAAATGGAAAGGAAAATTGTGATTTCACACAATTATTAGGAGTATATCCTTCCCATGGACACGAAGAACATGGCATACATGGTAGGAGAGCAAGTACCCAACCATTTAGATAAGGAGGCAAGGATTAATCAAGATGTTACGCATACAACGGTGTTTGGATAACTAACCAAGAAACATTTAGCATCGCGCTTCAAATGCTCTTGGTGAGAATCGGAGTACCACAGGCATGCTTCGAGATAGCATTGACATGGTCTTGAAGCAAAGGTCGGACTTGGATACACAAAGGATTCATCAGGAGCAACTTATAAAATAAGTCTGACAATTTCCTCCTGGAAGAACGGTTATCCTTGCAAAAGAGATTATAATGATAGGTCCTCCAGTCAGGGGTGCTAGGCATGACATCATATTACCGAGTCATCAAAGGACCAATATTATAACTCCTGGAAAGTTGTCCCAACCGTCATATCTGACCGAGATTCAGATCCGATAGGTGTCATGAAACCTCAGACTCAGGATGTTCGAGAAGAAAAGGTACAACACAATTCAACGAAATGGCATTGCAAGATTCTCGGGAAATGAACTAAGGAAGCGGGTACCCGAAACAATAGTTCATCATTAAACCAAGGAGAGAATGAGGAGGTGGCTCATGGGCTCAACGACAATTCATCGAGAATCCCAAACGTAGGGATTTCCACAATAATGTGAACAAGAAGATGACACTTATCAATTCAAATGATATAATGTTGTATGCTCGAGGAAAAACATACACCATTAATCAATAGGTGAAAGGTGTGCCCGAAATATGACCTTAGGCAGCAAGATCAATGTTAGAGTGACGATTCAATAACCAACAGTCTAAGAACGAACTATCGATCGTTAACTTCATAGCAATAGGGTTGCTAGAAGTATAGAACTCAAGCAGCATCGTTAGCATATTGGTATCCCGGTTAAAAATAACACGGGGACCAAGGAAGAATGGTGATGGTGAGAAGTATCATCATACCGAGAATTTTCTAAGGGGTGGAGCTATCCCCACAACATTCTCAACATAAAAGACAGTAATACTTCAATGCAGAACACAACACTAGCTGGAGAGCAAGTTGTATTCATAATGTGGACAAGTTCACGATGAAAGGAAGTCAAGGGTGTTGTCGATGATAAAAAAAAACATCGAGGGCAAGGAGGGTATTTCTCATCTTGAACACAGTTGACATCTAGGTAGTAGTCAAAGTGTTGAAGGTGATCCAACACATTTGCCGGGAGGTTTCGAGAGGATGCAATCAAACAACATCGACAACAAACAAGGGAATGACGAAGTGGCAAGTTATAGGATCAACATATAAGATGCAAGCTCGGAACCAACGCTGCCCTTTGAGACAAGCAACATGATGTTGAAAGGCCGACGTAATTCGTGCTCACACACTGAAGAATTCGTGCACCAGAGAAGGATGAGGTAGCACAGTCAAAGATAGCAAGACCAGGATGTTCAGAACTTCCCAGTAAAATACTAGGGGTATCTGATTTGTAATTCAGAATAATTTCACTAGTCGGTGTCCTCGGTTGACAACAACCCAGAACCCGTAGAGTGATTACGACAAGGAAAGACATTACTTCAACAATTAGTAAGATGTGGTGCAATGACAAGACCTCTTCGAGATACCAGGGGGTAATACTCGAAGGTAGAACATGATAGAAGTAGAACCGGGTCATTAACCTATGACAGTAGATACTTCAACCTTGCCAAAAATAGACGAGGCACTGGAATGAATTCCCATCAGGTATATCAGATCAAGACAGCATGGTCAGAACCATAACTGTAAGTAATCAATTCAAGAATTTCGAAAGAATCGTATAGCTGGACAATCATTTTGCAAGAAGCTTCCGAGACGGTCTACATCATTTTCATGGGCATGAACACAAGTTCAAGGTCGACTCCCACTTCTTCAATGCATATCATTTCATTCACCTCTCGCTTTAATAAAACTGTAGTGTTGGAACTTTATTTGGTAGAACTCCGAAAGAGTATGACTTGTGAAAACTTTCGGGTTCTCACGGATTAAGGGAAGGCATAGGTTCAACCCATCGGGCATCTTAGTAACATATAACACAAGTTTCAAAAGTGAATATCATTAGCTAAAAAGTAGAGCATGTTTGTCAAAGCAGAGGATACAATTTACTAATGGCATTATGTATCAGGGGAAGAATGCACAAGGTGTTTGAATAAGAAGGACACTGTCGGATAACAATCCAACAACGGATCAAGCGATCCACAACGGAGCTGATGTGGGTATCGGTACTCACTCAGAGGAAGAAAGAATGCAAAGGCATCAGATTCAAGAATCACTTGATTTGTTTGATGCTTAAATAGAAAGAAATTATGGTTTTCAATACGAAGGATCAGAAGCAAACACTCTGTTCAAGGATGTTTAAGTTGTAAACACTAAGTCAGACAATCAATAAAGGATTGAATTGCCGAGAACCAACTCATGTCTGGAATGACGTCTGAGTCGGAAAGATAATTCTATAAAGGATAACCCGATGATTGCGTGCATACGCACACATTGAATCAGTAGGCTCAAAATGGCCAAGACAAGGGATGTTAACGAAGACTACTAGTCATATGGAATTAACCATAATGCAAGCAAGCAAGAATTTCAAGAGTAACAGGCTGCAGAGGATTTTCGAAAGGTCGAAGAGTATTCCGAAGAATTTAGTGAGACATATGAACAATTGAGAAGAACGGATCCTCGATAAATGTGAGGAAATAACCGTAAGGGTTTTCATTCGAAATAAAACTGCAAGACAATAAACTCAAAGGATTCTCGATGCAACGGACAATATTTCGAGGCCTCTTGTAACAACAAGAGCGACAAGGAATGATCATGAGAATGGCAAGTGCATGCAGATATCCATAGGGATATATCGGTGGCAGTGAATTGCAAAGGTGATGAGCACAAGTTCTCGGGTTAACAACGGAGAGCATCTTCAGGGTCTTCTGGTGTAGCAGACGATCATCGGTAATAAGGTGTTCTCCGGGTGAAAGTGATAACGAGATCCTAATGTTAGATTTTGCAAAATTCATTTATCCCGAATAGAAGAGAGATCAGAGTCCCAGAGTATAGACGAGGAGTAAAAGATCCTAATACCACCCATTGGTGATGTGGGCCCGTAAGCCACACATCAAGTTAGTAAGTTTGTTTTTCAAAAACTAGACTCAACTTCGGCCAAGGAGTTGGAAAGGGGGATTCCTACAGGCAGTCGGCTCTGATACCAACTTGTGACGCCCCCCGATTTGTCCGTACACTAATCATGCACGCAAATGTGTACGATCAAGATCAGGGACTCACTGGAAGATATCACAACACAACTCTAGACACAAATTAAAATAATACAAGCTTTATATTACAAGCCAGGGACCTCGAGGGCTCGAATACATAAGCTCGAAAAACACAAGAGTCAGCGGAAGCAATAATATCTGAGTACAGACATAAGTTAAACAAGTTTGCCTTAAGAAGGCTAGCACAAAACATCAACGATCGAAAAGGCAAGGCCTCCTGCCTGGGACCTCCTAACTACTCCTCGAAGCCGAACTCCAAGTTGAAACATCCTCGAGATCATCTGGCTCCTGGACTCCACCATCTGGTTGCGTCATCCGAGAAGAAGGGACAAAAGGGGAAAAGGGGGAGAAAAGCAACCGTGAGTACTCATCCAAAGTACTCGCAAGCAAGGATCTACACTACATATGCAATGATATATGTGTAAAGGGGCAATATCTGTGGGCTAAACTGCAGAATGCCAGAATAAGAGGGGGATAGCTAATCCAATCGAAGACTACGCTTCTGGCAGTCTCCATCTTGCAGCAGTAGAAGGGAGTAGCTGGAAAGTATCAAGTATCCTCGCTTCTGGCAGCCTCCGTCTTGCAGCAGTAGAATAGAATAGATGGTAAGTTCACCAAGTTACATCGAATAGCATAATCCTACTCGGCGATTCTCCCGCACATCACCCTGTGAGAGAGCAACCACCGAGTTATATCTGGAACTCATCTGGGTGTGTTTTATCAAGTGTCCGGTTCTAGTTATCATGAGGTCGGAATACAACTCCGGGTCGTCCTTTTACCGAGGGACACGGCTATTCGAATAGATTAACTTCCCTGCAGTGGTGTACCACATATCCCAGCACGCTCGATCCCATTTGGCCGGACACACTTTCCAGGGTCATGCCCGGCCTCGGGATATCAACACATCGCAACCCTACCTAAGCACAGTAGAGAGGTCAGCACGCCGGTCTAAGTCCTAGGCGCGCAGGGGTCCGGGCCCATCGCCCAACGCACACCTGCACGTTGCGTATGCGGCCGGTGAGCAGACCTAGCAACCTCCATTACTAAGGAAGTTGCGTTACGCGGTCCAACCCGGCGCGCGCCCCTCAGTCGCATGACGTCAAGAAGGCTTCGGCTGATACCACGACGTCGAGTACCCATAACTATTCCCACGTAGCTGGTTAGTGCGTATAGGCCAACGGCCATACTCAGATCAAATATCCAAACTCGTTAAGCGTGTTATTATGAAATAACCGCGGACAACGACCAGGGCCAGGCCACCTCTCCACTGGGTGTCTCAACCTGCCCTGTCGTTCCGCCTCAAAGATCCACTTGGGGGCCGTCAGGAACTCAGGCCCACCACTACCTGGATGGAGCCACCTGTCCTTTCAGCCCCCACATCAAATCACTTGCGGGTACTCAATGAGCCGACCCGACTTTAGTCACATCATGTGTCATGTAAAGTGCATGTAGTATATACCCGTGATCACACCCAAGTGATCACGGCCCGATAGAATAGCAGGGCAGACGGACAAGGATGTAGGGCCACTGATGGAAAACTAGCATCCTATACTAAGCATTAGGATGGCAGGTAAAGTATCAACAGTTGTAGCAACAATGACAGGATATGCAACAGAATAGGAGTAACCGAACAGTAACATGCTACACTACTCTAATGCAAGCAGTAGAGAGAAGAATAGGCGATATCTGGTGATCAAAGGGGGGGCTTGCCTGGAAGCCCTGCAGACGAAAGGAATCTTCGGAAGCGTAGCCGTAGTCGAACACCGAAGCATCAATGGTCTCGGGGTCTATCACAGTATCAGAGTCTACCGAAAATAAGCAACGAAGGGGAAACAAAAAAATAACAGAGCAAACAATGGCATCACAAAGCATAACATGGCAAAAGGCGGTGCTACGTGTGACCTAACGCGGTGTTCGGTGATACAGGCGAAGAGGAATAACATCCGAGAAAGTATTCCCGGTGTTAGGCATTTTTGGGCAGATGAAACGGAGGGGAATGTTGCATGTTCGGTATGATAGAGATGTGTGGCGGACGAACGGACCACGCATTCGGATTCGTGTCGTCGTTTTGAGCAACTTTCATATATAAAACTTTTACATCCGAGTTACGGTTTATTTTACATGATTTTTCAAAGTTTTAAAGAATATTCTGTAATTTATTTTAATTCGAAATTAAAAAGTAAATTGCTATGTGTACACATCACTGTGTACACAAAGGTGTACACATGCTGACATGTGGGTCCAGGGGGTCCCAGTTGACCAGTCAACGCTGACTGGTCAACAGGGGTGGGGCCCCTCTGTCATACACATATTCACTAATTAGTGGTTTAATTAATCTAACCACATACTTAGATTAATTAAACCAATTTTAAATAATTTAATTAATTAATTGATTAATTAACTAATTATTTTATATTATATATATTTTTAATCGTTTTTTTAAAGCATCAGGGGACCGGGCCCAGTGGACAGTGGCCCACTGTGGCCATGCGGTGCGGGGCGGGCGTGTTAACGGGCGGGCGCCTGCATCGCCCACGCCCCACGCCCGGGCGCGAGGGAGATGGCCGTGGGGCGCCAGCGGCCATCATCAGTGGTGCAAGGCGGCCCCAGGCGGTGGCCGGCGCCACACCTGCGGGGGGGCGACGCCGGAGGGGTGGGTGCTGGCGCGGCGGGCGGCGGGCGGTGTGGCGGCATGGCCGAGCGGGCGTCGATGGGCGCAGGGGGGGCGCGCCGGTGGCGGCCAAAACAGCGGCGGAGCCGCACCGGACTACGCCGGAAATGCCCCACAGAGGGTCGTTTCAAGCGCGGCCGGGCTCGTTCGGTTGCGAGTGGAGTGGGTCGTCCAACTGCGTCCTCAGCTCGTGCCGGGGCAGGCTACAACGACGGCGGCGTCGAGCGGGGCGGGCGGCCGGAACGGGCGAGGTCGCTCCCAGCGGTGTGGAGCAAGACTGGGGGAACGAGTGAGTTATACGGCGTCCTACGGTGGTGGTGAGCTCGCCCATGAGCTCGGGCGCGAGTCTCGCTGGCTGTGGCCACGACGGCAGCACGATCGGCGGCATGAAGCTAGCGGGTGCGACGACGGGTAGCTAGGGGCTCAAAGCGAGGCGCGGAGCGAGAGGGGAAGAAGTGGGGGCTCACCGCGAGTCAGACGGGGCCGGGCTAGAGCCTGGGGAAGAGCTTGAGGCGGCAATCGACGGAGGCGGCCACCGAACAGAGGCGGTGGGAATGGCATCGATGGCGAGGCTGTGGTGCGATCCCGGTGGATCTGACGCGCACAGATGACGTAGACGACGGCGAGGGTTCACCTGGACAACATCTGGCGGCGCGAGGAGCTCGGTGGTAATGCAGACGAGCGGCGGCGGCGACGACAGTGCTCTGACGAGCATGGGGAGGAGGGAGCGAGCGAGAGGGAGAAGATGAGAGGAGGCGCTAGGGTTCAATGGGGGTCGCGGACGTCGCCTTGTAGACGTAGGGGGCGACGGGGGTGGCCGTGGGATGGCCAACGCGTGGCCATCTGCGCCATGGACGCGGGAGCGCTGTCCATCGCGGCTGTGAACAGGGGGAGGAAGGGGATGACCCAGCTAGTGGGCAGGGCCAGCCACTCTACTAGCAGGCCTAAGTGCACAATGCACTTAGGCCTTTTACATTTCTTTCTTTTCTTTCATCCATTTTCTTTTATGTTTTTCTTTTTATTACTTTCTGTTTTCATTTATAGTTTCCATTTTATTTTAGTTTAAAATAAAATACATACTAGTTCCTAAATTATTCTCAATAAATATACGACTGCCACCTAAATTCGGGCAACTAAAGAAAATAGTTTAATATTTTATAAAGCACCAAAGGCATTTACCTAATTGTTTTGTCTGTTGTTTTCAAACAATTTGGTGCATTTTAATATTTTATAAAAATAAGGATTCTCCATCATAATTCCTTATGATTTATTTGACACACCCCGAACATATTAGTTTTAATGTTTGAAAACTTTTGTTGTTTTCTTTTAACTCAATTTTTAATCAGGATCGATTTCGAACTAACACGAGATTAGCAACAGTGATCGTGGTGACGTGGCATCATTAGCGCAGAATTACTGTAGCGTAATTACCCGGGCGTCACAGTAGTGAACCCCACATGTCATAGACACAAAAGGTGTGGCAAGATTCCCTTAGGCAAGCCAAAGTGTGGCTAACAATTTGAGCAACTCAAGTTAGTCAAGTGTGGCAAGTGCCGCAAAAATAATGTGGCAATATAAGGCAAACATAGTCACAATCCAAACAACCCCGTAGTGTTTCTACCAAGAGGTCTTGTTTTGGTTCAGTCTTGGTACATGTGTAATAGTTGAGATAGTACTAATTGGAATATTTATCTGACTCGGTCTTCATATCGAGACTTTTAGCAGGCCGCCTCGAGACGTGAGGCAACCATGCCACTGAGCGAATCTCAGGCGTGGCCTGGCGATTTGGCCACGGGGATTGAAAACCTGCAGACGCAGAGGCGGTGAGAGCGACTCGACGATGCAAGGCTACGGGGGCGAGCTCTGGCTGTGGCGGCTCAGAGCTGATGCCGGTCAGCAAAGGCAGTCTGACGAGGCCGAGTCAACGCTGCACCCGCTTCCAGGTCGTGGTAAACCGTACCAAAACAAGACGTAGCCAGCCGACTTTGATTTGACGCGTCTTCTTCCGAAGTCTGTCCGCCTCTTTGATTCAAAAAACAATGGCTGTCGATCTTGGCAACTTGGAAGCCATCAAATCAATTGTAAGTCGTCGGCTTAACAAAACTATAACCCTAAACTTTCCTGATCTCAATCTTGTATATGCTCTTCCGACTGCTCGTCGTTGATGTTGATCGTTTCATCTGGAAAATTACGAACTCTTCGATCCCTTGAAAAAGATCCCTTCAAGAACTCAACATCACCATGTGTAAGCCCCACGGTGGGCGCCAACTGTCGTGGAATTGTCACGGCAGATGGCCTAGGGTGAGGACTTAGTCACGAGGCCAACACATCTATGTGGTAGCTTGAGAGGGGTTGAGCGGAATCGAGAGACGCAACACAAGATAAGGATTTAGACAGCTTTGGGCCCCGGGAAACATCATCCGGTAATAGCCCTACATGTTGTTTGGGGCTAGGTATCATTATGATCCTCACGGAGTCGCCGGTAAGCCGACTCTTTGTGTCTAGCCCTAGAGATTGTTTCTTGTTACTTGTCCCTCCTCCCTCTTGCGGAGCCTTGCCCCTCCTTATATATCTTGAAGGGGCGGGTTACGTATGGAGTCCTAGTAGGATTAGGTCTAACGTATCTTCTATTACAAACGGGATACAAGTCTGGGTCTTGCTTCCTTTGTAGGAGAATATTCCTTATGACTTTCCTCTTAAACCGGCCCACCATAGCATGAGCCGGCCTGCTGGGTCTTGGGCCTTGTCGTCCGTCTGATCCACCTACCGGGTCACCAGTGAGTCACAATGTCCAGGTGGGTTGCATGTAAACCGCCATGTCCGGGCGGATCGCGAGTGAGTCGCCAAGTTCCAGCCGGGTCTCTGGTGAGTCGCCAAGTTCGTCCGGGTCGTAATTCCTGCCAGGTCATACCGCGGGGTATATCCCCGACAGTTTGGCTGCTCGTCGTTCCCCCCTCCGACGGTGCTTCGGCAGCAGCAGTGGTCGTCGACGAGCGTCGTGGACATGTTGGGAACGTTGCATGGAAAACAAAACAAAAATCTACGCACACGCGGGATCTATCCATGGAGATGCATAGCTACGAGAGCGGAGAGCATCTACATACCTGATAACCCACAAGTGTAGGGGATCGCAACAATTTTCGAGGGTAAAGTATTCAACCCAAATTTATTGATTCAACACAAGGGGAGCCAAAGAATACTCTCAAGTATTAGCAGCTGAGTTTTCAATTCAACCACACCTAGAAACTTAGTATCTGCGGCAAGGTAATTTAGTAGCAAGGTAATATGGAGGTAACGGTAACGGTAGCAAAAGTAGCGATAGTGTTTTTGTAGTGATTGTAACAGTAGCAACAGAAAAGTAAATAAGCAACAAGCAATATGTGAAAAGCTCATAGGCATTGGATCGGTGATGGATAATTATGTCAGATGTGATTCCTCATGTAATAGTTATAACATAGGGTGACACAGAACTAGCTCCAGTTCATCAATGTAGTGTAGGCATGTATTCCGAATATAGTCATACGTGCTTATGGAAAAGAACTTGCATGGAATCTTTTGTCCTACCCTCCCGTGGCAGCAGGGTCCTAATGGAAACTAAGGGATATTAAGGCCTCCTTTTAATAGAGTACCGGACCAAAGCATTAACACATAGTGAATACATGAACTCCTCAAACTACGGTCATCATCGGGAGTGGTCCCGATTATTGTCACTTCGGGGTTGCCGGATCATAACACATAGTAGGTGACTATTGACTTGCAATATAGGATCAAGAACACATATATATTCATGAAAACATAATAGGTTCAGATCTGAAATCATGGCATTCGGGCCCTAGTGACAAGCATTAAGCATAGCAAAGTCATAGCAACATCAATCTTATAACATAGTGGATACTAGGGATCAAACCCTAATAAAACTAACTCGATTACATGGTAAATTTCATCCAACCCATCACCGTCCAGCAAGCCTACGATGGGATTACTCACGCACGACGGTGAGCATCATGGAATTGGTGATGGAGGAAGGTTGATGATGACGATGGCGACGATCTCCCCTCTCCGGAGCCCCGAACGGACTCCAGATCATCCCTCCCGAGAGAGATTAGGGCTTGGCGGCGGCTCCGTATCATAAAACGCGATAATTCCTTCTCTCTGATTTTTCTCTCCCCGAAAGTGAATATATGGTGTCGGGGAAGACGTCGGTGGAGCAACAGGGGGCCCACGAGGCAGGGGCGCGCCTCCCACCCTCGTGGACAGGGTGTGGGCCCCCTGGTCTGGTTCTTTCCACAGACATTTTTTATATATTCCTAAATAATTCTCCGTTGAATTTCAGGTCATTCCGAGAACTTTTATTTCTGCACAAAAATAACACCATGGCAGTTCTGCTAAAAACAGCGTCAGTCCGGGTTAGTTCCATTCAAATCATGCAAGTTAGAGTCCAAAACAATGGCAAAAGTGTTTGGAAAAGTAGATACGTTGGAGACGTATCAACTCCCCCAAGCTTAAACCTTTGCTTGTCCTCAAGCAATTCAGTTGATAAACTGAAAGTGATAAAGAAAAACTTTGACAAACTATGTTTGCTCTTGTTGTTGTAAATATGTAAAGCCAACATTCAAGTTTTCAGCAAAGATCTTGAACTAACCACATTCACAATAACTTTCAGGTCTCATGTCTACTCATATCAATGGCATAATCAACTAGCAAGCAATAATAATAAATCTCGGATGACAACACTTTCTCAAAACAATCATAATATGATATGACAAAATGGTATCTCGCTAGCCCTTTCTGAGACCGTAAAACATAAATGCAGAGCACCTTTAAAGATCAAGGACTGACTAGACATTGTAATTCATGGTAAAAGAGATCCAGTCCAGATCAGCCCTCCCGAGAGAGATTAGGGCTTGGCGGCGGCTCCGTATCGTAAAACGCGATAATTCCTTCTCTCTGATTTTTTTCTCCCTGAAAGTGAATATATGGAGTCACGGAAGACGCCGGTGGAGCAACAGGGGGCCCATGAGGCACGGGGTGATGTCTACTATGCAACCTTCTTCTTATAGACGTTGTTGGGACTCCAAGTGCAGAGGTTTGTAGGACATTAGAAAATTTCCCTCAAGTGGATGACCTAAGGTTTACCAATCCGTGGGAGGCATAGGATGAAGATGGTCTCTCTCAAGCAACCCTACAACCAAATAACAAAGAGTCTCTTGTGTCCTCAACACACCCAATACAATGGTAAGTTGTATAGGTGCACTAGTTCGGTGAAGAGATGGTGATACAAGTGCAATATGGATGGTAGATATAGGTTTTTGTAGACTGAAAATATAAAAACAGCAAGGTAGCAAGTGGTAAACGTGAGCATAAACGGTGTTGCAATGATAGGAAACAAGGCCTAGGGTTCATACTTTCACTAGTGCAAGTTCTCTCAACAATAATAACATCACTGGATCATATAACTATCCCTCAACATGCAACAAAGAGTCACTCCAAAGTCACTAATAGCGGAGAACAAACGAAGAGATTATGGTAGGGTATGAAACCACCTCAAAGTTATTCTTTCTGATCGATCTATTCAAGAGTCCATAGTAAAAATAACACAAAGCTATTCTTTCCGTTCGATCTATCATAGAGTTCATACTAGAATAACACCTTAAGATACAAATCAACCAAAACCCTAATGTCACCTAGATACTCCATTGTCACCTCGAGTATCCGTGGGCATGATTATACGATATGCATCACACAATCTCAGATTCATCTATTCAACCAATACAAAGTACTTCAAAGAGTGCCCCAAAGTTTCTATCGGAGAGTCAAGACGAAAACGTGTGCCAATCCCTATGCATAGATTCCCAAGGTCACAGAACCCGCAAGTTGATCACCAAAACATACATCAAGTAGATCACCTGATATCCCATTGTCACCACAGATAAGCACATGCAAGACATACATCAAGTGTTCTCAAATCCTTAAAGACTCAATCCGATAAGATAACTTCAAAGGGAAAACTCAATTCATCACGTAAGAGTAGAGGGGGAGAAACATCATAAGATCCAACTATAATAGCAAAGCTCACGATACATCAAGATCGTGCCATCTCAAGAACACGAGAGAGAGAGAGAGAGAGAGAGAGAGAGAGAGAGAGAGATCAAACACATACTGTCGTAGTTTTGTCACGGCAGATGTCCTAGCAAAAGGACTTAGTCATGAGGCCATCGCTACGGGTTAGCTTAAAGGGGTTAAAGCAGACAAGGACACAGGGATTTTATACTAATTCGGCCCCTTCGATGAAGGTAAAAGCCTACGTCTAGTTTGGTGTGTATTGCTAGGGTTTCGATGACCAGGGAGCGAATCCGCTTTGCATGTGTCTCGAGCTGTTGTTCTCTGCCCTGAACCATTGTCGGGTCGTCCCTTTATATAAGAGGTGACGTCCGGTCCGGTTTACAGAGTCCCGAGGCCAGCTCATAAACGTGTCCGCCTCAGTCTCTCTTCTCTCTATCTTACATCTCAAGTTTACATAGTATGGCGGTTAACAAATCATGGGCCGTAACACTTGGGCTCTAAACCTCTTGGGGGGCTAAAGTCTCTTGCTTCATACTCCGCTTGGCTTCACAATAATCTTGATAATATAATCCGGCCCCTCCTGAGCGGTTTATACCTGGTAGAAATATCCCTGACATTAGGCCCCAGATTGATTTGAACCTGTTCATGTCAATCTTCAAAGTCTTGTACAAATTTCCCTTTCCGCAGCTTCAAAATGCTTTGTAAAGCGGTGTGACGTCATTTCCTCAAATCACTTTAAACCGCCGTGACGCCATCTGCGCATTTAATACTTGTACCTGTTTTTTATCTTTTATTCATTAAAGCTCCGAAGATCGAGGCGACAGTATCATCCATATCCACTTTTTGGGCTCCTCGATTCCCGCGCCTGCCGTTTTATCCCTTCGGTTTATAAATAGGGCAGAGGAGGCATCTCTTTTTTTTCCCGTGCCTCTTCTTCTTCCTATGTCCAGTTGCGCTCGAGCTTAGTCATCGTCCCTCGAACTCTGCGTCTTCGTCGAGCCCGGCCACTGCATCAACCTGAACGTTTCCAGAGATTCGCCAGTGCTTCGCCGCACCCGTTGCCTCGGGTACGTCCTCTTCTTCCCTTCTCATAGATCTCAGTTCTAGGGTTTCCTCATGCGAGCTCGTGGATAGGTCCTTGTTCTTTGTAGTTCTTCGCCATAGCCAGTAGTTCGCCGTAGATCTCAACCCTTTGGTTAACAACCGTAAGAATGATTCCGCTCCATCGTTGTAGCTTTATCTCTCCCAATATGGCTAGCTAGATTGAATCTGCTTAGGACTTTCATCGCGTCTGCTAAATATAACTTGAATTATTTCTGAGTTTTCCATATGCTGTAGATCCGTAACTTACTGCTATTTGTGTGAAAATTGTTTCCCCAAGACTTCAGATCTGCGTCTTGTCTGTCTGTGTTGGCGGTTTAACTTTTTCCAAACTTCATAATCCGGTAGATGTCTTTGTTATAGCTGTTCCGGATACTTAACCCGGTGGACACCATTAGGCCCCTTCTTAAACCACCATTTAGACCAGTACTTTCATAGAACATGCCAGTTTAAACCTGCGTAGATTATAAACCGGCTCTTCATTGTATTTTCAACCTTTCACTTCCGAAAAGATGACTACTACAGCCAAACAGTTTGTCTCCTGCAACTGGGTCCAATCCCGGATCACCAAGGATGATTTAGAGAAAATGGCTTCAATTAGCGCTTTAGGCCCAAAGGATGTCCTTCAATGGAGGGCTCCCGAATCAGAGTGTCCTCTAGAGCCCAAGGAAGGAGAAATCGTCGTCTTCTTTGATCACTTGGCCCGGGGATTCAATCCTCCTGGGTCAAAGTTTTTCCGCGATGTGCTAGCAAACTTTCAGCTTCATCCACAAGACATTGGTCCCAATTATGAATCAAATATCTGCAACTTCCAAGTCTTTTGTGAAGCTTATCTACAAGAGGAGACGAGCTATTCCGGGACTTCTTTCACTTAAACCTTCGTACTGAATTTCATAATGGCCCAAACACTGAACTTGGCGGAATGTCTATTCAGAAGAGGAAGGATGTTAGTTTTCCTCACGTCACTCTCCACAGCCATCCCAAGGAGTGGAATCAGACTTGGTTCTACTGCGTAGACACTTCACCGGAAGGTGAAAATCCACTGCCGGGTTATCGCTCCCACCATCTTCCAGAGAACCACCCTTTTCCACAGTGCTTAAGTGCCCAGGAGCGAGCTCAATATGCCCCTAGCTTTCAAATCTCAGGGCCTTTGTAGCCAATGGACTGACAGGAGTTGACTTCGTCCGCTGCTGGCTTTCTTGGAGTATTCTCCCGCTAAGCCAGCGTTCTAGTTTAATGTGTGAGTATACTGGGAATCCCAAGGACCCTTTGCGCCACATAGAAACGGTGCTACCAGAAGAAGAGATTAATGAATCCGTCAAGAAGTTGCTGAATCTACCTCTAGAAACTTGTAGTCAAACCGGTCTAGCACCCTTCTGTGCGACTAACAAACCACCATCGGTAAGAATCTCTGCTGTTATTTTGCTTTGTTTTAATCCGTCTGCAGCATTTGTCTTGAAATGTCTTTATTATTTAAATAGGACAATGACCCTTTCTGGAAAAGGAATACCCATGACAAACCGGCGAAGGCAGCTCGCCAAAAGACCCTGACTGTTAAGAGAAAAAAGAAGAGTACTGCTGCATCGGGATCTAATGCGGAAGAAGATGATCCGGCCTCTGAGGTATCACTTGATTCTTTTGGCTTCCTTGTCTTCTCTTTATCTGCATTTTATTAACAATAACTGTTCCCAGGGACAAGTCGAGGGCAGTAAAGCGGACGATGTTGAGGTAATCACTCTTTCTTCCGATTCTTAACCGCTGCCACCTCCAAAAATTCGTCGGAAGTCTGGAAATTTCAATTTTCTCATCCTAATGCTCATTTGGATCCAAACTTTCTTTTGAAGAAACAGCAACATGAAGCTCGCCGTACCGCTCGCCATAGTGGCCATGCGATTGAATCCACTGGATTAACCCACACTCCGGCTCGAAGGCGTCGTTCTGAGGTTTTACTCACTCCAACTACTCTTTACCCCAAAGCAGGTCTTATTCGTCAACCCCTTAATCCGTCTGATCCGAATTATCAGGAAACTCCTCACTCTTCTTCTGGTGAATCAATGGCCACACAAATTCCTCCCCTCAAGACTGTTCTTGGGTAAGCTGTCATTCACTCTCTCCGGTTTAACTTCTCATCTTTTAACTCTTCAGATTTTCATTATCTCTTAACTTTTCGCAGCATGCCCAAGCCTAGTAAAAAGGCTAAATTGAATAAACCGGCAGTCGATAACACTACTCCTGAACCGGCAGAAGATCCTAAGCATGCCGATCCTTTGGAGGATAATGTCGAAATTCCGCATGATGACCCTCCTCCTATGGATCAAGACATCTTTGTTAATCCGGGGAGCGATCCAATGGACCGTGATGTTGAATCGGCCAGCCCTGCCCGGGCTAGCCCTGCTCCTGCTAGTCCTCCCAAACAAGCGGCCGCTTCACATGGCGATGTGGAAATCATTGGGACCGGCTTTACTACTCCAGGGGAGCCTGTTACTTTGACCAAGCATACTGCTAAGGAAGGATTCTTCAAGAAAGATAAAGGCAAGTGGAGCACTGACTTGTCAAGCTACACTCAGCTCAGCACCCAGGAGCTTCATTCCGGGTACTTAAACCGGCTACATACCAGCCGCGATTATGAAGCTGGATTGGTAAACTTAATGAAGGAACGTTATGAGGTAACTTCTTTTCCTTTGTCTTTGTCCTCTACTTCTGCTTTTGTCTTCTAATTGCACCTTTACTCCATCGTAGTCCCCAAGTGCCAATTAGCCTTTTAGGGTGAACCGGGACTTCAGTAAATTTAGTAGATAGCTTTGTTTTGCACATTAGTAGCCCCCAAGGGATGGTGTACTTCCTTCAGGGTGAATCGGGACTTCTCCTATTTCTAGAACAATGTCACATTAGCCCCAAGTGCCAAGTATATAACTTGTTATGTGCTTGGGACTTGTCGGAAAAAATTGCATGTTTTCACTACGAATATACATTAGCCCCCAAGTGTCAATTGCATAACTTGTTATGTGCTTGGGACTTTGATTGAATTGCTCCATGAATATCTGATATACTTCCATTTTTGGCAGACTAATTTGAACCGGAGGGTTTCTGAAATAACCGAGCTCCGGGATAACTTCAAATTCCAAGAAACTTCTGATGTTAAAGTCAAGGATGAGCTTACACTTGCCTTAGCCAATGTGGAGAAGCTAAAAAAGGACTTTGAAACAGTGCGGTCAGCTTGGGAGGTTGAAAAGGTTGCTCTGGAGAAGAGAGCCAGTGATGCAGAGGCTGCTCTTAATCCGGTGACAGAAGAACTGTCTGGGTTGAGGCAGCAAATAAATGACATGACATCTGCCATCTTTGGTAAGTTCTCTTGACATAAGCTTAACCTTGCAATCATGTACTGTTCCAGTTTAACTCATAATTTTAATGCAGGGAGGCGCATCACTCATCTTGGCAATGATGTGCGAAAGAAACTAAAAGCTGCATACACTCTGGCGGAGCAGCTTTATTCCGGCGCTCAGAGGGCCATCAGCGCCATCTCGCACAACAAACCGGCCCCTACCACAATCCAAGGCACATTGGAGAAGCTGTCTATTCTGCCTGCCCGCCTCGTAGAGGTGAAAAATTCATCTGCACGAGCAGGCGCTCTGATGGCTTTGACCCGAGCGAAGGCTTGGGTTTTAGATTTTGATCCCGCGGAAGCAATGAATGGCTATCCAAGCATGAAGGAAGACGGATCAGCCTTTTCCAGTGATGATCTTCGTGCTTTAACCAAGGATATGCGGCCTCTTGCTAGCAAACTTGCTGATGAAGCCGATCTATCAAGATATCATCCAAGATATGATGCGGAGAATGTGCGGGTGGAGCGTCCGGCTTATGATATTGAAAACCTTATTCCGCCCGTCCGTAAGCACAGCGTTGCTCCTGACATTGGTCCGTCAGACCTCATAAATGAAGAAGTTTATTTCCTCGCTCTGGCCAAGATTAACTGGACCACTACTAACTTCCAGCAGCTGGAAGAAACCGCCAAAGAACCGGAGCAAGCTGACCCTCAGTCTTCACGGTGAGCCAACACAGAATCTTAAACCAGCGCCGGTTTAACTTTATGTCCCATTAGTTTGAGAAAAAACTGATATTCTTTTGGGCCTTCCAGCGCCTTGTAATACGATAGCTGAGATACTCTTCGTTCATCCCATACTATATCTTGTGAGATTGCTTTGATTGGCAATTTCTTAAATATATCCTGCTTCTAATGCTTTCGACGGTTTATTCTACCTGTTGCTGCATAAAACAATGTTCAAAACTGTCCTGGCGGTTCATCGCCGGACGAGTCACAATGCCCAAGCACATGATCTAAGTTTGATAATTTGAACTGTGTATAAAGTATAAATATGCATCATACATGTGATTAAGTGTATCATAACAAACCTTAATCCGGCAGGAAGAAATCATATTCAAGGTGTAAGTGCCGATGACTCCCTTGATTATTTGTCGGTTCATCATGAAAACCGAACCGGGTTATGATGAATTCCGGTTTAGCTGTAGCTAGTACTGGTGTTTATAACCCACACTAGAACTATGTAAATGCAGATGTAGTGGCAACTTTCATAGTCATCCACTCCCTGAATTGATGGACTTGGTTGAAAACCAATGACCTTGAGGATAAAGATTTGATAAAACATAAAAAATAAAAATAAAGTTTTTGGGCAAATAAGACCATGTAGTCGAGGCTTTTTACGAGCTGCCAGGCTCCAAATTCGAGGCTTTTTATGAGCTGCCAGGCTACTTTCATTAACCATTTTGCAAAGCCTGTTAAGATGGTCCTCAATCTTTAACCAAATCATCAACGTCAAATGCTACCAAGTTCAAAAAATCTTGTAAAGATTTGACTTGTGTAATCACTTGATGATCGTCAATTTAATGTTACCAAGTTCAGGGTCCGTAAGGATTGACTTGTGTGTACGTTCGACGGGTCGTACCAGGTTTACCTGGACGGAGTGACTTACTTGATGCAGGCAGGTTAATCCGGGGTTTTAGGTGTATACACCAAGCTTCCAAGCCGTGTTTACTACAAGGGTTGTCAACTCGTTGATGTCTTGCATCAGGAGCCCCCAGGTAGCATTTGAGCATTGCTCGTCGGGGCCTATGTTTGAGTTGTGCTAGGCATCAAACTCTCTTTTGCCCCTCATCATCAGGTGGAAATTGCCGAAGCAACCAGAGCTATGCTCTTATGATGGTCTTGATGTAGTCGCCGGTTTAATAGGCCATAGGAACTCCCTTACCCACAGAAGCCCCCATGTGACACTCTTATGAAAAATGCGGCTGATACCCCGGTTTATCGGGGGCGCCGGTTTATTATATTGATCATAATATATACATTGCAAAGATATGTACATAAAGCGGTGCCTATGGCTCAAGCATAGTAAGGTCGAAGAAGAGCGATGTTCCACGGCCGTTTGGTCTCCTCCTTCGCCGTACGTGAGTCCTTATGATCTCGAACGTCGACGAGGTAGTATGATCCGTTGTGCAGGTTCTTGCTGACCACAAAGGGTCCTTCCCAAGGTGGGGATAGCTTGTGCATGTCCGTCTGGTCTTAATGAGCCGGAGCACCAGATCTCCTTCTTGAAACGTCCTGATTTTAACCCGGCGACTGTGGTACCGGCGCAGATCTTGCTGATAAATCGCCGATCGAGCTGCTGCCATGTCCCGTTCTTCGTCCAGCCGGTCCAATGCATCTTGCCTTGATTTCATTATCTGCTTCAACATAAGCCGCCACCCGTGGCGAGTCATGACAGATATCACTAGGGAGGACCGCTTCAGCTCCATATACCATGAAGAAAGGCGTGTACCATGTGGATCTGTTAGGTGTAGTGTTGATGCTCCATAGTACAGAAGGTAACTCCTCCACCCAACAACCCGGTGTTCTCTACAAAGGAATCATAAGCCGGGGTTTGATGCCTCTCAAGATCTCTTGATTGGCGCTTTCAGCTTGTCCATTAGACTGAGGGTGAGCTACTAATGATACATCAAGGCGAATGTGCTCTCATTGACAGAACTCCTCCATAGCTCCCTTGGATAAATTGGTACCATTATTAGTTATAATGTTGTGTGGAAAGCCAAACCGGAAAATCACCTTTTTGATGAACTGAACCGCCATTGCTGCATCACACTTACTGACTGGCTCCACCTCAACCCATTTGGTAAATTTGTCCACTGCCACCAAAAGGTGGGTCTTCTTATCTTGGGATCTCTTGAAGGGTCCAACCATATCAAGCCCCCAAGTCGCAAACGGCCAAGTAATTGGAATCATCCTCAACTCCTGCGCCGGTATATGAGCACGCCGTGAGAATTTCTGGCAAGCATCACATTTTCTGACCAAGTCCTCTACGTCGGCATGAGCCGTCAACCAGTAGAACCCATGATGAAAATCTTTAGCCACCAAAGATTTTGAACCGGCATGATGACCACAATCTCCTTCATGGATCTCTCTAAGAATGTCACAGCCCACCTCTGGTGACACACACCGCTGAAACGCCCTAGAGACGCTGCGATGATGAAGTTTTCCATTGACAATAGTCATTGACTTGGACCGCCGGATTATTTGTCTAGCCAAAACTTCGTCCTCTGGTAACTCACCTCGGCTCATGTACGCTAGGTAGGGAAGCGTCCAATCCATAATAACATGAAGTGTCGCGACCAATTGTGCCTCCGGATCAGGAACAGCCAAGTCCTCTTCTGAAGGTAACTGCACCGACGGATTGTGCAATTCATCCAAGAAGGTATTGGGTGGAACCGGTTTACGCTGAGAACCCAGCCGGCTTAACGCGTCAGCCGCTTCATTCTTTCACCGGTCTATATGATCCACCTGATAACCCTTGAAGTGTCCAGCAATAGCATCTACCTCTCGTCGATATGCTGCCATGAGTGGATCCTTGGAATCCCACTTGCCAGATACTTGCTGTGCCACCAGGTCTGAATCGCCAAAGCATTTAACCCGACTTAAGTTCATCTCCTTGGCCATCCGCAGACCATGGAGGAGAGCTTCATACTCAGCAGCATTGTTAGTACAAGGGAACATTAAACGGAGGACATAACAGAACTTATCACCTCGTGGGGAAGTTAACACGACTCCAGCCCCCGAGCCCTCCAATTGCCTTAATCCGTCAATGTGAATAGTCCAATATGTGTGATCCGGCTTTTCCTCAGGTGCTTGCAACTCTGTCCAATCGTTGATGAAATCCACCAATGCTTGGGACTTTATCGCAGTACGAGGCACATACTTTAATCCGTGCGGGCTAAGTTCAATGGCCCACTTTGCAACCCGCCCAGTAGCTTCTCTGTTCTGGATTATATCCCCCAGTGGAGCTGAACTGACAACGGTGATTGGATGGCCTTGAAAATAGTGCTTTAGCTTCCGGTTTGCCATGAAGACTCCATACACCAATTTCTGCCAATGTGGGTATCTCTGTTTTGATTCAATGAGCACCTCACTGATGTAATAAATCGGACGCTGAACCGAATATTCTTTGCATGTCTCCTTACACTCTACCACGATGGCAACGCTTACTGCATGGGCATTAGCAACCACGTACAACAACAATGCCTCATTGCAACTGGGGCAGCAAGGACTGGTGGCTCTGCTAATTGCTTCTTCAGGTCCTCAAATGCAGCATCAACAGCATCACTCCACACAAAGCGATCTGTCCTTTTCATCATCTGATAAAGTGGGATAGCCTTCTCCCCCAAACGGCTGATAAACCGGCTGAGTGCTGCAATACGGCCCGCCACGCGTTGGAAATCGTTGATGCACGCTGGTTTAGCCAAGGATGTAATCGCCTTGATCTTCTCCGGATTAGCTTCTATTCCCCTGTTCGATACTAAGAACCCAAGGAGCTTGCCTGCCGGAACACCAAAAACGCACTTCTCCGGATTAAGGATCATTTTATAAACTCGGAGATTGTCGAAAGTTTCTTTCAAATCCGTTATCAATGTCTCCTCTTTCCTGGATTTCACCACAATGTCATCCACATACGCATGGACATTGCGTCCAATCTATCCATGAAGGAATTTCTGCACACAACGCTGATAGGTCGCCTGGGCACTCTTAAGCCCAAACGGCATAGACACATAGCAGAAGGCTCCGAAGGGAGTTATAAAGGCCGTCTTCTCCTAGTCCTTGACTGCCATCTTGATCTGATGATAACCTGAATATGCATCCAAAAAACTTAGTCGCTCACATTCTACCGTAGCATCAATTATCTGATCAATACGGGGGAGAGCAAAGGGATCAGTTGGGCAAGCTTTGTTCAGATCTGTGTAATCAACACACATTCGCCAAGTGCCATTTTTCTTAAGTACTAGCACAGGATTAGCCAACCACTCTGGATGAAACACCTCAACTATAAAGCCTGCCGCCAAGAGCCTAGCCACTTCTTCTCCAATAGCCTTGCGCCTTTCTTCATTGAAGCGGCGCAGAAATTTCTTGACCAGTTTAAACTTAGGATCAATATTGAGATTGTGCTCAGCGAGTTCCCTCGGTACACCTAGCATATCAGAAGGCTTCCATGCGAAGATGTCCCGATTCTCCCGGATGAACTCGATGAGCGCGCTTTCCTATTTCGGATCTAGGTTAGCACTGATAGTGAACTGCTTGGATGAATCGCCAGGAACAAAGTCAACATGTTTGGTCTCTTCAGCTGATTTGAACTTCAAAGCCGGATCATGCTCTGTGGTTGGTTTCTTCAGCGGAGACATATCCGCCGGATCGACATTGTCCTTATAAAACTTCAGCTCCTCAGTTGCACAAACCGCTTCAGCATAAGCTGCATCACCTTCCTCACACTCCAAGGCAATCTTGCGACTCCCATGGACCGTAATGGTTCCCTTGTGTCCTGGCATCTTGAGCTGCAGATAAACATAACATGGTCTTGCCATGAACTTGGCGTAAACCGGCCGTGCAAACAAGGAGTGATATGGGCTCTTGATCTTTACCACTTCAAAGGTCACGGTCTCCGACCTGGAGTCGTGTTCATCTCCAAAGGTAACCTCTAGATCGTTCTTGCCAACTAGATATGCCGATTTACCGGGCACCACCCCATGAAACACTGTATTGGACTGCCGAAGCTTCTTATCTGTTAGCCCCATACGCCGAAAAGTCTCATAATACAGAATGTTGATGCTGCTGCCTCCGTCCATAAGCACCTTGGTAAACTTGTAGCCACCCACCTGAGGTGCCACAACTAGAGCCAGCTGACCTGGATTGTCAACCCGGGGCGGATGATCCTCTCTGCTCCACACAATGGGCTACTCCGACCAACGCAGGAAACGTGGCACCGTCGGTTCAACAGAATGTACCGCCCTCTTTAGAACTTTCTGATCACGCTTGCACAAGCTCGTGGTGAAGAGATGATACTGCCCACTGCTCAGCTCCTTCGGATTATTCTGATATCTGGATTGCTGCTGCTGTTGACGCTGTTGATTCCCCTGATTGTTATAACCGCCCTGGCCGTGTTGTTGGTTATGTTGATTGTGCCCGTTGTGGTTGTCGTTATTGCCCTGGTACCTTGAACCGGATCCACCACCTTGATAACCCGGACCCTAAAAACCAGGGCCTGATTCGCCGGATGGTCCGTGATCGTACTGAGACCGGTTCATGAATTCCTGCATAATAAAACAGTCTTTCGAGAGATGTGTAGCTGGCTTTTCTGTTGTACCGTGCTTCGGGCAAAGTACGTTCAACTGGCGTTCCAGATTAATAGGCGGCCTCCCATTATGTGGAGGCGGTCTACCCTTGCGGCGCTGTCCATCCTCATGAGCATTGGTGTTGGCCACAAAATCTGAATTACCATCCGCTTTACGCTTACCGTTGTATCCTTGATTCACCGGGTTGGGCTGCAGTGCCTTACCATTCTTGCTTGCCTTCCCTGACTTGTCACCATCGGCGTCTGGGTGTTTGGTATTATCGGAGTCCGCATACTTCACTAAAGCGCCCATGAGTATCCCCATGTCATCACAATCACGCTTAAGTCGTCCCAACTTTAGTCTCAAAGGTTCAAACCGGCAATTGCCCTCCAAGGTTACCACTGTTGTGCTTGGGTTGATGCTATTGGAGGAATGCAAGATCTCTGACACTCGACGCACCCAACTGCTTGTAGACTCATGCTCTCCTTGAATGCAGGCAGCTAAATCGACGACAGACATTGGCTGCTTGCACGTGTCCTTGAAGTTATTGATAAACCGGCGCCGCAATTCGGCCCACGATCTCACAAAATTAAGTGGTAAACCCTTCAGCCAAGTGCGAGCCATGCCTTCTAGCATCATAGTGAAATACTTAGTGCACGTTGCATCATCCACATCCAGCATCTCCATTGCCATCTCATAACTCTCAACCCATGCCTCCGGAGCCAGATCCGCCGTGTAATTGGGCACCTTGCGCGGTCCCTTAAAATCCTTGGGTAGTTTCAAGTTCTGCAAAGCGGGAGTCAGACAAGGCACTCCCAAGGAGCTAGACATGACCCCCGATTCAACTGTGGTAGTGGGACGAACCGGCGCCGCCTGACGGGCTTCGTACTGTGCTGTCACTTCGGCCTCCCGGCGCTGCCTACCCTGATCCACCACGTTCTGAGCGTTCGCGTCTCCTCCTGCCGGATTTTCCTACCTCGGCGGATTGTGTCTTTGTGCACTGCTTGACATGGCCGGTTCATCCAGACGCCCGGTGTAACTCCAGCTTGGGCGGGGAGTTGAATGAATCCTCTCACAACTGTGAGATTAAGCTTTTTGTTGAGTTAGCGCCGTCTCCAAGAACTGCCTGGCCCATCGTGCCTCCACTGCTATGGGGGACGTTCCTTCGATGGGAAGGGTGGCTAGTCGTGAAGCGGCAGCGACAATGTTATCCAACGGATTAGAGTAATGACCAGGAGGGGTGGGTACATGTTGTGACGGTACAACCTGGCGGGTTGGCTCTGCGGCCGGCGGCTGAACCGACGCTCCCGTGCCCGGCGCCCCTCCCCGGTTCACCTCCGGCTGGTTACTGGTTCCTGCTCTTGGCGTGCTAAAGAGGTTCCTTGCCTCATAAACCGGTGGCAAGCGAGATCGTTGCCTTCTCATCTTTCCCTCGTGTGAAGCGGTCTGATCCAACATGAGTCGATAGGCTTGAGCATCCAGCTTCGCCTACTTTGTAGCCATCCTTGCTTTCTCAGCAGCCAGATCCAACTTGGCTTGCTCAATCTGGCTCTTCACCTGCGCGACTTCCGCATCATGCTGCTCCTTGTTGGCCTGGGCTACCTTTGCGGTCAATAGCGCTGTCAAAGTATCAACCAAGACGGATAAAGTTTCAGACGGTGACGGGGCAGGATCTCCAGCCCTAGCCCCCACCGCGTCTGATGTCAACGCCGCTGTTGTTGAGGACTGCTGCATAGGTTGTGATCCGGCCATAAAGACAGCAACCCGGTTTGGCGGATCGAGGGGGTCCGGAATATTGTCACCATCGGAACAGCCCTCAGATCGGCCGTCCTGCAGCAGATATAAAGATTCTGCCTCTCCGGAGGACGATTCGTCGCCAAAATAGACAACAGTCTCGCTGCCAGAGTCCGATCCGTCCTCGGCTTGTACTCCATGCACTGGTCCAACGAAGACGTGCTTCATGGTGGCCTGAATCCGGGCAGGTCTCGCATGTTGAGCCGGCTCGACGATGTTGGGGAAGATGTCCGGCTCAGGGCCCGGTTCGCCGATCTTGTCGATGAAGATGTGGATTCCGCCGAAGGGGACCCGGTACCCGTATTCGATAGAATCGGCCTCAGGGCCCCAGCCTGCATCGTCGATGTAGATCTTGTCGCGACGACTTTTAGTCATCCGACCCACTGCGTATCCCTTGAGTCCTTCAAAGCTGCCCTTCAAGAACTCGAAACCATCGTGTGATAGCCCCACGGTGGGCGCCAACTGTCCTAGTTTTGTCATCGTAGATGTCCTAGCAAAAGGACTTAGTCGTGAAGCCGTCGCTATGGGTTAGCTTAAAGGGGTTAAAGCGGACAAGGACACAGGGATTTTATACTAGTTCGGCCCCTTCGATGAAGGTAAAAGCCTACATCTAGTTTGGTGTGTATTGCTAGGGTTTCGATGACCAGGGAGCGAATCCGCTTTTCCTGTGTCTCGAGTTGTTGTTCTCTACCCTGAACCGTCGCCGGGTCGTCCCTTTATATAAGAGGTGACGCCCGGGCCGGTTTACAGAGTCCCGAGGCAGGCTCATAAACATGTCCGCCTCGGTCTCTCTTCTTTCTATCTTACATCTCAAGTTTACATAGTATGGCGGTTAACAAATCATGGGCCCTAACACTTGGGCTCTGAACCTCTTGGGGGCTAAAGTCTCTTGCTTCATGCTCCGCCGGGCTTCACAATAATCTTGATAATACAATCCGGCCCTCCTAGGTGGTTTATACCTGGTAGTAATATCCCTGACACATACCTACTGGTACATACCCTCAGCCCCGAGGTGAACTACTCCCTCCTCGTCATGGAGAGCGCCGGGATGATGAAGATGGCCACCGGAGAGGGATTCCCCCTCCGGCAGGGTGCCGGAACAGGGTCCAGATTGGTTTTCGGTGGCAACATAAGCTTTCGGCGGTGGGACTCCCGATCTAGGTTATTTTCCGGAGGTTTCAGTATATATAAGATTTTTTGGCGTAGGGCACAAGTCAGGGGGGTCTCCGGGCTATCCACGAGATAGGGGGGCGCACCCAGGGGGGTGGGCGTGCCCCCACCCTCGTGGCCAGCCCGTGACTCTCCTGGCCCAACTCTTTTACTCCGGGGGCTTCTTTTGGTCCATAAAAAAACATCAAAAATTGGTACGTCAATTGGACTCCGTTTGATACTCCTTTTCTGTAAAACTCAACAACTAGGAAAAAATGGAAACTGGCATTGGGCTCTGGGTTAATAGGTTAGTCCCAAAAATAAAAAAAAAAGTGTATATAAAAGCCCATAAAACATCCTAGAAGGATAATATAATACTCCCTCCGTCCCATAATATAAGACATTTTTTGACACTACACTAGTGTTAAAAAGCGTCTTACATTATGGGACGGAGGAAGTAGCATGGAACAATCAAAAAATTATAGATTCGTTGGAGACGTATCAAGCATCCCCAAGCTTAATTCCTGCTCGTCCTCGAGTAGGTAAATGATAAAAACAGAATTTTTGATGTGGAATGCTACCTAACATAATTCTTAATGTAATTCTCTTTATTGTGCCATGAATGTTCAGCTCCGAAAGATTGAAGACAAAAGTCTATATTGACATAAGAATAATAATATTTCAAGCATACTAACAAAGCAATCATGTCTTCTCAAAATAACATGGCCAAAGAAAGTTATCCCTACAAAATCATATAGTGTGGCTATGCTCCCTCTTCATCACACAAAAGATTGATATCATGCACAACCTCGGTTTCAGCCAAGCAATTGTTTTCATACTAATTTTTTTTCAAACCTTTCAACTTTCACGTAATACATGAGCGTGAGCCATGGATATAGCACTATAGGTGGAATAGAGTGGTGGTTGTGGAGAAGACAAAAAGGAGGAAGATAGTCTCACATCAACTAGATGTGTCAATGGGCTATGGAGATGCCCATCAATAGATATCAATGTGAATGAGTAGGGATTGCCATGCAACGGATGCACTAGAGCTATAAGTGAATGAAAGCTCATCAAACGAAACTAAGTGGGTGTGCATCCAACTTGCTTGCTCATGAAGACCTAGGGCATTTGAGGAAGCCCGTCGTTGGAATATACAAGCCAAGTTCTATAATGAAAATTCCCACTAGTATATGAAAGTGACAAAACAAGAGACTCTCTATCATGAAGATCATGGTGCTACTTTGAAGGACAAGTGTGGAAAAGGATAGTAGCATTGTCCCTTCTCTCTTTTCTCTCATTTTTTTGGAGGGGCTTTCTCTTTTTTTAGCCCCTCTCTATATTTTTTTGGGCCATCTCTTTTTTTATTTGGCCTTTCCTCACATGGGACAATGCTCTAATAATGAAGATCATCACACTTTTATTGACTTATAACTCAAAGATTACAACTCGAAGCTAGAACAAAATATGACTCTATGTGAATGATGATGAAGCAGGTCATATGAACGGAACGGTGGAAAGTTGCTTGGCAATATATCTCGGAATGGCTATGGAAATGCCATGATAGGTAGGTATGGTGGCTGTTTTGAGGAAGGTATATGGTGGGTGTATGGTACCGGTGCAAGTTGCGCGGTACAAGAGAGGCTAGGAATGGTGGAAGGGTGAGAGTGCGTATAATCCATGGACTCAGCATTAGTCATAAAGAACTCATATACTTATTGCAAAAATCTACGAGTCATCAAAATAAAGTATTCAACGCATGCTCCTAGTTGAAGGGTTGGTAGGAGTTAACCAACGCGCGATCCCGACCTCCACACAAATTATGACACTCAATAAATACCCCATGCTCTAACTTCGTCACATAGCGGTTCATCATACGTGCATGCTACGGGAATCACAAACTTTAACACAAGTATTTCTCAAATTCATAATTACTCCACTAGCATGACTCTAATATCATCATCCTCATAACTCAAAACAATCATCAAGTATCTAACTTCTCATAGTATTCAATGCACTTTATATGAAAGTTTTTACTATACCCATCTTGGATGCCTAACATATTAGGACTAATTTCCTAACCAAAGCACATTACCATGCTCTTCTAAAAGACTCTCAAATATATATAAGTGAAGCATGAGAGTTCATCTATTTCTTCAAAATAAAACCACCGCCGTGCTCTAAAAAGATATAAGTGAAGCACTAGAGCAAACGACAAACTACTCCGAAAGATATAAGTGAAGATCAATGAGTAGTTGAATAATTATGTAACTATGTGAAGACTCTCTAACATTTAATAATTTCAGATCTTGGGATATTATTCAAACAGCAAGCAAAACACATTAAAACAAAATGACGCTCCAAGTAAAACACATATCATGTGGTGAATAAAAATATAGCCTCAAGTAAAGTTACCGATAGACGAAGACGAAAGAGGGGATGCCTTCCCGGGGCATCCCCAAGCTTAGGATCTTGGTTTTCCATGAATATTACCTTGGGGTGCCTTGGGAATCCCCAAGCTTAGGCACTTGTCACTCCTTATTCCATAGTCCATCGAATCTTTACCCAAAACTTGAAAACTTCACAACACAAAATTCAACAGAAAACTCGTAAGCTCCGTTAGTATAAGAAAATAAAACCACCACTTATGTACTGTTGTGAACTCATTCTAAATTCATATTGGTGTAATATTTACTATATTCCAACTTATCTATGGTTCATACCCTCCGATACCACTCATAGATTCATCAAAATAAGCAAACAACACATAGAAAACAGAATCTATCAAAAGCAGAACAGTCTATAGCAATCTGTAACTTTCGTATACTTATGTAACTCCAAAAAATTCTGAAATAAATTGGTGGACGTGAGGAATTTGTCTATTAATCATCTTCAAAAAGAATCAACTAAAAAGCACTCCCCAGTAAAAAATGGTAGCCAATCTCGTGAGCGCTAAAGTTTCTGGATTTTACAGCATGAGCGCATAAACTTCACAGAAGTCTTCCCAAAGGTTCTACTTGGCACAAACACTAATTAAAACACAAAACCACATCTAAGCAGAAGCTAGATGCAAAATTTATTCCTAAACAGAAGCAAAAGCAAAGAAAATAAAATTCGGTTGCCTCCCAACAAACGCTATCGTTTAACGCCCATATCTAGGCACAATGATTTCAATGACGCTCGCATAAAAGATAAGAATTGAAACATAAAGGGAGCATCTTGAAGAATATAACTAGCACATTTAAGTCTAACCCACTTCCTATGCATAGGGATTTTGTGAGCAAACAACTTATGGGAACGATAATCAACTAGCATAGGAAAGCAAAACAAGCATAGCTTCAAAACTTCAAGCACATAGAGAGGAAACTTGATACTATTGCAATTCCTACAAGCATATGATCCTCTCTCATAATAATTTTCAGTAGAATCATGAATGAATTCAACAATATAACTATCACATAAAGCATTCTTGTCATGATCTACTTGCATAGAAATTTTACTACTCTCCACATAAGCAAAATTCTTCTCATTCATAGTAGTGGGAGCAAACTCAACAAAATAACTATCATGTGAAGCATAATCCAATTGAGAAATAAAATCATGATGATAAGTTTCATGGTTATCATTATTCTTAATAGCATACAAGTCATCACAATAATCATCATAAATAGGAGGCATGCTTTCATCATAATAAATTTTCTAATCAAAACTTGTGGGACTAAACATATCATCTTCATCAGACATAGCATCCCCAAGCTTGTGGCTTTGCATATCATTAGCATCATGGGTATTCAAAGAATTCATACTAACAACATTGAAATCATGCTCATCATGCACATATTTTATGCCAAGCATTCTATGTAATTCTTCTTCTAGCACTTGAGCACAATTTTCCTTCCCATCATTTTCACGAAAGATATTAACAAGATGAAGCATATGAGGTAACCTTAATTCCATTTTTTGTAGTTTTATTTTATAAACTAAACTAGTGATAAAACAAGAAACTAAAAGATTCGATTGCAAGATCTAAAGATATACCTTCAAGCACCCACCTCCCCGGCAACGGCGCCAGAAAAGAGCTTGATGTCTACTACGCAACCTTCTTCTTGTAGATGTTGTTGGGCCTCCAAGTGCAGGGGTTTGTAGGACAGTAGCAAATTTCCCTCAAGTGGATGACCTAAGGTTTATCAATCCGTGGGAGGCGTAGGATGAAGATGGTCTCTCTCAATCAACCCTGCAACCAAATAACAAAGAGTCTCTTGTGTCCCCAACACACCCAATACAATGGTAAATTGTATAGGTGAACTAGTTCGGCGAAGAGATGGTGATACAAGTGCAATATGGATGGTAGATATAGGTTTTTGTAGACTGAAAAAATAAAAACAGCAAGGTAGCAAGTGGTAAACATGAGCATAAACTGTGTTGCAATGATAGGAAACAAGGCCTAGGGTTCATACTTTCACTAGTGCAAGTTCTCCCAACAATAATAACATAACTAGATCATATAACTATCCCTCAACATGCAACAAAGAGTCACTCCAAAGTCACTAATAGCGGAGAACAAACGAAGAGATTATGGTAGGGTACGAAACCACCTCAAAGTTATTCTCTCTAATCGATCTATTCAAGAGTCTGTAGTAAAATAACACGAAGCTATTCTTTCCGTTTGATCTATCATAGAGTTCGTACTAGAATAACACCTTAAGATACAATTCAACCAAAACCCTAATGTCACCTTGATACTCCACTGTCACCTCAAGTATCCGTGGGCATGATTATACGATATGCATCACACAATCTCAGATTCATCTATTCAACCAACACAAAGTACCTCAAAGAGTGCCCCAAAGTTTCTATCGGAGAATCAAGACGAAAACATGTGCCAACCCCTATGCATAGATTCCCAAGGTCACGGAACTCGCAAGTTGATCACCAAAACATACATCAAGTAGATCACGTGATATCCCATTGTCACCACAGATAAGCACATGCAAGACATACATCAAGTGTTCTCAAATCTTTAAAGACTCAATCCGATAAGATAACTTCAAAGGGAAAACTCAATTCATCACAAGAGAGTAGAGGGGGAGAAACATCATAAGATCCAACTATAATAGCAAAGCTCGCGATACATCAAGATCGTGCCATCTCAAGAACACGAGAGAGAGAGAGAGAGAGAGAGAGAGAGAGAGAGAGATCAAACACATAGCTACTGGTACATACCCTCAGCCCCGAGGGTGAACTACTCCCTCCTCATCGTGGAGAGCGCCAGGATGGTGAAGATGGCCATCGAAGAGGGATTCCCCTCCGGCAGGGTGCCGGAACGGGGTCTAGATTTGTTTTCAGTGGCAACAGAGGCTTTCGGCGGCGGAACTCCCGATCTAGGTTATTTTCCGGAGGTTTGAGTATATATATGATTTTTTGGTGTAGGGCACAAGTCAGGGGGGTTTTCGGGCAGTCCACGAGATAGGGGGGCGCGCCCAGGGGGGTGGGCTTGCCCCCCACCCTCGTGGGCAGCACGTGACTCTCCTGGCCCAACTCTTTTACTCCGGGGGCTTCTTTTTGTCCATAAAAAATCATCAAAAATTGGCACGTCAATTGGACTCCGTTTGATAGTCCTTTTCTGTAAAACTCAAAAACAAGGAAAAAACAGAAACTGGCACTGGGCTCTGGGTTAATAGGCTAGTCCCAAAAATCATATAAAAGTGTATATAAAAGCCCATAAAGCATCCTAGAAGGATAATATAATAGCATGGAACAATCAAAAATTATAGATACATTGGAGACGTATCAGGGGGGCGCGCCCCCACCCTCGTGGACAGGGTGTGGGCCCCCTGGTCTGGTTCTTTCCATAGATATTTTTTATATATTCCAAAATAATTCTCCGTTGAATTTTAGGTCATTCCGAGAACATTTATTTCTACACAAAAATAACACCATGGCAGTTCTGTTAAAAACAACATCAGTCCGGGTTAGTTCCATTCAAATCATGCAAGTTAGAGTCCAAAACAATGGCAAAAGTGTTTGGAAAAGTAGATACATTGGAGACATATCAATACCCTTGTAGATCGCTAAGCGGAAGCATTTATCACGCGGTTGATGTCGTCATACTCTTCGTGATCTGATCATGATCCAACCGATCTAGTGTCGAACGGACGACACCTCCGAGTTTAGCACACGTGCGACTCGATGACGTATCCTCCTTCTTGATCCATCAAGCGGGAGATGAGAATTAGATAGGATCACAACCAACACGACGATGTGGTGGTGGAGAACCAAAAGAACTTCTCTAAGCGTCGCTGGGGCGAGGCGGTGGAACTATGGAGTAACGAGAAAGAGAAAGGGGCCCCAAGGGCTTGGTGTGTTCTCTTGGGGCGCCCCCTCCCCTCTATATATAGGTGGGGGGGCGTGGGAAAAAACCCCTCCAAGCCCTAGGGCGCAGCTAAGGGGGAGCGGACTTGGTGTGTTCTCTTGTCGGTTCTCTTTGTAAGTCTTAGAGCTTATGGTCATCTTGATGACAAGCTCGAGTTCATCGAAAACGGAGTTCACATGCATCTTCTATGATGTTTTTGATGTTGGAGGTTTTCCCGGTTATTCTCTGATGGAGGGCTCACCCCTATATATCTTAGGCATATCTCCCCTGCCTCTTCTTACTATAAACAGTTACTGTTTTGATGCTACTCATCTTCCTCTATCCAACAAGCTTGAGTTTGCTCAATTCGGAGCTCATTTGCAGAAGTTATGGTAGTTCTAGGCTTTCTTGTTGCTCCTGCGGTAGTACCGCTGGGCCGGAGTGGTAGTACCACTTATAGCCACAAGCGGTAGTACCGCTGGTTCACAGCGGAAGTACCGCTTATGTCTACTTGCGGTAGTTCGGCTTCGGTTCCGCGCTAGTACCACCTCGATTCGAGACCGTCGCTTCTCGTGTCGGGTTGGGCGGCAGTAGGAGCGACAGTGGGTGAGGTAGTACCACTTATAAGCGGTGGTACTGCCCTACCATCGCTACTAGTTCCGCTCGGGGGATCTCTCTCTTGTTCTTTATCTCGTTGGCACTGTGCGAGGTCCCAGCGGTAGTACCGCTGGGTCGAGCGGCAGTACCGCTGCGGCCAGCGGTAGTACCGCTCCCTAGAGCAGTAGTACCGCTCGCTGCGGGCTGGTTGGTGAGGATAACAGTTGGATTTCCCCCTCCTATAAAAGGGAGTTTTCTTCCCCATTGAGCCTTATCCTTTGAGCTCGTGTTCTCCCCCCATTGTTAACCTTCTTCGAGCTTGCTATCTCTCAATACCTCCATGGATTCTTGCTAGTTTTGGGGGGGAAAGAGACAGGAGATCTAGATCCACATTTCCACCAATCAGTTTCTCCTCCTTGTGAGGGAAACCCTTTGGATCTAGATCTTGGAGTTCTTCGTGTTCTCTTCTTCATTCTTCATCTCATTTTCCTCCCTAGCATTTGTTGCTTTGGTGGGATTCGGGAGAGAAGGACTTGGGCACTCCGTGTGCCCTTGCCATTGCTTTTGGTGCATAGGTTTGAGTTCTCCACGGTGATACGTGAAAGTGAAGTGGAGAAGCTTATTACTCTTGGGTGCTTGATACCCTTGAGCTTGTTCCTCTTGGGTGCTTGGGCTCCCTAGACGGTTGAGGTCACCTCGGAGCCATATTCCATTGTGGTGGAGCTTCGTGGTGTCGTTGGGGCCTCCAATAAAGTTGTGGAGGTAGCCCCAAACTTTGTGGTGTTCAGAGCTCAATCATTGTGGTGTAAAGTGATACGTCTCCAACATATCTATAATTTTTTATTGTTCCATGCTATTATTTATGAAGTATTGGATGTTTAATGGGCTTTATCATTCACTTTTATATCATTTTTGGGACTAACCTACTAACCCAAAGGCCCAGTCCAGATTGCTGTTTTTTGCCTGTTTTAGGGTTTTGCAGAAAAAGAATATCAAACGAAGTCCAAACGGAATGAAACCTTCTCAAGAGATATTTTTGGAGAAAATCACGCACACGGAGCTTGAGAACCACGTCAGGGGATCAAGAGGTTGCTCACGAGGGTGGGGGCGCGCCCCCTACCTCGTGGCCCCCTCGAGCGTCCCCCGGTGCCCTCCTTCTTCCTATATAAGTCTACGTACCCCAAAACCTCCGTGGACGGAGAGAAAACCCTAATTCCACCGCCGTAACCTTCTATTCCCGTGAGATCCCATCTTGGAGCCTGCTCCGGAGCTCCATCGGAGGGGGGATCCATCACGGAGTTCTTCTTCATCATCATCATCGCCCTCACCATGAGTTGTGAGTAGTTTACCACAGACCTTCGGGTCCATAGCTAGTATCTAGATGGCTTCTTCTCTCTCTCTGGATCTCAATACAAAGTTCTCCTCGGTCTTCGAGGAGATCTATTCAATGTAATCTCTTTTTGCGGTGTGTTTGTCGAGATCCGATGAATTGTGAGTTTATGATCAAGGTTATCTATGAAAGATAATTGTTTATTCTCTAAACTTTTTATGTGTGCTCATAATATCCTTGCAAGTCTCTTCGAATTATTGCTTTGGTTTGGCCTACTAGATCTATAGTTCTTGCAATGGGAGAAGTGCTTGGCTTTGGGTTCAATCTTGCGGTGTCCTTTCCCAGTGACAGTAGGGGCAGCAAGGCACGTATTGTATTTTTTCCATCGAGGATAAAAAGATGGGGTTTATATCATATTGCTTGAGTTTATCCCTCTACATCACGTCATCTTCCTTAAGGCGTTGCTCTGTTCTTATGAACTCAATACACTAGATGCATGCTGGATAGCGGTCGATGTGTGGAGTAATAGTAGTAGATGTAGAATCGATTCGGTCTACATGTCTCGGACGTGATGCCTATATACAATGATCATGCCTAGATAGTCTCATAATTATTCGCTTTTCTATCAATTGCTCGACAGTAATTTGTTTACCCGCCGTAGAATATCGCTATCATGAGAGAAGCCACTAGAGAACACTATGGCCCCCGGGTCTATTCTCAATATATCAATCTACATCTACTTTACTTTTACCGCTTTTATTTGCTGTTCTTATAAACCAAAAATACCAAAAATATAAACTATCATCTCTATCAGATCTCACTTTCGTAAGTGGCCGTAAAGGGATTGACAACCCCTTATCGCGTTGGCTGCGAAGTTCTTATTTGTTTGTGCAGGTGCGAGGGACTCGCGCGTGGTCTCCTACTGGATTGATACCTTGGTTCTCAAAAACTGAGGGAAATACTTACGCTATTGTGCTGCATCTCCCTTTCCTCTTCGAGGGAATACAACGCAAGCTCGAGAAGTAGAATAAAGCTCCGAGCAAGCGTCGCGGTCTCCAATTAGGTTGTGGAGATTGCCCGGAGCGTTTTGTCGGGTTCCGGTGACCGCCCCCAAGGGTTTCGAAAGTGTACGTGTTCGGTGACCGCCCCCAAGGGTTGCCATTTGTACGGGTTCGGTGACCGCCGTCAAGGGTCCCTTAGTGGAATCACGGCATCTTGCATTGTGCGAGGGCGTGAGGAGATTATGGTGGCCCTAGTGGCTTGTTGGGGAGCATTGTGCCTCCACACCACTCCAAACGGAGATTAATTTGCATCCACAAGGGTGTGAACTTCGGGATACATCGTCGTCTCCGCGTGCCTCGGTTATCTCTTACCTGATCCCTTTACTTATGCACTTTACTTTGTGATAGCTGTATTGTTTATTGTCATATATCTTGCTATCACCTAGTTGTTTATCTTGCCTAGCATAAGTTATTGGTGCACATAGGTGAGCCTAGTTGTTGTAGGTTTTGTTCTTGACAAATTAACCGCTAGGTTTATTTCGCATTTGTTCAAGCCTAAACCATAATTATTTTAAAGCGCTTATTCACCCCCCCCCACTCTAGGTGACATCCATGGTCTTTCTGAGTGGCTCACCCATAGTGGAGTATGGAGGAGCAATCAACTAGTCTTCACCAAGACAACGCAATCAAGAAATGTGGTCCAACTTGAGGAAGTCAACATCGTCTACATCTAGCTAAAGTGGACTTTGTGCAAGTCAAAGGTTTGCCCTTGATAGGTTTTCTATTTTACTGGTCTCATGGTGATAGTTGGGGGACCGGGTTATAGGATCGATGGCCGTACTATCAAGGGGGATCTTCATGAGTAGCTTGATCGTATCATTCATAGAGAGCTCAAACCATTGCATCCTATGTATTGGTGTTTTCAACTCTTTGGTCCCAATGAGTTTGGGTACCATTTTGTTTGTGTTGTTGTTTTAGGAACAGTTGGACATGCATTGGATGCTCGACTCACTCACAAGGATGGTGTTGTCACCATGTGCTTATTGGAGTCAAGTTATATGATGATCAATGAACTTCTATCTACCTTCATTTGATATCTTTTACATTCTTCCAATGCTATCTTGGTAACAAGTATCATCATCTACTTCATGCACACATTTCTTGCATCAACCTTGTGTAGGTTGTATCATGGCATGTATTCATTTTTTTTCTTGAGATACTTGCTTCCTTTATCAAAGCATCCCAACAATGATCAATTGTTGCTAGTTGTGATGTTTTTGATGCTCGTGTGGTTGGAATTCATTTATATACAATAAGACCACATCTAGCAATGTGCCCTGCTTTCAAGCAAATATCTTATTGGCATATTTATGACTTTCATGTGGATATCTTATTCCTTCCTTTTGGTAACTATTTAGTGTGTGCATCCTTCTTTGTGGATTGATATCATCATGATCTTCATCTACCTAGAATCTTATACACTTGAGATAAGTTGCATGTCTAGTTGATATCCCTTTCTTTCACGTCCACCTTTTCCTTCTTTTATTATTTCCTTGCTGTCTCCGTGAAGGTGTGCGTCTTGAGTGCCGGTCTTATATCGTTGCATCTTGATGCACTCTTTTGTGGTGAAGATCATTTTCCTCATGCTTGTCTTGACAAGGCTTTTTCCATTTAATTGGTATCCCTCGTCTTGATAAGGCTCTCATTTTCTATCTTCACCATGGGTTGTCACAAGCTTGGTTGTTATTTTTCTTTTTAGTGAGCTTGTGAATCCATTTGCTAGTTGTGTGTGGGGGAAGGACATGTCGTGCACCTTATATCTCAACTATTAAAGACTATGTTGATGCTTAATGCGCATCCTTATATTAGTCTTCTGAAGTGATTTGACATGAATCACACTCATCTTTTTGGTTGAGCCTATTTTTAAGTTGCCTCTTTTATATGTTGCTCAACCATTTGTTTTTGCAAGTGATAGGCTTTGTTTCCTACATGCTCACTTGCTCGTGTTGTGAGTTTCAATTGATTTTGGGGGAGTGATGATCCTATTTTGTGCCTAGGGTATTCAAACACAAATATTCTTATTTATGCACAAATCATGGGGAGCTTCTCTAGTTTCTTTAGAACACTCCTTTGCTCATATCATGATATCTTTTGTTCATGTCGCTCGTAAGGTCTTTGGTCTAGTTGGTTCAACTTGTATCTTTTGGTAGCTTGTTTCAATTCATATCTTTTGATTGCTTGCTTCTCTCTTTGTTGTGTCTTTGTGACACATCATTCTTTAACGATCTTTAGGCCTCAATATAGTTTGTCTTCCTCCAAGTATATACCATTGGATATGTGTAGTGCATTCCACTCTCTTATTGAGAAATACACAATTTATTGAGGAGCACGATTTATATTGCCCTTCTAAGCTTTTCACCCATTTTGGCAATCAATGCCAATGGGGGAGAGAAGTTTCAGAGAGTTTTGTGGAGAAGTTTAGAGAGTTATCTCTTCTTGCTCTGGTTTTTGTTCCTAAGCTTTTGCATCTCATACGCATGCCTTATTGGTTGTTGCATTGCATGGTGATGCATAATTCCTTGTATAAACTCTCTTGAAAGTGATTGTCATCGATTACCAAAATGGGGGATATTGAAAGAACATGTGGTGCCTCCATGTTTTGTTTTGGTACTTGATGACAATCTATATGGACTAATGGTTTCCCTGAGTTATATTTAAAGGATTTGTCCATAGGCTTTTCTTGGAGTCCATTTGTTGGTTTCAAGGAGAGTTCGTGATGACCAAGGTGCTATTCAAAGTATTACCTAAAGTTTGGTCATGTGAGAGGTTGATCAAGACTAAGTCAAAGAGTGAATCAAGTTGATCAACACACAAAGCGTAGAAGATGTACCGAGAGGGATCAAGTGATCCCATGGTATGGTAAGCATTGTCAATTACGCTTTGTGTACTAACCCATGGTCTTCGTGAGAGTTCTTTGTGGGGTTAGGTTGCGGTGTGCAAGTTCAAGTGGATCATCACGAAGAGATCATATGCTTGAAGCTTGCCGTCCATTATGGTGGTAATGGACTTGTGAAGATGTGCCAAAGAGTGGCTCACCCATAGTGGAGTATGGAGGAGCAATCAACTAGTATTCACCAAGCCAACGCAATCAAGATAGGTGGTCCAACTTGAGGAAGTCAAGATCGTCTACATCTAGCTCAAGTGGACTTTGTGCAAGGCAAAGGTTTGCCCTTGATAGGTTTCCTATTTTACCGGTCTCATGGTGGTAGTTGGGAGACCGGGTTATAGGATTGATTGTCGTACTATCAAGGGGGGCTCTTGATGAGTAGCTTGATCGTATCGTTCGTAGAGATCTCAAACCATTGTATCCTTGCATCATCTTTATTGGTTCTTGTTTGGTTATTCTCCCTATGAGGTTTGGAGCTTATGGTCATTTTTATGACAAGCTCGAGTTCATCGAAAACAGAGTTCACATGCATCTCCTATGATGTTTTTAATGTTGGGGTTTTTGCCGGTTCTCTTTGTAAGTCTTAGAGCTTATGGTCATCTTGATGACAAGCTCGAGTTCATCAAAAACGGACTTCACATGCATCTTCTATGATGTTTTCGATGTTGGAGGTTTTGTCGATTCTTCTCTAATGGAGAGTTCACCCCTCTATATCTTAGGCATATCGAAAACAGAGTTCACATGCATCTTCTATGATGTTTTCGATGTTGGAGGTTTTCAATGTTGATGTTTTGATGCTACTCGTCTTCCTCTATCCAACAAGCTTGAGTTTGCTCAATTCGGAGCTCATTTGGAGAAGTTATGGCAGTTCTGGTTTTATTGTATCCTTCCACTATCTTTAGCTGCGATATGAAGGCAGCCAAGTGCTAAAGCCTCTGTGGCGTGCGGTAGTACCGCTCTAGGGAGCGGTAGTACCGCAGGGGCCAACGGTAGTACCGCTCCTGGTGAGCGGTAGTACTGCTGCCTCCAGCCCTGACGCTAATGCATGCAGTAGTAGGCGCGGATATAATTTTTTACATCTGCCCTTACGCGGTAGTACCGCGCCTTCGGTCCGGTACTACCATGCCGGACTTTTGCATAGTTCGAACCTTGGCGGAAGTAGGTGCGGATGTAATTTATTACTTCCGTGGATTTCTAGTACTAGTTCATGCCTGCCTTACGGTAGTATCGTAAGGGCACGCGGTAGTACCACTCCGGCGGTTCTACCGCTCGTTGCCCTGTTGTCGGGGGAAACTGTCCACCACGAACACCTATGGGACCGGAGCCCCTTGCTTGTGCGGTAAGAGGGCGGAGGGAGCACAAAGAGCAGATCGTGGAGATCACGCAGGCAGTTTACCCAGGTTCGGGCCGCGATGGACGCGTAAAACCCTACTCCTGCTTAGTTTGTATTGAGTTGGAGAGCTCGGGAGCTTGAAGAACTAGCTACACCGAGCGTATGAGCGATCTAGGTTCCGAACCTTTTCTACGTTGTGCATGGGCCTCCTTTTATAGTGCAAGGGGTCACCGACAGGTGTCAACGTAGGAGAAAGGGTAAAAATGTAAAAGAGGTGGTAGTTGTAACAGTGCGGGAATAGTGGAGCTACAGTGTATGAACAGTGGTCGCTACCTACTTTGACAGTGGGGGACAAGAGCATTTAATGCCCGTCGCCGTCGACCCCAAAAGCACCCGCCCTTGCGTCTCCGTTTGCCACGGCGATGGCTTTACCACCGTGGAGTGCCACCGTGTCCCCCAGGCTGCACAGCCATCCGCCACGCGTCCCTGGAATGGCCCCAATGCGACACGTGGTTCGATGAGCTGGAGCGCGGGCACACAGCACAACTCTCCCCGGCAAGCACCTTGCCGGGGTCTTGACCTTGCCGGGCCCGGGAGCTTGTCGGGCTCTGGAGCTTGTCGCTCCCCGGGCCCTGCTGGGGCGCACGTTGCGCCGAGGCATGTCTTCCGTAACGTAATCTTCTAGTCTTCCCGGCAAGCTCCTCTTGCCAGGGCCTTGCGTGAGTGAGGTAATCTTGAGCCTGGAACGGCCTTCCCGGCAAGCTCCACTCGCCGGGGTCTTAATCTTCTGTCTTGTATACTTTGTTTTTGAATGGTTTTATATGGAGCAGGAAGGTCTCCGGCAAGCGCGTGGTAGGCCCTGCCGCGGGAAGCTGCTACCGCCCGTGCACAAGTTGGGGTACTGAGGTACCCCTACCTTAGTACACCGACAGGAGCCCCCGGGCCTGGGCCACACACGGTGCCGAGCGCTGTTGGGCCAGGCCCAAAACAGTGCACGGGACGCGCGGCCCACGGCACGCCGAATCCACTTCCGCACCCGCCGCGTCCCTCCGTAACGGCACGCGTCGATTGCGGCGTCGTGGGATGGGACGTGGCCACGTTCTTTTAATGGAAAGAGCGAAACGTCCCCCACTTCCCCATAAAAGCAGAGGAAGCAGGAGCGGTTCCCCTCCTACGCCTTCATTGCTTCTTCTTCCATCTCCAGAGATCCCCTCTTGCGCTCCGCCTCCACACCTCCTCCGCCGCCTTCCGCATCTGCGGCGCCGCCAGACTCTTCGTCCCCCTTCCCTCGCCGCCTCCGCCATGGCCCCGAAGACCGAGAAGGCGAAGGCGGAGAAGACCAAGAAGGAGAAATCGGAGCAGGCGGCGAGGCTTACCCTGCTGCGGAAGCGGAACGTCGTCTTCTCGCCGAGGCTCAGCGCGCGGGAGCTCTGGAACAACTACTACTTGTTCTAGGCCAAGGAGACCAAGGCGCACCCTCGGACCAGAGCCTATCCCGCCGCCGCCAAGGACAACTACCCTGGCGGGTACTTCTTCTTCGCAGCTTTCTTCCATTACGGCCTTTGTCCCCCTTTTTCAGACTTTTTCTGCGATATCATGCACACCTACGGCCTCCACCTTCTTGACTTCACCCCCAACGCCATCCTCACGATGGCGGTTTTCGCACACCTGTGCGAAAACTATATTGGGATTTATCCGAACGTAGCTCTGTTTAGGCACTTCTTCACCCCTAGAGTTGAAGCCGGCGCTCCCCTCTCCGGGGGGATTTCTTGGGTCTTCCGCTTGAACAAGAAGGAGTCCTACTTGCCGGGGGAGCTCCGCGGCAAGTGGGAGGAGTGGCGTGCAGACTGGTGTTGGATAGTCGAGGACGAGCCGCAACCTTTCACCGCGCCGCGCACAACAGCCATCGTGCGCGGCAGGGACTGGAGTGAGTTGGATTCGGACGACGGCAAGCTCAACGTCGCCCTCATCAGAATTCTCCGTCTCCGGGTAGCAAGGTTGTCCGTCGGAGAAGTAGGAGCAGATTTCCTCCGCCGCCGTATTGCCCCTCTACAGGATAGGAAGAGGCCGGCATGGGAGTACGGCAACGCGGCAGACATAATGAGGCTGCGCCCCGGGCTAAACTTCAACTTCACATCACTGGAGCTGAAGGGGATGGTCCGGGAACTATTTAAGCACGACCCGGCCCACCCAGAGTGGTTCAGAGCTCCCCGGGGAGTGGTGCCCCTCTGCAACAGCACGGCCCGGGATTCCCTTCGCGCCATGATGCCCGCGTGTGACTCGCACGGCATCGACCGCACATGGATTCCGCCCAAGCCAGACGTCATCTTGAGCTTCTTCGACAACCTGGTGGAGGTGGCGAAGAACAAGGACGAGATCAAGGGGCTCACACGGGACACCACCGACCAGGAGATAGCGTATATAGCTTCTCGGGTTGAAGAGGCCGCTGCAGCCGCAGCGGCAGGAGAGTTTGGCTTCACGCCCGACGAGGCAGAGGCTGCGGATGCGTCCTGCCAAGCGGAGGAGGCGGAGATCCGCAGACTTCTGCAGCTTCCTCCCGACGAGCTCGCCGGGGTCCCTTCTTTGAGGCACTCCGGGATCCCCGGAATCCTGACCGAGGCCGCGGCGAGAGGCAGCGCCGCCGGAGGAAACAGAGGCGTCATAGGGAGCGGAGGCGCCGGAGGGGGTGGAGGCGCCGGAGGGAGAGCGGCCACAGTGCAGGGCGCTGGGCCCAGCAAGCCTGCCGAGGAGGAGGAGGAGGAGGAGGAGGACGTCGGGGCCGACGAGGACTCCGACGGGTCTCTGGGGCTCTACGCCGACGATCTCTCCTCGTCGTCGGAGACCTCCCCGCCTCAGGCAAGCCCCAGGCGATCTCCGCTGAAGCGTCTCCGCAAGGCGATGACGGGGACGAGGGCGCAGGCGCCCCGACAACAACCAGCTCGCCGGGCGGCGCGAGCTACCCGGGGGAGCCAAGCTGCGACGGGGGCGCCCGGCGCACCAACTACGGCGGGGGCGACCCGCACACAGGCCACGGCGGGGGCGACCCGCGCACAGGCCACGGCGGAGGCGCCCCGCACGACAGCGCCAAGCGGAGGAGGGTCTTCGCAGAGCGGAGCGGCTGCTCCGCCTGCTCCCCGGGCCTCGGCGTCCACAGGGGCCGGTTCTTCGCAGCCCCCAGCCCCGGGGACCGCCAAGCGCCCGAGGGAGTCTTCGCCTCCTGCTCCTCGCGCGGACGCGCCTCAGGTGGCGTTTGACTTCTCCGCCCTGAGCGACGACGACGACGAGGAGGAACAGGAGTAAGAACTTGAGGTTTTGCATCTTCTTTAACATTATCTTGATTCTTGTTGATGCTGATCTTGCTTTTTGCTTTGATCTCAGGACCCTGGCCCAGCGAGTGGCGAAGAAAGCCAGGGTGCCCGTGGTCGAGGTCGCGGACGACTCGCCCGTCGCGGCGACAGGGGACGCGCCGGAGACGAGCCTGCCGGACCCGAGCGCTGCTCCGAGGAGCAGCCCCCAGCGCAGCCCCCAACGTAAGTCTGGGTTCCATACTTCCGCTTGTCGGGCGCGCTTGACAATTTTGTCTTGTGCTAATATCTTGATGTTTTTGTCTTGTCTTGATTGTCCTGTGCAGAGGTGGAGCCACAACCACAGGAGCATCCGGAGGTCGCTCCCGAGGAGCCGCAGGCCCCGCCGTCCCCGCCAAGGGCGAACTCTCCGGCAAGGGAGAGCACTCACCAAGGGCGGGTACTCCGCCAAGGGCGAGTACCCCGCCAAGGGCGAGTAGCCCGGCGAGGGCGGCCACTCCGCCAAGGCAGAGCTCCCCGGCGAGGGAGCCCGCCGCTGACGACGTCCGTCAAGGTAAGTTCTGTAACTTTGTCTTCTTGGATTCGTCTCTTTTTGGATATTTGCTTGAACTTCTTTCACTTTTTCTTCTTCTTCTAGATCCTCCTCCCCCCGAGCAGATGGAGACGGAAGTCATCGTCGTCGAGGAGGAGGGCGCGCAGGGCGACGGCAGCAACGCCCCCGTCGCTGAGGACGCGGCGGGAGCCGCCGAGCCGGCTGCGGAGGAGACCGCTCCGGCCGCAGACGCGGCGGCCGGGGAGGGGGACGGCGGCCATACTGCCGGCCCGGAGGCGGCAGGAGCGTCGAGCGCTGCGCCGGCCGCCGACCCCTCCACCGAAAAGGAGTCGTCGGCCTATTATCTTGAGGCCCCCAACGGCGTTTACATCCAGGTGCCGTGGGGTTCTTCATCGCGAGCCCCCGTGGAGGGCGAGGCCTTTGATGGAGAGGTCCTCGCCTCCGCGGGTCTGAAGATCGTCGAGGCGCCCGGTGGAAGCGACGGGCCCGAGGAGGAAAAGCTGCTTCATCAGCTCCTGGCCCTTTACCGGGCCAGGCAGGCGAAGCTGGCGTCTCGGGAGGCCCTTGCTGCCAAAGCCACCGTCGAGATGGAGAAGCGCGCGGCGGAGCTCCGCGCCGCCAACCAGGCCGCCCTCCGCGACGTGGCGGAGGAGCGCGAGAGGCTCGCCGGGGAGTACCAGGAGTGGCTCCTGGAGAAAGCCGAAGCCGAAGAGCAGCAGCGACTTGCCGGGGAGGAGCTGTCCCGGCGAGAAGGAGAGCTCACCCAACGGAAGGTCAACCTCGACTCCCACGAGGAAGACCTTGCCGCTCGGGAGCAGGCCCTTGGCGGAGAGCTGAAGGAGGCGAAAGCCGCCGCGGCTGCCGCGGAGACCGCCAAGGAGGAGCTCGCGGCCAAGGTTGCGCAACTGGAAGAGTCACTGAAGGCGAGCGTGGAGAGGGTCACCGCGCTCAACACAGAGCGCGAGAAGGACGCCCACACCAACTCCGAACTCCAGGTGCGCCTCTCCAAGCAGGGCGACGAGCTGAAGGCCGCCAAGGATTCAATTGAGGATCTGGAGCTGAAGGTTTCCACGTTGAAGGACTCGCTCGACGCTGTTCGGGACCGGGAAACCAAGCTGAAGGAAGAGCTCCGCAGGGAGCGAGGCTTGGTGGAGAGCGCCAACACTGCGGCCGAGAACTTCCGCCGGACCGTCGAGGTGTGGACTGACGACTTGGTGTCCTCTGCATCCAACATCGACCAGGAGCTGCTGGCGCTGAAGGTTGAGCATCTCATCTACTCTCCGGATCCAAACCTCCCTCACAGCGCCAAGCTCAGCCTTTTCTTCAGAGGGATCGCGCCGGCTCTTGCAGATCTTCGGAAGAAGCTCCCCGTGCAACTGGCCGAGGAGTCGCGCCAGCTCTGCGCGGGAACCTTGGAGCGCGTCCTGACGAAGATTGTATACCGCAATCCCGGTATAAACCTCACCAACGTTCTCCGTAGCTTGCCGGCCGACGCGAACACGGAGGCGCTGAAGGCGCAGGTCGCCCACATCATCGCCAAAGTGAACAAGATCTCCAGGATTGAGGGCGACCGCGTAGATTAGGCCTCTCTTTTGTTGCTGCATAGGGTGTTATGAACTCATTAATCATTGCAACAAGTTATCCTTTGTAAGATATTTATCTTATTTTAATCAATCAGTGCAATGTTATCTTCCTTGTCTTGGTCATCTACTTTGTACGTTTTTCACCCTACGCTTCCAGGGAGCTTGCCGGCGAGGGTCCTTTGCCGCGAGCGCTGAGTGCTGGACTCTGAGCAGCCTGCTGGCCAAGGTCTTACCGGCAAGCAACCTTGCCGCAGCTAGTCGCAACGCACTCAGCTTGTTGAGTGAACTCGAAAACGAACCAAGGGCGCGACACTTGTCGCAGCTCACTCAAGTCGTTGAGCGTACTCGAAAACAAGACAAGGGTGCGGCTAGCCACGGGTAGGTTCCTCCGCGCACAGGTTTCCCATACAAAGTGTGATTGTTCAAGGAAGACAACTAAAAAATTAAAAATTTGAACTGCTCAAATTCTAATAACTTAGCTTTCATATCTTGCTTCTCGGTAAGACTTCTCTTTCTTGAACATCACTTGGTTCCTCTTCCATCTCCTTCCCCCCCGGCAAACTTGTGCGCGAGGAACATTCCTTCTGCTTAAGAGGCAAGGAAAAAGAAGAGGGAAACAAGTATATGGCCTTTCGGCGTGCTAATGCTTACCGGATATGTACGTTGCACAAGATGCCAAATAACACATGCAAATAGCAAAGAAAAGCATGTAAAGGGCAAATAGCGCAAAACACAAAAACTTTACTGATGCACGGGATCTGCGCCCGGCTTTGTACAAAGGGTTACATGCAGCAGCGGCAAAGCTTGTACAAAAGGTGGTTGCCGGAGCGGATCACGGCAACCGCGCCTTACGGGTGAAACTTGCGAAGATGCTCTATGTTCCAGGAGTTGCTCACCGGTAAGCCTTCTTCGGTCTCAAGGCGGACAGCGCCGGGCCTCGTGACTTGTCTCACCCAATAAGGGCCTTCCCACTTCGGCGTCAACTTGTTGGAATTCTTGGCGGACTGAACACGCCGAAGAACAAGGTCGCCTTCCTCGAGACTCCTGGCCTTGACCTTGCGGCTATGATAGCGACGCAAGGCTTGCTGGTATCGAGCAGCTCGTACAGCAGCCTGGAGACGTTCCTCCTCGAGGAGCAATGCATCATCTTGTCGCAGTTGCTCTTGCTCGAGCTCATCATAAGCGAGCACCCGAGGAGATCCGTATACGAGTTCCGTGGGGAGAACTGCCTCTGCTCCATAGACTAGAGCAAAGGGTGTCTGTCCGGTGGCTCGACTTGGTGTCGTTCTGATTGACCAAAGAGCCGCCGGTAGCTCCTCTATCCAGTTTTTTCCGCACTTGCGCAGCCTGTCAAAGGTCCTTGTCTTGAGTCCGTGCAGCACTTCAGCATTTGCCCTCTCCGCTTGACCGTTGCTCCTCGGGTGAGCAACAGAAGCGAAACAGACCTTGGCGCCAAGGTCTTGGACGTACTGCATGAAGGTGCGACTAGTAAATTGTGTACCGTTGTCGGTGATGATCCTGTTAGGGATTCCGAAACGGCAAACAATCGACCTGAAGAACCTGACCGCTGACTGTGCTGTCACCTTTCTCACTGGTTCCACTTCTGGCCACTTTGTGAACTTGTCGATTGCAACGTACAAGTACTCAAAGCCCCCGACGGCTCGGGGGAAGGGGCCGAGGATATCGAGCCCCCAGACCGAGAAGGGCCAGGACAAAGGAATTGTCTGGAGAGCTTGAGCTGGCTGATGAATTTGTTTTGCATGGAACTGGCACGCTTCACACTTGGTTACTAGTGCAGTTGCATCTTGGAGGGCTTCTTGCCAAAAGAACCCTTGCCGGAAAGCTTTCCCGGCAAGCGCCCTTGCGCCAATGTGGTGGCCGCATATGCCTCCGTGTATTTCTGCCAACAGCTTCTGTCCATCTTCCCTGGAGATGCACTTCAACCTGACACCATTGAGTCTTCTTCTGTACAGCTCGTTATCCACGAACTGGTACATACTTGACTGCCTGGTTATCTTCTCTATTTCTTCTGGGTCGTCGGGAAGTTCTCCAGTTTGCAGAAAACGGACGATCTGCTGCGCCCATGCCGGAGCCCGAGGCTCAACGGCAAGGACTAAAGGGATGAGGGCCGCTGCGGGGACCTCAGCTTCTTCGGCAAGAACCTCTGGCTCCGCCGGAGCTGATGGTCCCCCGGCAAGCTCGCCGGGGCGAGGCTTGTCGGGAACACTTGCTTCAACTGCACAGATCCTCGGATCTACAGGAGCAGACTGTTCCTCAGCGTTCTGATCGTTGACCTTGGGGACCTTGGCGGCGGTTTCAGGAAGATCCGCCGGCAAGTAGTCGCCGGAGACCAACTTTCTCTTCTTAGACTGCCCAATTGATGGTGTAACGGATGGTTGAGTCAGCTTGAGCAAGAAGGTCCCTGGTTCCACAGGTAACTTCATCGAAGCACACTTTGAAAGGCCATCTGCAATGTCATTGTGGGCTCTCGGGACGTGCTCCATTTGCAGACCTTCAAAGTGCTCTTCAAGCTTCCTCACTTCATCTACATAAGCTTCCATCAAAGGGCTCTGGTAACTCTTGTTAACTTGTCGGACCACCAACTGAGAATCTCCCCGCACAATCAGCTTTCTGATCCCAAGTTCGGCCGCAATCCTGAGGCCGGCGAGCAAACCTTCATATTCGGCAGTGTTGTTTGTTGCTTGCTCCCTGGGAAAGTGCATCTGGATAACATACTTGAGGTGCTCTCCGATGGGCGCGGTAAGTACCACGCCGGCACCGGCGCCTTGCAGCGAGAAGGCACCATCAAAGTACATTACCCATTCACTTGTTGCTTCTTGTACGGGTGCACTTGTTTCTTGGACTTCTTCATCGGACGTCGGGGTCCACTCAGCTATGAATTCTGCCAAAGCTCGACTCTGTATGGTTGAGGTACTTTCAAACTTGAGTCCAAAGCTCGACAGCTCCAGTGCCCACTCAACGATCCTGCCTATTGCTTCTGGATTGTGCAATATCCTCTTCAGCGGAAAGCGAGTGACCACTGTTATCTCATGTGCCTGGAAGTAATGGCGCAGCTTTCTCGAGGCCATGAGGAGGCCGAAAAGCAACTTCTGCACCCCGGAATATCTTGATCTAGCCCCCTGCAAGAGGGAGCTCACAAAATACACCGGGCGCTGCACCATCTTCTTCCGCACTTCTTCCTGTTCCTGCGCAGAGTTGTCCTTGTCGGGGCCAGAGCTTGTCGGAGCAGCCCCCTGCTTGTCGCTGGATTCGCTTGCCGGTGGTGCAGACTCCTTGTCGGCCTCCCTCTCCGCTACTAACGCAGCACTAACCACCTGGTTGGTTGCCGCTAGGTATAGCAGCAACTTTTCCTGTGGTCTAGGTGCGACAAGTATTGGAGTGGATGATAGGTACCGTTTCAAATCTTGCAGCGCTGCCTCCGCTTCCGGAGTCCACTTCATGGGACCTGCCTTCTTCAAGATTTTGAAGAAAGGTAGGGCGCGTTCTGCAGACTTCGAAATGAACCTACTGAGGGCAGCCACACAACCTGCAAGCCTTCTGACATCCTTGACGCGCTTCGGGGCCTCGATCTGCTCAATGGCTTTAATCTTGTCGGGGTTAGCTTCAATCCCCCTCTGTGACACAAAGAACCCGAGAAGCTTGCCGGAGGGGACTCCAAAGACGCACTTCTCGGGGTTCAACTTGAGCTGTATCTTGCGCAGGTTCTGAAATGTCTCTTCCAAATCTTGGACCAGGGTATCCTTGCTCTTGCTCTTCACCATGATGTCATCCATGTAAGCCTCTACATTTCTGTGGATCTGTGGCTCGAAAGCAGTGTGCACCACCCTTGCAAATGTTGATCCTGCATTCTTCAGTCCAAATGGCATGCGTATGAAGCAATAAGTGCCACATGGAGTGATAAATGCAGTCTTCTCTTCATCTTCTTTGGCCATAAAGATCTTGTGGTAGCCTGAATATGCATCATGAAAAGAGAGTAGCTCACATCCGGCAGTGGAGTCAACGATCTGGTCAATGCGCGGCAAGGGAAATGGATCCTTGGGACATGCTTTATTCACATCGGTGAAGTCTATACACAGTCTCCACTTCCCATTGGCCTTGCGCACGACGACTGGGTTTGCCAACCACGTCGGATGGATCACACCTCTAACTAGGCCTGCTGCCTCTAGCTTCTTGATTTCTTCAGCAATGAATTCTTGGCGCTCCACGGCTTGCTTCCTCACCTTCTGCTTGACGGGCCGCGCGTGAGGACAAACAGCAAGCTTGTGCTCAATTACCTTCCTGGGAACACCGGGGATGTCAGACGGTTGCCAGGCAAACACATCGACATTCGCCCGCAGGAAGGCAACGTGCGCGCTTTTCTATTTGCTGTCAAGTGTGGCACTGATGGTGAAGGTACCACCAGTGCCGTCCTCCTTGGCGGACACCTTCTTGGTTGCAGGTGGAGCGGCCATTCCCTTCTTACACTTGCCGGTGGAGCTCGATGGAACGTCCTCGACGGCAGCGCAGCACTCCGAAGAGGTGCGGTTGCCGGAGTGGGCCCCAGAGCACTTGCCGGACTTGGTCTTGGTCTTCTTCCCCCCGGGAGCTTCAGCGGCAAGTGTGTCCTTCTCTGCCGCAGCTGCTGCATCCCGGTAGATCTTGTCGGCGCAGACAAGCGCATCCTTCTTGTCGCCATGGACAGTGATGACGCTTATCGGCCCCGGCATCTTGAGTACGTTGTAGGCGTGGTGGGAAGCTGCCATGAACTTGGCGAGGGCGGGACGGCCGAGTATCCCATTGTATGGCAATGGGATATCGGCGACGTCGAATGTGATGCGCTCAGTTCTGAAGTTGAGCTCCCCGCCAAAGGTCACCGGCAGAGTTATCTTCCCTTTGGGCTTGCTCCTCCCCGGGTTGATTCCTTGGAAAGAACCGGTCTCTTCGAGCTCGCCATCTGGGATTTGGAGTTTCTTGATCACAGCAGAGGAGATCAAGTTCAGCCCGGCCCCGCCGTCAACCAACATTTTGGTGACCTTGAGGTTGCGGATGGTGGGTGAGACCAGCATCGGCAAGCACCCGACCGCAGTGGTGCGGTCAGGGTGATCCTCAAGATCAAAAATGATGGGCGTGCTGGACCATTTGAGGAGCCTGCGCGACTCCACGGGCGGCTCTGCTGCGTTCACTTCCCGCACCCACTGCTTGAGCTGGCGGTGGGAAGTATGCAGAGAGGCGCCACCGTCGACGCACAGGACCTCCGTGGCCTTCTGGAACTCCTGCTCGCTGTTATCTTCATCCTCCATATCGTCGTCGTCGTCTTCTTCGTCCTTGTCGCGGCCCCGGGGAGGTCGGTCACCTTGCCGCTGCTTGGCCTTGCCGCGGCGTCCTCCCCGGCCATTGAATGGCCGCTTCTTGCTTGGTTCTCCTCCGCCACCTTGGGCCTTCTCCTTGTCGCGCCTCTCGTACTCAGCCTTCTGCTGCTCGACGAGGTACTCGACGCGTTTGCAGTTGGAGAGGTCGTGGCCCTTGCTGCGGTGGATCTTGCAGTATTGCTTGTCGGAGCCCTCCTGCTTGTCGGCTGCCGCCACAGGGGCAGGCTCCTTGCCGGAGCTGCCAGCCTGTGTTTGCTTGGCGGGAGCCTCCTTGCCGGACTTCTCGACGGCAAGCACTTCCTTCTTGTTCTTCCTCCTGTTGTTCCGCCGCCGGCTCTTCTTTGCCGGGGCGGCGTCGTCGCTGTCGCTTCCCCCCGCGCCGTTATCCTCCCCGGGGAGTCTCCTCCCCTCTTCGGCGCGTGTGCACTTATCAGCCAGAGCATAGAGCTCGCTGACATCTCGTATCTTGGTCATGGCCATTTCTTCACGCATGCGGCGGTTACGCATGTTCTGGTGGAACGCGCTAATAACCGCGGCAGGGTGGACGTCGGGGATGTTGTGCTGCACACGACTGAAGCGTTGGATGTACTTGCGCAGGGGTTCTCCTTCCTTCTGGGCCAGAATGTGGAGATCGCTCTCCTGGCCGTGGGGTTTGTGGCCGCCCGTGAAGGCGCCAACAAACTGATGGCAAAGGTCCGCCCAAGAAGAAATGGAGCCTTCCGGCAAGTGCATAAGCCACGAACGAACGTTCGGCTTAAGCACGAGCGGGAAGTAGATCGCTAAAATCTTCTCGTCGCGTCCCTCGGCAGCCTGCACCGCAATGGTGTAAATGCTGAGGAATTCCGAGGGGTGTGTCTTGCCGTCGTACTTCTCCGGTACGTCGGGCTTGAAGTTCTTCATGCTGGGCCACTGGACGCGCCGCAGCTCGCGGGTAAACGCAGGGCAACCTGCCGCGTACGGCAAGTCGCCTGGTTCACCGGGCGCGCGCGTGTCGACAGCGGCTCCAGCTCGCTGATCTGATTGTCGTCGAGCTTCTCGGCGGCGCTCGATTGTCGTTCGAGCGTCTTCTTGTCGCCGGTCGTCAAGGACCTGGCGCTGGTCCCGACGAGCCCGCGGATCCGACGACGCCATGGAGCCGTCGTCGGCGTTGTTCCGTCGGGGTGGCGTCTTCTGCTTCTGCGGCGGGGAGTGCACGGTGGTTGCACCCCCGGCAGTCTTGTCACCATCGGCCTTCGTCTTCTCGACTTGCCGCGGCCGCGAGGTCGCCAGCTGCTGCGGCGTATCGTTGTTGGCGAAGGCGATCAGGCTCTGGATGGTTGCCCTCCAGTCTTCGGCCTTGTCCGCCGCTGGAGGGAAGTCGAGGAGCAGTTGCGCTCTTGCGAGCGCTTCTGCTGGAGTGGAGGGGAGCGGGGGCGAGCGGTGCGAGGAGCGGGATACGCTCGGACTCCTAACAGCGTTAGAAGGAGCAGGGTCCCGCCCCGGAGACCGCGCTTTGCTCGTGCCAGGACGATGGCCCGGAGCGTCCCGCGAACCTCCGGTTTGCCCTTGGCCCAGCAAGCGGATGCCACCTCCTGTGGCATGGCGCTGCTGGGTTGTCATTTGCTGAGATGGACGTGGCGCGTCCACGGAGACCGAGGCTCGGTCGTCCGTCTTGTCCTTGGATTTGGTGGCGCCGCGCGTGTCCTCGCCGGCGACCACCCTTCCGACGGCGTCTCCCCCGCCCACCGTTTGTTCCGGCGACGGCGGATGAGACGCAGACGGGCCTGCGACCTCCGAAGCCTTCTTCTTCGGGGCCATGGCGCAGTTGCTGATGAGGTTGCTGATGAAGCTGGAGAGGTTGATGAAGAATGCGCCCGCGTGAACGCCGGATCAGGTTCGCACAAACTCGACACCCCCCTACCTGGCGCGCCAAAGATGTCGGGGGAAACTGTCCACCACGAGCACCTATGGGACCGGAGCCCCTTGCTTGTGCGGTAAGAGGGCGGAGGGAGCACAAAGAGCAGATCGTGGAGATCACGCAGGCAGTTTACCCAGGTTCGGGCCGCGATGGACGCGTAAAACCCTACTCCTGCTTAGTTTGTATTGAGTTGGAGAGCTCGGGAGCTTGAAGAACTAGCTACACCGAGCGTATGAGCGATCTAGGTTCCGAACCTTTTCTACGTTGTGCATGGGCCTCCTTTTATAGTGCAAGGGGTCACCGACAGGTGTCAACATAGGAGAAAGGGTAAAAATGTAAAAGAGGTGGTAGTTGTAACAGTGCGGGAATAGTGGAGCTACAGTGTATGAACAGTGGTCGCTACCTACTTTGACAGTGGGGGACAAGAGCATTTAATGCCCGTCGCCGTCGACCCCAAAAGCACCCGCCCTTGCGTCTCCGTTTGCCACGGCGATGGCTTTACCACCGTGGAGTGCCACCGTGTCCCCCAGGCTGCACAGCCATCCGCCACGCGTCCCTGGAATGGCCCCAATGCGACACGTGGTTCGATGAGCTGGAGCGCGGGCACACAGCACAACTCTCCCCGGCAAGCACCTTGCCGGGGTCTTGACCTTGCCGGGCCCGGGAGCTTGTCGGGCTCTGGAGCTTGTCGCTCCCCGGGCCCTGCTGGGGCGCACGTTGCGCCGAGGCATGTCTTCCGTAACGTAATCTTCTAGTCTTCCCGGCAAGCTCCTCTTGCCAGGGCCTTGCGTGAGTGAGGTAATCTTGAGCCTGGAACGGCCTTCCCGGCAAGCTCCACTCGCCGGGGTCTTAATCTTCTGTCTTGTATACTTTGTTTTTGAATGGTTTATATGGAGCAGGAAGGTCTCCGGCAAGCGCGTGGTAGGCCCTGCCGCGGGAAGCTGCTACCGCCCGTGCACAAGTTGGGGTACTGAGGTACCCCTACCTTAGTACACCGACACCTGTGCTACTTCTCGAGCTTGCGTTGTATTCCCTCGAAGAGGAAAGGGGGATGCAGCACAGTAGCATAAGTATTTCCCTCAGTTTTTGAGAACCAAGGTATCAATCCAGTAGGAGACCACGCGCGAGTCCCTCGGACCTGCACAAACAAATAACAACTTCGCAGCCAACGCGATAAGGGGTTGTCAATCCCTTTACGGTCACTTACGAAAGTGAGATCTGATAGAGATGATAGTTTATATTTTTGGTATTTTTTGTTTATAAGAACAGAAAGTAAAAGCGAAAAAGTAAAGTAAATGTAGATTGATATGTTGAGAATAGACCCGGGGGCCATAGTGTTCTCTAGTGGCTTCTCTCATGATAGCGATATTCTACGGCGGGTAAACAAATTACTGTCGAGCAATTGATAGAAAAGCGAATAATTATGAGACTATCTAGGCATGATCATTGTATATAGGCATCACGTCCAAGACAAGTAGACCAACTCCTGCCTGCATCTACTACTATTACTCCACACATCGATCGCTATCCACCATGCATCTAGTGTATTGAGTTCATAAGAACAGAGTAACGCCTTAAGCAAGATGACATCATGTAGAGGGATAAACTCAAGCAATATGATATAAAACCCATCTTTTTATCCTCGATGGCAACAATACAATACGTGCCTTGCTGCCCCTACTGTCACTGGGAAAGGACACCGCAAGATTGAACCCAAAGCCAAGCACTTCTCCCATTGCAAGAACTATAGATCTAGTAGGCCAAACCAAACCAATAATTCGAAGAGACTTGCAAGGATATTATGAGCACACATAAAGAGTTCAGAAAAGAACCAAATATTTCTCATAGATAATCTTGATCATAAACTCACAATTCATCGGATCTCGACAAACACACCGCAAAAAGAGATTACATCGAATAGATCTCCTCGAAGACCGAGGAGAACTTTGTATTGAGATCCAAAGTGAGAGAAGAAGCCATCTAGATACTAGCCATGGACCCGAAGGTCTGTGGTAAACTACTCACAACTCATGGTGAGGACGATGATGATGCTGTAGAAGCACTCCGTGATGGATCCCCCCTCCGGCGGAGCTTCGGAACAGGCTCCAAGATGGGATCTCACGGGAACAGAAGGTTACGGCGGTGGAACTAGGGTTTTCTCTCCTTTTCTGATGGTTTCGGGGTACATAGGCTTATATAGGAGGAAGGAGGACACCGGGGGCCTCACGAGGGACCTACGAGGCACGGGGGCGCGCCCCCCACCCTCATGGCCCCTACTCCGTGGTTCTCAAGTCTCCCGTGCGTGATTTTCTCCAAAAATATCTCTCCCGAAGGTTTCATTCCATTTGGACTCCGTTTGATATTCCTTTTCTGCAAAACCCTGAAACAGGCAAAAAACAGCAATCTGGACTGGGCCTTTGGGTTAGTAGGTTAGTCCCAAAAATAATATAAAAGTGTATGACAAAGCCAATTAAACATCCTAAACATCATAAATAATAGCATGGAACAATCAAAAATTATAGATACATTGGAGACGTATCAAGCATCCCCAAGCTTTATTCCTGCTCGTCCTCGAGTGGGTAAATGATAAAAATAGAATTTTTGTTGTGGAATGCTAACGAACATAGTTTTTCAATGTAATTCTCTTAATTGTGGCATGAATGTTCAGATCTGAAAGATTCAAGACAAAAGTCTATATTGACATAAGAAATAATAATACTTCAAGCATACTAACAAAGCAATCATGTCTTCTCAAAATACTATGGCTAAAGAAAGTTATCCTACAAAATCATATAGTCTGGCTATGCTCCCTCTTCATCACACAAAATATTCATATCATGCACAACCCCGATTTCAGCCAAGTACTTGTTTTCATACTCTATTCTTTCATACCTTTCAACTTTCACGCAATACATGAGCGTGAGCCATGGACATAGCACTATGGGTGGAGTAGAGAGGTGGTTGTGGAGAAGACAAAAAGGAGGGAGATAGTCTCACATCAACTAGGCGTATCAACGGGCTATGGAGATGCCCATCAATAGATATCAATGTGAGTGAGTAGGGATTGCCATGCAACGGATGCACTAGAGCTAAATATGTATGAAAGCTCAACAAAAGAAACTAGTGGGTGTGCATCCAACTTGCTTGCTCACGAAGACCTAGGGCATTTGAGGAAGCACATTGTTGGAATATACAAGCCAAGTTCTATAATGAAAATTCCCACTAGTATATGAAAGTGACTAAGCATGAGACTCTCTACAATGAAGAACATGGTGCTACTTTGAAGCACAAGTGTGGAAAAGGATAGTAGCATTGTCCCTTCTCTGTTTTCTCTCATTTTTTTGGGCTGTCCCTTTTTTTTATTTGGCCTTTATCTCTTTTTTTGTTTCCTCACACGGGACAATGCTCTAATAATGATGATCATCACACTTATATTGAATTACAACTCGATATTACAACTCGATACTAGAACAAGTATGAATCTATATGGATGCATCCGGCAGTGTACTGGGATGTGCAATGAATCAAGAGTGACATGTATGAAAAATTATGCATGGTGGCTTTGCCACAAATACGATGTCAACTACATGATCATGCATGGCAATATGACAATGTGATGCGTGTCATATGAACGGAACGGTGGAAAGTTGCATGGCAATATATCTCGGAATGGCTATGGAAATGCCATGATAGGTAGGTATGGTGGCTGTTTTGAGGAATAATATGGTGGCTATTTTGAGGAAGGATATATAGTGGGTGTATGGTATCGGCGAAAGTTGCGCGGTACAAGAGAGGCTAGCAATGGTGGAAGGGTGAGTGTGCGTATAATCCATGGACTCAACATTAGTCATAAGAACTCATATACTTATTGCAAAAATCTATGAGTCATCAAAACAAAGCAATCAACGCATGCTCCTAGGGGGAGGTTGGTAGGAGTTAACCATCGCGCGCCCCCGACCTCCACACAAAGGTTGATAATTTACAAATACCTCATGCTCTAACTTCGTCACATAGCGGTTCATCATACGTGCATGCTACGGGAATCACTAACCTTAACACAAGTATTTCTCAATTTCATAATAAATCCACTAGCAAGACTCTAATATCACTATCCTCATATCTCAAAACATTTATCAAGCATCCAACTTCTCATCATATTCAATGCACTTAGTGTGAAAGTTTTTACTACATTGATATTGGATGTCTATCATGTGAAGACTAGTTTTATAGCCTAAACACATTACCATGCTGTTTTTATAGACTCTCAAAAGAATATAAGTGAAGCACATAGAGTGTTCTATCAATTCCTAGGCCATATTTAACTCTCTCAAATAGGTGTGTCCAGCAAGGATAATTGTGGCAAACTAACAAGCAAAGACTCAAATTATACAAGACGCTCCAAGCAAAACACATATTATGTGGTGAATAAAAATATAGCTCCAAATATAGTTACTCATGGATGAAGACGAAAGACGGGATGCCTTCCCGGGGCATCCCCAAGCTTAGTGATGCGGAGCATCCTACGGACATCACCATGTCAAGAGTCCGCTTGGCAAGTGACACGTGCGACCTCTACTTCCCATAGATAAAGGTGAATCATCTCCTTTACACGTGTTCACTTGACCCCTTCGAGGATGGTATACTACTTGACACTCCACTCGTGTGCATGCATAGGTATTGTCGGAGCTTCACGGACGACGAGGAGGAGTGCAAGCACCGAGGAACACCTACACCATCCGCGAGGGAGGCTTGGAAGCGACAACGGAAGAAGACGGAGCTGTGGAAGCTACAGCAGCCGGACATCCAGGCCAAACGCTGGACATCCGGCCTTCGGCCCGGAAATCCGGACCATCCTATCCAGAGAGCATCGGGACCGAGCCCCTTCAGCCCGGACATCCGGCCGTGACCCCGGACATCCGGCTCGCCCCGAAGCCCCGGACATCCGGCCGCCAGCCCGGACATCCGGCCTTGTCTGCGTGCATGTATCCGGGCCGATGCCCATGTACCCTTTTCGCCCCTCACTTACCCCTTCATGACTCTAGACTATATATACTCCTCCACCTCCACCATTTTAGGCAGCAAATGTGATAGCTCATTTTAGACTAGAGCTTTGCTCATCTTAGTGGTTCTACTCCTAGGAGAGACTGCGGCCCCTCTACGGAGAAGATCCATGACGGATTCAAGACCTCCTCACGGAAAAGATCCTTCTAGGATTCAAGCCCCCATCTCCTTTGGATTGGGATGAACTCTACCTTGTATCTTTCCCTTTGTTGTTCATGTACCTTGTGATCTTGTGTGTTAGATTGTCTAGTGGATGTGAGATTGGACTTGTTCTTGAGTGTTTTCCCTTGTGATTTCTCCTTGTTCGTCCCCGTGTTCATCGTGTTCCTCGCGGGATCCCTCCATTTCGTGAAAGATCGGCCTAGAATCGGGTTGACCCCGCATCATATGGTATCTAGAGCTACGGTTTCTCACGAAATTGGATCCCCCCGCCTAGTTTAGTGATCATATGGTATCATGAGCCACGGTTTCTCACGAATTTGGAGCCTCCCCACCGTTTTCTAGCCTTGTTTTGTTGTGTTCTTCCCCAAATTCAAAAATTCCCCATCAATAATAGCCCCAAATTTTTTTGTGATCTGTTGGTTTGATGAAGTTTTGTTGATTTTGATCTATGGATTTGCTTGGTTTCAAGTGGATCTAGCATTTCCCCAAGTTTCTCCATCTTTCCTCCACAAAATCCGTCAAATTTTGCCCCCAAAATCATCAAATTCCGCCCCAAACGAGTTTGGAAGTCCCAATCCCGATCTGGAATCGTCGGGCCGGACATCCGGGCCATAGGCCGGACATCCGGGTCCCCGGCCGGACATCTAGCTCCTGGAGGGCAAAATCGTGCAAGTTTCTGGACATCAGGTCCCGGAAATCCGGACCCGACCCCGGATGTCCGGCCCCTGGGATTTCAGCCACCCGTGTTTCACCGTTTTGTCCATAACTAATTCATCTGAACTTTGATTTCAACGTTCTTGAGCTCGTTTTGAAGCTCTTGACATCCCCCATAACACACAAATACCACCATAATCATTTGACTCCATCATATTTTTGGAATTTTGGCATCTTTGCCTAGGGCTTCCACCACATCATCCGCTACACCACCACCGACTTCCGCAACCTAACCAATTTTGTTCCCATACCATTTGTGGTTGCTTGAGAAGTGATTTGAGTCTCCTAAGGTGTTTAGGCTACTTAGGACAATTGTTTCTTCATCAACCACCACTACCACTTCCGCATACCCATTGCCCACTATACATAGCCAACCAAACTTAACCCAATTTTTTGTGAGCTTGTTTGAGTTGTGGCTCGTGTCTCCTAAGGTGTTTTGGCTACTTAAGGACCGTGACTTCAACTCCGACACCGTGTATAGCCCATCATACACTTCCACCACCATAACCCATTTTGACCGGGTTTCCACCAACAATTCCGCAACCACCACCGCTTGTCCGCTACCACCATTTGACATTTGCCCTTGAGATTTTGCGTTGTGATTTTTCCGTTTCCTAAGGTGTTTCGGCTAATTAGGAACGGGTCTACATCAAGAGCACCACCTCTCATCATCGACCCGGACGGTATCTTCGACGACATCATTGTATATTCCCCTTGCAATTGCATTGTTAACCCCTAGCCCATTTTGCGTCACTTGCCTATCGAGACTAGCCTTTGAGTATTGCCGTCAACGTTACTTGTGCACATTAGTGATCATCGATCCGCCCTTCCATTGTATACATACCATATCTTCTTGGTATCATCATATCATCCCTTGTGTCACAAGATTGTTCCCGCATATACACAATTTCTATCTTGGTTTGTGCATTTCGCATCGTGGCCATACAAAAAAAGAGAATAAAGCTTTTAAGGAAAAAGAGAAAAACAAAGAGCTTGTAAACAAGAGCCATAGCATCACAAAATATCATATCATACTTGATCATCTTGGATCATGTTGTGCTCAAGCACCGGAACATCTTACACGTAGCATAATTGGGATAGAAAGTCCATACATTTTGCATCTTATAGGTTGTGCACAAGTGTCGTATCCACCTATAGAGCAATCGTGCTAGCGTCTCTCTAGAGTTGTGCAACACGAGCGTTTTCCGTGGACTCCACATTTTGTGCTCATTCCTTGGTTGCACGACCCCATCTATCTATCTGTGCGTGTGTTTCCGTGTGCCACCCATATTGCTATTGGTCTACTTGTTTCACTTGTGAATTTGTGAATCTCTTTCAACTTTATGGACTCTTGCTAACATTTTGCATCAAATTTTTGTGCCACTATCCTCACCGAGCTACTCGATAAGCTTTACTTGATAGGTGTGAGTGAACAAGTCCGGTACCAATTCCACTATTCTTTCATTTCACATTGAGTGAAACGAGATACATCCTCAACGTTGGGAAAAGGTAACTTGGTATTGTTTATCTCATCTCCTACTCCCCTTTGCTCGAGTCTTGTGATGGATAGGCAAAGCATTTCATCTACTTCGGTCTACAACAACAATGACAAGTTCGATGCCATGACGACCAACTTATGCACCAACATGGATGCTCAAATGGAGGAGCTCAAAGCCCTCATCAAGAACCGCAAGAGGTCTGCCTCATCTTCGAGAAGACACTCTAGTGCACATCTTTCCGAGCTACCATCTTCGGCGAGATCACATCGGCATCGACACCATCAACGACAAGAACGTGAAGGTCAAGAGCTCAACTCCAACAACCGCTCAACGACTTCACCGTGTACCTTGGCATCTTCGCCAAGCGACTTCAAGGCATCTTCGCCTTTGGACATACGACATCTTCGCCAACAAGCACCTCAAGATTATGCTCAAGAGAAGCTTCCCAAGATCAAGTCCACGACTTCCATGAGCTACTACGACCTCGACAACGACCACGAGATTCCTTTCTATGGGACTCAAGACCCCGAGGAGTATCTAGAGTGAGCTACATCAAGTTCCCTATGAAGATCAAGTGAAGTGCGCCACAAGAAACTTCCACGACAACGCGTCAACATGGTGGCTTCACACACCTTCGACGAGCTTCAACGTGAATTGGCCCAAGACGAAGAAAGCTATGCGGCGAGAGTTCGTGCCTCCCACTTACACGGAACATCTTCTACGCCAATTGGAGAACACCATACAAGGATCCAAGTCCATCGACAAGTACTTCAAGGAGATGAAGATGGCCTTGCGATGAGCCGGCGTGGACGACCCCATTTTGATGAAGCTTCACTTCATGATGGGATTGCACAATGACATCTACAAGACTATCTTCCTCAAGAACTACAAGTCCCTCGACGACAACTACATTGGTGCTCTTAAGGCGGAACAAGAACACATAAAGGCCAAGACTTCTCCACCGCAAGCACACTTCTCGAAGACCAAGCTCCAAGACGACGAGCATGAGGCTAGTACCACCATGATGTCCAAGCCCAACGAGCTCCAAGACGACATTCCAAAGTTCGACTTCATCGCCATCCCTCTTTGTGGCATTCATGATGCCGAGTCTACTTCAACTCTTTTTAAAGATGGTGCGACGACGACTACGACTACGGAGCCATTCGAGGACCAAGCTTTGGAGGCGAACGACACGGTGACGAGCACGGATGATGCTTCCATCTTTGGAGGTGAGAGTGATGATGTGCCATCTTCGGCCTTCATCCACGGCGACGGTGACGAGATGGTTGAGCATGGGATTTTCCTTTCGACCACGGCGGCGTATGATGACTTGAGTGACTTGTGCCACCATATTGAGAGTGAGAGCGAGTTTACCACTAGCCCCATATATGACGAGTTGCCCCAATTCCCATGTGAGGAGAGCCACAACCCCCACCACTTGAGTGAGATGAGTGACTCTACCATATGCGACATTGAGTGCACCTACCTTGTGGGAGTGAGTGAGCCACCACATAGAGAGAGTGAGATAGTTGATAGGTCATGTGAGGCCACTTTCAATGCTAACGACTTGACCTCTACCTCTATTGTGTCTTTTCATTTGGTGCTAGGTCCCACATTTGATGACGCGCCGATCCTCGACGACTTCGTCCTTCTTATGGATAAGACAATGGCCATGGTGGAATATTATGCACCCCCTGCATGGTTCCATCAAGATGAAGATGATGACCACCATTTGGTCTTTCCCACCTCACCTACACCACATGAGTGGAATGAGAAAGGTAACAAAGGTGAAGGTGATGCTCTCGTCCCACTAGTGGACTATGTCGACATTGATTGCTTGCATGATGTTGATCCACCTATTGCCATGCTTCGTGCTAGTATGATTTCCCCATGCGATGATTTACCCATTTATGATGAGTTTGATGATTGCCATGTGGAGTCTATTAGTTGTGATGCCATCTTGCATAGGATTTCATGTGATAATTCTCTCGGTCACATCATGTTTGACAATCCGCTTGACTTGTCATATGCTATGTATGAGATCAACAATATGTCATATTTGAAATCTCTTCGTAGTAACTATGCATATGCCATTAAGATAAACCCAATTTGCACATATGGCATAGATGACAAGCCCCATGGTTATTGGCATTTGTTTTTCTTGTGATGATATTGATATGCTCCCTTTGCATCATTTATCTCATATGCCATGCCATGATTACTTAGCTTCGGACATGCATTGTTTTGGATGTTGTTCCACTTCTCCATATTATGCTTTCGATATTGCTCATGAGGAGACCCCCATAGTTTCCTCATACATTTTAGGAGATTTTGATCCATCCCATCCATTGCATGATCCGCATACTTGTATGCTCAATTTGCATCCACATCATGCTATACACAATAACTATTCATTCATGATGGATGACATGTTCTTATACCATGCATCAAATTTATTTGAGCGATGCTTATCATGTGCTAACTCACACATGCACATACACATCATGATGGATGATGTGTACATTTACCACGCGCACAATTTCTTTGGTTTGTGTCTCTTTTGTGTAGGTACCCATCCATACTCGTCAACTTCACAAATGCACGAGTTGACGAAAAGAGCTCTAGAGAACAACGATAACTTGGGATATCGTGGATTGTCTTTCCCACCGCTCCTTTTGCGCAAACACTTCGCGCATTCCTTCTACATGGCACTCACATGGTTATGAGTTATTGTCCATTATATCTCTTATGCCCACCTTGCCATGTTCACATTGCATGATACGCCAATTTATATGCCTTTGTCATGCATTTGTGAACCATGCTTCGCATTACACATGATGATTGATTCTCACACTTGTATGTGTATTTGCAAGCTTGGTGGAGATATTGCTTGTTATTGCCATGTTTGCTTTGTGCCAAATGCCTATAAGGATACCTTGTTCATGCTATGTGCTCGTGCTTGTGATATGTCTTGTGCATTGCTTATGCCTACTATTGGCTCACATGACATGATTGCTATGAACTCATCTAGTGTGTTGCATCTTCGCTCCACTAGTTTGCACGACATGATTGATATGCTTGCTTATGTTGCATCACCGATGATTCATACTTGCTCCTTCCATGCGGTTGATGTGAACCATTGCCATGCTTTGCACATGATTGATATTGCTTGTTGTCATATGTCTCCACATGTTGCCTCTCTCATGCTATATGATTGTCCATGCATTGAGCGCAACCATGATTTTAGTCTTGCCAACGAGATTGCCCCCATAGCATTCTAGCATTTATTTGGAGATTTTGACATATTTCTTGTGAAGCATGCTTGTCTTATCTCTTTGCACCATATGCCTAGTGCCATGAATATAGCCATTGTTGCATCATCTTATTCATGCACTTTTGCTTCTAATAGTTATGTGCAAGAGAAGAGAACCATCATGATGGATGATGTGTTTATCTACCATGTGCATACGTTCTTTGTTTTGTTGCGTGCATGTGTAGGATACTTGGACATCGTGTCGACTTCCACATCACGTGAGTTGACCATTCGAGCTCTTGAGAGCGAACCACCTTCGTTCCCGACGCTTCTACATCGCACTTGCTTGTGCTTCGACATTGTGAAGGACGCACAAGCACATGCTTTCAAGGTGATATCCTTCTCTTTCGAGACACCCAAAACCATGAGCATGGATATTGTCGATCACACTACATGTGTTGCTTGCACCATGAGACTTATTTGTCATCTTGGACCCCTTGATTGCACACATGTTAGAGATCTCACTTCAACTTGCCATTGTCACATTGACATGCCTCATGTTATATACGCCTTGTGTGTTGCATCCAATTCTTGGATTACTTGTCCCTATCATATGCTTGGTTGCAACAATGTCATCTTTTCACATATGCCATATCCCATTGCGTTTCACATGATTGACTTGATTGCCTCACACATGTTGAACAATTGCTCTTTCTATTGTGTTGAGTGCCACACTATTTTCACTACACCCTATGCACGTTATGCTTGGATTGTCTTGCACTTGACCCATGTGTTTAGACACTTCATTTTATTTGGTGTTGTGAATGATTCCTATGCCTACCATAGACCTTTCATTGAGCGCTTTATGCATGCTTGCTACAACTTCGAGGTAGATGCTTACTCTCTTGTCACACATATGTGCATCTTTACCTCACATTTACATGCTTGTTTCCATGATGACCTTGATTGTGCTCAATTCATATGCTTACATGCCATCTCACAATCCTTTGTCACACCACATGCTATGCTTGATGACAACACTTGTTGGGTGAATCACCTCTTGAATGCTTGGTTTTGCACTAATGCTAACCACATTTGTTTTTCCAAGTGTTTGTTGTCCTTGCTCCTTTTGAAGGAATCACTAGACGGTGCGACATTGGAGAGTGCCCATTTCGAGCTTCAAGATGATGAGTGATTGGTGATCGACCGCTTCGACATGGTGACGCCATCTCTTTCCCATGGTGATTTGGCTTTCGATCCGAGGTCGGATCTTTTCCAAGGGGGAGGGGATGATGCGGAGCACCCTAAGGACATCACCATGTCAAGAGTCCGCTTGGCAAGTGACACGTGCGACCTCTACTTCCCATACATAAAGGTGAATCATCTCCTTTACACGTGTTCACTTGACCCCTTCAAGGATGGTATACTACTTGACACTCCACTCGTGTGCATGCATAGGTATTGTCAGAGCTTCATGGACGACGAGGAGGAGTGCAAGCACCGAGGAACACCTATACCATCCGCGAGGGAGGCTTGGAAGCGACGACGGAAGAAGACGGAGTTGTGGAAGCTACAGCATCCGGACATCCGGGCCAAACGCTGGACATCCGGCCTTCGGCCCGGAAATCTGGACCATCCTATCCAGAGAGCATCGGGACCGAGCCCCTTCAGCCCGGACATCCGGCCGTGACCCCGGACATCCGGCTCGCCCCGAAGCCCCGGACATCCGGGCGCCAGCCCGTACATCCGGCCTTGCCTGCGTGCATGTATCCGGGCCGATGCCCATGTACCCGTTTCGCCCCTCACTTACCCCTTCATGACCCTAGACTATATATACTCCTCCACCTCCACCATTTTAGGCGGCAAATGTGATAGCTCATTTTAGACTAGAGCTTTGCTCATCTTAGTGGTTCTACTCCTAGGAGAGACTGCGGCCCCTCTACGGAGAAGATCCACAACGGATTCAAGACCTCCTCACGGAGAAGATCCTTCTAGGATTCAAGCCCCCATCTCCTTTGGATTTGGGATGAACTCTACCTTGTATCTTTCCCTTTGTTGTTCATGTACCTTGTGATCTTGTTTGTTAGATTGTCTAGTGGATGTGTGATTGGACTTGTTCTTGAGTGTTTTCCCTTGTGATTTCTCCTTGTTCGTCCCCGTGTTCATTGTGTTCCTGGCGGGATCCCTCCATTTCCTGAAAGATCGGCCTAGAGTCGGGTTGACCCCGCATCACTTAGGCTTTTGGTTGTCCTTGAATTTTACTTGGTGTGCCATGGGCATCCCCAAGCTTAGGCCCTTGCTACTCTTTGTTTCATAGTCCATCAAAGCAATACTCAAAACTTGAAAACTTCACAACACAAAACCTAGACAAAAATTCTCGTGAGCTCCGTTAGTATAAGAAAGCAAACCACTACTCAAAGGTACTGCAATGAATTCATTCTTTGTTTATATTGGTGTTAAACCTACTGTATTCTTACTTCTCTATGGTTCATACCTCCCAATATTACTCATAGATGCATTGAAATAAGCAAACAACACATGAAAAACAGAATCTGTCAAAAACAGAACAGTCTGTAGTAATCTTCAGGTTTCGCATATTTCTGTAACTCCACAATTTTCAAACTAAATTTTTAAACGTGAGGAATTTGTCTATTAATCATCTGCAACAAGAATGAACTAAATAGCACGCTCGAGTAAAATCTGATGACCATTCTAGCGAGCGCTAACGATTCTGTTTTTCACAGCAAGATCACATAAACTTCACACAAGTATTCCCAAAGGTTCTACTTGGCAAAAACACTAAACAAAACATGAAACCACATCTAAACAGAAGCTATATGAAATATTTATTCCCTAACAGCAGCAAAAACAAAAAAAATATAAAATTGGGTTGCCTCCCAACAAGCGCTATCGTTTTACACCCCTAGCTAGGCACGATACAAGGATAAATCTAGGTATTGCCATCCTTGGAAGGCAATCCATAAGTGGATCTCATAATAGATTCATATGGTAATTTGATTTTATTTCTAGGAAAGTGTTACATGCCCTTCCTTAACGGAAATTGGAATCTAATATTTCCATCCTTCATATCAACAATGGCACCAATTGTTCTAAGGAAAGGTCTACCAAGAATAATAGGACATGAAGGATTGCAATCTATATCAAGAACAATGAAATCTACGGGCACATAATTCCTATTGGCAACAATAAGAACATCATTAATTCTTCCCATATGTTTCTTAATAGTGGAATCCGTAAGATGCTAATTTAAAGAACAATCATCAAGCTCATGGAAACCTAGCAAATCACACAAAGTTTTTGGGATAGTGGAGACACTTGCACCCAAATCACACAAAGCATAGCATTCATGATCTTTAATTTTTATTTGATAGTAGGTTCCCACTCATCATAAAGCTTTCTAGGGATAGAAACTTCTAACTCAAGTTTTTCTTCATAAGATTGCATCAAAGCATCAACTATGTGTTTGGTGAAAGCTTTATTTTGGCTATAAGCATGCGAAGAATTTAGTACGGATTGCAACAAGGAAATACAGTCAATCAAAGAGAAATTATCATAATTGAATCCCTTGAAATCCAAAGTAGTGGGTTCATCACTATGCAAAGTTTTAATCTCTTCACTCCTAGTTTTAACAATTTTAGCATCAAGATCTAAAAACTCTGAATCATTGGGACACCTTAAAGCAGAATCATCTCCAATCTTATCTTCATCAAGATTTGTACTAGAAAACAAGGATCTAATAGGAGACACATCAATAACTTTCAGATCTTCATCTTTATTTTCATGATAACTAGAAGAACACGCTTTAATATAATTCTCTCTTTTAGCACGCATCCTAGCGGTTCTTTCTTTGCATTCATCAATGGAAATTCTCATGGCTTTGAGAGACTCATTGACATCATGTTTAGGTGGGATAGATCTAAGTTTCAAGGAATCAACATCAAGAGTAATTATATCCACACTTCTAGCAAATTCATCAATCTTAAGCAATTTCTCTTCAAGCATAGCATTGAAATTCTTTTGCGAGATCATAAACTCCTTAACACTAGTTTCAAATTCAAAAGGAATCTTTCCATAAGAGTTGTTGTAGGAACTACCATAATTATTAGAGAAATTACTAGGAAAAGGCCTAGGATTAAAATTCCCTCTATAAGCATTGTTACCAAAATTATTCCTACCAACAAAATTCACATACAAAGATTCATTGTTATTTTTAATCGAAGTGGACAAAGGCATATCATTAGGATCAGAAGAAGCACTCTTAGCAGCAAATAAATTCATAAGTTCATCCATCTTTCCACTCAAAACACTAATTTCTTCAATAGCATGCACTTTTTTTACTAGTAGATCTTTCGGTGTGCCATTGAGAATAATTGACCATGATGTTATCTAGGAGTTTGGTAGCTTCTCCTAAGGTAGTTTCCATGAAAGTGCCTCCTGCGGCGGAATCTAAAAGATTTCTAGAAGCAAAATTCAAGCCAGCATAAAAGTTCTGAATAATCATCCATAAGTTCAAACCATGTGTAGGGCAGTTATGTATCACTAGTTTCATTCTCTCCCAAGCTTGTGCAACATGCCCATGATCTAGTAGCTTAAAGTTCATAATATCGTTTCTAAGAGAGATGATCTTAGCAGGTGGGAAATACTTAGAGATAAAAGCATCTTTGCACTTATTCCACAAATCAATACTATTTCTAGGCAAAAAGGAAAACCAAGTTTTAGCACGATCTCTAAGTGAAAACGGAAATAACTTCAATTTAATAATATCGTTATATGTATCCCTTTTATTTTGCATATCACACAAATCAACAAAGTTGTTTAGATGGGTAGCGACATCTTCACTAGGAAGGCCGGAGAATTGATCTTTCATGACAAGATTCAACAAAGCAGCATTGATCTCACAAGATTCAGCATCGGTAATAGGAGCAATCGGAGTGCTAATAAAATCATTATTGTTGGTATTGGAGAAGTCACACAATTTGCTATTGTTCTGAGCCATAGTGACAAGCAAGCAATCCAACACACACAAGCAAACAAGAAGCAAGTGAACGAAAGACATAGGGCAGAAGTAGGGCAAATAAAACGGCAAGGGTGAAGTGGGGGAGAGGAAAATGAGAGGCAAAAATTTAATGCAAAGGATAAGGGTTTGTGATAGGTACTTGGTATATGACTTTTGAGTAAGCCACCCCAGCAACGGCGCCAGAAATTCTTCTTGCTACTTCTCGAGCTTGCGTTATATTCCCTCGAAGAGGAAAGGGGGATGCAGCACAGTAGCGTAAGTATTTCCCTCAGTTTTTGAGAACCAAGGTATCAATCCAGTAGGAGACCACGCGCGAGTCCCTCGCACCTGCACAAACAACTAAGAACTTCGCAGCCAACGCGATAAGGGGATGTCAATCCCTTCACGGTCACTTACGAAAGTGAGATCTGATAAAGATGAAAGTTTATATTTTTGATATTTTTTATTTATAAGAACAGAAAGTAAAAGCGAAAAAGTAAAGTAAATGTAGATTGATATGTTGAGAATAGACCCGGGGGCCATAGTGTTCTCTAGTGGCTTCTCTCATGATAGCGATATTCTACGACGGGTACACAAATTACTGTTGAGCAATTGATTGAAAAGCGAATAATTATGAGACTATCTAGGCATGATCATTGTATATAGGCATCACGTCCGAGACAATTAGACCGACTCCTGCATGTATCTACTACTATTACTCCACACATCGACTGCTATCCAGCATGCATCTAGTGTATTGAGTTCATAAGAACAGAGTAACGCCTTAAGCAAGATGACATGATGTAGAGAGATAAACTCAAGCAATATGATATAAACCCCATCTTTTTATCCTCGATGGCAACAATACAATACGTGCCTTGCTGCCCCTACTGTCACTGGGAAAGGACACCGCAAGATTGAACCCAAAGCCAAGCACTTCTCCCACTGCAAGAACTATAGATCTAGTAGGCCAAATCAAACCAATAATTCGAAGAGACTTGCAAGGATATTATGAGCACACATAAAGAGTTCGTAAAAGAACCAAATATTTCTCATAGATAATCTTGATCATAAACTCACAATTCATCGGATCTCGACAAACACACCGCAAAAAGAGATTACATCGAATAGATCTCCTCGAAGACTGAGGAGAACTTTGTATTGAGATCCAAAGTGAGAGAAGAAGCCATCTAGACACTAGCTATGGACCCGAAGGTCTATGGTAAACTACTCACAACTCATGGTGAGGACGATGATGATGATGTAGAAGCACTCCGTGATGGATCCCCCCTCCGGCGGAGCTCCGGAACAGGCTCCAAGATTGGATCTCACAGGAACAGAAGGTTATGGCGATGGAACTAGGGTTTTCTCTCCTCTTCTGATGGTTTCGGGGTACGTAGCCTTATATAGGAGGAAGGAGGACACCAGGGGCCTCACGAGGGACCCACGAGGCACGGGGGCGCGCCCCCACCCTTGTGGGCACCTCGTGGCCCCTACTCCGTGGTTCTCAAGTCTCCCGTGCGTGATTTTCTCCAAAAATATCTCTCCCGAAGGTTTCATTCCGTTTGGACTCCGTTTGATATTCCTTTTTAGCGATACCCTGAAATAGGCAAAAAACTGCAATCTGGACTGGGCCTTTGGGTTAGTAGGTTAGTCCCAAAAATATTTTAAAATTGTATGACAAAAGCCATTAAACATCCAAAACATCATAAATAATAGCATGGAACAATAAAAAATTATAGATACATTGGAGACGTATCACCCTGTGCAACAGGCCCTCATCTGGTCACTACCACGCAAGCGGTAGTACCGCACCCTGCAGTGGCAGTACCGCAAAACTGTGCGGTAGTACCGCGTCGTGCGGGCTGAGAGAGGGGATAACGGTTGGATTTTTGTTCCCCCTAAAAAAGGGGGTCTTCTTCTACATTGAGTCTTATCCTTTGAGCTCGGGTTCTTTCCCCATTGTTGACCTTCTTCGAGCTTGCTATCGCTCAATCCCTCCATGGATTCTTGCTAGTTTTGGGGGGAAAGAGAGAGGAGATCTAGATCTACGTTTCCACCAATCACTTTCTCCTCTACGTGAGGGGAACCCTTGGATCTAGATCTTGGAGTTCTTCGTGTTCTCTTCTTTGTTCTTCCTCTCATTTCCCTCCCTAGCATTATTTGCGTTGGTGGGATTTGGGAGAGAAGGACTTGGGCACTCCGTCTGCCCTTGCCATTGCATTTGGTGCATAGGTTTGAGTTCTCCATGGTGATACGTGGAAGTGAAGTTGAGAAGCTTATTACTCTTGGGTGTTTGGTACCCTTAAGCTTGTTCCTCTTGGGTGCTTGGGCGCCCTAGACGGTTGACGTCAACTCAGAGCCATATTCCATTGTGGTGAAGCTTCGTGGTGTCATTGGGAGCCTCCAATTAAGTTGTGGAGATAGCCCCAACCTTGGTGGTGTTCAGAGCTCAATCATTGTGGTGTAAAGCTCCGAGAAAGCATTAGGGTCTCCAATTAGGTTGTGGAGATCGCCTCGAGCAATTTGTATAGGTTCGGTGACTGCCCTCAAGGGTCCCTTAGTGGAATCACGGCATCTTGCATTGTGCGAGGGCGTGAGGAGATTACGGTGGCCCTAGTGGATTCTTGGAGAGCATTGTGCCTCCACACCGCTCCAAATGGAGATTAGCATCGGCAAGGGTGTGAACTTCGGGATACATCATTGTTTCCATGTGCCTCGGTTATCTCTTACCCGAGCCGTTTACTTGTGCACTTTACTTTGTGATAGCCATATTGTTTCTTGTCATATATCTTGCTATCACCTAGTTGTTTATCTTGCTTAGCATAAGTCGTTGGTGCACATAGGTGAGCCTAGTTGTTATAGGTTTTGTTCTTGACAAATTAACCGCTAGATTTATTCCACATTTGTTCAAGCCTAAACCGTAATTATTTTAAAGTGCATATTCACCCCATCTAGGCGACATCCACGATATTTCACCCCCCCCCCCCTCTAGTCGATATAACACACTTTGAATTGGTATCAGAGAAAGGTACTCCCTTGTTCTGTGTGATTTTGGTTTAACCACCTAGAGTTTTAGTTATGTCAACTACACGCATGATCAAGGTCTGAGTTGGGTGTCCCACCTTCGATGGGACTGACTACCCCTACTGGAAGAATAAGATGCGCATGCATCTTGAGGCAATTTACAACAATATCTGGTATGTTGTGGAAAATGGCGTTCCCTCCGTCACTCCTTCCGTGAACGCTACTGATGTGAAGAGATTCAAGCAACCCGACTCTCAAGCGAAGAATATCATATGTGGCCATCTGACAAAGGGCAGTACGGCAGAGTGGGTGCTTTGGAGACAGCAAAGCTTATCTGGGATAGGATGTCCAAGGTCAACGAGGGAGTCTCAACTCAACATGACTCTCGAGTTGATGTTCTTCGCAATCTCTTCAACCGCTTCAAAAGACTCGACAACGAAAATGTTCAGCAAACCTTTGATCGCCTCACGAACATCTCAAATGAGCTTCAAGCACTTGGTGCCACTGACATCACTGACCATGAGGTGGTGAAGAAGCTGTTGAGATCACTTGATTCCTCATTCCACACTCTGGCACTGATGATTCAAGAACGTGGAGACTACAAGTCACTTGATCCCGCTGATATACTTGAGAGGTTGAACACTCATAAGTTCCAACAAGATAATAAAAGAGATCTCTATGGGCCAAGCTATGGACGATCACGTGCACTGAAGGCCAGGGCAGTTTCCTCATCTGAAGGTGAAGATTCTGACAACAGCCTTGGTGATCCTGAAGAACTAAGCCAGGAGCTAGCAATGCTCGTGAGGAAATTTCAGAAGTTCTCAAGACGTGGTCGCTTTGGAAAATCTTCAAGAGGTGATGACATGAGATCAAATTCCTCATCTCGCGATTACAAGAAGAGGATTTGCCACAAATGCAAGAAACCTAGTCGGTTTATCAATGACTGTCCTCAGTGGGCAAAGGAATATAAGAAGAAGAAATAAAAGGATGACAGTTCAGACGACTCGAAGAAAAAGAAGAAATCTTCAAAGTCCTCATCATAAATATCTTCAAAGTCTTCATTCCACAAGAAGAACAGTTCCAAAAAGGCTCGGGCATTCATTGGAAGGAAATGGATCCAGAAGCTGAATCTGAAGAAAATGAGGAAGAGGAGGAATCTTAAGAGTCAGACTCTGGTGTGGCGAGTCTAGCTCTCTCTGCTGCTTTTGTCAGCAAGTCCATCTTCAACACCAAGGAAAATGGCTTCCCCAACACTGCTGACGACAGAAACGATGACTACGCACCCACCTATTGCTTCATGGCAAAAAGTGCCAAGGTACTCAAATATCCCTCCTCTGAATCTAGTGAAGATGAATCTGATGAAAACTACAAGCCTAGCTATTCCAAAATTACTAAAATTGCCATTAAGCAACAAAAGGCTTTGGAAAAGGTTCAAAATCTGCTAGACAGAAGCGATGACCTGTTGGGTGAGGAAAAGGATCGAACTCAAACTTGGACTGAGAACATAATGGGACCTGTATGGGCTACCGATGTCGGTACTAAAACTGACGGATCTCAGGTAGGGGGTCTCAAGCTGGTGATCTTGGATCAGTGGCAACATGAAGAGTAGGGACACGATGTTTTGCCCAGGTTCGGGCCCTCTGAGGAGGTAAAACCCTATGTCCCACTTCTGATATATTGACTGTGAGGGGGTACAGAGTAAAATACACCTCGAGATCACATGAAGGGGTTCTAAGCTCTAAAACCTTGTAAATGTGCCTCTACGGACTAAACCACACGGCTTATATAGGCATCCGGGTATCTAGGGTTTACACATGGTCGGTTACAATCCCGGGATAAACATGCCGATAGTTTAAACACACCTTGAAGTGTACATCTTTGGAAATCTTCATCTTATTACGCCGAGGACCAGGACCTGCGTGGCCCATTCATCAGTTATTGGTGGGTCCTTGGCCTGGCCCATAAGTGGCGGGCCGACGTGGTAAGCACCTCCTAGTCCAGGACACCAACACCATGAAATCCCACATCTTGGTCAGGAATGCGGTCACAATGTTAGTCCAGGTCAATGCCCTCGCAGCGGATAGGAAATGATCATGACATGACTACCTTGGATACGACCAAAAATATTGCATACATGTGTATTTGTGAGGTGATTTCTAATGCAAACTATGCAACAATTTATTTATGTCATCTAGGACAAAAATACTTCACATATTTTTGTGTCATGTCTAATTATAGGTGTATGGGACATTTGTACAATGCACATATGAAGATAAGGAAAAAGAAGAAGTTTAGGTGTTGTTCAAAAAGTCCTCTCACGTCACTTTTGGGCCAAGATAAGCTAGAGTCCAAGTCTCTCACATTCTGGATTCAGATTCGGACAACACAGACATACCTGACTCAAAGCGACAAGAACTCCTTCATACGGACTCCAAATTGGGTGATTCTTTTTTTTGTTGAAAATTAGATTTCGTTCTCTTTCCAACCCAATTGGATTCACCTTCAAATTCGTCCAGAGCGTTGAGATATCAATGAAACAATCTGATGATGCAGCAGAATCCGAGTCAAACTACAAGTCCAAACGTGTTGCGTCGCCTTCACTTGGGCCCATGAGCCTTATACAACCTAGGGTTAGATTTAGGCTTCCTTGAGACGTCCTCCCACCTCCTTAGCCGCCACCCCTTGCTCCTGTATAAGTAGATCCATCTAGTAGCTTTTTCCTTAGGATTTGTTTAGTCAAAAGTTAGCCATTGCAACTTCGTGTACTTCGTTTGTGTCCAACGACCAGACCAAGACCGCTTATGGATCCCCACCTTTATCAATACTTCATCTATATTTGCAATATTCATATTGCTTTATCATATTCTTGCTTGTTCTTTGATTGCATGCAGGAATAGACCTTCGTGGTCAGGCTGATCATGCTTCTGGCATCATCAGTAACCCCAGGAGATTGGTTTAGCAATTGCTAAGGCGCAATGTCGTTGCACATTTGTAGTCGAATCTTCAAAGTCGTCTCCACCAAATCGATAGTTATCATCTCATCGAAAGATCGGGACACCCTGCCTCTATCAAGTGGTATCAGTTTTCAGGTTGCTCGGTGAGAATTTCCAGTTATCCCTAGATTAGATTTATTTTCTTACCTCTTGTCCAAGAAAAAGCCACAAAAAAAGTTAGATCTATTCGTCCTTTGTCTTAGCTAGTTTGAGCCTTTGCAATTTTCTTTTCATTGTTTGCATTATTGAATTATCAGTTGCATTATCGTGTCGAGTTGCTGGTCTTAGTGTATAGTTCGTTTAGAGTTTTGAGTTCTGTTCACAATAGTCACGTTGCCGCTGCATCGTTATCCCTTCCGCTGTCCACCACCTCATCAATCAATTTCTACCACGTGCTACCCATCGTTCATTGTCACAATCAAAGTTGAGGTCGTTCACATCTTCGCTTGATCCAATCTGCATCTTATCTAGTTTGTCTTGAAAAGAGGGAGAAAGAAAAAAAAGTCAGAGAGAAAAAAAAGTTAAACAAAAAGTCAGATAAAAAAGGAGAAAAAGTGAGAGAAAAAAGAAGAGAACAAAAAAAATTCAGATCTATTTAGACTCAATCTCGTACCTGAATTCGGATTGAAATCTGTTTTGTACCCTGTAACATATCTTTTTCATGCGAAGTCCGTTTTGACTCCACAAGTACTCAAACTAAAGCTAGCGACGAGCCGCATCGGAATAATTGCAGGAGCTAGTTCAATATTCTACACCTCAAAATTGACTTCTAAATAGGTCTTTTTGCCCTCCAAAGTTCGCGAACACAGGTTGTTCCAGTTTTTCAGACCAGTTTTAGATTATTTTTTCGACTCTTCATATAAAGTCATAATTGACTGATTATTTTTGCGTTTGAAAACATGAGTCAGTGCCATTCTTGAGAAAAATTATCATAAAATTGGCACAAACTTTTTCAGAGGAAAGTTGGAGAGAAAGTTGTTGATATATCCTGCTTGGCAGTTGTTTCTCATCATTATCTTTACTGCCATTTTGATCCTCACTTATATCTTGCTGTCCAGAGCTACTTCATATCCTTTATTGATGCTAGTTGTGCTATGTTGTGGCCTCTTTAGTGTTCTAGGCTCGCGTCTCTAGTGCGGTCTAGCCTAGGACCAGCACAGTACCGCCGTTGAGCGTTTATTCAACATTGCATCTCTAAATTGATTATTGCTAATCTTCTACTACTATATACAACCAACCCAGCTCCACATATTTCTACGCTGTGCATATTTACGTTCACTCGGCAATCGCCTTCTCAATCTTTGGAGTTATTTGACACCGCTGCTACCCGGTCACTACCTACTGCATGGTAAGAACTTGTAAGACATTGATATTTGCTACACTGTGAGCATTTACCACCACACCCTAGTAGTTCATAGGAACATTATTTTCGAATTTTGTTTCTTGTTTTCTACTAATTATGGCAGGTTTCAGAGTTGTTAGTTCTTGGGAATCATCGATCATGGGAGACTTGCCACCACCTAAGAAAACACAACAACTATCATAAGAGGAGCAACGACATCAGAATGCACATAATCAGGTTAATGTTTCCATGCCACCCTTTAATGGTCATTTTAGGCTTCATTTATATATTAAATGGGAGTACGAAATAGATGCTATATTTTCTTCCCATAATTTTGATGAGCGTGGAAAACTTCAAGCTGCGGTTAGTACTTTCAATAGATTTGCTTTAGTTTGGTGGAGTGAATGTTGCCGGTTAAACCCTGATTTTATACCTACAACTTGGGACAATTTAAAACTTGTCATGATAGATAGATTCATGGACGTTTATTATACTCGTGGCATGATTAAAAAACTACAACATTTAAAACAAGGTAGTGACACCGTAACAAAATATTATGATGATTTACAAACTACCTTGTTGCATTCCTTTTTAGAAGAAAGTGAAGAAGATATTATGGATAGATTTTGGGGACGATTAAACTGTGATATTCAAGAGATACTAATTCATGAAGAGTGTTATCCTATGGACCATTTGTTTTGTCTTGCTTGCAAAGCTGAATAGGAAATAAAACGACGTGTTGCTCATAGGAAGAACAAGCGCACGATGCACATTCCAAGAGTTGATACGGTTGTTCCTTCAACTACTAGACATACTATGACAACCACATCCATTGTTGTGGGGACTACATCACCTCCACCATGTGACACATCACCACCGGGAGTGCCTACATCATCTGAGTTGGTCATAAAAGGTAATGACAAAGGTACCGATCTTTCACCTCCACATGAGTACGATGAATGCCTTGTCAATTTCAATGCACCATGTGATGACCTACCCACTACTTTGATCACACCACCTATTTTAGGGGACGATGTAGATGATTTAACTTTGCCATACGATCAAACTAATGCAATATCAACAATGTCGAGTGCACCCATTGAATTAACTGAGAAAGAAACATGTAAATGCGGGAATAAATTAGATTTGGACCAAATACGTTTGAAAATAATTGTGCCAATGTTTAATCATTTTGATATGACCTCTAATCTTGGTGATGATTTTGTGTCAAATGACTTGTTGCATGTTTGCTTATTTAAGCATGTTGTAGCATGTAAATTTGATGCAACTAAGGTTTATTATGAGTTATGTGATTAGTATTATGAGTTATGTGGGGACCCAACTAGGATTGGGTCCGCACGCTTAACGTTCGATGACGATTAGTATTATGAGTTATGTGGGGACCCAACTAGGATTGGGTCCGCACGCTTAACGTTCGATGACGATTAGTATTATGAGTTATGTGATTTTCATGACCGAAGTTTGTTCGGAGTCCCAGATGAGATCACGGACATGACGAGGAGTCTCGAAATGGTCGAGAGGTAAAGATTCATATATTGGAAGGCTATATTCGGACATCAGAAATGTTCCGAGTGATTCGGGTATTTTTCGGAGTACCGGGAAGTTACGGAAATTCACCGAGCGAAGTATTGGGCCTTATTGGTCTTTAGTGGAAAGGAGAGATGGGCCACAAGGGGAGGCAGCGCGCCCCCCATGAGCTGGTCCGAATTGGACTAGGAGGGGGCGCCCCCCCCCCCTCTTTCCTTCTCCCTCTCCTCCACCTTCCCTCTCTCCACCTCTCGGAAAAGGAAGAGGACTCCAACTAGGATTGGGAAGGGCCACAAGGAACTTGATATTTATATTTCATTATATCTCATGATAAATGTCTTTTATTCATGCTAGAATTGTATTAACCGGAAACTTGATACATGTGTGAATACATAGACAAAACAGAGTGTCCCTAGTATGCCTCTACTAGACTAGCTCGTTAATCAAAGATGGTTATGTTTCCTAACCATAGACATGTGTTGTCATTTGATCAACGAGATCACATCGTTATGAGAATGATGTGATGGACAAGACCCATCCGTCAGCTTAGCACAATGTTCGTTTAGTTTTACTGCTATTGCTTTCTTCATGACTTATACATGTTCCTCTGACTATGAGATTATGCAACTCCCGAACACCGGAGGAACACCTTGTGTGCTGTCAAACATCACAACGTAACTGGGTAATTCTAAAGATGCTCTACAGGTGTCTCCGAAGGTGTTTGTGGTGTTGCAATAGATCAAGAATAGGATTTGTCACTCCGAGTGTCGGAGAGGTATCTCTGGGCCCTCTCGGTAATACACATCGTAATAAGCCTTGCAAGCAAATGACTAATGAGTTAGTCATGAGATGATGTATTACAGATAGAGATTGAACTAGGTATGATGATACGGACGATCGAATCTCAGGCAAGTAACATACCGATGACAAAGGGAACGACGTATGTTGTTATGCGGTTTGACCGATAAAGATCATCATAGAATATGTAAGAACCAATATGAGCATCCAGGTTCAGCTATTGCTTATTGACCAAAGATGAGTCTCGGTCATGTCTACATAGTTCTCAAACCCGTAAGGTCCACACGCTTAACGTTCAATGACGATCGATATTATGAGTTTATGTGTTTTGATGTACCGAATGTAGTTTGGAGTCCCGGATGAGATCACGGACATGACGAGGAGTCTCGAAATGGTCGAGACATAAAGATTGATATATTGGCTGACTATATTCGGACACCGGAATGGTTCCGAGGTGTATCGGATATTTACCGGAGTACCGGGGGGTTACCGGAACCCCCCGGGGAGTTAATGGGCCTTAATGGGCCATGGTGGAAGAGAGGAGGCGGCCAAGTGGGAGGCGCGTCCCCCCCAAGCCCAATCCAAATTGGGGAGGGGGCCGTCCCCCCTTTGCTTCTCTCCCTCTTCCTCTTCCTTCTTCTCCTACTCCAACTAGGAAAGGGGGAACCTACTCCTAGTAGGAGTAGGATTCCCCCCTTGGGGCGCACCCTATGAGGCCGCCGGCCCCCTCCCCTTGCTTCTTTATATACGGGCATAGGGGGGCACCCTAGGACGACCACAAGTTGACAATTGTTTTAGCCGTGTGCGGTGCCCCCCTCCATTGTTACACACCTCAGTCATATTGTCGCAGTGTTTAGGCGAAGCCCTGCGTCGGTAACATCATCAACTCCATCACCATGCAGTTGTGCTGACGAAACTGTTGAGGAATGTAGTATTTAAATTTTTTCCTACGATCACACAAGATCTATCTACTAGAAGCATAGCAACGAGAGGGGAGAGTGTGTCTACATACCCTCGTAGACCGAAAGCGGAAGCGTCTAGTGACGCGGTTGATGTAGTCGAACGTCTTCGCGATCCAACCGATCCAAGCACCGAACGTATGGCACCTCTGTGTTCAGCAGACATTCAGCTTGATGAAGTCCCACGAGCTCTTGACCTAGTTGAGCTTCCCGGGAGAGTTTCGTCAGCACGACGGCGTGGTGACGGTGATGATAAAGCTACCGACGCAGGGCTTCGCCTAAGCACTGCAACGATATGATCGAGGTGTGTATCTGTGGAGGGGGGCACCGCACACGGCTAATACTGATGTTCAATTGTGTGTCCTAGGGTACCCCCCGCCCCCGTATATAAAGGAGCAAGGGGGAGGCCGGCCGGCCTTGGGGCGCGCCAAGGAGGGGGAGGAGTTCTCCTCCTAGTAGGAGTAGGACTCCTCCTTTCCTAGTCGAACTAGAAGGAGGAAGGGGGAAGGAAGGAGAGGGAGAGGAGAAGGAAAGGGGGGGCACCCCCCTCCCAAGTCCAATTCGGACTCCCTATAGGGAGGTGGTGCAGCTGCCCCTTGTGGGCTGCCTCCCCTCTTCCCTATGGCCCATGTAGGCACAATTGTCCCGCCGGGGGTTCCGATAACCCCCGGCATTTCGATAAATATCAAGTGACCCCGAAACACATCCGGTGTCCGAATATAGTCATCCAATATATCAATCTTTATGTCTCAACCATTTTGAGACTCCTCATCATGTCTGCGATCACATCCGGAACTTCGAACTACCTTCGGTACATCAAAACACATAAACTCATAATACCGATCATCATCAAACGTTAAGCGTGCAGACCCTATGGGTTCGAGAACTATGTAGACATGACCGAGACTCATCTCCGGTCAATAACCAATAGCGGAACTTGGATGCTCATATTGGTTCCTACATATTCTATGAAGATCTTTACCGGTCAAACCGCATAACAACGTTCCCTTTGTCATCGGTATGTTACTTGCCCGAGGTTCGACCGTCGGTATCATCATACCTAGTTCAATATCATTACCGGCAGGTCTCTTTACTCGTTCCGCAATACATCATCTCGTGACTAACTCATTAGTCATTTGCTTGCAAGGCTTATTGTGATGTGTATTACCGAGAGGGCCCAGAGATACCTCTCCAACACTCGGAGTGACAAATCCTATTCTTGATCTATGCCAACACCACAAACACCTTTGGAGACACATGTAGAGCATCTTTATAATTACCCAGTTACGTTGTGATGTTTGATAGCACACAAGGTGTTCCTCTGGTATTCGGGAGTTGCATAATCTCATAGTCATAGGAACATGTATAAGTCATGAAGAAAGCAATGGCAGTAAAACTAAACGATCCAGTTGCTAAGCTAACGGATGGGTCTTGTCCATCACTTCATTCTCCTAATGATGTGATCCTGTTGATCAAATGACAACATATGTCTATGGCTAGGAAACATAACCATCTTTGATCAATGAGCTAGTATAGTAGAGGCATACTAGGGACACTCTGTTTTGTCTATGTATTCACACATGTACTAAGTTTCCGGTTAATACAATTCTAGCATGAATAATAAACATTTATCATGATATAAGGAAATACAAATAACAACTTCATTATTGCCTCTAGGGCATATTTCCTTCAGTCTCCCACTTGAACTAGAGTCAGTAATCCAGATTACATAGTAATGTTTCTAACACCCATGGAGTCTTGGTGCTGATCATGTTTTGCTCATGGAAGAGGCTTAGTCAACAGGTCTGCGACATTCAGATATGTATGTATCTTGCAAATTTCTATGTTTCCCTCCTTGTCTTGATCGCGGATGGATTTGAAGCGTCTCTTGATGTGCTTGGTTCTCTTGTGAAACCTGGATTCCTTCGCCAAGGCTATTGCTCCAGTGTCGTCACAAAAGATTTTCATTGGACCCGATGCACTATTACACCTAGATCGGATATGAACTCCTTCATTTGCTGCTTCCGAAGAAGCTATGTACTCCACTTCACACGTAGATCCCGCCATGTGTCGGGGGAAACTGTCCTCCCACGAGCACCTATGGGACCGGAGCCCCTTCTACGTTGCGGTAAGGGAGCGGAGGGAGCACGGAGAGCAGATCGAGGAGCGCACGCGGGCAGTTTACCCAGGTTCGGGCCGCGCGGACGCGTAAAACCCTACTCCTGCTTGGGTTGTATTGAGTTCTTGAGCTCGGGAGCTTGAAGATCTACAGTGCTAGCTGCACCGAGCGAGAGAGTTGTCTAGGTTCCGAACCTCCTCTACGTTGTGCATGGGCCTCCTTTTATAGCTCAAAAGGGGTCACCGACAGGTGTCAACGTAGAGGAGGGTAAAGGTGTAAATTTGGTGGTAGTTGCAACAGTGCATGAACAGTATATGAACAGTGGTCTTCACCTAACTTTGACAGTGGGGGACAAGGGCATTAAATGCCCTTCACCGTCGACCCCAAAAGCGTCTGTCCATGCGTCTCCGTTCGCCACGGCGGTTGCCTCGTCACCGTGGCTTGCCACCGTGTGCCCCAGGCTGCACGGCCGTCCGCCACGCGTCCCTGGAAGGGCCCCAGGGCGACGCGTGGGCAGACGAGCTGGAGCGTGGGCACACAGCGTAGGTTTCCCCGGCAAGCACCTTGCCGGGGTCGTGATCTTGCCAGGCCCGGAAGCTTGTCGCTCCCCGGGTCCTGCCGGGGCGCATGATGCGCCAAGGCATCTCTTGAGATGTGTATTCTTTGGCCTTCCTGGCAAGCTCCTCTTGCCAGGGTCTTGTGCTAAAGTGATGATCTTGAGCCTGGAGCGGCCGTCCCGGCAAGCTCCTCTTGCCGGGGCCTTGATCTTCTGACTTGGATACTTTGTTCTTGAATGGCTTCATAGGGACCAGGAAGGTTCCCGGCGAGCACGTGGTTAGCCCTGCCACGGGAAGCTGCTACTGCCCGTGCACAAGTTGGGGTACTAAGGTACCCCTATCTTAGTACACCGACAGGAGCCCCCGGGCCTGGGCCATACACGGTGCCGAGCGCTGTTGGGCCAGGCCCAAAACAGTGCACGGGCACGGGCGGCCCACGGCAAGCCGTATCCCCTTCCGTATCCGCCGCATCCCTCCCTAACGGCATGCGTCGATTGCGGCGTCGTGGGAGAGATCATGGCCTGTTCTTTAATGGGAAATGCGGAGCGTCCCCCACTTCCCCCTGAAAAGCAGAGGAAGCAGGGGCAGTTCCCTCCATCGTCTTCATTGCGTCTTGATTCTCCAGAAACCCCCGTCGCCCTCCGCCTCCCAAAGGTCGACAGAGAGCCCAGCTCCCCCCTTCCTCCGCCGTCTCCCGCGTCCGCGGCACCGTCGAGCTCCTCGCCTCTTTCCTTGCCGCCCCCGCCATGGCTCCGAAGAGCGACAAGGCGAAAGCAGACAAGGCCAAGAATGAGAAGTCCGAGCAGGCGGCAAAGCTGGCTGCCCTGCGGAAGAAGTGCGTGGTCTTCGCGCCAAGGCTTGGTCCGAGGGAGCTGCGGGACAAATATTATTTGTTCTGGGCGAGGGAGACCAAAGCCCATCCCCGCACCAGAGTCTTCCCCGCCGTCGCCAAAGATATGTTCCCCGGCGGGTACTTTTTCTTCGCTGCATTCTTCCATTGTGGTATGTGCCCTCCGTTCTCGGAGTTCTTTTGTGATGTAATGAACACATATGGCCTCCACCTCCTAGATTTCACCCCCAACGCCATCCTTAAGATGGCCATTTTCGCACATCTGTGCGAAAACTACGTTGGGGTTCATCCAAATGTAGCTCTTTTCCGCCACTTTTCATGCCTAGAGTAGAGTCAGGCGCCCCCCTCTCCGGCGGCATCTCCTGGATCTTTAGGCTAAACAAGAAGGACTCGTACCTGAAGGGTGAGCTTCGCGGCAAGTGGGAGGAGTGGAGAGCCGATTGGTGCTGGGTGCTGGAAGATAAGCCAGAGCCCTTTACCACGCCGCGCCAGACTGCTATAGTGCGCGGCAGGGATTGGAGTGAATTGGCCCCGGAGGACAGCAAGCTTAATATCGCCCTCATTAGGATCATTCGTCTCCGGGTCGCCAATCTGACTATTGGAGAAGTTGGAGCAGATTTCCTCCGCCGCCGCATCGCCCCTTTACAAGAAAGGAAAAGGTCCGCCTGGGAATTCGGCAATGCGGCAGATATCATGAGGCTGCGCCCTGGATTGAACTACAACTTCACTGCCTTGGAGTTGAAGGGGATGGTCCGGGAGCTCTTCAAGCATGACCCGGCCCACCCGGAGTGGTTCAGACCTTCCCGGGGAGTGGTGCCGCTGTGCAACAGCACTGCCCGCGATTCCCTACGAGCGATGATGCCCGCGTGCGACTCCCATGGCGTCGTCCCCACTTGGATAGAGCCTCCACCAGAGACCGTGCTGACCTTCTTCGACAACTTGGTCGAGAAGCCCCACAACGCCGAGGAGAACAAGGGCCTCACCCGGGCTACTACTGACCGGGATATAGCCTACATTGCCTCCAGGATGGAGGAGGCCGCCGCAGCTGCGGCCGCGGGTGACTTTGGATACATTGTGGACGAGGCGCGGGCCGCGGACGCAGTGAGCCAAGCAGAGGAGGCGGAAATCCTCAAGCTGCTGAAGCTTGCGCCCGAGGAGTTTGCCGGGGAGCCTTCCGTGAAGTTTGCCGGGACGAGCGAGGTTGCCGGGGGGAGCGAGGCCGCCGGTCATGGCGCTGAGTCCAGCGGGCCTGCCGAGGAGGAGGAAGACGCCGAGGCTAGAGAATCCGACGAAGATTCTGGTGGATCTCTGAATCTTGACGACGATGCCTCCTCGTCCTCGGAGAACTCTCCGCCTCCGCCAAGCCCTCCGCAGCAACAGAAGAAGCGCCTCCGCAAGGCAACGAAGACGGCTAAGCCGCAGGCGCCCCGACAGCAGCCGGCGCGCCGCGCGACGCGCGCCACCAGGACGAGCGAAGTCGTCAAGGAGGCGCCCCGTGCTCGAGCGTCAAGCGAAGGGGGATCTTCCCGGAGCGGGACGGGTGCTCCTTCTGCTCCTCGGTCCTCGGCGACGAAGGGGGCTGGGTCTTCACAGCCCGCAGCCCCGGAGACCGGCAAGCGCCCGAGGGAGCCTTCTCCTCCTGCTCCTCGCACGGAAGCGCCCCAGGCGGAGTTCGACTTCTCCGCCCTCAACTCCGACGAAGAGGAAGAGGAGTAAGTACTTACAATTCTTTGATCTTGTCTTGATTTTCTTTGCTTGGTTCTGATCTTGGTTTTGTTTCGCTTCGCAGGACCTTGACCCAGCGGGTGGCAAAGAGGGCCAAGATCCCTGTGGTCACTATTGAGGACGACGAGCCCGTCGCGGCGACAAGCGACACGCCGGCGACGAACTTGCCGGATCAGCCTGCTGCTCCGAGGAGCAGCCCCCAGCGCAGCCCCCAGCGTAAGTCTGGTATTTGTTTTTCTGCTTGACGGGCGCGCTCGAGGTAGTTGCTTGTACTGATATTTTGTTGTTTTGTGCAGAAGTGGAGCCGCAGCCGCAGGAGCGCCAGGAGGTCGCCCCCGACGAGCCACTTGCTCCACCCTCCCCGCCAAGGGTGAACTCCCCGGCAAGGGAGAACGCTCCGCCAAGGACGGGCACTCCGCCAAGGGCAAGTACCCCGCCAAGGGTGAGCAGCCCGACGAGGGTGAGCGCCCCGCCAAGGGAGGGCGCAGGCGGCCCTCCGCCAGCGGGGGCCACTTCTCCACCGCCAAGGGAGAATTCCCCGACGAGGGGCCCTGTCGTCGAAGAAGTCCGCGAAGGTAAATCTTGCAACTTCTTCTCCTTGGATTTGTCTTTTTGGATATTGGCTTGATTCTTTCTTTTCTTTTTCTTCCATTAGATCCTCCCGCCCCGGAGCCGATGGAGACGGAGGCCACCGCCGAGGAGGAGGTGCGCGGCGACGGCGGCAGCGCCACTGCCACCGAGGGAATGGCTGGAGCCGACGAGCCAGTCGTCGAGGAGACCGCCCCGACCGCCGACGCTGCGGCTGGAGAAGGGACCGGCGACCATACTGCTGGCCCGGAGGCCGCAGGAGCGCCGGACGCTGCACCGGCCGTCGACCCTTCCGACTCCGCGGAGCGGTCAGGCGTCTACTTGGAGGCCGGCAACGGGATCTTTATACAAGTCCCGTGGGCGTCCTCGTCTCGAGCACCCGCGGAGGGAGAGACCTTTGACGGAGAGGTCCTCGCCTCCGCCGGGTTGAAGGTCGTTGAAGCACCTGGCGGCAGCGACGAGCCCGAAGAGGAGAAGCTCCTTCGCCGGCTCCTGGCTTTATATCGGGCCAGGCAAGCGAAGTTGGAGTCTCGGGAGGCTCTGGCCGCCAAGGCTGGAGCTGATCTGGAGAAGCGCGCCGCGGAGCTCCGCGCCGCCAACCAGGCGGCCCTCCGCAACTTGGCGGAGGAGCGCGAAGAGCTTGCCGAGGAGCAGCAAGCCTTCCTCCTTGAAAAAGCTGAGGCCGAGGAGCGGCAACGATTGGCCGCCGAGGAGCTGTCTCGGCGGGAAGGAGCGCTCAACCAGCGGAAGGTCGACCTCGACAGCCACGAGGACGACCTCACCGCCCGGGAGCAAGCCATCGGCGGGGCCCTGAAGGAGGCGAAGGACGCGGCTGCCGCCGCGGAGACTGCTAAGAAGGATCTGGCGGCCAGGGTGGCGCAGCTGGAGCTGTTCCTGAAGGCGAGCGAGGACAGAGTCACTGCGCTCAATGTGGAGCGGGCGAAAGATGCCCACACCAACTCTGAGCTGCAGGTACGTCTCTCCGAGAAGGGCACAGAGCTCTCTGACGCCAAGAACTCCATCGCTGACTTAGAGTTGAAGGTCTCCACCCTGACTGAATCGCTCGACGCCGCCCGGGACCGCGAGACGAAGCTGAAGGACGAACTCCGCAAGGAAAGGAACTTGGTGGAGAGCGCCGCCGTCTCGGCGAACAACTTCAGCCGGGCAGTGGAGCAGTGGACTGATGAGCTGGTCACCTCCGCTGCCAAAATTGACATGGAGATGATGGCGCTGAAGGCGGAGCATCTTGTGTACTCTCCGGACGAGAATCTCCCCCACAGCGCCAAGTTGAGTCTGTTCTTCAGGGGGATTGCGCCGGCGCTTGCGCAGCTGCGGGAGAAGATCCCCGTGCAACTGGCCGACGAGGCGCGTCGGCTCTGCATGGGCACCATGGAGCGAGTCTTGTCGAAGATCGTCTACCGCAACCCCGACATCAACCTCGTCAACGTCCTCCGCACCTTGCCGCCCGAAGCTGATAAGGAGGCGTTGAAGGCGCAGGTTGCCCACATCGTCGCCAAGGTGGGCAAGATCACGAGGCGTGAAGGCGACCGCGTAGATTAGATCCCTTCCTTTCTGCTTCCTTTGCCGCTGTAAGGCATGTTATGGACAAGAATCTATTAGTTATCGCGGCAAGTTATCTTTGTAATATACAATCTTATTTCGAGCTATCAATGCAGTGTTATCTCCCTTGCTTTGATCCCTTTACTTTGTATGCATTCCACCCTACGCTTTCAGGGAACTTGCCGGCAAAAGGACCCTTGCCGCGAGCGCTGAGTGCTGGACTCTTAGCAGCCTGCTGGCAAAGGTTTCGCCGGCAAGAAACCTTGCCGTAGCTAGTCGCAGCACACCTAGCTTGCTGAGCGAACTCGAAAACGAAATAAGGGCGCGACACTTGTCTCAGCTCACTTAAGCCGTTGAGCATGCTCGAAACAAAGTAAGGGTGCGGTTAACCATGGGTAGGTTCCTCCGCGCACAGGTTTTCCATACAAAGCGTGGTTGTTCAAGGAAGACAACTAGAAAATTTGAAAAATTTGAATAGCTCAAATTCTGGTAACTTAGCTTTCATATATTGTTTGCTCCCCGACAAGGCTTCTCTTTCTTGAACAGTACTTGGTTCATGCCTCCATCTCCTTCCCCCCCGGCAAACTTGTGCGCGAGGAACACTCCTTCTGTTCAAGAGGGAAAAAAGAGGAGGAAAAACAAGTATAGGGCCTTATGGCCTGCTAGTGCTTACCGAGGACGTGCGTTGCACAAGGTGTCAGATAATGCATGCGAATAACAAAGAAAAGCATGGAAATGACAAATAGTGCGAGGCACAAAAGCTTTACTGATGCACGGGGTCTGCGCCCGGCTTTGTACAAAGGTTTACATGCAACAGGGGCAAGACTTGTACAAAAGGTGGTTGCCGGAGCGGATCACGGCAACCGCGCCTTATGGGTGAAACTTGCGAAGATGCTCTATGTTCCAGGAGTTGCTCACCGGTAAGCCTTCTTCGGTCTCAAGGCGGACAGCGCCGGGCCTTGTGACTTGTCTCACCCGATAAGGGCCTTCCCACTTCGGCGTCAACTTGTTGGAATTCTTGGCGGACTGAACACGCCGAAGAACAAGGTCGCCTTCCTCGAGACTCCTGGCCCTAACCTTGCGGCTATGATAGCGACGCAAGGCTTGCTGGTATCGAGCAGCTCGTACAGCAGCCTGGAGACGTTCCTCCTCAAGGAGCAACGCATCATCTTGTCGCAGTTGCTCTTGCTCGAGCTCATCATAAGCGAGCACTCGAGGAGATCCGTATACGAGTTCCGTGGGGATAACTGCCTCTGCTCCATAGACTAGAGCAAAGGGTGTCTGTCCGGTGGCTCGATTTGGTGTCGTCCTGATTGACCAAAGAGCCGCCGGTAACTCCTCTATCCAGTTTCTTCCGCACTTGTACAGCCTGTCGAAGGTTCTTGTCTTGAGTCCGCGCAACACTTCAGCATTGGCCCTCTCCGCTTGACCATTGCTCCTCGGGTGAGCAACAGAAGCGAAGCAGACCTTGGCGCCAAGGTCTTGGACGTACTGCATGAAGGTGCGACTTGTAAACTGTGTGCCGTTGTCGGTGATGATCCTGTTAGGGATCCCGAAACGGCAAACAATTGATCTGAAGAACCTGACTGCTGACTGTGCTGTCACCTTTCTCACTGGTTCCACTTCTGGCCACTTTGTGAACTTGTCGATTGCTACGTACAAGTACTCAAAGCCCCCGACTGCGCGGGGAAAGGGGCCAAGGATGTCGAGCCCCCAGACCGAGAAGGGCCAGGATAAAGGGATCGTCTGGAGAGCTTGAGCTGGCTGGTGAATTTGCTTGGCATGGAACTGGCACGCTTCACACTTGGTTACTTGTGCAGTTGCATCTTGGAGGGCTTCTGGCCAGAAGAACCCTTGCCGGAACGCCTTCCCGGCAAGTGCCCTTGCGCCAATGTGGTGGCCACATATGCCTCCATGTATCTCTGCCAACAGCTTCTGTCCATCTTCCCTGGAAATGCACTTCAACCTGACACCATTGAGTCTTCTTCTGTACAGTTCATTGCCAACGTACTGGTACATACTTGACTGCCTGGTTATCTTCTCTATCTCTTCTGGCTCGTCGGGAAGTTCTCCAGTTTGCAGGAAGTGGACGATTTGCTGTGCCCATGCTGGAGCCTGGGGCTCAACAACAAGGACTAAAGGCATGAGGCCTGCTGCGGGAACCTCAGCTTCTACGGCAAGAACCCGTGGCTCTGCCGGAGCTGATGGTCCCCCGGCAAGCCTGCCGGGGCAAGGCTTGTCGGGAACGCCTGCTTCAACTGTACAGATCCTTGGATCTGCAGGAGCAAGCTGTTCCTCAGCATCTTGGCTGTTGATCCTGGGGACCTTGGCGGCGGCTTCGGGAAGATCCGCCGGCAAGTAGTCGCCGGAGACCAACTTTCTCTTCTTGTTTTGCCCAACTGATGGTGTAACGGATGGCTGAGTTAACTTGAGCACAAAGGTCCCTGGTTCCACAGGTAACTTCATGGCAGCACACTTTGAGAGGCCATCTGCAATATCATTCTGAGCTCTTGGGACGTGCTCCATTTGCAGACCTTCAAAGTGCTCTTCAAGCTTCCTCACTTCATCAACATAAGCTTCCATCAAAGGGCTCTGGTAACTCTTATTCACTTGTCGGACCACCAACTGTGAATCTCCCCGCACAATCAACTTCTTGATCCCAAGTTCGGCCGCAATTCTGAGGCCGGCAAGCAAACCTTCATACTCTGCAGTATTGTTTGTCGCTTGCTCCTTGGGAAAGTGCATCTGTACAACATACTTGAGGTGCTCCCCAGTGGGCGCTATGAGTACTACGCCGGCACCGGCGCCTTGCAGCGAAAAAGCACCATCAAAGTACATTATCCACTCGCTGCTTGCTTCTTGGACGGGGACGCTTGTCTCTGGGACTTCTTCATCTGGTGTTGGGGTCCATTCTGCTATGAATTCTGCCAAAGCTCTGCTCTGTATGGTTGAAGTACTCTCAAACTTGAGACCAAAACTTGACAGCTCCAGTGCCCACTCGACGATCCTGCATGTTGCTTCGGGATTTTGCAATATCCTCTTCAACGGAAAGCGAGTGACCACCGTTATCTCGTGTGCTTGGAAGTAATGGCGCAGCTTTCTTGAGGCCATGAGGAGGCCGAACAGCAACTTCTGCACCCCAGAGTATCTTGATCTAGCCCCCTGCAAGAGGGAACTTACAAAATACACTGGGCGCTGTACCATCTTCCTTCGCACTTCTCCTTGTTCCTGCGCAGACTTGTCCTTGTCGGGGCCAGAGCTTGTCGGGGGAGCCCCCTGCTTGTCGTTGGATTCGCTTGCCGGGGATGTGGGTTCCTCGTCCGCCTCCCTCTCTGCTACTAACGCAGCACTAACCACTTGATTGGTTGCTGCTAGGTACAGCAGCAACTTCTCTTGTGGTATAGGTGCGACAAGTATCGGAGTGGAGGACAGGTATCCTTTCAAGTCTTGCAGCGCTGCCTCCGCTTCCGGAGTCCATTTCATAGGGCCTGCCTTCTTCAAAATTTTGAAGAAAGGCAGGGCGCGCTCTGCAGACTTTGAAATGAACCTGATGAGGGCAGCCACACAACCAGCAAGTCTCCTTACGTCCTTGACGCGCTTCGGGGCTTCAATCTGCTCGATGGCTTTTATCTTGTCGGGATTGGCTTCAATCCCCCTCTGGGACACAAAGAACCCGAGAAGCTTGCCGGAGGGGACTCCGAAGACGCACTTTTCGGGGTTCAACTTGAGTTGGATCTTGCGCAGATTCTCAAAGGTTTCCTCTAAGTCTTGGATCAGGGTATCTTTGCTCTTGCTCTTGACCACTATATCATCCATGTAGGCTTCTACATTTCTGTGGATCTGTGGCTCAAATGCAGTGTGCACCACCCTCGCAAATGTCGAGCCTGCATTCTTCAATCCGAAGGGCATGCGTATGAAGCAATATGTGCCGCATGGAGTAATGAATGCAGTCTTCTCTTCATCTTCCTTGGCCATGAATATCTGGTGGTAACCTGAGTATGCATCAAGGAAGGAAAGCAGCTCGCATCCGGCGGTGGAGTCAACAATCTGGTCAATACGCGGCAAGGGAAATGGATCCTTGGGACATGCTTTATTCACATCAATGAAGTCTATACAAAGTCTCCACTTCCCATTGGCCTTGCGCACGACGACTGGATTTGCTAACCACGTAGGATGGATCACGCCTCTAACCAGGCCTGCTGCTTCCAACTTCTTTATCTCTTCGGCGATGAATTCTTGGCGCTCCACGGCTTGCTTCCTGACCTTCTGCTTGACGGGCCGCGCATGAGGACAAACAGCAAGCTTGTGCTCAATTACCTTCCTGGGAACACCGGGGATGTCAGATGGTTGCCATGCAAACACATCGACATTCGCCTGCAGGAAGACAATGAGCGCGCTTTCCTATTTGGGGTCGAGCGTAGCACTGATGGTGAAGGTACCACCAGTGTCGTCCTCCTTGGCGGACACCCTCTTGGTTGCCGGTGGAGCTGCCATCCCTTTCTTGCACTTGTCGGTGGAGCTCGATGGTGCGTCCTCGACGGCAGCGCAGCACTCCGAGGAGGTGCGTTTGCCGGAGTGGGCCCCAGAGCTCTTGCCGGACTTGGTCCTGGTCTTCCCCCCGGGAGCTTCAGCGGCAAGTGTGTTGCTTTCTGCTGCGGCTGCTGCATCCCGGTAGATCTTGTCGGCGCAGATAAGCGCGTCCTTCTTGTCACCAGGGACAGAGATGACGCTTATCGGCCCCGGCATCTTGAGTACGTTGTAGGCATAGTGGGAAGCTGCCATGAACTTGGCGAGGGCAGGACGGCCAAGTATCCCATTGTATGGCAATGGGATATCGGCAACGTCAAAGGTTATCCTCTCCGTCCTGAAGTTGAGCTCCCCGCCAAAGGTCACGGGCAGCGTAATCTTCCCCTTCGGTTTGCTCCTTCCCGGGTTGATCCCTTGGAACGACCCGGTTTCTTCGAGCTCTCCGTCTGGGATCTGTAGCTTCTTGATTACAGCTGAGGAGATCAAGTTCAGGCCGGCCCCGCTGTCAACCAACATCTTGGTGACCTTGAGGTTGCGGATAGTTGGTGAGACCAACATCGGCAAGCACCCGACCGCAGTTGTGCGGTCGGGGTGGTCCTCAAGGTCAAAGATGATGGGCGTTCTGGACCACTTCAGCAGCCTGCGTGACTCGACGGGTGGCTCAGCTGCATTCACTTCTCGCACCCACTGCTTGAGCTGGCGGCGGGAAGTGTGCAGAGAGGCACCTCCGTCGACACACAGAACCTCTGTGGCCTTCTGGAACTCCTGCTCGCTGTTATCTCCTTCTTCCATGTCGTCGTCGTCGTCTTCTTCGTCATCCTTGTCGCGGCCCCGGGGAGGTCTATCACCTTGCCGCTGCTTGGCCTTGCCGCGGCGTCCTCCCCGACCATTGAACGGCCGCTTCTTGCTGGGCTCTCCTCCGCCTCCTTGGGCCTTCTCCTTGTCACGACGCTCGTATTCAGCTTTCTGCTGCTCTACGAGGTACTCGACTCTTTTGCAGTTCTGAAGATCGTGGCCCTTGGTGCGGTGGATCTTGCAGTACTGCTTGTCAGAGCCGTCCTGCTTGTCGGCTGCCGCTACAGGGGCGGGCTCCTTGCAGGAACCGCCAGCCTGTGCCTTCTTGGCGGGAGCCTCCTTGCCGGACTGCTCGACAACCAGTACCTCCTTGCTCTTCTTCTTTCTGTTATTCCGCCGCCGGCTCTTCCTTGCCGGGGCGGCATCCTCGCTGTCGCTTCCTCCTGCGCCAGTATCCTCTCCGGGGAGTCTCCTCCCCTCTTCGGCGCGCGCGCACTTGTCAGCCAGAGCGTAGAGCTTGCTGACATCCCGGATCTTGGTCATGGCCATCTCCTCCCTCATCCGGCGGTTACGCACGTTCTGGTGAAACGCGTTGATAACCGCGGCAGGGTGGATGTCGGGAATGTTGTGCTGGACGCGGCTGAATCTCTGGATATATTTGCGCAGGGACTCTCCCTCCTTCTGGGCGAGGATGTGGAGATCGCTCTCCTGGCCGTGAGGTTTGTGGCCGCCCGTGAAGGCGCCAACAAACTGGTGGCACAGATCCGCCCACGAAGAAATGGAGTTCTCCGGCAAGTGCATAAGCCAAGATCGGACATTTGGCTTAAGCACTAGCGGGAAATAGTTGGCTAGGATCTTCTCGTCGCGTCCCCCGGCAGCCTGCACCGCGATGGTGTAGATGCTGAGGAACTCCGAGGGGTGTGTCTTGCCGTCGTACTTCTCGGGTACGTCGGGCTTGAAGTTTTTCATGCTGGGCCACTGGACTTGCCGCAGCTCACAGGTGAACGCAGGGCAACCTGCCGCATACGGCAAGTCGCTTGGTTCACCGGGCGCGTGCGCGTCGACAGCAGCCCCAGCACGCTAATCGGATTGTCTTCGGGCTTCTCGTCGACGCTCGATGCGGGTTCGAGCGTCCTCTTGCCGCCTGTCGTCGAGGACTTGGTGCTGGTCACGACGAGCCCGCGGATCCAACGACGCCGTGGAGTCGTCGTTGACGTTGATTCGGCGGGGTGGCGTCTTCTGCTTCCGCGGCGGGGAGTGCACGGTGGTTGCACCCCCAGCGGTCTTGTCTCCATCGGCCCTCGTCTGGTCGACTTGCCGCGGCCGCGACGTCGCCGGCTGCTGCGGCGTGTCGTTGTTGGCGAAGGCGATGAGGCTCTGGATCGTCGCCCTCCAGTCTTCGGCTTTATCTGCCGCTGGAGGGAAGTCGAGGAGCAGTTGTGCTCTTGCTAGAGCTTCTGCTGGAGAGGAGGGGAGCGGCGGCGAGCGGTGCGAGGAGCGAGATATGCTCGGACTTCTAACAGGGTTAGAAGGAGCAGTTTCTCGCCCCGGCGACCGCGCCTTGCTCGTGCCAGCACGCTGGCCTTGAGCATCCCGCGATCCTCCTGCTTGGCCACGCCCCAGCAAGCGTATGGTACCTCCAGTACCACGCCGCTGCGGGTCTTGCACCTCCTGGGAGGGACATGGGGCGTGTACTGACGCCGAGGCTTTGGAGTTCGCCCGGTCGTCGGTCTTGTCCTTGGACTTGGTGGCGCCGTGAGTTTCCTCGCCGGCGACCACCCTTCCGCCGACGTCTCCTCCACCAACCGTTGGTTCTGGTGGCGGTGGGATCGACGCAGACGGGCCTCCGACCTCCGAAGCCTTCTTCTTCGGAGGCATGTTGATGCTGTCGATGAGGTTGATGAAGCTGGTGAAGTTGCTGAAGCTTGCGCCCGCGTGAGCGCCGGATCAGGTTCGCACAACCTCGACGCCCCCTACCTGGCGCGCCAAAGATGTCGGGGGAAACTGTCCTCCCACGAGCACCTATGGGACCGGAGCCCCTTCTACGTTGCGGTAAGGGAGCGGAGGGAGCACGGAGAGCAGATCGAGGAGCGCACGCGGGCAGTTTACCCAGGTTCGGGCCGTGCGGACGCGTAAAACCCTACTCCTGCTTGGGTTGTATTGAGTTCTTGAGCTCGGGAGCTTGAAGATCTACAGTGCTAGCTGCACCGAGCGAGAGAGTTGTCTAGATTCCGAACCTCCTCTACGTTGTGCATGGGCCTCCTTTTATAGCTCAAAAGGGGTCACCCACAGGTGTCAACGTAGAGGAGGGTAAAGGTGTAAATTTGGTGGTAGTTGCAACAGTGCATGAACAGTATATGAATAGTGGTCTTCACCTAACTTTGACAGTGGGGGACAAGGGCATTAAATGCCCGTCACCGTCGACCCCAAAAGCGTCTGTCCATGCGTCTCCGTTCGCCACGGCGGTTTCCTCGTCACCGTGGCTTGCCACCGTGTGCCCCAGGCTGCACGGCCGTCCGCCACGCGTCCCTGGAAGGGCCCCAGGGCGACGCGTGGGCAGACGAGCTGGAGCGTGGGCACACAGCGTAGGTTTCCCCGGCAAGCACCTTGCCGGGGTCGTGATCTTGCCGGGCCCGGAAGCTTGTCGCTCCCCGGGTCCTCCTGGGGCGCATGATGCGCCGAGGCATCTCTTGAGATGTGTATTCTTTGGCCTTCCTGGCAAGCTCCTCTTGCCAGGGTCTTGTGCTAAAGTGATGATCTTGAGCCTGGAGCGGCCGTCCCGGCAAGCTCCTCTTGCTGGGGCCTTGATCTTCTGACTTGGATACTTTGTTCTTGAATGGCTTCATAGGGACCAGGAAGGTTCCCGGCGAGCACGTGGTTAGCCCTGCCACGGGAAGCTGCTACTGCCCGTGCACAAGTTGGGGTACTAAGGTACCCCTATCTTAGTACACCGACACCATGACGCTCTGCTTGGAACTGCACCAACTGACAGCTCCACCGTTCAATAAAAATACATATCCGGTTTGTGACTTAGAGTCATCGGATCAGTGTCAAAGCTTGAATCGACATAACCATTTACGACGAGTTCTTTGTCACCTCCATAAACGAGAAACATATCCTTTGTCCTTTTCAGGTACTTCAGAATGTTCTTGACCGCTGTCCAGTGATCCACTCCTGGATTACTTTGGTACCTCCCTTCTAAACTTATATCAAGGCACACATCAGGTCTGGTACACAGCATTACATACATGATAGATCCTATGGCTAAGGCATAGGGAATGACTTTCATTTTCTCTCTATCTTCTGTAGTGGTCGGGCACTGAGTCTTACTCAACTTCACACCTTGTAACACAGGCAAGAACCCTTTCTTCGACTGATCCATTTTGAACTTCTTCAAAACTTTATCAAGGTATGTGCTTTGTGAAAGTCCAATTAAGCATCTTGATCTATCTCTATAGATCTTGATGCCTAAGATATAAGAAGCTTCACCGAGGTCTTTCATTGAAAAATTCTTATTCAAGTATCCTTTTATGCCATCCAAAAATTCTATATCATCTCCAATCAACAATATGTCATCCACCTATAATATCAGAAATGCTACAGAGCTCCCACTCACTTTGTTGTAAATACAGGCTTATCCAAAAGTCTGTATAAAACCATATACTTTGATCACCTCATCAAAGCGTATATTCCAACTCCGAGATGCTTGCACCAGTCCACAGATGGATCGCTGGAGCTTGCACACTTTGTTAGCACCTTTAGGATCGACAAAACCTTCTGGTTGCATCATATACAACTCTTATTTGAGGTATCCATTTAGGAATGCAGTTTTGCCATCCATTTACCAGAATTCATAATCATAAAATGCGGCAATTGCTAACATGATTCGGACAGTCTTAAGCATCGCTACGGGTGAGAAAGTCTCATCGTAGTCAACTCCATGAACTTGTCGAAAACCATTCGCAACAAGTTGAGCTTTGTAGACAGTAACATTACCGTCGGCGTCGGTCTTCCTTTTGAAGATCCATTTATTTTCAATGGCTTGCCGATCATCGGGCAAGTCAACCAAAGTCCACACTTTGTTCTCATACATGGATCCCATCTCAGATTTCATGGCCTCAAGCTATTTTGCGGAATCTGCGTTCATCATCGCTTCCTCATAGTTTGTAGGTTCATCATGGTCTAGTAACATGACTTCCAGAACTGGGTTGTCATACCACTCTGGTGTGGAACATACTCTGGTTGACCTACGAGGTTCAGTAGTAACTTGATCTGAAGTTTCATGATCATCATCATTAGCTTCCTCGCTGATTGATGTAGGAATCACTGGAACTAGTTTCTGTGATGTGCTACTTTCCAATTCGGGAGAAGGTACAATTACCTCATCAAGTTCTACTTTCCTCACACTCACTTCTTTCGAGAGAAACTCCTTCTCTAGAAAGGGTCCATTCTTAGCAATGAATACCTTGCCTTCGGATCTGTGATAGAAGGTGTACCCAACAGTTTCCTTTGGGTATCCTATGAAGAAACATTTCTTCGACTTGGGTTCGAGCTTATCAGGTTGAAGCTTTTTCACATAAGCATCGCAACCCCAAACTTTAAGAAACGACAACTTTGGTTTCTTGCCAAACCACAGTTAATAAGGCATCGTCTCAACGGATTTAGATGGTGCCCTATTTAACATGATTGCATCTGTCTCTAAAGCATAACCCCAAAACGATAGTGGTAAATCGGTAAGAGACATCATAGATCGCACCATATCTAATAAAGTACAGTTACGACGTTCAGACACACCATTACGCTGTGGTGTTCCGGGTGGCGTGAGTTGTGAAACTATTCCACATTGTTTCAAATGAAGACCAAACTCGTAACTCAAATATTAGCCTCCGTGGTCAGATCGTAGAAACTTTATTTTCTTGTTACGATGATTCTCTACTTCACTCTGAAATTCTTTGAACTTTTAAAATGTTTCAGACTTGTGTTTCATCAAGTAGATATACCCATATCTACTCAAATCATCTGTGAAGGTCAGTAAATAACGATACCCGCCACGAGCCTCTACACTCTTTGGTCCGCATACATCAGTATGTATGATTTCCAATAAGTCAGTTGCTCGCTCCATTGTTCTGGAGAACGGAGTTTTAGTCATCTTGCCCATGAGGCATGGTTCGCAAGAACCAAGTCATTCATAATCAAGTGATTCCAAAAGCCCATCAGCGTGGAGTTTCTTCATGCGCTTTACACCAATATGACCTAAACGGCAGTGCCACAAATAAGTTGCACTATCATTATCAACTTTGCATCTTTTGGCTTCAATATTATGAATATGTGTATCACTACGATCAAGATCCAACAAAAATAGACCATTCATCAAGGGTGCATGACCATAAGAGATATTACTCATATAAATAGAACAACCATTATTTTCTGATTTAAATGAATAACCGTCTCGCAACAAACAAGATCCAGATATAGTGTTCATGCTCAACGCTGGCACCAAATAACAATTATTTAGGTCTAAAACCAATCCCAAAGGTATATGTAGAGGTAGTGTGCCGACGGAGATCACATCGACTTTGGATTCATTTCCCACGCGTATCGTCACCTTGTCCTTAGCTAATCTTCGTTTAATCCGTAGCCCCTGTTTCGAATTACAAATATTAGCAACCGAACCAGTATCAAATACCCAGGTGCTACTACGAGCATTAGTAAGGTACACATCAATAACATGTATATCAAATATACCTTTGTTCACTTTGCCATCCTTCTTATCCACCAAATACTTGGGGCAGTTCCGCTTCCAGTGTCCAGTCCCTTTGCAGTAGAAGCACTCAGTTTCAGGCTTGGCTCCAGACTTGGGTTTCTTCGTGGGAGTAGCAACTGGCTTGCTATTCTTCTTGAAGTTCCCCTTCTTTCCCTTGCCCTTCTTCTTGAAACTAGTGGTCTTGTTAACCATCAACACTTGATGCTCCTTTTTTATTTCTTCCTCTGCAGCTTTGAGCATAGCGAAGAGCTCGGGAATTGTCTTTTGCATCCCTTGCATATTATAGTTCATCACGAAGCCTTTATAGCTTGGTGGAAGTGATTGAAGAGCTCTATCAATAACACTATCTTCATCAACTTTTCATCCAAGTTGAGTCATGTGATTGTAGTACCCAAACATTCTGAGTAAGTGTTCATTCATGGAACTGTTCTCCTCCATCTTGCAGTTATAGAACTTATTGGAGACTTTATATCTCTCAATTCGGGCATTTGCTTGAAATATTAACTTCAACTCTTGGAACATCTCATATGCTCCATGACGTTCAAAACGTCTTTGAAGTCCCGATTCTAAGACGTAAAGCATGGCACACTGAACTATTGAGTAGTCATCAGAACGAGCTTGTGAGACGTTCATAACGTCAGGAGTTGCTCCTGCAGCAGGCATGTCACCTAGTGGTGCTTCAAGGACATAATTCTTCTGTGCAGCAATGAGGATAATCCTCAAGTTACGGACCCAGTCAGTGTAGTTGCTATCATCATCTTTCAACTTAGCTTTCTCTAGGTACGCATTAAAATTCAAGGGAACGGTGGCACGGGCCATTGATCTACAACAACATAGATATGCAAAAACTATCAGGACTAAGTTCGTGATAAATTAAAGTTCAATTAATCATATTACTAAAGAACTCCCACTAAAATAGACATCCCTCTAGTCATATAAATGATCATGTGATCCAAATCAACTAAGCCATGTCCGATCATCACGTGAGATGGAGTAGTTTTCAATGGTGAACATCTTATGTTGATCATATCTACTATATGATTCACGCTCGACCTTTCGGTCTCCAGTGTTCCGAGGCCATGTCTGTACATGCTAGGCTCGTCAAGTTGAACCCAAGTATTCCGCATGTCTTACACTCGTTGTATTTGAACGTAGAGCTTATCACGCCCGATCATCACGTGGTGTCTCAGCACGACGAACTTTCGCAACGGTGCATACTCAGGGAGAACACTTGTACCTTGAAATTTTGTAAGGGATCATCTTACAATGCTACCGCCGTACTAAGCAAAATAAGATGCATAATAAGATAAACATCACATGCAATCAAAATATGTGACATGATATGGCCATCATCATCTTGTGCTTTTGATCTCCATCTCCAAAGAATCGTCATGATCTCCATCGTCACCGGCTTCACACCATGATCTTCATCGTAGCATCGTGGTCGTCTCGCCAACTAATGCTTCTAATACTATCGCTAACTCATAGTGATAAAGTAAAGCAATTACATGGCGTTTGCATTTCATACAATAAAGAGACAACCATAAGGCTCCTGCCGGTTGCCGATAATTTACAAAACATGATCATCTCATACAACAACGTATAACTCATCACGTCTTGACCATATCACATCACAACATGCCCTGCAAAAACAAGTTAGACGTCCTCTACTTTGTTGTTGCAAGTTTTACGTGGCTGCTACGGGCTTCTAGCAAGAACCGTTCTTACCTACGCATCAAAACCACAACGATTTTTCGCCAAGTGTGTTGTTTTAACCTTCAACAAGGACCGGACATAGTCACATTCGATTCAACTAAAGTGAGAGAGACAGACACCCGCCGGTCACCTTTAAACAACGAGTGCTCGTAATGGTGAAACCAGTCTCGCGTAAGAGTACGCGTAATGTCGGTCCAGGCCGCTTCATCTCACAATACCGCAGAATCAAAGTATGACATGCTGGTAAGTGGTATGACTATTATCACCCACAACTCATTGTGTTCTACTCGTGCATATCATCTACGCATAGACCTGGCTCTGATACCACTATTGGGGAACGTAGTATTTCAAAATTTTCCTACGATCACGCAAGATCTATCTAGGAGAAGCATATCAACAAGCGGGAGAGTTTGTCCACGTACCCTCATAGACCGAAAGCAAAAGCGTTTACTAACGCGGTTGATGTAGTCGAACGTCTTCGCGATCGAACCGATGAAGCACCGAACGTACGGCACCTCCGCGATCTGCACACGTTCAGATCGGCGACGTCCCTCGAACTCTTCATCCAGTTGAGGCCGAGGGAGAGTTTCGTCAGCACAACGGCGTGGTGACAGTGTTGATGAAGTTACCGATGCAGGTCTTCGCCTAAGTACTGTGACAATATGACCGATGTGTGTAACAGTGGAGGGGGCACCGCACATGGCTAAAACAATTATCAACTTGTGTGTTGTAGGGTGCCCCTGCCCCCGTATATAAAGGAGCAAGGGGAGGGGGCCGGCGGCCTCATAGGGTGCGCCCCAAGGGGGGAATCCTACTCCTGCTAGGAGTAGATTCCCCCTTTCCTAGTTGGAGTAGGAGAAGAAGGAAGAGGGAGAGGGAGAGAAGGAAAGGGGAGCCGGCCCCATCCCCAATTCGGATTGGGCTTGGGGGGCGCGCACCTCCCACTTGGCCGCCTCCTCCTCTCTTCCACCATGGCCCATTAAGGCCCATTAACTCCAAGGGGGGTTCCGGTAACCCCCCGGTACTCCGGTAAATATCTGATACATCTCGGAACCATTCTGGTGTCCGAATATAGTGATCCAATATATCAATCTTTATGTCTCGGCCATTTCGAGACTCGTCGTCATGTCCGTGATCTCATCCGGGACTCCAAACTACCTTCGGTACATCAAAACACATAAACTCATAATACCGATCGTCATCGAACGTTAAGCGTGCGGACCCTACGGGTTCGAGAACTATGTAGACATGACCGAGACTATAAACAATAGAGGAACCTGGATGCTCATATTGGTTCCTACATATTCTACGAAGATCTTTATCGGTCAAACTGCATAACAACATACGTTGTTACCTTTGTCATCTGTATGTTACTTGCCCGAGTTTCGATCGTCGGTATCATCATACCTAGTTCAATCTTGTTACTGGCAAGACTCTTTACTCGTTTCGTAATACATCATCTCATGATAAACTCATTAGTCCTTTGCGTGCAAGGCTTATTACGATGTGTATTACCGAGAGGGCCCAGAGATACCTCTCCGACACTCGGAGTGACGAATCCTATTCTCGATCTATGTCAACACCACAAACACTTTCGGAAACACCTGTATAGCATCTTTATAATCACCCAGTTACGTTGTGGCGTTTTATAGCACATAAGGTGTTCCTCCGGTATTCGGGAGTTGCATAATCTCATAGTCAGAGGAACATGTATAAGTAATGAAGAAAGCAATAGCAGTAAAACTAAATGATCATAGTGCTAAGCTAACGGATGGGTCTTGTCCATCACATCATTCTCATAATGATGTGATCTCGTTGATCAAATGACAACACATGTCTATGGTTAGGAAACATAACCATCTTTGGTTAACGAGCTAGTCTAGTAGAGGCATACTAGGGACACTCTGTTTTGTCTATGTATTCACACATGTATCAAGTTTTCGGTTAATACAATTCTAGCATGAATAAAAGAAATTTATCATGAGATATAAGGAAATATAAATAACAACTTTATTATCGCCTTCAGGGCATATTTCCTTCAAAACAGAGACTAGTTGAGGGTGAGATGACGATGTGTGTTGGAAGTAGTTCCAATATTGATATGATCATCATCGCACACTCCCTGTACTTTTGGGATTAGTGTTAAACCTAAATAAATGTTATTTGGTGTTTGCGTTGAGCATGAACAAGATTGGATCGTGTTTATTGCAATACGATTATTCATTTAAGTCGGAGAATAATTGTTATTCTGCTTACATGAATAAAACCTTCCATGGTCATACACCCAAGGTGAATGGTTTACTGAATCTTGATTGTAGTAATACACATACTCATAATATTGAAGCCAAAAGATGCAGAGTTGATAATGATAGTGCAACATACTTGTGGCACTGCCGTTTAGGTCATAGGTGTAAAGCGCATGAAGAAACTTCATGCTGATGGGATTTTTGAATCACTTGATTATGAATCACTTGGTGCTTGCGAACCATGCCTCATGTGCAAGATGACTAAGACTTCGTTCTCCGGAACAATGGAGCGAGCAACTAACTTATTGGAAATCATACATACTGATGTATGCGGTCCGATGAGTGTTGAGGCTCGCAGCGGGTATCGTTATTTTCTGACCTTCACAGATGATTTGAGCAGATATGGGTATATATCTACTTGATGAAACACAAGTCTGAAACATTTGAAAAGTTCAAAGAATTTCAAAGTGAAGTAGAGAATCATCGTAACAAGAAAATAAAGTTTCTACGATCTGATCGCGCAGACGAATATTTGAGTTACAAGTTTGGTCTTCATTTGAAACAATGTGGAATAGTTTCGCAACTCATGCCACCTGGAACACCACAGCGTAATGGTGTGTCCGAACGCGGTAACCGTACTTTATTAGATATGATGCGATCTATGATGTCTCTTACCGATTTACCACTGTTGTTTAGGGGTTATGCATTAGAGACAACTGCATTCACATTAAATAGGGCACCATCTAAATCCGTTGATATGACACCGTATGAACTATGGTTTGGCAAGAAACCTAAGTTGTCGTTTCTTAAAATTTGGGGTTGCAATGCTTATGTAAAAAAGCTTCAACCTGATAAGCTCGAACCCAAATAGGAGAAATGCGTCTTCATAAGATACCCAAAAGAAGCAATTGGGTACAGCTTCTATCATAGATCCAAAGGCAAGATCTTTGTTGCTAAAGAATGGATCCTTTCTAGAGAAGGAGTTTCTCTCGAAAGAAGTGAGTGGGAGGAAAGTAGAACTTGATGAGGTATTTATACCTTCTCCCGAATTGGAAAGTAGTTCATCACAGAAATCAGTTCCAGTGATTCCTACACCAAAGCTAATGATGATGATCATAAAACTTAGGATCGAGTAACTACTGAACCTCGCAGGTCAACCAGAGTGTGTTCCGCACCAGAGTGGTACGGTAACCCTGTTCTGGAAGTCATGTTACTAGACCATGACAAACCTACGAACTATGAGGAAGCGATGATGAGCCCAGATTCTGAAAAATGGCTTGAGGCCATGAAATCTGAGATGGGATCCATCTATGAGAACAAAGTGTGGACTTTGGTTGACTTGCCTAATGATCGACAAGCCATTAAAAATAAATGGATCTTTAAGAAAAAGGCTGACGCCGATGGTAATGATTATTGTCTACAAAGCTCGACTTGTTGCGAAAAGTTTTCGACAAGTTCAAGGAGTTGACTACGATGAGACCTTCTCACCCGTAGCGATGCTTAAGTCTGTCCGAATCATGTTAGCAATTGCCGCATTTTATGTTTATGAAATCTGGCAAATGGATGTCAAAACTGCATTCCTTAATGGATATCTTAAAGAAGAGTTGTATATGATGCAACCATAAGGTTTTGTCGATCCTAAAGGTGCTAACAAAGTGTGCAAACTCCAGCGTTCCATGTTTGGACTGGTGCAAGCATCTCGGAGTTGGAATATATGCTTTCATAAGGTGATCAAAGCATATGGTTTTATACAGACTTACGGTGAAGCCTGTATTTACAAGAAAGTGAGTGGGAGCACTACAACATTTCTGATAGGTATATGTGAATGACATATTATTGATCGGAAATGATGTAGAATTTTCTGGAAACATAAAGGATTGTTTAAAAGGAGTTTTTCTATAAAAGACCTCGGTGAAGCTGCTTACATGTTGGGCACCAAGAGCTATAGAGATAGATCATGACGCTTGATAAGACTTTCAATTAATACATACCTTAATAAGATTTTGAAGTAGTTCAAAATGGATCAGTCAAAGAAGGAGTTCTTGCCTGGTTTGTAAGGTGTGAAGTTGAGTAAGACTCATAGCCCGACCACGGAAGAAACATATGGAGAGAATGAAAGTCATTCCCTATGCCTCAGCCATAGGTTCTATAAAGTATGCCATGCTGTGTACCAAACCTGTTGTATACCTTGCCATGCGTTTGGCAAGGAGGTACAATAGTGATCCAGGAGTAGATCACTAGACATCGGTCAAAATTATCCTTAGTAACTAGAGGACTAAGGAAATGTTTCTCGATTATGGAGGTGATAAAGAGTTCGTCGTAAAGGGTTACACCGATGCAAGCTTTGATACTAATCCAGATGACTCTAAGTATCAATCTTGATGCGTATTGAAAGTGAGAGAAATTAGCTAGAGTAGCTCCATGCAGAGCATTATAGACATAGAAATTTGCATACGGATCTGAATGTGACAGACCCATTGACTATGCTTCTCTCACAAAGCAAAGCATGATCACACCTTAGTACTCTTTAGGTGTTAATCACATGGCAATGTGAACTAGATTATTGACTCTAATAAACCCTTTGGGTCTTGGTCACATGGCGCTGTGAACTATGGGTGTTAATCACATCACGATGTGAACTCTCGGTGTTAAATCACATGGTGATGTGAACTAGATTATTGACTCTAGTGAAAGTGGGCGACTGAAGGAAATATGCCCTAGAGGCAATAATAAAGTTGTTATTTGTATTTCCTTATATATCATGATAAATTATTATTATTCATGCTAGAATTGTATTAATCGGAAACTTGATACATGTGTGGATACATAGACAAAACAGAGTGTCCCTAGTATGCCTCTACTTGACTAGCTCGTTGATCAAAGATGATTATGTTTCCTGACCATAGACATTTGTTGTCATTTGATGAACGAGATCACATCATTAGGAGAATGATGTGATGGACATGACCCATCTGTTAGCTTAGCATAATGATCGTTTAGTTTTATTGCTATTGTTTTCTTCTTGACTTATACATGTTCCTCTGACTATGAGATTATGCAACTCCCGAATACCGGAGGAACACCTTGTGTGCTATCAAACATCACAATGTAACTGGGTGATTATAAAGATGATCTACAGGTGTCTCCGAAGGTGTTTCTGGTGTTGGCATAGATCAATAATAGGATTTGTCACTCCAATTGTCGGGGAGGTATCTCTGGGCCTTCTCGGTAATACACATCATAATAAGCCTTGTAAGCAAATGACTAATAATTTAGTCACGAGATGATGTATTATGGAACGAGTACAGAGACTTGCCGGTAACGAGATTGAACTAGGTATGATGATACCGAAAATTCGAATCTCGGGCAAGTAAACATACCGATGACAAAGGGAACAACGTATGTTGTTATGCAGTTTGACCGATAAAGATCTTCGTAGAATATGTAGGAGCCAATATGAGCATCCAGGTTCCACTATTTATTATTTATTGGAGATGTGTCTCGGTCATGTCTACATAGTTCTCGAACCCGTAGGGTCCACACGCTTAACGCTCGATGGCGATTAGTATTATGAGTTATGTGATTTTGATGACTGAATTTTGTTCGGAGTCCTGGATGAGATCACGGACATGATGAGGAGTCTCAAAATGGTCGAGAGGTAAAGATTCGTATATTGGAAGGCTATATTCGGACATCAGAAAGGTTCCGAGTAAATCGGGTATTTTTCGGAGTACCGGGAAGTTACGGGAATTCACCAGGGAAAGTATTGGGCCTTATTGGGCCTTAGTGGAAAGGAGAGAAGGGCCACAAGGGGAGGTAGCACGCCCCCCATGGGCTGGTCCGAATTGGACTAGGAGGGGGCGACGCCCGCCTCTTTCCTTCTCCCTCTCCTCCTCCTTCCCTCTCTCCACCTCTTGGAAAAGGAAAGGGACTCCAACTAGGATAAGGAATCCTTGTTGGACTCCCCTATAGGCGCGCCCCTCCTAGGCCGACCTCCTCCTCCTCCTCCCTTCTTTATATACGTGGACAAGGGGCACCCCAAAGGCACAACAGACAATCTCTTAGCCGTGTGCGGCGCCCCCCCTCCACAGTTACACACCTCAGTCATATCGTCGTAGTGCTTAGGCGAAGCCCTGTGCCGATAACTTCATCATCACCGTCACCATGCCGTCGTGCTGACGAAACTCTCTCTCGTCCTCAACTGGATCAAGAGCTTGAGGGACGTCATCGTGTTGAACGTGTGATGAACACGGAGGTGTCGTACGTTCGGTACTTGTGGATTGGTTGGATCGTGAAGACGTTCGACTACATCAACCCCGTTACTAAACGCTTCCGCTCGTTGTTATGCTTCTCCTAGATAGATCTTGCGTGATCATAGGAATTTTTTGAAATACTAGGTTCCCCAACAGTTTAGGTGTTGTTCAAAAATTTCTCTCACATCACTTTTGGGCCAAGAGAAGCTAGAGTCCAAGTCTCTCACGTTCTGAATTTAGATTCGGACTGCACAGACATACCTGACTCAAAACGAAAAGAACTCCTTCATACGATCTCCAAATTGGGTGATTCTTTTTTTGTTGTAGATTTCGTGCTCTTTGCAACCCAATTGGATTCACCTTCAAATTCGTCCGGAGCGTTGAGATATCGACGAAACAATGTGATGTTGCAGCAGAATCCGAATCAAATTATAAGTCCAAAGGTGTTGCGTCACCTCCACTTGGGCCCATGAGCCTTGTACGACATACGGTTAGTTTTAGGCTGCCTTGGGACGTCCTCCCACCTCGTTGGCCACCACCCCTTGCTTCTATATAAATAGATCCATCTACTAGCTTTTTCCCTGGGATTTGTTTAGTCAAAAGTTAGCCATTGCAACTTCGTGTACTTCGTTTGCGTCCAACGACCAGACCAAGACCGCTTACGGATCCCCACCTTTATAAATATTCCATCTATATTTGCAATATTCAGATTGCTTTATCATATTCTTGTTTGTTCTTTGATTGCATGCATGAATAGACCTTCGTGGTCAGGCTGATCGTGCTTCTGGCATCGTCAGTAACCCCAGGAGATTGGTTTAGCGATTGCTAAGGCGCAACGACGTTGCACGTTTGTAGTCGGATCTTCAAAGTCGTCTCCACCAAATCGATAGTTATCATCTCATCGAAATATCGGGACACCCCGCCTCTATCAGGAAAGATCGGGACACCCCGCCTCTATCAGGAAAGACCTTCGTCTTAGCCAGATTAGTAACATTGCCTTCCATCGGTTACATGCAAATTTCAAATTTCTAAATCGTCTAGTCAAAAAACTAAAATAAAATCTGATGTGGACAGTGTTGTGCTGCTAGTGTGAATAATGGCTATGTCATCAGCTACTATTCACCGGTGAATGTGTCACTTTTGGTTCTCGTTACACAGATTGAATTTACATTTGAAACATTGTGAAATGGTAGATGTATGTTGTCATCAGCTACTATTTCTTAGATCTCGAAATTATTACATCATACTCCCTCCTTCCCAAAATAAGTGTCACAACTTTGGGACGGAAGGAGTATGTAACTATCTACTTCCTCCGTTGGATATGATATACTAAAGGCAGACTGTACACTACTTACCTTCATCAAGAACCATCCATCAAGGGTTGTGATCTGATAGGGCGGTACACACGTTCAAGAACCTTGATAAGACTCAACAATATAAGATCATTCACGTGATAAACATTAGACAAATACTGTACATACAACCTATATGAGTACAAAGGATGCTTACCAGTATCCACCATGCTACCACGAGATTAGCAGCAACATGTTTATTTTTTGGACCACACAATAAATAGGACGGAAATAAAATATATTGTTCACATCGATATGTAACACTAACTTTACACCCGAACGCCTTCGTTCCGACTTTACAGGAACTACAACACGAGCTATGGCCCAGAACTCCCTGTTTCGTTGACAGGAAATGCCCAAAACAGCAACTTCTGCGGCCTCTTGGCCACAGCATTTTCATCCTCTTGCTGACGGATCTCAATAAGCCAGCGAAGCTTTCTCAAATAAAATGGTCGTCATCAATGGGGAAAGACCCCACGTCGCTAGATATTCTGAGAAGGTGTGCCAGCTCTAACCGGTATTCCAGACCTCGGATGTAGTGGCCCAGCAACATGCACCTGAGCAGAACGCAATTTTCAAATCACTAATTGGCTATGAACAGGAAGGCCAAATCAAACAAGGCATAACGAATCTGATTTGTATTTACCAGAATAGCAAACGTGCAAGATAATCACGTGGGACAGATATTAGGGGCTGAAACGGGAGGGAAGTATTCTCGACAAGCTCTGCACAGTCATCGTCCTCACCCCCACGATTTAGGGTTCCCCCAGCATTCTCTAGTGGCGGAGGAGACTTTGAGTGTACCTTGGGGGAAAGAGTAGCAAGCAAACCATGCACAACAGACTGGATAGCCTCTTGCACACCGGGACAGGTGGATTCCGAGAGTTCAGCAACCTGTGCACAACAGCTAGTCAGGCCACTGTAAAGAAACCTAGGGCCAGTCTCTGGATTTTCTTTGTTGCTTGGGGTTTGTACCAAGAGCAATTAGTCATCAGTAGGCTGTTGAGATGTACATACCTTCTCTGGTGTTAGGGATCTTAGATAGTCTAGCAGATCATTTTTCTCTTCCCCAACAAACTGTTGCATTTGAAGGGCGGAATTTTTCCTCTTCAGGTCATGTAACTCCTAGAAGATTATAAAACAATAAACCTTCAGGTTTGAACACAACAGCCACAATGCATATCGTCAGCCACAAAATTATCAACTACGATTTTCACAGAAACAGTTGCACAAAGTGGTGGCCGTCATATAAATATAGCACTTAAGAACTTTACAACAACAAAAGTTGCACAAAGCAGCGGACTTTAGTGCATAGCAATATATAGCGGATCTAAATGAAATTCAATTGGTATCAGATCAGTTCTTAGTAATACAAAATTACAAATACAAGTTAAAGATGACTTTAGCATATATGTTTAACAAGAAAATTGTAAAAGTAGAGTACATGGTTGGGATGAACCTGTAAAGTTCCAATGGCAGCAGAAGAAAATATTTGATTTCCGGGCCTAACAAGATAGATACTCCCTCTATCCATGTATATAGGGCCTAATGCGTTTTTCGAGGCTAACTTTGACCGCATGTTAGAGCAATAATATATGGCATGCAAGTTACACAAAGCATACCATCAAATTCGTACGTGAAAAGAGTTTCCAATGATATAATTTTCACATTATACATCTCATATACAATTAATATTATCAATAGTCAAAGGTAGTGTCGAAAAACGCATTAGGCCCTATATATTGGAGGGAGTATATTGCAGACATTATTTTTAATTTATATTTTATCAATAGTCATTTACATACAGGAAACAGGAGGCATGGTAAAAAACAAAATCATACTAAATAATGAATCAGGCAATATAACCAGGTACATGATAAAAGTAAATAACCAATAAACCGAAAGAAGTTTGTTCGCGATTATTTGAATATTCCTGATCAGGACATATGATTTGAGACTATTACCTTTTTCATCGCATCCAAACGAGATTGCAACCGAATAATCTGCTCTTCCGCTTGGGGTGTTAAGTTACTTAACATTTCTCCCATACTCTCACCAGATGATTCTTCGTCACTTTTTCCAGAGTCCTGGGTCATGTCGTCTTCCGATAATCTGAAAATTGTAACGGGCCTACCCAAATTGATATCATGAAGATTATCTTCAGCCGTGTCTCTTTTCTCACATTCAGCATCTTCTTCAGAAAGTTCTAGGTTCCTTTCAAAAGAGAGCCTGCATTCAGCATTACGTAGAGTATACCTGCAAGAAGAAATGAAGTAAGCACTACAGTCTTCTAGTACATCAATACATGTCCGCTGTGCTTTGAAGACACATGTTAATACAAATCACTTCGCAAACAAAACAAAGACTACAAACAGTTGCTTCAAACTTGTTCAAAATCTCTAGAACCTTATAAATTGGAGTTGGTGGTGGGAGCGGTAAGTTCAATCCCCATTCCATCCCAATCTCCCTCATCCATCTAGAACCAACCAGACCCCTCCCAGTTTGGAAGAGTTCACTCCCCATTCCATCCAATCTTTCTCATCCATCTAGAACCCATCAGACCCCTCTGGTTTGATTTTTTTTAATAGACAAAACAGTAAAAAAATAATGCCGTTCAGAAGCCTCAAAGCGCACACATGTGTATACACCCAGCTCAATCAAACCAGCAAGCGGCCACCTCACTCATGTTTTGAATGAGAAAGTATTTTATAAGTACATGTCAGTGCTCCCATGGCAGTGCAGTTACACAGTGCAGTGTTGCGGGCTTGCTTGAGTTTTTCTTTGCAGTGTTCAAGTCATTGGTTGTTGTATACTGCTAATCCAATGCAACTTCAACTATTTTGTAGTTCCGTAGCAACGCACAGGCATTATGCTAGTACTGATAGAAATAGATGCAATAACCCATCTGTCATATAGCCAACATTAAAAAAATTAACAGGAGCTATCACATGGGAATGATGTCCTTGATAGTAGCTCAATTCAAGAGGAAGGCTGAAACTGTTCCAGTTTTATTAACCTGATTCCTATTCATTTACCGGCAAAGGAAGGTATTCTTATCCATATCTCTAGGCAACTCATATCGACAATATGAACTGCATGATAATTATCATATAGAAAAAAAAGACAGCTTTACTGAAAATAGGTACACTGAAATTCCAGGCCAAAATTGTAAAACATAGTCAAGTAGGTAACTATCAGGCTAAAAAAGATGAGGGCAGGTAACTAGTTTTTATTTCTCCACGAAGCAGTGAAAGTTGCAAGTGATTAGCAAGTGACAACCAACTCAGCAGCACTAACACGAAAATCATGACTTCTAACCTTCCATAATTCTTGTCATGGTTTTAGTTCTAAAACCACAACAAGAATTATGGAACGGAGGGAGTGAAAAATCGGCCCAAGCTATCAATACCACCACATTAGTAATTAACCAAACGGAACAGATGGACCTGAACACACTGAAAGAACATAAACAATGAACGGTTCGAGAAAACAAACGTATACTAGCAGGATGGAAGAAAAACCAGGAAAACACCACAGCATGGATACATCCAAGAAATGTCACTTTCCAACAATGAAAGATCAAACACCATACAAATGTATTCTCAAGATATTATGGTGCTTATATTTTAATGCATAGCATGCCATGGCTGTACCACTATTACAAACTTGGCTACGTTTTCCAGATTCACATGCTATTATTCTTTAACAACAAATAGTAAGTTTTTCAGTTTCACGTGTAGTCATCTAATAGTGTCATACACTTCCGCAAGATGGTCATTGTTGATTGTCATCATTTTTTTAATAGCAAAAGAAAATTCATGTGCCTGATGAAGGAACCAACTCTCAGAAAACCCATGTGCAATCAATAAGAAAATATCATTCTCAACCAGAGAGCTTACCCAGTCATGATTGAAGATACCAATAGCTTGAAAAATGGATTCCAAAGGGCTTCTACAACAACACGGAACTGATCAGATGGAAGCAGACCCAACATGCCAGAGATGGTCCTCTTCATTGCATCAACCGTTTCAAGAGGAACATCTTTCTGAATGACACTAAGATCCAAAGGCTCTATATCTTGGATCAAATTCCACAAGGTAGATTTCTACAAGGAAATCAAACACATAGTAATTAAAATGCACTGTAGAGTGCAGAGTGACTATACAATCTCAAGAACCTAGAACCTAGAAGAATAAAATCAAACAATTTTGGGGGTGTAAAGGTAGAACACTAAAATCAAACAATTTTTTGTAGCACTTCTCATGTGTGTTGAGAGAAATAAAAGTAATAAGGTCGATGAGGTGGCATGTGTGCATATTGAGATAAATAGAAGTACTGGGGATCAACTACTTAAGTATATATATGATTCACCCGTACCAGCCAAGTTGTGTGTGCAAAGTACTTCGGATGCATACGACTCAAACCCATCTAATCCATAAGTTAACCCAATTTTCAAGATCTGAAATGTTACTACATCATTCAGAGTGGGAGAGCACCAGGGAAGGCAAGTAGCTAACTCTCTTTTAGCAAGATCATGACTTGCCACTCTTTAGACCTGGTTCTGAGGATGACGATGAGCAGCAGATCCATTGCCAGGATGACCAGTCCTGAGGATGACGGTGGGCAAGCGACATTAGAATACTAGGACTATAACTTCATTACTTGTGCCCACTCTCGCAGAACACTCAGATTATTTGAATTGTCCCTTTCGGTACAAAATTGGCACGAGCTCACACTGGCAGCAACAAAAAGTGGAAGCATGGAATTATGATCTCTCAATTAATAATCCAATTAACAATTCACCAGTTTCAAGCATCTCATCGGACTACACCAATTTTCAGATGGTAACAACCTCGTCTTATTCACAAGTATTAGTAATGATTAATTAACAGACACGGCTGAGCCCGGTAGATGATCTAGTAACCAAAATATTACTAGCCGCACGCGGACGCTCCATCCGCCACATCAGAGCACCACAATCTCAATCTCATGACGAACCAAACAGTTCAATAAACTAAATATGTACAAGCAACACAGACTTCAATTTTGGGGGGAAAAAAGGTGGGCTGGGCGATGCGACCGAGGGAGGGGGAGGGCGCCTACCTTGGAGGCTCCGTGGATGGGCCTTCCCCGCGCGTAGAGCTCGTCGAAGGGCGAGGCGGAGGCGGCCGCCACCCCGACCCCGGCGAGCCTCCTCCGCCAGCTCCCAATCGCCAGCCCCGCCGGGTAGAGCTGCGCCGGGTGAGGCGGGGGAGGGAATCCGAGGCGCGCGCCGGGGGAGGCGGGGCGGCCGCTGCTGAGAGGCGGGCGGAGGCAGGAGGCGGTCGGCATGTGGCCGTCGCCGGCGGGTGGGGGCGCGCTCCTGGCTTGCTGGATTCCTTTCCTTCGGGGTGGCGATAGGTCTTTCTAGCTCTTCCGGCCGTGGGCCCGCGGCCGCGTGCGTGGGTAGCAAACGGAGGTGGACTGCATTTCGTCGCCGCTCGGAAAGAAAATACCAAAACGGACTCAAATTCTTATCTCAACCGCGCCGGGTAGCTGACGTGTGGGCCAGCGCGGCGAGCTCTCGGTCGACCAGGGTGCTGCACCGGTAGCTGACGTGTGGGCCAGCGCAGCGAGCTCTTGGTCGACCAGGGTGCGTGTGGATGGAGGTGGAACGGGATATGCGACCGGTCACCATGTCATGTGCTTATTTGGCGTTCTTCGTTTTCCTCTTTGCTTAGCATGGTTGGTTTTCCTTCATTTTCTTGTGGTTCTCTAAATGCCGGAGATGCTGGATGCTTTGAAGCCGACATGACTTGTGGAAAATACACGTGGATGGCTCAACCTGGCATGGATATAGTACAAAATTTCTTCTTATTTTTCTTGCGGTTCACTACGCGCCGAAAACACGAACCGACGTCGCAATGGCTAAGTGGACGTTTTGGGGCCGACATAGCTTTCCATTTCATGCCATTTGTTTCTTTTTGTTACGGATGGTTTCTTTTCATTTTGCTTTTTCTCTATGTTGGGTAAACTGTGTTCTCCAACAAATGTTGGGGTGAATCGTGAAAAAATTGACTCTTTAAAATTGATTGATACAAAGTTGAACATCTTTAAAACTTTAATCAAATCTTGCTTAACCACAACTTCCCCAACATTGAACTTCTTTTTCTGCGGGTCTCCAACGTTGAACTTGACTAAATCACCGTCTCGTAAACTAGGTGCTAAAAAAAGCTTAATATTTTCGTGTCCAAATCAAGATTTTAGTCAATAACAAAAACCATGATGTTCAGTCATTAGAGCTCAATATAGTTGTGCATGTTGTTGACCTCGCATATTGTTTAGAAACATATGCTCTTTGTGGTCCAAGACAAGGCATGCTTGAATGGTAGTTTCACATGCATTAGCGATCATATTTGCTCACTTCGGAGCCTCCAGACGTAATTGTTGGAAGCTCCGAGCTACGTGATTTCGTGTGCAACGATTAGATTTTTCGATGCAACCTATCGGTACCCTATTCATCTCGTACCTTGTGTTAAGTATTTCAAGCATGTGAGATGCCATGAGATCTACTCCTATGTTTTGAATACTCCAAGTTCCAGAAGCCCGAAATCTATCATATGAGAGTTGGTAGAGGAGATTGCTTGTTGGGCACAAGCAAGATTTTTTTTACCGAACAACTCAAGTTTTCAAAACTTTTGGAGGGTTTACACCTCATAGACCGGCTAGGTACTTGGAAGCCTTCAAGTTGTGGAGGAGCCAAGAGGTTCGTAATGCCCGAAGATCGTCTACTTCATGTGATATAATAAATGTGAAACAATAAGCTTTTGTGTTTGAAAGTTGTGATGTGATAGATGTTCGTATGACTTTGTGTCCCTAGACTGTGCACATGACTTTGTGGCAACATATGTAATCAAGATCGAGCACTTAGTGTGTTATGCAACTATGTTCGAACTTCCACCGACGAGGAGTAGGACCCCGCTAAAAATCTGAACCTCGAGATAAATCCGTGTGTTTGTTATCTCTATCCTTAACACTTCACTTTCATGCAAGCTTGGCTTTCACTTTTACTTTTATAGTCTTGCATACATAGATTGCCCTAAGTTTACACAATTTTATAGGAATTACGTAGGCTAGAATTCTTGTAGGAAAATTTTCATTAGAGCCCTTCGTTTTCATGGAAATTATGCCTTATTCTACATAATGGTTTATATCGTTCACATTTCAAAGGACACAACATTAGCTCAACCCCGATGACATAAATCTTGTCATGTGAACCAAATATCATCTCTTTTCCCATAGGATTTAAGACACATGCCAACTCATTTTCTATGACTTTTACTATTCATGTGATATATCTATCTTATGAACCAAAGAAGGCCTTAAATTGGCCACCTGCTGGGTGTACGTACCCGATAGCATGGACTCTGAGTCATCCACCTGCTCATCCTCATAGTAGACTCCGCCTCCGTCAAGGATCATGTCAAACATCTGCATGTATGTGTCGTTGTACATCGGCTCGCCCACTTGAGGCATACCGACGAACTGCATGCGGGCACAGAGTTGCTCCATACCCGGCTTCCGCGACTTGGACTAGCTGCGGCGATGCATACTCCGAAAACTGACATTTGTGCATTTGCTCCCGCGCGTTGGGTCGTGTTTTCTGTCCGTTTACCCCCAAACGAACGCTGCCGGACCATTTGGGTTCGTGTGTTGGATTTGGCTTGAGAGGAACAAGCCGCTGTGGTGCGGTGCGGTGAGAACAAAGCTTTTTTCCTTTGAAGAAAAGTGAGAAACGAGCGGCTTATGCGATGAGATAAGGTTGTTATGCTATGCAGACCTAAAGTTCCTCATTAGAGAATAGAGCAACAAGTTGCAAATAGGGGCTACTGTGAAAAAATCTGATAAGAGACCCTTGCCTGATTTTTTTTGCGAGGAACCCTTGCCTGATCTTAAGTTGAGGTCTTACGGATATTACACGAAGAGATACCAAAGAATAAATCTAAATCAATAGATAGATCATAAGACCGAATCATAGCGACACGGCATATATGGAGTCTAACAGCTACAACAAAGCATTCCTCAATAACAACAGAAACTACTAAGAAGCGGGCATAAAGCGCAGCTAGGCAAGCAAGACATAAAAACCGAAGGTGTTGATCAAGCAGGCAAGCTAACGTCAGTCCTGCCGTCCCGAGAGCTCTCCAAAATTGCATCAGAATCAAAATTTTGTACACTCGGTTAGTCGCGTGTTTTATAGATCATCCCTCTATTAAAGATTTGTCACGGGTCGTCCACAAGGCCCAAGCAAATCGCCGCAAAATCGATCCAAATTGTTTGGCTATCTCTTCCTTGGGTCCTGTAATGCCCAGGATGGGACTATACCTCCTACGTGTCGAGGCACGACTTAAAGGTATAAGCCCATCCTAGAATGATCTCAAGTTTGGTATCTTTGCACGACTCATGTAAAAGAGGGATTAAATTGCAAAAGGAGATAGTTGGCTTACACTCGCCACTTCACACAATACATCACATAAGCAATCATCATCCAAAACATCACAACCCGACTACGGGTGAAGATCCAAAAGAAAGATACCAAAACAACATAAAACCACTGGTCAGGATCGAATCCTAGTAGAAACCACTACTGATCGTCGAAGCGTCACAAACAAACAGCCAAACTCTTCATCGAGCTCCCGGTGAAGAACTGATCCAACTCCTGCATCAAACTCGGCTGAACCTGCATCTGGTGTGGTGAAGTAACTGTGAGCCACAGAGGACTCAGCAATCCCGTTCCCGGGTAACAAGACTATTTAAGCCTTGGGCGAGGATAAGGCTGAAGAAAAGAGTAGTGTCTGCAGCAGCAACTAGCAACTAGCTTACGTGATAGAGAGCGAGAAGAGAAATCGCATCGGTCGAGAGATGATCACGAAGTGATCCTAACTAAAGCACGTCAAACATAACCCCACCGTGTTCAACTCCCGAATCCCTATTCGGAAATTGACAGTCACGGTACACACGCTGGTAGTGTATTGAATCATTGTGTCAAGTTTTCTACAACCGGATATTAACAAGCTCCCATCTGCCACATAACCGCGGGCGCGGCTTTCGAAAGTTCAAACCCTGCAGGGGTGTTCCAACTTGACCCATTACAAGCCCACGATCCGCGGAGTCGCAACTCCATAGGTGGGAAGACCCGAGTATTCTTGGAATCTCGTGCTCAAGTTAAACCGAACTAAGGTAAGGCTAATCCAGCAAATCCTCCCGGCGTGCCGACACCCTGATAGTAGCCGCGCGTATCTAGTCTTAGGCCACGACCGGATGAGCACAGCGTACAGTGGCCGAAATACCCAAGTTGCCAAGGGGGGCCCCGCACACGACTCTAGTTTGGACCAACACTAACGTCGAGCACTGGCCCAGGGGGTTGAATTAAAATAAAAGGGATAGCTAGTCCCATATGCAAGTTTTATTAGTTATTAGGCAAATAGTACCAATGTTGGGACTTGCTGGAAAAGACTTAGCACTTAGCGGTTTATCAAGGGGGTCCCATACACCCCAACCGTGTTAGGAACGCATAATCAAGGAACATAACACCGGTTTATACGGTTCCTAACGGCATGAGTGGAACAAAACACCAAGCAAAAGGCTTAGCCTTCCACCCTTGTCAATATATATATGATTTCATTTTTAAGCATATATATAGTGTGATATAACCCAACCAAACTTCAACATGAAGCAAGCATCTTCAATCTTCACCTGCAACTAACAATGCTATAAGAGGGGCTGAGCGAAGCGTACTTAGCCAAGCAACGGTTTGCATAGGTAGGGTGGTTAAACATGGTAATGGTTACAAGTAGGAGGCTGACAGGAAGAACATGGGCATCGAGGCAAAGCTATAGATCGAGACTACTAGCAATAGGCAAAGATAGTAATGGTATCCGGGTTCGGTCATCTTGCCTGGGATTCCACAAGGGAGAAGAACGGATCCATGAAGTAGACGGAGCAACACAGTCGAGAGAAACCTCACAACTCCGGAACGAAACCGAAGCTATCAAGAGAAGCAACCGGAAAGAAAGAAACAACACGGTAAACACACAAGCATAAACATGGCATACGATGCACAAGCAAGTATGATGCATGTCCGGTTTAAATATGCATGGCATGGCAAGGTGCACAAACAATACTACAAGTTAAGTGGAGCTCAATATGCAACGAGTTGCATATTGACGAAACACCACATTTAATTATTTAGTTGTCTCTCGTTTAATTATAAGACAAGATTAATTGTTTGTTAACATGGCAAGAGGTGAAGCATAATAAAACTACACTATTTAGGCATTTTAAATGAGGCCGGAAAATAACAACAACATATCCGGAAAATCCCCATGGGCATGTTTAGTAATTTTAAGCAACAACAATTCACACATATAATGTTGTTAACATGATGCGGATGACATGATCAAGTTTATGCAATTTTATTAAAAGGTTAACAAGAAAGATGATATGAAGCATCGTCACCGTGGTGGAACGAAAGGGTGCCACGGCAACGATCCGAAAATGATGCAACGCAACATCTCGGTTCCGGTAACTCGTTGAGAGACCGGTGCAAAAGATAGATGGCGTGGGTGAGTCAAACGAGATGAAAGGTGGGGTGATCCCGTTACCGGGTTCCCACGAGTCGGCGACGAGGCAACCGAGGAACACGACAAAAGATGGAACGGGCACGAAGCACACACGGGAGCATTTCATACAACACAACAAGCATCTCACGGGTCATCGACTCGGGTTATACCTTTGAAGCGTGCGTTTCGGGGCGGTTCGAGACGTAGAGGAAGAAGTCGTTCTCGCGATACGTAGAGGAAGTAGGTGTTCACGTCATCGTGTCGTGGTACTTGGCGAATTCCTCGTTTCCGGGCGACGGTAGTGGTACATGCCGTAGAGGGAAGTAGGTGTTCTCGTTCATCGAAGAGGTACTCGCCGCGTCGTCTTGTGTCGTCGAGTAGGCGTTCCCGTTCGTAGATGTACTTGTCATCGGAGGGGTACTTGTTCGTGGTACTTGTCGCGGTCGTGGTACTTGCGTTTCTCCTTGTAGTCGTACACGTTCTTGCGGCTGCGGTGCACTTGGCGAAAACAACAGCAACAAACAACAACAACAAAAAACACAACACGAAGGCGACGAGAGACGGCGGCAGCAGCTCGAGGGGGCTCTGGACGGGGAGGCCGGAGGACGCCGAAGGAGCTGGCCGGCGGTGGGACTTCAGCGGCGAAGGCGGGACGGTTCCTGGCCGGCCCGCGGACGACGCGCTGGATGCGGGAGCCTGGCCTTGGGGCTCCTGGCCGGCCTGCTCGGGCCAGGCGAGGAAGGGGCCGGCCGGGGGAGGCGGAGCGGCCGCTGCTGAGAGGCGGGCGGAGGCAGGAGGCGGTCGGCATGTGGCCGTCGCCGGCGGGTGGTGGCGCGCTCCTGGCTTGCTGGATTCCTTTCCTTCGGGACCGGGCGGGGTGGCGATAGGTCTTTCTAGCTCTTCCGGCCGTGGGCCCGCGGCCGCGTGCGTGGGTAGCAAACGGAGGTGGACTGCATTTCGTCGCCGCTCGGAAAGAAAATACCAAAACGGACTCAAATTCTTATCTCAACCGCGCCGGGTAGCTGACGTGTGGGCCAGCGCGGCGAGCTCTCGGTCGACCAGGGTGCTGCACCGGTAGCTGACGTGTGGGCCAGCGCAGCGAGCTCTTGGTCGACCAGGGTGCGTGTGGATGGAGGTGGAACGGGATATGCGACCGGTCACCATGTCATGTGCTTATCGGGCATTCATCGTTTTCCTCTTTGCTTAGCACGGTTGGTTTTCCTTCATTTTCTTGTGGTTCTCTAAATGCCGGAGATGCTGGACGCTTTGAAGCCGACATGACTTGTGGAAAATACACGTGGATGGCTCAACCTGGCATGGATATAGTACAGAATTTCTTCTTATTTTTCTTGCGGTTCACTACGCGCCGAAAACACGAACCGACGTCGCCATGGCTAAGTGGACGTTTTGGGGCCGACATAGCTTTCCGTTTCATGCCATTTGTTTCTTTTTGTTACGGATGGTTTATTTTTATTTTGCTTGTTCTCTATGTTGGGTAAACTGTGTTCTCCAACAAATGTTGGGGTGAATCGTGAAAAAAAATGACTTTTCAACATTGCTTGATAAAAAGTAGAACATCTTTAAAACTTTAATCAAATCTTGCTTAACCACAACTTCCCCAACGTTGAACTTTTTTTCCTGCGGATCTCCAACGTTGAACTTGATTAAATCACCGTCTCGTAAACTAGGCGCTAAAAAAAGCTTAACATTTTCGTGTCCAAATGAAGATTTTAGTCAATAACGAAAACCATGATGTTCAGTCATTATAGTTCAATATAGTCGTGCAAGTTGTTGACCTCGCATTACCAACTTTAAGGGGGGTGGGGTATTATTATTGTTTAGAAACATATGCTCTTTGTGGTCCAAGACAAGGCATGCTTGAATGGTAGTTTCACATGCATTAGTGATCATATTTGCTCACTTCGGAGCCTCCTGACGTAATTGTTGGAAGCTCCGAGCTACGTGATTTCGCGTGCAACGGTTAGATTTTCCGATGCAACCTATAGGTACCCTATTCATCTCCCACCTTGTGTTAAGTCTTTCAAGCATGTGAGATACCATGAGATCTACTCCTATGTTTTGAATACTCCAACTTCCAGAAGCCCGGAATCTATCATATGAGAGTTAGTAGAGGAGACTGCTTGTTGGGCACAAGCAAGATTTTTTTAACGAGCAACTCAAGTTTTCAAAACTTCTGGAGGGTTTACACCTCATAGACTGGCTAGGTACTTGGAAGCCTTCAAGTTGTGGAGGAGCCAAGAGGTTCGTAATGCCCGAAGATCGTCTACTTCATGTGATATAATAAATGTGAAACAATAAGCTTTTGTGGTTGAAAGTCGTAATGTGATAGATGTTCGTATGACTTTTTGTCCCTAGACTGTGCACATGACTTTTGTAATGCCCAGGACGGGACTATATCTCCTACGTGTCGAGGCACGACTTAAAGATATAAGCCCATCCTAGAATGATCTCAAGTTTGGTATCTTTGCACGACTCATGTAAAAGAGGGATTAAATTGCAAAAGAGAGATAGTTGGCTTACACTCGCCACTTCACACAATACATTACATAAGCCAAACATCATTCAAAACATTACAACCCGACTACGGGTGAAGAACCAAAGAAAGATACCAAAACAACATAAAGCCACAGGTCCCGATCGAATCCTAGTAGAAACCACTACTGATCGTTGAAGCGTCACAAACAAACAGCCAAACTCTTCATCGAGCTCCCGGTGAAGAACTGAACCAGCTTCTGCATCGTACACGGCTGAACCTGCATCTGGTGTGGTGAAGTAACTGTGAGCCACAGAGGACTCAGCAATCCCGTTCCCGGGTAACACGACTATTTAAGCCTTGGGTGAGGACAAGGCTGAAGAAAGAACAAGAGGTGAAGGAACAACAAGAGTCTGCAGCAGCAACTAGCACTAACTTACATAATAGAGAGCGAGAAGAGAAGTGCCTCGGTCGAGAGATGATCACGAAGTGATCCTAACTAAAGCCGGTCAAACATAACCCCACCGTGTTCAACTCCCGAATCCCTATTCGGAAATTGACAGTCACGGTACACACGCTGGTAGTGTATTGGAAATATTGTGTCAAGTTATCTACAACCGGATATTAACAAGCTCCCATCTGCCACATAACCGCGGGCACGGCTTTCAAAAGTTCAAACCCTGCAGGGGTGTTCCAACTTGACCCATTACAAGCCCATGATCCGCGGAGTCGCAACTCCATGGGTGGGAAGACCCGAGTATTCTCGGAATCCCGTGCTCAAGTTAAACCGAACTAAGGTAAGGCTAATCCAGCAAATCCTCCCGGCGTGTCGACACCCTGATAGTAGCCGCGCGTATCTAAGTCTCAGGACACGACCGGATGGGCGATTCTACAGGTTTTTACCAAACCTTGAGTTTCCTCGAGGTGGCCCCGCAGACTCCCCGTTTCGGACCAACACTCATGTGGAGCACTGGCCCGGGGTTGTTGAATTAAAATAAAAGGGATAGCTAGTCCACATGCAAGTTTTATTAGTTATTAGGCAAATAGTACCAATGTTGGGATTTGCTGGAAAAGACTTAGCACTTAGCGGTTTATCAAGGGGGTCCCATACACCCCAACCGTGTTAGGAACGCATAATCAAGGAACATAACACCGGTTTATACGGTTCCTAACGGCATGAATGGAACAAATCACCAAGCAAAAGGCTTAGCCTTCCACCCTTGCCAGTATATAGATGATTTCATTTTAAGCATTTATATAGTGTGATATAACCCAACCAAACTTCAACATGAAGCAAGCATCTTCAATCTTCACCTGCAACTAGCAATGCTATAAGAGGGGCTGAGCGAAGCATACTTAGCCAAGCAACGGTTTGCATAGGTAGGTTGGTTAAACATGGCAATTGGTTACAAGTAGGAGGCTGACAAGAAGAACATGGGCATCGAGGCAAAACTATAGAGCGATACTCTAGCAATAGGCAAAGGTAGTAATGTTATCGGGGTTCGGTCATCTTGCCTGGGATTCCACAAGGGAGAAGAACAGATCCAAGAAGTAGACGGAGCAACACAAACGAGAGAATCCTCACAACTCCGGGACGAAACCGAAGCTAACAAGAGAAGCAACCGGAAAGAAAGAAAGAACACGGTAAACACACAATCATTAACATGGCATACGATGCACAAACAAGTATGATGCATGTCCGGTTTAAATATGCGTGGCATGGCAAAGTGCACAAACAAAACTACAAGTTAAGTGGAGATCAATATGCAACGAGTTGCATATTGACGAAACACCACATTTAATTATTTAATTGCCTCTCGTTTATTTACAAGACAAGATTAATTGTTTTTAACATGGCAAGAGGTGAAGCATATTAAAACTACACTATTTGGGCATTTTAAATGAGGCCGGAAAATAACAACAACATATCCGGAAAAATCCCCATGAGCATGTTTAACAATTTATAAGCAACAACAATTCACACATATATAATGTTGTTAACATGATGCGGATGACATGAACAAGTTTATGCAAGTTTTATTAAAAGATTAACACGAAGAAGATAAGAAGCATTTGTCACCGTGGTCAAATGGAAAGGTGCCACGGCAACGATCCGAAAATGATGCAACGGCAACATCTCGGTTCCGGTAACTCGGTGAGAGACCGGGCAAAAGAAAGATGGCGTGAGCGAGTGAAACAAGATGAAGGTGGGATGATCCCGTTACCGGGTTCCCACGAGTCGGCGACGAGGCAACCGAGGAACATGACAACCGGACGAAACGGGCACGGAGCACACACGGGAAACATTTCACACAACCACAACAAGCATCACACGGGTCACGTCTCGGGGTTATACCTTCGAAGCGTTCTCTCTCAAAGCAGTTCGAGATCGTAGAGGAAGAAGGCGTTCACGTCGTAGAGGAAGTAGTGGTTCACGAGTCGTGGTACACGGGGCGACGGTAGTGGTACATGCCGTAGAGGGAAGTAGTTGTTCTCGTTCATCGGAGAGGAAGTAGTTGTACACGAGGTCGCCAACGAGTAGTCGTTCCGTTCGTAGAGGTACTTGAGGGTCTCGGCGACGGTAGTGGTACACGGCGACGGTAGTGGTACACGGCGACGGTAGTCGTTCGGGTCGTCGTGGTACTTGTCGTTTCGCCGTGTAGGGGTACTTGTCGTGGCGTCGGACATAGTGTCGTCATGTAGGCGTTCCCGCATCGTAGAGGTACTTGGACTTGCAGAAATATACAACCGCAGCACATAACATCACGGCACGGTCTCGGTCTCGTTGATCTTGCCAAAAGCCTGCTGGACCAAAACACACACGAACCGACAGAAAAAAAAAACACAGCAGCAGGTCACGGCGGCAAGGTCTTGCTGGAGATCGACGGAGGGAGGAGGGCCCGAGGCAGCAAGACGGCGAGGCTGCGGCCTGAGGGTGCGGGCGCTGGAGTTGGAGGGCGCGGCGTCGGGGCCGGAGGGAGACATGGCGAGGCGGCAGGGCCTCTGGCCGCGGCGAGGATGGGACGCCTCGAGGCAGGGGCGTCGGGGCGGCGGCCCTGGCGCAGGCTGGTCGGGGCCCAACCGGGCGCCGGAGGAGGCGAGCGAGGGCGCTGCGGCCTGGCTCGCGGGAAGGGAGCCACGGCTCGGCGCGGAGGTGCAGGGCCGGGGAACGCAGAGACTGTGGTCGGGCCGGCGAGGACGAGGCCGGGCGTGCTCGGGGCCCTGGGCTCCTGGCCGGCACTAGAGGCGCGGAGGAGGGAGGCCGACGGGGCGAGGAAGGCGGGAGCGAGGAGATGGAGCTGGGGCGCTGGCTTCTGGCCGCGGCGCTGGGGCCAGGCGAGGCCTTGGCGACGCTGGTGCGGGTGAAGGGTTCGAGGGAAGAGATCGGCATAGGGAAAAGGGGAAGTGCGAGGCGATCGGGAGCTGTGGCCTCGGGATCGCGATGGGAGAGGGTGGCGGCGTGAGGAAACGGGGGAGAGGGACGAGCGAGGGGAGATGAGAGGCTGCGGGCAGCTAGGGTTACGGGAGGATGGGCCCATGGGCCTGGAGACTGATGCGGCTGGAGGGAGTTGGTTGGTGGGCTGCGGCCTGGGAGGCCCAAGAGGCTGGGGCGGCTGGGAGCTGCTGGAGAGGACGGCCCAGCAGGTCTATCTCTTTATTAAACAAAAAAAACACAAAGAAGAGAAGAAAGAAAGCGGAGGGGGGTTAGGGCAAAAGTAGCACAAAGGACTATTTTTCTCGGGCATCATAAAATGAGCAAAGTCCGAGAAAAATAGAAAAGCCATGATCGGAAAATAATTCAAACATATTTGAATTTAATTCAAATAGTTTTGAACCAAGACTTGATTATTGAGGTGTCCAAAAATGTTCGAATTTTCGGAGGAACCTCGAAACAACGGAAAAGAATTATTGGCAAGATTTTGAAGGTGAAACTTGAATTAAGAGGCATGAGGAATATTGCAAGTGTGTTATGGTGATCTCCAACAAATGGAATAATTATGATATAGCTCCCTAATAATATTGAGAGGCTTTATATGTTTTAAAGAGAAGACACCTTCCCTCGATTTAAATGGACCGAAGGTCCACACGATTTATTTAGTTGCAAAATTAATGAGATGATGGCATGATGATATGATGCAATGCAAAAATAAAAACACAAGCACCAAAAGAAACACACGGGCCGCCCGGAACATTCTGGAATCTTCTGGAATCTTCTGGAATCTTCTGGGACGTCGGTCTCGGGCGTCACAACTCTCCCACACTAACAGAGGATCTCGACCCGAGATCCTAGAGATATCACCGGGTAAAAATGGAAGAGGAAGAGGTAAAACAAAGTTGCTTCTTTGACAGACGAGTGAAACCAAAGAACCTTGAGAGGTTAAACAAGTTGAAAGAAGAATACAACGGAGATGAACGAAGATGAAACTCTCCGTTGGAAAAGAGGAACAAGGAGCCTTATGAGAACCTTGTAGGTTGAAAGACACGAAACAAGAGCTTACGAACCAAAGAATATGAAACCGCAATGGTATAGCCAAGGAATAAGAATGACAGAATTTGGACAGCACTCCGTCTGAAAATGGAAGGAATTAACAAGAACTTGCCAAGTTGGAATGATACTTGTTGAAATGAACAACCTATTGCCTCCGAAACAATTGAAAGAATGGCACAAGGGGTAAGAAAGATTCAGACAGCACTCCGGTTGAAAAGAGAGGCAAACTTGATAAGATGAGGGAACTGAATGAAGAATACAACACTCCGGTTAAATAGATAAACAAGGAAAGAACAAGATCTCGATAAAACGAGATGATGGTTAAAGAGAGCAACATCACAAAGCCTCCGGAATGGAAGAATATAAGCTAGGTCGTTGGAAAGAAAAGAACGGAGAAGAAAAATGACAACTTCTCTCAAAATTGAATTGAAAGAGCATTCTTACGAAGAAGGGTTGAATGGGGTTGATGGAAAAATCAACAACGAAACGAATAAGCTCGTTGTGGGCTTATGGAAAACATCTCAAAATTAAGAGGTGACAACCAGCCACTAACGAAAACGTTTGATTGGATTGAGATCAACAAGGAGATGAAAAACTTATTTCACCGGAATGATAAATGAAGAACTTGGGTCATCTACAAGCACCATAATAGCAACAATTCTCAGGGAAAGCTTTTAGGTGAAATACAACCCAAGATTACTCCAACGAATAAATTGAATGGTTGGAAAGATCTGTTGAACAAGGAAAATGATGGTTTTAAATATCTCTTTTTTTTGACAACTCGTGAATCATAAAACATGAAGGAATTGTCAAGAATGACATAACACCATCTGAAAGATAAGGTAGAAAGGATTGCAATTGGAAAGCATGATGAAGACTGCTTGAGCTCGAACAGAATCTTGATTAAGACTTCAAGGATGAATTAAAACATGATGAACCACCATGAGAACTCCGGTAATGAAAGCATGATAAGTGAAAGATGAAAAGAATAAGATTCAAGGCCTGCGATGAATTAGATGGAGCTTTGAAATGATGTAATTGAAATAACTTGAAGCTCCGGAAAACAAGATGAAAAACTTAGAACCGAGAATATGATATGATGAACAAGCTCTGAAGAAAGAGATTAACCTCTTGGAAGAAACTAGAATAAGATTTATGTTATGCATATCCTTCACCAATTTAAATTGATGACAACCAAAGGATTTGGCATACAACTTATTCTCGTTGCAAGGAATTAAAGAGAGGTCTAGCACAAGCTCAGATAATTATTCAACAAAGCACCGGTAGAATTGTGAAAAGAACAAATGAATTGATATGATAACAACGGAAGAGTAAACTTGAATGAACCACCGTAAGAATATGGAGACGAACGAAGAGGCATCAATGAAGAATAGTTGGAGGACGAAGTTGAAAACTGAGAACGAAGAAATCTTCTGAAATGATGGCCTTCGGAGGAACACAATAAGAAGAATTCATGAAATGCTTCGGATGGGTATAAAAGAATTCCTCACAATCTGAACAATAATGAGGATGGCATGAAGCTAGAACCACAAATCTTGAAGAGAACGGGCCAAGATTTAAGAGAAACACTTCTCCGGTCTCCTAATGCTGAGAATGAAGACGAGAAATGCCATAAGAATTGTTGAGCACTCCGGAAAGAAGAATTAAAAAAAAGGTTGAACCAATGATGAACAAAAATTTGAAAGCGATCTTGGAGAAGGCATGTGACTGAAGGAAAACATTCTTATGTCACACTTTGGAAAGAATTTGAGTATAACTCCAGAAAAAAAACTTAGAAGAGTCAGGTAGATCCTGGGAAAGACCTGTGGGTTAAGGCCCACTCAAAGAAATCACCGTTGAAAAGATTGCTTAAGAGATATTGCACCGGTTGAATTAAATGGCTTGAATAAGATAACAATCCTCAAAAATAATTTGAACGGAATAAGAATGGAATTATGAATCTTCTGAGATACCTTCAGTTCTCCGGATATGAATAACAAGAGGAGAATGATTAATTGGAGCACCGGAATAAGAAAGCATTGTGAAAAGGATAAGATCAACACCGAAATCTTGAATTACATCCACCGGCAGAATCTGAGAACAAAAGAATGATGAACTTGAAGCTCTTGAGCATCTTCACGATAAATCACCGGATAAGAACATTGAAGGAAAAGAATGAGGAAACATCACATGAATAAAATGGATATTTCATTTGAGAATTGCTGGCTCCAAGAAGAAAAAGGGTGGGAGGGTGGGGAAAACAAAGACAACTTGAGATGAGCAAAAAGGACACCGGTTGAAAAAAAAAGAATTTAACATGAATATCTCGATGGTCAAGAAGAATTAACACTCTCATAGAAATATGAGAACACCGATTAGGAAGGTATGGAATCATCACTTGACATCGAAGAAACTCGAATACCAGAATCAAAACGAAACAAAGGATAGATATGTAGCAGCCTAATCTTCACAATATCATCCGAACAGAGGATTGAACGAATGAATTCTGCAGGTACATCAACTAGTCGAGAAGCCACTTGGAGAACAAAAGGTAAATAAAAAGGAACAAGGAACAGATAGAACAAACACAAGATAGAAGTTTCGTTCCAACATATTCGTGCTGAAAGCTCATGGAACATGTTACAAAAGGGTTTTGCAATCCCCGGATCAGCATAGCCAAGGACCCTTTAAGATGCGACTCCCGATCAGAACAAGTCCATAAAACCACTTCACTCAATGTAGAACCCCAAACTTCATATCGAGCATCCGTTGGAAGAATGCCTAGAAACTACTAGATGAACCAACCTATAGATTTCCGAAAGTTTCCAGTTATGCAATCAGGTGTTGGGGATACACGAGAAGCACCGCGCAATCAACTCTAAACCTACATCCAGGTGTATCCATCCTTCAACACATAACCAGTCTTTCTCGGAAACTGTGTACCTCGGAGCTTCGAAAAGCATCCACTATACAAGCTATGGCAATACTCTCGAACTACCTCCCCAGTACTGGGTGATGTCGGGGTTATCTTGCCACTGGCCGTATAGGAGAGATTTTCGATGTCGGCCGTCTTAAGTATTTAGTACTGCCGCGATATACTTGTGACAACAATACCCCGAAGCTCAACTCCTCAGTAACAGGAGGCATCGAGAACAATATCCTTGTCACAAGAACATCGAAACAATCCCAGAATACTCGCGGGATCCTAAAAAAAAATTTGGTGCAATTTTTGAAAGTAGAAGAGAAAAGAGTAATCGTCAGGAGTCCTCACCAGAGAGAAAGGGGATGAGAAGCAAAGAAATCCTACTCTCCGATATAATATAGGACTCAAAAAGTTTTCAGTGTGTGCCTAGACTCAACCGTCAACGATTCGATCAATCAGTGGGGGCTTCTATGTCGGAGAAGGCTCTGAATACCAACTTGTAATGCCCAGGATGGGACTATATCTCCTACGTGTCGAGGCACGACTTAAAGATATAAGCCCATCCTAGAATGATCTCAAGTTTGGTATCTTTGCACGACTCATGTAAAAGAGGGATTAAATTGCAAAAGAGAGATAGTTGGCTTACACTCGCCACTTCACACAATACATTACATAAGCCAAACATCATTCAAAACATTACAACCCGACTACGGGTGAAGAACCAAAGAAAGATACCAAAACAACATAAAGCCACAGGTCCCGATCGAATCCTAGTAGAAACCACTACTGATCGTTGAAGCGTCACAAACAAACAGCCAAACTCTTCATCGAGCTCCCGGTGAAGAACTGAACCAGCTTCTGCATCGTACACGGCTGAACCTGCATCTGGTGTGGTGAAGTAACTGTGAGCCACAGAGGACTCAGCAATCCCGTTCCCGGGTAACACGACTATTTAAGCCTTGGGTGAGGACAAGGCTGAAGAAAGAACAAGAGGTGAAGGAACAACAAGAGTCTGCAGCAGCAACTAGCACTAACTTAC
>LR738712.1:74792287-74897253 GCA_902687465.1 Secale cereale | reverse complement strand
AAATCCTCCCGGCGTGTCGACACCCTGATAGTAGCCGCGCGTATCTAAGTCTCAGGACACGACCGGATGGGCGATTCTACAGGTTTTTACCAAACCTTGAGTTTCCTCGAGGTGGCCCCGCAGACTCCCCGTTTCGGACCAACACTCATGTGGAGCACTGGCCCGGGGTTGTTGAATTAAAATAAAAGGGATAGCTAGTCCACATGCAAGTTTTATTAGTTATTAGGCAAATAGTACCAATGTTGGGATTTGCTGGAAAAGACTTAGCACTTAGCGGTTTATCAAGGGGGTCCCATACACCCCAACCGTGTTAGGAACGCATAATCAAGGAACATAACACCGGTTTATACGGTTCCTAACGGCATGAGTGGAACAAATCACCAAGCAAAAGGCTTAGCCTTCCACCCTTGCCAGTATATAGATGATTTCATTTTAAGCATTTATATAGTGTGATATAACCCAACCAAACTTGAACATGAAGCAAGCATCTTCAATCTTCACCTGCAACTAGCAATGCTATAAGAGGGGCTGAGCGAAGCATACTTAGCCAAGCAACGGTTTGCATAGGTAGGTTGGTTAAACATGGCAATTGGTTACAAGTAGGAGGCTGACAAGAAGAACATGGGCATCGAGGCAAAACTATAGAGCGATACTCTAGCAATAGGCAAAGGTAGTAATGTTATCGGGGTTCGGTCATCTTGCCTGGGATTCCACAAGGGAGAAGAACGGATCCAAGAAGTAGACGGAGCAACACAAACGAGAGAATCCTCACAACTCCGGGACGAAACCGAAGCTAACAAGAGAAGCAACCGAAAAGAAAGAAACAACACGGTAAACACACAATCATTAACATAGCATACGATGCACAAACAAGTATGATGCATGTCCGGTTTAAATATGCGTGGCATGGCAAAGTGCACAAACAAAACTACAAGTTAAGTGGAGATCAATATGCAACGAGTTGCATATTGACGAAACACCACATTTAATTATTTAATTGCCTCTCGTTTATTTACAAGACAAGATTAATTGTTTTTAACATGGCAAGAGGTGAAGCATATTAAAACTACACTATTTAGGCATTTTAAATGAGGCCAGAAAATAACAACAACATATCCGGAAAAATCCCCATGAGCATGTTTAACAATTTATAAGCAACAACAATTCACACATATATAATGTTGTTAACATGATGCGGATGACATGAACAAGTTTATGCAAGTTTTATTAAAAGATTAACACGAAGAAGATAAGAAGCATTTGTCACCGTGGTCGAATGGAAAGGTGCCACGGCAACGATCCGAAAATGATGCAACGGCAACATCTCGGTTCCGGTAACTCGGTGAGAGACCGGGCAAAACAAAGATGGCGTGAGCGAGTGAAACAAGATGAAGGTGGGATGATCCCGTTACCGGGTTCCCACGAGTCGGCGACGAGGCAACCGAGGAACATGACAACCGGACGAAACGGGCACGGAGCACACACGGGACACATTTCACACAACCACAACAAGCATCACACGGGTCACATCTCGGGGTTATACCTTCGAAGCGTTCTCTCTCGAAGCGGTTCGAGATCGTAGAGGAAGAAGGCGTTCACGTCGTAGAGGAAGTAGTGGTTCACGAGTCGTGGTACACGGGGCGACGGTAGTGGTACATGCCGTAGAGGGAAGTAGTTGTTCTCGTTCATCGGAGGGGAAATAGTTGTACACGAGGTCGCCAACGAGTAGTCGTTCCGTTCGTAGAGGTACTTGAGGGTCTCGGCGACAGTAGTGGTACACGGCGACGGTAGTGGTACACGGCGACGGTAGTCGTTCGGGTCGTCGTGGTACTTGTCGTTTCGCCGTGTAGGGGTACTTGTCGTGGCGTCGGACGTAGTGTCGTCGTGTAGGCGTTCCCGCATCGTAGAGGTACTTGGACTTGCAGAAATATACAACCACAACACATAACATCACGACACGGTCTCGGTCTCGTTGATCTTGCCAAAAGCCTGCTGGACCAAAACACACACGAACCGACGAAAAAAAAACACAGCAGCAGGTCACGGCGGCAAGGTCTTGCTGGAGATCGACGGAGGGAGGAGGGCCCGAGGCAGCAGGACGGCGAGGCTGTGGCCTAAGGGTGCGGGCGCTGGAGTTGGAGGGCGCGGCGTCGGGGCCGGAGGGAGACGTGGCGAGGCGGCAGGGCCTCTGGCCGCGGCGAGGACGGGACGCCTCGAGGCAGGGGCGTCGGGGCGGCGGCCCTGGCGCAGGCTGGTCGGGGCCCGACCGGGCGCTGGAGGAGGCGAGCGAGGGCGCTGCGGCCTAGCTCGCGGGAAGGGAGCCACGGCTCGGCGCGGAGGTGCAGGGCCGGGGAACGCAGAGACTGTGGTCGGGCCGGCGAGGACGAGGCCGGGCGTGCTCGAGGCCCTGGGCTCCTGGCCGGCGCTAGAGGCGCGGAGGAGGGAGGCCGACGGGGCGAGGAAGGCGGGAGCGAGGAGATGGAGCTGGGGCGCTGGCTTCTGGCCGCGGCGCTGGGGCCAGGCGAGGCCTTGGCGACGCTGGTGCGGGCGAAGGGTTCGAGGGAAGAGATCGGCAGAGGGAAAAGGGGAAGTGCGAGGTGATCGGGCGCTGGGGCCTCGGGATCGCGATGGGAGAGGGTGGCGGCGTGAGGAAACGGGGGAGAGGGACGAGCGAGGGGAGATGAGAGGCTGCGGGCAGCTAGGGTTACGGGAGGATGGGCCCATGGGCCTGGAGACTGATGCGGCTGGAGGGAGTTGGTTGGTGGGCTGCGGCCTGGGAGGCCCAAGAGGCTGGGGCGGCTCGGAGCTACTGGAGAGGACGACCCAGCAGGTCTATCTCTTTATTAAACAAAAAAAACACGAAGAAGAGAAGAAAGAAAGAGGAGGGGGGTTAGGGCAAAAGTAGCACAAAGGACTATTTTTCTCGGGCATCATAAAATGAGCAAAGTCCGAGAAAAATAGAAAAGGCATGATCGGAAAATAATTCAAACATATTTGATATTAATTCAAATAGTTTTGAACCAAGACTTGATTATTGAGGTGTCCAAAATTGTTCGAATTTTCGGAGGAACCTCGTAACAACGGAAAAGAATTATTGGCAAGATTTTGAAGGTGAAACTTGAATTAAGAGGCATGAGGAATATTGCAAGTGTGTTATGGTGATCTCCAACAAATGGAATAATTATGATATAGCTCCCTAATAATATTGAGAGGCTTTATATGTTTTAAAGAGAAGACACCTTCCCTCGATTTAAATGGACCGAAGGTCCACACGATTTATTTAGTTGCAAAATTAATGAGATGATGGCATGATGATATGATGCAATGCAAAAATAAAAACACAAGCACCAAAAGAAACACACGGGCCGCCCGGAACATTCTGGAATCTTCTGGAATCTTCTGGAATCTTCTGGGACGTCGGTCTCGGGCGTCACAACTCTCCCACACTAACAGAGGATCTCGACCCGAGATCCTAGAGATATCATCGGGTAAAAACGAAAGAGGAAGAGGTAAAACAAAGTTTCTTCTTTGACAGACGAGTGAAACCAAAGAACCTTGAGAGGTTAAACAAGTTGAAAGAAGAATACAACGGAGATGAACGAAGATGAAACACTCCGTTGGAAAAGAGGAACAAGGAGCCTTATGAGAACCTTGTAGGTTGAAAGACACGAAACAAGAGCTTACGAACCAAAGAATATGAAACCGCAATGGTATAGCCAAGGAATAAGAATGACAGAATTTGGACAGCACTCTGTCTGAAAATGGAAGGAATTAACAAGAACTTGCCAAGTTGGAATGATACTTGTTGAAATGAACAACCTATTGCCTCCGAAACAATTGAAAGAATGGCACACGGGGTAAGAAAGATTCAGACAGCACTCCGATTGAAAAGAGAGGCAAACTTGATAAGATGAGGGAACTGAATGAAGAATACAACACTCCGGTTAAATAGATAAACAAGGAAAGAACAAGATCTCGATAAAACGAGATGATGGTTAAAGAGAGCAACATCACAAAGCCTCCGGAATGGAAGAATATAAGCTAGGTCGTTGGAAAGAAAAGAACGGAGAAGAAAAATGACAACTTCTCTCAAAATTGAATTGAAAGAGCATTCTTACGAAGAAGGGTTGAATGGGGTTGATGGAAAAATCAACAACGAAACGAATAAGCTCGTTGTGGGCTTATGGAAAACATCTCAAAATTAAGAGGTGACAACCAGCCACTAACGAAAACGTTTGATTGGATTGAGATCAACAAGGAGATGAAAAACTTATTTCACCGGAATGATAAATGAAGAACTTGGGTCATCTACAAGCACCATAATAGCAACAATTCTCAGGGAAAGCTTTTAGGTGAAATACAACCCAAGATTACTCCAACGAATAAATTGAATGGTTGGAAAGATCTGTTGAACAAGGAAAATGATGGTTTTAAATATCTCTTTTTTTTGACAACTCGTGAATCATAAAACATGAAGGAATTGTCAAGAATGACATAACACCATCTGAAAGATAAGGTAGAAAGGATTGCAATTGGAAAGCATGATGAAGACTGCTTGAGCTCGAACAGAATCTTGATTAAGACTTCAAGGATGAATTAAAACATGATGAACCACCATGAGAACTCCGGTAATGAAAGCATGATAAGTGAAAGATGAAAAGAATAAGATTCAAGGCCTGCGATGAATTAGATGGAGCTTTGAAATGATGTAATTGAAATAACTTGAAGCTCCGGAAAACAAGATGAAAAACTTAGAACCGAGAATATGATATGATGAACAAGCTCTGAAGAAAGAGATTAACCTCTTGGAAGAAACTAGAATAAGATTTATGTTATGCATATCCTTCACCAATTTAAATTGATGACAACCAAAGGATTTGGCATACAACTTATTCTCGTTGCAAGGAATTAAAGAGAGGTCTAGCACAAGCTCAGATAATTATTCAACAAAGCACCGGTAGAATTGTGAAAAGAACAAATGAATTGATATGATAACAACGGAAGAGTAAACTTGAATGAACCACCATAAGAATATGGAGACGAACGAAGAGGCATCAATGAAGAATAGTTGGAGGACGAAGTTGAAAACTGAGAACGAAGAAATCTTCTGAAATGATGGCCTTCGGAGGAACACAATAAGAAGAATTCATGAAATGCTTCGGATGGGTATAAAAGAATTCCTCACAATCTGAACAATAATGAGGATGGCATGAAGCTAGAACCACAAATCTTGAAGAGAACGGGCCAAGATTTAAGAGAAACACTTCTCCGGTCTCCGAATGCTGAGAATGAAGACGAGAAATGCCATAAGAATTGTTGAGCACTCCGGAAAGAAGAATTAAAAAAAGGTTGAACCAATGATGAACAAGAATTTGAAAGCGATCTTGGAGAAGGCATGTGACTGAAGGAAAACATTCTTATGTCACACTTTGGAAAGAATTTGAGTATAACTCCAGAAAAAAAACTTAGAAGAGTCAGGTAGATCCTGGGAAAGACCTGTGGGTTAAGGCCCACTCAAAGAAATCACCGTTGAAAAGATTGCTTAAGAGATATTGCACCGGTTGAATTAAATGGCTTGAATAAGATAACAATCCTCAAAAATAATTTGAACGGAATAAGAATGGAATTATGAATCTTCTGAGATACCTTCAGTTCTCCGGATATGAATAACAAGAGGAGAATGATTAATTGGAGCACCGAAATAAGAAAGCATTGTGAAAAGGATAAGATCAACACCGAAATCTTGAATTACATCCACCGGCAGAATCTGAGAACAAAAGAATGATGAACTTGAAGCTCTTGGGCATCTTCACGATAAATCACCGGATAAGAACATTGAAGGAAAAGAATGAGGAAACATCACATGAATAAAATGGATATTTCATTTGAGAATTGCTGGCTCCAAGAAGAAAAAGGGTGGGAGGGTGGGGAAAACAAAGACAACTTGAGATGAGCAAAAAGGACACCGGTTGAAAAAAAAAGAATTTAACATGAATATCTCGATGGTCAAGAAGAATTAACACTCTCATAGAAATATGAGAACACCGATTAGGAAGGTATGGAATCATCACTTGACATCGAAGCAACTCGAATACCAGAATCAAAACGAAACAAAGGATAGATATGTAGCAGCCTAATCTTCACAATATCATCCGAACAGAGGATTGAACGAATGAATTCCGCAGGTACATCAACTAGTCGAGAAGCCACTTGGAGAACAAAAGGTAAATAAAAAGGAACAAGGAACAGATAGAACAAACACAAGATAGAAGTTTCGTTCCGACATATTCGTGCTGAAAGCTCATGGAACGTGTTACAAAAGGGTTTTGCAATCCCCGGATCAGCATAGCCAAGGACCCTTTAAGATGCGACTCCCGATCAGAACAAGTCCATAAAACCACTTCACTCAATGTAGAACCCCAAACTTCATATCGAGCATCCGTTGGAAGAATGCCTAGAAACTACTAGATGAACCCACCTATAGATTTTCGAAAGTTTCCAGTTATGCAATCAGGTGTTGGGGATACACGGGAAGCACCGCGCAATCAACTCTAAACCTACATCCAGGTGTATCCATCCTTCAACACATAACCAGTCTTTCTCGGAAACTGTGTACCTCGGACCTTCGAAAATCATCCACTATACAAGCTATGGCAATACTCTCGAACTACCTCCCCAGTACTGGGTGATGTCGGGGTTATCTTGCCACTGGCCGTATAGGAGAGATTTTCGATGTCGGCCGTCTTAAGTATTTAGTACTGCCGCGATATACTTGTGACAACAATACCCCGAAGCTCAACTCCTCGGTAACAGGAGGCATCGAGAACAATATCCTTGTCACAAGAACATCGAAACAATCCCAGAATACTCGCGGGATCCTAAAAAAAAATTTGGTGCAATTTTTGAAAGTAGAAGAGAAAAGAGTAATCGTCAGGAGTCCTCACCAGAGAGAAAGGGGATGAGAAGCAAAGAAATCCTACTCTCCGATATAATATAGGACTCAAAAAGTTTTCAGTGTGTGCCTAGACTCAACCGTCAACGATTCGATCAATCAGTGGGGGCTTCTAGGTCGGAGAAGGCTCTGAATACCAACTTGTAATGCCCAGGATGGGACTATATCTCCTACGTGTCGAGGCACGACTTAAAGATATAAGCCCATCCTAGAATGATCTCAAGTTTGGTATCTTTGCACGACTCATGTAAAAGAGGGATTAAATTGCAAAAGAGAGATAGTTGGCTTACACTCGCCACTTCACACAATACATTACATAAGCCAAACATCATTCAAAACATTACAACCCGACTACGGGTGAAGAACCAAAGAAAGATACCAAAACAACATAAAGCCACAGGTCCCGATCGAATCCTAGTAGAAACCACTACTGATCGTTGAAGCGTCACAAACAAACAGCCAAACTCTTCATCGAGCTCCCGGTGAAGAACTGAACCAGCTTCTGCATCGTACACGGCTGAACCTGCATCTGGTGTGGTGAAGTAACTGTGAGCCACAGAGGACTCAGCAATCCCATTCCCGGGTAACATGACTATTTAAGCCTTGGGTGAGGACAAGGCTGAAGAAAGAACAAGAGGTGAAGGAACAACAAGAGTCTGCAGCAGCAACTAGCACTAACTTACGTAATAGAGAGCGAGAAGAGAAGTGCCTCGGTCGAGAGATGATCACGAAGTGATCCTAACTAAAGCCGGTCAAACATAACCCCACCGTGTTCAACTCCCGAATCCCTATTGGGAAATTGACAGTCACGGTACACACGCTGGTAGTGTATTGGAAACATTGTGTCAAGTTATCTACAACCGGATATTAACAAGCTCCCATCTGCCACATAACCGCGGGCACGGCTTTCGAAAGTTCAAACCCTGCAGGGGTGTTCCAACTTGACCCATTACAAGCCCACGATCCGCGGAGTCGCAACTCCATAGATGGGAAGACCCGAGTATTCTCGGAATCCCGTGCCCAAGTTAAACCGAACTAAGGTAAGGCTAATCCAGCAAATCCTCCCGGCGTGTCGACACCCTGATAGTAGCCGCGCGTATCTAAGTCTCAGGACACGACCGGATGGGCGATTCTACAGGTTTTTACCAAACCTTGAGTTTCCTCGAGGTGGCCCCGCAGACTCCCCGTTTCGGACCAACACTCATGTGGAGCACTGGCCCGGGGTTGTTGAATTAAAATAAAAGGGATAGCTAGTCCACATGCAAGTTTTATTAGTTATTAGGCAAATAGTACCAATGTTGGGATTTGCTGGAAAAGACTTAGCACTTAGCGGTTTATCAAGGGGGTCCCATACACCCCAACCGTGTTAGGAATGCATAATCAAGGAACATAACACCGGTTTATACGGTTCCTAACGGCATGAGTGGAACAAATCACCAAGCAAAAGGCTTAGCCTTCCACCCTTGCCAGTATATAAATGATTTCATTTTAAGCATTTATATAGTGTGATATAACCCAACCAAACTTCAACATGAAGCAAGCATCTTCAATCTTCACCTACAACTAGCAATGCTATAAGAGGGGCTGAGCGAAGCATACTTAGCCAAGCAACGGTTTGCATAGGTAGGTTGGTTAAACATGGCAATTGGTTACAAGTAGGAGGCTGACAAGAAGAAAATGGGCATCGAGGCAAAACTATAGAGCGATACTCTAGCAATAGGCAAAGGTAGTAATGTTATCGGGGTTCGGTCATCTTGCCTGGGATTCCACAAGGGAGAAGAACGGATCCAAGAAGTAGACGGAGCAACACAAACGAGAGAATCCTCACAACTCCGGGACGAAACCGAAGCTAACAAGAGAAGCAACCGGAAAGAAAGAAACAACACGGTAAACACACAATCATTAACATGGCATACGATGCACAAACAAGTATGATGCATGTCCGGTTTAAATATGCGTGGCATGGCAAAGTGCACAAACAAAACTACAAGTTAAGTGGAGATCAATATGCAACGAGTTGCATATTGACGAAACACCACATTTAATTATTTAATTGCCTCTCGTTTATTTACAAGACAAGATTAATTGTTTTTAACATGGCAAGAGGTGAAGCATATTAAAACTACACTATTTAGGCATTTTAAATGAGGCCGGAAAATAACAACAACATATCCGGAAAAATCCCCATGAGCATGTTTAACAATTTATAAGCAACAACAATTCACACATATATAATGTTGTTAACATGATGCAGATGACATGAACAAGTTTATGCAAGTTTTATTAAAAGATTAACACGAAGAAGATAAGAAGCATTTGTCACCGTGGTCGAATGGAAAGGTGCCACGGCAACGATCCGAAAATGATGCAACGGCAACATCTCGGTTCCGGTAACTCGGTGAGAGACCGGGCAAAAGAAAGATGGCGTGAGCGAGTGAAACAAGATGAAGGTGGGATGATCCCGTTACCGGGTTCCCACGAGTCGGCGACGAGGAACCCGAGGAACATGACAACCGGACGAAACGGGCACGGAGCACACACGGGAAACATTTCACACAACCACAACAAGCATCACACGGGTCACGTCTCGGGGTTATATCTTCAAAGCGTTCTCTCTCGAAGCGGTTCGAGATCGTAGAGGAAGAAGGCGTTCACATCGTAGAGGAAGTAGTGGTTCACGAGTCGTGGTACACGGGGCGACGGTAGTGGTACATGCCGTAGAGGGAAGTAGTTGTTCTCGTTCATCGGAGAGGAAGTAGTTGTACACGAGGTCGCCAACGAGTAGTCGTTCCGTTCGTAGAGGTACTTGAGGGTCTCGGCGACGGTAGTGGTACACGGCGACGGTAGTCGTTCGGGTCTTCGTGGTACTTGTCGTTTCGCCGTGTAGGGGTACTTGTCGTGGCGTCGGACGTAGTGTCGTCGTGTAGGCGTTCTCGCATCGTAGAGGTACTTGGACTTGCAAAAATATACAACCGCAGCACATAACATCACGACACGGTCTCGGTCTCGTTGATCTTGCCAAAAGCCTGCTGGACCAAAACACACACGAACCGACGAAAAAAAAAACACAGCAGCAGGTCACGGCGGCAAGGTCTTGCTGGAGATCGACGGAGGGAGGAGGGCCCGAGGCAGCAGGACGGCGAGGCTGCGGCCTGAGGGTGCGGGAGCTGGAGTTGGAGGGCGCGGCGTCGGGGCCGGATGGAGACGTGGCGAGGCGGCAGGGCCTCTGGCCGCGGCGAGGACGGGACGCCTCGAGGCAGGGGCGTCGGGGCGGCGGCCCTGGCGCAGGCTGGTCGGGGCCCGACCGGGCGCTGGAGGAGGCGAGCAAGGGCGCTGCGGCCTGGCTCGCGGGAAGGGAGCCATGGCTCGGCGCGGAGGTGCAGGGCCGGGGAACGCAGAGACTGTGGTCAGGCCGGCGAGGACGAGGCCGGGCGTGCTCGGGGCCCTGGCCTCCTGGCCGGCGCTAGAGGCGCGGAGGAGGGAGGCCGACGGGGCGAGGAAGGCGGGAGCGAGGAGATGGAGCTGGGGCACTGGCTTCTGGCCGCGGCGCTGGGGCCAGGCGAGGCCTTGGCGACGCTGGTGCGGGCGAAGGGTTCGAGGGAAGAGATCGGCAGAGGGAAAAGGGGAAGTGCGAGGCGATCGGGCGCTGGGGCCTCGGGATCGCGATGGGAGAGGGTGGCGGCGTGAGGAAACGGGGGAGAGGGACGAGCGAGGGGAGATGAGAGGCTGCGGGCAGCTAGGGTTACGGGAGGATGGGCCCATGGGCCTGGAGACTGATGCGGCTGGAGGGAGTTGGTTGGTGGGCTGCGGCCTGGGAGGCCCAAGAGGCTGGGGCGGCTGGGAGCTGCTGGAGAGGACGGCCCAGCAGGTCTATCTCTTTATTAAACAAAAAAAAACACAAAGAAGAGAAGAAAGAAAGCGGAGGGGGGTTAGGGCAAAAGTAGCACAAAGGACTATTTTTCTCGGGCATCATAAAATGAGCAAAGTCCGAGAAAAATAGAAAAGGCATGATCGGAAAATAATTCAAACATATTTGAATTTAATTCAAATAGTTTTGAACCAAGACTTGATTATTGAGGTGTCCAAAAATGTTCGAATTTTCGGAGGAACCTCGAAACAACGGAAAAGAATTATTGGCAAGATTTTGAAGGTGAAACTTGAATTAAGAGGCATGAGGAATATTGCAAGTGTGTTATGGTGATCTCCAACAAATGGAATAATTATGATATAGCTCCCTAATAATATTGAGAGGCTTTATATGTTTTAAAGAGAAGACACCTTCCCTCGATTTAAATGGACCGAAGGTCCACACGATTTATTTAGTTGCAAAATTAATGAGATGATGGCATGATGATATGATGCAATGCAAAAATAAAAACACAAGCACCAAAAGAAACACACGGGCCGCCCGGAACATTCTGGAATCTTCTGGAATCTTCTGGGACGTCGGTCTCGGGCGTCACAACTTTGTGGCAACATATGTAATCAAGATCGAGGACTTAGTGTGTTATGCAACTATGTTCGAACTTCCACCGACGAGGAGTAGGACCCCGCTAACAATCTGAACCTCGAGATAAATCCGTGTGTCTGTTATCTTTATCCTTAACACTTCACTTTCATGCAAGCTTGGCTTTCACTTTTACTTTTATAGTCTTGCATACATAGACCGCCCTAAGTTTACACAATTTTATTAGAATTACGTAGGCTAGAATTCTTGTAGGAAAATTTTCATTACAGCCCTTCATTTTCATAGAAATTATGCCTTATTCTACATAATGGTTTATATCGTTCACATTTCAAAGGACACAACATTAGCTCAACCCCGATGAAATAAATCTTGTCATGTGAACCTGATATCATCTCTTTTCCCATAGGATTTAAGACACATGCCAACTCGTTTTCTATGCTTTTACTATTTATGTGATATATCTATCTTATGAACCAAAGAAGGCCTTAAATTGGCCACCTGCTGGGTGTACGTACCCGACTGCATGGACTCTGAGTCATCCACCTGCTCTTCCTCATAGTAGACTCTGCCTCTGTCAAGGATCATGTCAAACATCTGCATGTCTGTGTCGTTGTACACCGGCTCGCCCACTTGAGGCATACCGACGAACTGCGTGCGGGCACCGAGTTGCTCCATACCCGGCTTCCGCGACCGGACTAACTGCGGCGATGCATACTCCGAAAACTGACATTTGTGCATTTGCTCCCGCACGTTGGGTCGTGTTTTCTGTCCGTTTACCCCCAAACGAACGTTGCTGGACCATTTGGGTTTGTGTGTTGGATTTGGCTTGAGAGGAACAAGCCGTTGTGGTGCGGTGCGGTAAGAACAAAGCTTTTTTCCTTTGAAGAAAAATGAGAAATGAGCGGCTTATGCGACGAGATAAGGTTGTTATGCTATGCGGACCTAAAGTTCCTCATTAGAGAATAGAGCAACAAGTTGCAAATAGAAGCTACTGTGTAATGCCCCGGATGTAATACTTTCCCTTTTGGGCATATAATATATCTCTGGCTTCATCTATTCCATTCCGGGTTCTTTGTCTTTCGGGTTTTCGTCGTTTTGTTGTGTGCGTGTGTGGCATTCATTCATATCATATAGTCTTGTGCATCGCATTGCATTTGTGTTGTCGTTTGCATCCGGTTCCACGCATTCCTTCCCGTTGTCCGTTTCGCGTTCCGAAGCTCCCTCACGTGTCCGTGGCGTCCCGTAGGCCTACTTTGGGTGTTTGGCCGTGTAACGTTACCGGTTTGGCGTGAGACTTGTCGTGTGTTGTTGTTTTGGTGTTTGTAACCCGCCTGTCAAATCTCGTCGCGTTTCGAGTCCGTTTGCTACCCCAACAGTTATTCTCGTGGGCTCAAAGTGCCTCCACTTTGAGGCCCAAGACAACCCTCCAACAGCCCACCAACCACTCCTAGCCACTTCTATCATCTAGGCCATCCAATTCTAATCGTGTGGCCGAAAACCGCACTCCATTTGGACAACCCTAGCTCCTTGTGCCTATATATTTGTTCACTCCCCCAAATTTTGCCCCAAATTAAGGAAACCCTAGCTCCCCTTCCATCTTCTTCTTCCACCTACAGCCACCTCGCCGGAGTTTTGCCGGAGATCGTCGGAGCTCCTCCACCTCGCCGGAATCCGCTCCCCACCTCACCACCGGAGTTCCTCCATCTCGCCGGCGCGCCCCCGTCCCGTTTTCCCGCCGCCGGCCGGCTCCCAGGGCCGCCGGACCTCCCGTCGCCGGACCTCCCGTCGCTGCGCTCTCCATCGCCGCCGCCAGCCTCTGGATCGGGCAGGATCCAGAGCGCTCGCTCTCCTCGCCGATCCAGCCGAGCGGGTCAATGCTCGAGCCGCCTGGGCCGATCCATCGCGCCAGGCTCCCGACCGCGATCCCCCTAGGCCTCTCTGCCATCCCGCCGCCGTCCCCCGGCTGGGCCGAGCCCTTCCACCGGCCCGCTTCAGCCAGAACGAGCTGGGCCGCTCCTCCTCCTGCGCCCGTCAGCCGCCTTCCAGCTGGGCCGCACCCCGCCGCCTGGGCCGGCCCCAGCGCCGCCTCACCAGGCCAGCAGCCGCGCCCGAGGCGATCCCCTTCACGGGCCGCCGCCGCCCGAAGGCCCAGGTTCCCCAGCGCCAGGCCGCCTCCTCCCGCGGAGCTGCAACCAGCCGCGCCGCTTCGCTGGGCCCAGTCCACTTCGTCCGCTCCGCCGATCCAGGGCTCGATCCGTCGCGGGCCCGAGCCCGTTGACTTCTTTCGGATCCAGATCTGGGAGGTTGATTCTTTTATCTAAGTCCCTGTAATTTCTTTCTCTGATGCATATTTCAAATGTGGATAACTTTGTGTGTGTTGCTCCGATTTGAGTGAATGACATGTCCAGACGTTCGTGGTGACTAGCACTACGTTTCATTCCATTGTGCCATGCATGTTTGAGATCATCTAGATGCTTATTTTTCTGTTGCAAGAGTGCGTCCCGTTATAAACCGCCGTTAGTGATGTTTTTATGCCATCTTTGCATAGTGATATATTTTAGCTCGTTTATCCGAATGATGCAAATGACATGTCCACGTGTTCGTCTTGTCATGCTCTACATGATGATTGCTTAGACTTGCATGATAGATTTAATCTTGCCATGTTTATCTTCGTTGCAAAGTGTCATGTGGCTGTGATGTTGTTTAACTTGTTATGAGATGCCATCTTGTTGAGCTCATTACTATCGTTGTGTTTATCTCCATGATGCATGCTTAGGTGTTTCGGAATAACCATCATGTGTACTTTGATGTGGTGCATACCACTTGCCATGTTTCGTTTCGAGGTGACTTAAACTTGCTCTCGAAGATGCCATGATGAATCTACTGATTTAACACTTAGTGAAATTTCACTAAGTCTGGAATCTGTAATTTCCGGATGCCATGTTTGCTTGTTGTTCTAGGACAATCCATGATAGTTTTGGGGTGTCTCTTGATGATTCCTTGCTGTACATATTGTTGGCTATCCATTCATGTTCTCACATGCTTATTTGGGTGGCTGTAGCATATTTAACTTTGGCTCCAAAGTTGCAATAAATTACTGCTGTCAGGATTTTGTTGTCAAGTTCAATATGTCCAAGCTTGTTGCTATTGATCCGTGGCTCCTTTTGGGGTGCACCTTTGGACTTATTTGCTGTAGAATATGTCTAGTTTCTGTTCATGCTCTTTGCCAAGATGTTTGAGTGCTGTAGCTTATTTATATAGTGCTCCGAAGTTGCTATGTTGCTGTAATTTTCAGCTTTCGCATGTTTATTGTTTTGTGTGTAACTTTTAGCCCGTAGCTCCGTTTTCAGCAAGTCTTATATGAAACTTGATTGATTTTCCGTGTAGATTCATAATATCCTATTGTTATCTTGTTTTGAAGCTTTTGCTTGAATGCTTATTTTCCGTGCTCCGTGTGCTCCCTTAGTGCATCCATCATGCATCCATCATTTTTCTGTGCGCATTGCATCTTGTTGATTCGTGCCTTGTGTGATTGTATTGTTTAGAGCCGGAAGCTGAGACCGAGTACGAGTACGAGCGCGAGGTTACCAACGAGGTTGAGCACGAGGACCCATCTTACGATCCGTACGACAACTCTTCAGGCAAGATGACCGAACCCCGATAACATTACTATCTTTGCCTATTGCTAGAGTACCGCTCTATAGTTTTGCCTCGATGCCCATGTTTTCCTGTCAGCCTCCTACTTGTAACCATGAACCTGTTTAACCACCCTACCTATGCAAACCGTTGAATGGCTAAGTACGCTTCGCTCAGCCCCTCTTATAGCGTTGCTAGTTGCAGGTGAAGTTGAAGATGCTTGCTTCATGTTGAAGTTTGTTGGGTTATATCACACTATAATAATTGCTAAATGAAATCATCTATATATTGGCAAGGGTGGAAGGCTAAGCCTTTGGCTTGGTGATTTGTTCCACTCATGCCGCTAGGAACCGTTTAAACCGGTGTTATGTTCCTTGATTATGCGTTCCTCACACGGTTGGGGTTATGGGGCCCCCTTGATAAACCGCTAAGTGCTAAGTCTTTTCCAGCAAGTCCCAACATTGGTACTATTTGCCTAATAACTAAATAAACTTGCATAGGGAGTAATTAACCCTCTTTCTTAATCAATAACCCCGGGCCAGTGCTCCACATGAGTGTTGGTCCGAAACGGGGAGCCTGTGGGGCCGCCTTGGGGAAACCCGAGGTATCTGGCATACACCTGTAGCTTCGCCCATCCGATCGTGTCCTGCGACTAGATACGCGCGGCTACTATCAGGGTGTCGACACGTCGGGAGGATTTGCTGGATTAGCCTTACCTTAGTTCGGAGTATCTTGAGCACGGGATTCAGAGAATACTCGGGTCTTCCCACCTTGGAGTTGCGACTCCGCGGATCGTGGGCTTGTCATGGGCCAAGTTGGAACACCCCTGCAGGGTTATGAACTTTTGAAAGCCGTGCCCGCGGTTATGTGGCAGATGGGAGCTTGTTAATATCCGGTTGTAGATAACTTGACACAATGTTCCAATACACTACCAGCGTGTGTACCGTGACTGTCATTTTCCGAATAGGGATTCGGGAGATGAACAAGGTGGGGTTATGATTGACGTGTTGTAGCTAGGATCACTTCGTGATCATCTCTCGACCGAGACACTTCTCTTCTCGCACTCTATCACGTAAGCTAGTGCTAGTTGCTGCTGCAGACTCTTATTCTTTTCTTCAGCCTTATCCTCTCCCAAGGCTTAAATAGTCTTGTTACCCGGGAACGGGATTGCTGAGTCCTCTGTGGCTCACAGTTACTTCACAACACCAGATGCAGGTCCGATGGTGAGCTATCCAGGTGATGGCACCGAGCTAGACTGGGAGTACGACGAGGAGCGTAGTCGATACTATGTTCGTTATCCTGATGATCAGTAGTGGTGATTTCTACTAGGATTCTATCCGACCTGTGGATTTAAATTATGTTTGGTATCTTGTCATTTTGGATTTTACCCTTAGAGGGCTGTGATGTTTTATTGAATGATGATTTGGACATGTATTGTTTTTGTGTGACGTGGCGAGTGTAAGCCAACTATTTTATGTTTTCTATCCCCATCTTTTACATGAGTTGTGCAAAGATACTAGACTTGCGATCATTCCAGCATGGGGTTATGTCTCTAAGTCGTGCCTCGACACGTAGGAGATATAGTCCCATCCTGGGCATTACAAGTTGGTATTCAGAGCCTTCTCCGACCTAGGAGCCCCCACTGATTGATCGAATCGTTGACGGTCGAGTCTAGGCACACACTGAAAATATTTTTGAGTCCTATATTTATATCGGAGAGTAGGATTTCTTTGCTTCTCATCCCTTTTCTCTCTGTGAGGACTCCTGACGACTACTCTTGCCTCTTCTACTTTCAAAAATTGCACCCAATTTTTTTTAGGAATCTCGCGAGTATTCTGGGATTGTTTCGATGTTCTTGTGACGAGAATATTGTTCTCGATGCCTCCTGACATTAGGGGTTGTGGCAGTGTCCCGTGGAGTTGAGCTTCGGGGTATTGTCGTCACAAGCATATCGCGGCAGTACTAAATACTTAAGACGGCCGACATCGAAAATCTCTCCTATACGGTTAGTGGCAAGATAACCCCGACATCACCCAGTACTGGGGAGGTAGTTCGGGAGTATTGCCATAGCTTGTTATAGTGGATGCTTTTCGAAGGTCCGAGGTAGAAAGTTTCCGAGAAAGACTGGTTATGTGTTGAAGGATGGATACAACTGGATGTAGGTTTAGAGTTGATTGCGCGGTGCTTTCCCTGTATCCCCAACACCTGATTGCATAACTTGAATCTTTCGGAAATTAATAGGTGGGTTTATCCAGTAGATCGTAGGCATTCTTCCAACGAATGCAGGTTAGCGAGTTCGGGGTTCTACATTGAGTGAAGTGGTATTATGACCGATGTTCCGATTGGGAGTTGCATCTTAAAGGGTCCTTGGCTATGCTGATCCGGGGATTGCAAAAACCGTTTCGTAACGCGTTCATAAGCTTTCAGCACAAAGATGTTAGAACGAAGCTCCTATCTTGTGTTTGTTTCCATCCGTACCTTGTTGTTTTTCTTATTTTACCTTGTGTCCCCTATGTGGCTTCTCGTGAAGATTGATGTTATCATTAAACTGAGAATTTCATTCGTTCCTCTTGTTCGAATGATTTCATTCGTTCCTATTGTTCGAATGATTATTGTGAAGACTTGTTGCAATTCATTCCATTGATTCAGCTTATACCTTCTGTCAATCAATTGCTGATTCGTGGTCATCTCTTTCAGGATGGCTCCGAAAAGGGTTCCCAACGCTAACCCAGAGGGTGAAGAGGTCCCAGATCGTCCTCCTTCCCCTCCTCCTCCGTCTGAGGCTTGGAGAGCGATTATGCAGACTACAAATCAGAACACCCAGTTGTTGATGCAGATGATGCAGCAGATGCAAGCTAATCAAGCTAATCAGGGTGTTCCAGGGAATCAAGGCAACTTCTTCAACCAGCAGCACCATGCTACTCTCAACCAGTTCTTGGCCAATAATCCAAAAGCTTTCAGTTACTGTGTCGACCCTCTTGATGCTGAAGATTGGTTAACCGATATCAAGAAGCATTTTGAGTGCAGTAACGTGAAGGAAGAGGACTATGTGAAGTTTGCAGCCTTCCAACTCAAAGACCAAGCAGCTGACTGGTGGCAGCAGTACAAAGACTCTAGGCCAGGTCGTGTGATCTCTTGGGAGGATTTATGCAAGGGCTTTCGCTCTCACCACATTCCTACAAGTGTCATCGAGGGTATGCGTGAGCAATTCCGCAACCTGAAGGAGGGCTCTTTGTCTGTCTATCAGTATAATGTCAAGTTCCAAAACCTCGCCCGCTATACTAAGCAAGACATTCCTGATGCCAAGAGCAAAATCTATCAGTTTCGTGGTGGTCTGAAAGATGAACTTCAACTTGCTCTCACCTTGTTCGAGCCCGATGAATTCGACAAATTCTATAACATGGCTTTGAAACAAGAGGCAACTCAGCTTAAGATGGAGGCTTCCAAAAAGAGGATTCGAGATGCCGTTCACTCTTCCTCATCGTCTCAGATGATCTCGAAACAACAGAAATTTTGGCTTCCTCCTCCTCCAGTGATTCGAGCTCCCTACAACAACTCCAACAGCAACAAGAACTCTAGTGGACATGGTTTCTCCCACCCACCCAACCCGAGCAACCAGTCGAAGAACCAGTTTCAGTCACAAGGCTCCAAGTCAAGTGGTTCTCATTTCCGTCCTCTCTCAGAAGTGGTGTGCAACAAGTGTGGCCAGAAGGGTCATTATGCCAACAGATGTCCGAACCCGAAGCGACTTCCACCTCCTCCACCTGCGAGTTCAGCTATTGTCAAGCATAATCCAAAGTCTGCAAGGGTCAATCTAATGAGTGCAGCGCAAGCGAAGAATTCTTCTGATGTGATTTTGGGTAACCTTTCAGTTAACTCTTTTCCAGCTAAAGTGTTGTTCGATTCGGGTGCTTCATGTTCCTTCATGTCTTATCCATTTGCATCCAAGCACAACATTGTCACCAAAAATTTGCCTCAGAGGTTGCAAGTTATTTCTCCGGGGAGACGCATGACTTCTACTGTGTATGCTCCGGATGTTTATATTCGCATGGGAGATTATCGTTTTCTGGCTAAACCAGTGGTTCTTGGTAATTCTGACATTGACCTCATCCTCGGGATGGATTGGCTTTCTCAGCATGATGCTCACATTGATTGTGCACAGAAGGAAGTCAAGATGACTCATCCTGATGAAGATGTGATTATCTTCACCTCCAGGGATAACACTATCAGGCTTTTTCTCTCTCAATGATAAGGGCGAGATTAATGCCATCTCTCAAATTCCGGTGGTAAACGAATATCAAGACGTCTTTCCTGAAGAACTTCCAGGCATGCCTCCACACAGTCAGGTGGAATTCGTCATTGAACTCGAGCCGGGTACTGAGCCAGCATGCCGGCGTCCGTACAAGCTCTCTCCCAAAGAATTGAAGGAGTTGAAGAAACAGCTTGATGAACAGGAGCGTATGGGTCTCATCAGGCCTAGTACGTCGCCTTGGGGCTGTGGTGTCTTATTTGTCAAGAAGAAAGATGGCACGGAGCGTCTCTGTGTTGATTACCGGCCATTGAACTAGAAGACAATAAAGAACAAGTATCCGCTCCCCAACATCAACGAACTCTTCGAGCAGCTCAAAGGAGCTAAAGTGTTCTCTAAGCTTGACCTCCGAATGGGCTATCACCAAATTCGCATTCGCGAGAAAGACATTCCCAAGACTGCCTTCAGAACAAGTTTCGGTTCATATGAGTATACAGTCATGTCCTTTGGTCTCGCCAATGCTCCTCCTACCTTTTCGAGAATGATGCACTACATCTTCAACCCCTATACTGGCGAGTTTGTGCTTGTGTATCTGGATGATATTCTGGTGTTTTCCAAGAATGAAGAAGATCACGAAAAGCACTTACGTCTGGTTCTTGACCGACTCCGTGAACATAAGTTCTATGCCAAGTTCTCCAAGTGCGAGTTTTGGCTCGATAAGGTTTTGTACCTGGGCCATATCATCTCAGCTGACGGCATTGCGGTAAATCCCGAGAAAGTTGAAGCAATTGTCAACTGGGAAGCTCCTCAGAACGTCAAGCAACTCCGCAGTTTTCTGGGTCTTGCCAGCTATTGCAGAAGGTTCATTGAGAACTTCTCCAAGATTGCCAAGCCTCTTTCCAACTTGCTTCAGAAGAATGTCAAATACTTTTGGTCTCCAGAGTGTGAAGTGGCATTCAAAACTCTCAAAGAAAAGCTCGTCTCTGCTCCAGTTCTTACTCCTCCAGATGAGTCCAAGCCCTATGAAGTATTCTGTGATGCTTCTCTTCAAGGTCTTGGTGGTGTGCTTATGCAAGATAAGAGAATTGTGGCTTACACTTCTCGTCAGCTCAAGCCAAGTGAGAAGAACTATCCCACACATGATCTCGAGCTAGCAGCTGTGGTACATGCTTTGATTACGTGGAGACATCTGTTGTTGGGCAGAAAAGTCGACATCTTCACCGATCACAAGAGCTTGAAGTACATCTTCACACAGCCGAATCTGAACCTCCGTCAGACTCGTTGGGTTGAGATGATCCAAGAGTATGATCCCAGCATTGAATACACTCCTGGCGAGGCGAATGTGATTGCAGATGCTTTGAGCAGAAAGGCATATTGCAACAGCCTTCTTATCAAGCCGTTCCAGCCTGAACTTTGTGAAGCTTTCAGGAAGCTCAACCTTCAAGTTGTTTCGCAGGGTTTTCTTGCAAATCTTCAAGTTGCTCCTACCTTAGAAGATCAGGTCCGTGAGGCCCAACTCAGTGATGCCATGGTGTAGAAGGTGAAACATGGTATTGCAAAGGGCACCCCGAAATACAAGTGCTATCGTGTTGATGAGAGAGATACCTTGTTCTTTGAGGACAGACTTGTTGTTCCCAAAGGTGATCTCAGGAAGCTCATAATGGAAGAAGCACATGATTTTCTCCTTTCCATTCATCCTGGCAGTTCCAAGATGTACCAAGACCTCAAGCAATCTTACTGGTGGACACGCATGAAAAGGGAGATTGCCCAATTCGTGAATGAATGTGATGTTTGCAGAAGAGTGAAAGCAGAACATCAACGTCCAGCCGGTCTTCTCCAACCTCTTCCTATTCCCGAGTGGAAGTTCGACCACATTGAAATGGATTTCGTCACTGGCTTTCCTAAGTCCAAGAGAGGGAATGATTCTATCTTCGTGGTGATTGACAAGCTTACCAAAGTCGCTCACTTCCTTCCAGTCAAAGAATCCATCAATGCAGCTCAATTGGCAGAGTTGTACACTTCCAGAATTGTGTCCTTACATGGCATTCCTCAAGTTATCTCCTCAGACCGTGGAAGTTTGTTCACATCCAAGTTCTGGGACTCCTTTCAGTCTGCCATGGGCACTAAGATCAGGTTCAGCACTGCTTTTCACCCTCAGACTAGTGGTCAAGTCGAGCGAGTGAATCAGATTCTAGAAGACATGCTCAGAGCCTGTGTCATATCTTTTGGCATGAAATGGGAAGATTGCCATCCATTTGCCGAGTTCTCTTACAACAACAACTTTCAAGCAAGTGCCAGTAAAGCTCCGTTTGAAATCCTCTATGGCAGAAAGTGCCGTACCCCTCTCGACTGGTCTGAAACAGGTGAACGTCAACTTCTTGGCAATGACTTGATCTCAGAGGCCGAAGAAATGTGCAAAGTCATACGTGAGAATCTCAAGGCCTCTCAGTCGCGTCGTAAGAGCTACTATGACGGCAAGCATCGTGATTTGGCCTTCAACATTGGTGATCATGTTTATCTCCGTGTTTCTCCGATGAAAGGCACCCAAAGATTCGGTATCAAAGGAAAGCTTGCTCCTAGATACGTCGGGCCTTTCAAGATTCTTGGCAAAAGAGGCGATCTAGACTATCAACTTGAGCTCCCTTCCAACTTCGCCAATGTTCATGATGTGTTCCATGTGTCTCAACTCCGCAAATGCTTCAAGGCACCTGAACGCATGATTCCGTTTGAAGAGATTGATCTTCAACAAGATTTGTCCTACCGAGAGCATCCCGTTGCCATTCTCGAAGAAACCGAGCGCAAGACCCGCAACAAGTCCATCAAATTCTTGAAAGTCAAGTGGTCACATCATACCGACCGAGAAGCTACGTGGGAACGAGAAGATCATCTTCGTTCCGAGTACCCTTCCTTTTTCCAGTCCTAGATCTCGGGACGAGATCTTTTTGTAGTAGAGGAGAGTTTGTAATGCCCTGGATGTAATACTTTCCCTTTTGGGCATATAATATATCTCTGGCTTCATCTATTCCATTCCGGGTTCTTTGTCTTTCGGGTTTTCGTCGTTTTGTTGTGTGCGTGTGTGGCATTCATTCATATCATATAGTCTTGTGCATCGCATTGCATTTGTGTTGTCGTTTGCATCCGGTTCCACGCGTTCCTTCCCGTTGCCCGTTTCGCGTTCCGGAGCTCCCTCACGTGTCCGTGGCGTCCCGTAGGCCTACTTTGGTGTTTGGCCGTGTAACGTTACCGGTTTGGCGCGAGACTTGTCGTGTGTTGTTGTTTTGGTGTGTGTAACCCGCCTGTCAAATCTCGTCGCGTTTCGAGTCCATTTGCTACCCCAACATTTATTCTCGTGGGCTCAAAGTGCCTCCACTTTGAGGCCCAAGACAACCCTCCAACAGCCCACGAACCACTCCTAGCCACTTCTATCATCTAGGCCATCCAATTCTAATCGTGTGGCCGAAAACCGCACTCCATTTGGACAACCCTAGCTCCTTGTGCCTATATATTTGTCCACTCCCCCAAATTATGCCCCAAATTAAGGAAACCCTAGCTCCCCTTCCATCTTCTTCTTCCACCTACAGCCACCTCGCCGGAGTTTCGCCGGAATCTCGCCGGATCGCCGGAGCTCCTCCATCTCGCCGGAATCCGCTCCCCAACTCACCACCGTAGTTCCTCCACCTCGCCGGCGCGGCCCCGTCCCGTTTTCCCGCCGCCGGCCGGCTCCCAGGGCTGCCGGACCTCCCGTCGCCGGACCTCCCGTCGCTGCGCTCTCCATCGCCGCCGCCAGCATCTGGATCGGGCAGGATCCAGAGCGCTCGCTCTCCTCGCCGATCCAGCCGAGCGGGTCAACGCTCGAGCCGCCTGGGCCGATCCATCGCGCCAGGCTCCCGACCGCGATCCCCCTGGGCCTCTCTGCCATCCCGCCGCCGTCCCCCGGCTGGGCCGAGCCCTTCCACCGGCCCGCTTCGGCCAGAACGAGCTGGGCCGCTCCTCCTCCAGCGCCCGTCAGCCGCCTTCCAGCTGGGCCGCACCCCGCCGCCTGGGCCGGCCCCAGCGCCGCCTCACCAGGCCAGCAGCCGCGCCCGAGGCGATCCCCTTCACGGGCCGCCGCCGCCCGAAGGCCCAGGTTCCCCAGCGCCAGGCCGCCTCCTCCCGCGGAGCCGCAGCCAGCCGCGCCGCTTCGCTGGGCCTAATCCACTTCGTCCGCTCCGCCGATTCAGGGCCCGATCCGCCGCGGGCCCGAGCCCGTTGACTTCTTTCGGATCCAGATCTGGGAGGTTGATTCTTTTATCTAAGTCCCTGTAATTTCTTTCTCTGATGCATATTTCAAACGTGGATAACTTTGTGTGTGTTGCTCCGATTTGAGTGAATGACATGTCTAGACGTTCGTGGTGACTAGCACTACGTTTCATTCCATTGTGCCATGCATGTTTGAGATCATCTAGATGCTTATTTTTCTGTTGCAAGAGTGCGTCCCGTTATAAACTGCTGTTAGTGATGTTTTTATGCCATCTTTGTATAGTGATATCTTTTAGCTCGTTTATCCGAATGATGCAAATGACATGTCCACGTGTTCGCCTTGTCACGCTCTACATGATGATTGCTTAGACTTGCATGATAGATTTAATCTTGCCATGTTTATCTTCATTGCAAAGTGCCATGTGGCTGTGATGTTGTTTAACTTGTTATGAGATGCCATCTTGTTGAGCTCATTGCTATCGTTGTGTTTATCTCCATGATGCATGTTTAGGTGTTTCGGAATCATCATCATGTGTACTTTGATGTGGTGCTTACCACTTGCCATGTTTCGTTTCGAGGTAACTTAAACTTGCTCTCAAAGATGCCATGATGAAACTGCTGATTTAACACTTAGTGAAATTTCACTAACTCTGGAATCTGTAATTTCCGGATGCCATGTTTGCTTGTTGTTCTAGGACAATCCATGATAGTTTTGGGGTGTCTCTTGATGATTCCTTGCTGTACATATTGTTGGCTATCCATTCATGTTCTCACATGCTTATTTGGGTGGCTGTAGCATATTTAACTTTGGCTCCAAAGTTGCAATAAATTACTGCTATCGGGATTTTGTTGTCAAGTTCAATATGTCCAAGCTTGTTGCTATTGATCCGTGGCTCCTTTGGGGGTACACCTTTGGACTTATTTGCTGTAGGATATGTCTAGTTTCTGTTCATGCTCTTTGCCAAGATGTTTGAGTGATGTAGCTTATTTATCTAGTGCTCCGAAGTTGCTATGTTGCTGTAATTTTCAGCTTTCACATGTTTATTGTTTTGTGTGTAACTTTTAGCCCGTAGCTCCGTTTTCAGCAAGTCTTATATGAAACTTGATTGATTTTCCGTGTAGATTCATAATATCCTATTGTTATCTTGTTTTGAAGCTTTTGCTTGAATGCTTATTTTCCGTGCTCCGTGTGCTCCCTTAGTGCATCCATCATGCATCCATCATTTTTGTGTGCGCATTGCATCTTGTTGATTCGTGACTTGTGTGATTGTATTGTTTAGAGCCGGAAGCTGAGACTGAGTACGAGTACGAGCACGAGGTTACCAACGAGGTTGAGCATGAGGACCCTTCTTACGATCCGTACGACAACTCTTCAGGCAAGACGACCGAACCCCGATAACATTACTATATTTCCCTATTGCTTTAGTACCGCACTATAGTTTTGCCTCAATGCCCATGTTTTCCTGTCAGCCTCCTACATGTAACCATGAACCTGTTTAACCACCCTACCTATGCAAACCGTTGAATGGCTAAGTACGCTTCGCTCAGCCCCTCTTATAGCGTTGCTAGTTGCAGGTGAAGTTGAAGATGCTTGCTTCATGTTGAAGTTTGTTGGGTTATATCACACCATAATAATTGCTAAATGAAATCATCTATATATTGGCAAGGGTGGAAGGCTAAGCCTTTTGCTTGGTGATTTGTTCCACTCATGCCGCTAGGAACCGTTTAAACCGGTGTTATGTTCCTTGATTATGCGTTCCTCACACGGTTGGGGTTATGGGGCCCCCTTGATAAACCGCTAAGTGCTAAGTCTTTTCCAGCAAGTCCCAACATTGGTACTATTTGCCTAATAACTAAATAAACTTGCATAGGGAGTAATTAACCCTCTTTCTTAATCAACAACCCCGGGCCAGTGCTCCACATGAGTGTTGGTCCGAAACGGGGAGCCTGCGGGGCCGCCTTTGGGAAACCCGAGGTATCTGGCATACACCTGTAGCTTCGCCCATCCGGTCGTGTCCTGAGACTAGATACGCGCGGCTACTATCAGGGTGTCGACACGTCGGGAGGATTTGCTGGATTAGCCTTACCTTAGTTCGGAGTATCTTGAGTACGGGATTCCGAGAATACTTGGGTCTTCCCACCTTGGAGTTGCGACTCCGCGGATCGTGGGCTTGTCATGGGCCAAGTTGGAACACCCCTGCAGGGTTATGAACTTTCGAAAGCCGTGCCCGCGGTTATGTGGCAAATGGGAGCTTGTTAATATCCGGTTGTAGATAACTTGACACAATGTTCCAATACACTACCAGCGTGTGTACCGTGACTGCCATTTTCCGAATAGGGATTCGGGAGATGAACACGGTGGGGTTATGTTTGACGTGTTGTAGCTAGGATCACTTCGTGATCATCTCTCGACCGAGACACTTCTCTTCTCGCACCGTATCACGTAAGCTAGTGCTAGTTGCTGCTGCAGACTCTTATTCTTTCCTTCAGCCTTATCCTCACCCAAGGCTTAAATAGTCTTGTTACCCGGGAACGGGATTGCTGAGTCCTCTGTGGCTCACAGTTACTTCACAACACCAGATGCAGGTCCGATGGTGAGCTATCCAGGTGATGGCACCGAGCTAGACTGGGAGTACGACGAGGAGCGTAGTCGATACTATGTTCGTTATCCTGATGATCAGTAGTGGTGATTTCTACTAGGATTCGATCCGACCTGTGGATTTAAATTATGTTTGGTATCTTGTCATTTTGGATTTTACCCTTAGAGGGCTGTGATGTTTTATTGAATGATGATTTGGACATGTATTGTTTTTGTGTGACGTGGCGAGTGTAATCCAACTATTTTATGTTTTCCATCCCCATCTTTTACATGAGTTGTGCAAAGGTACCAGACTTGCGATCATTCCAGCATGGGGTTATGTCTCTAAGTCGTGCCTCGACACGTAGGAGATATAGTCCCATCATGGGCATTACAAGTTGGTATTCAGAGCCTTCTCCGACCTAGGAGCCCCCACTGATTGATCGAATCGTTGACGGTCGAGTCTAGGCACACACTGAAAATATTTTTGAGTCCTATATTTATATCGGAGAGTAGGATTTCTTTGCTTCTCATCCCTTTTCTCTCTGTGAGGACTTCTGACGACTACTCTTGCCTCTTCTACTTTCAAAAATTGCACCAATTTTTTTTTAGGAATCTCGCGAGTATTCTGGGATTGTTTCGATGTTCTTGTGACGAGAATATTGTTCTCGATGCCTCCTGACATTAGGGGTTGTGGCAGTGTCCCGGGGAGTTGAGCTTCGGGGTATTGTCGTCACAAGCATATCGCGGCAGTACTAAATACTTAAGACGGCCGACATCGAAAATATCTCCTATACGGTTAGTGGCAAGATAACCCCGACATCACCCAGTACTGGGGAGGTAGTTCGGGAGTATTGCCATAGCTTGTTATAGTGGATGCTTTTCGAAGGTCCGAGGTAGACAGTTTCCGAGAAAGACTGGTTATGTGTTGAAGGATGGATACAACTGGATGTAGGTTTAGAGTTGATTGCGCGGTGCTTCCCCTGTATCCCCAACACCTGATTGCATAACTGGAATCTTTCGGAAATTAATAGGTGGGTTTATCCAGTAGATCGTAGGCATTCTTCCAACGAATGCAGGTTAGCGAGTTCGGGGTTCTACATTGAGTGAAGTGGTATTATGACCGATGTTCCGATTGGGAGTTGCATCTTAAAGGGTCCTTGCCTATGCTGATCCGGGGATTGCAAAACCGTTTCGTAACGCGTTCATAAGCTTTCAGCACAAAGATGTTAGAACAAAGCTCCTATCTTGTGTTTGTTTCCATCCGTACCTTGTTGTCTTTCTTATTTTACCTTTTGTCCCCTATGGGGCTTCTCGTGAAGATTGATGTTATCATTAAACTGAGAATTTCATTCGTTCCTCTTGTTCGAATGATTTCATTCGTTCCTATTGTTCGAATGATTATTGTGAAGACTTGTTGCAATTCATTCCATTGATTCAGCTTATACCTTCTGTCAATCAATTGCTGATTCGTGGTCATCTCTTTCAGGATGGCTCCGAAAAGGGTTCCCAACGCTAACCCAGAGGGTGAAGAGGTCCCAGAACGTCCTCCTTCCCCTCCTCCTCCGTCTGAGGCTTGGAGAGCGATTATGCAGACTACAAATCAGAACACCCAGTTGTTGATGCAGATGATGCAGCAGATGCAAGCTAATCAAGCTAATCAGGGTGTTCCAGGGAATCAAGGCAACTTCTTTAACCAGCAGCACCATGCTACTCTCAACCAGTTCTTGGCCAATAATCCAAAAGCTTTCAGTTACTGTGTCGACCCTCTTGATGCTGAAGATTGGCTAACCGATATCAAGAAGCATTTTGAGTGTAGTAACGTGAAGGAAGAGGACTATGTGAAGTTTGCAGCCTTCCAACTCAAAGACCAAGCAGCTGACTGGTGGCAGCAGTACAAAGACTCCAGGCCAGGTCGTGTGATCTCTTGGGAGGATTTCTGCAAGGACTTTCGCTCTCACCACATTCCTACAAGTGTCATCGAGGGTATGCGTGAGCAATTCCGCAACCTGAAGCAGGGCTCTTTGTCTGTCTATCAGTATAATGTCAAGTTCCAAAACCTCGCCCGCTATGCTAAGCAAGACATTCCTGATGCCAAGAGCAAAATCTATCAGTTTCGTGGTGGTCTGAAAGATGAACTTCAACTTGCTCTCACCTTGTTCGAGCCCGATGAATTCGACAAATTCCATAACATGGCTTTGAAACAAGAGGCAGCTCAGCTTAAGATGGAGGCTTCCAAAAAGAGGATTCGAGATGCCGTTCACTCTTCCTAATCGTCTCAGATGGTCTCGAAACAACAGAAATTTTGGCTTCCTCCTCCTCCAGTGATTCGAGCTCCCTACAACAACTCCAACAGCAACAAGAACTCTAGTGGACGTGGTTTCTCCCACCCACCCAACCCGAGCAACCAGTCGAAGAACCAGTTTCATTCTCAAGGCTCCAAGTCAAGTGGTTCTCATTTCCGTCCTCTCTCGGAAGTGGCGTGCAACAAGTGTGGCCAGAAGGGTCATTATGCCAACATATGTCCGAACCCGAAGCGACTTCCACCTCCTCCACCTGTGAGTTCAGCTATTGTCAAGCATAATCCAAAGTCTGCAAGGGTCAATCTGATGAGTGCAGCGCAAGCGAAGAATTCTTCTGATGTGATTTTGGGTAACCTTTCAGTTAACTCTTTTCCAGCTAAAGTGTTGTTCGATTTGGGTGCTTCATGTTCCTTCATGTCTTATCCATTTGCATCCAAGCACAACATTGTCACCAAAAATTTGCCTCAAAGGTTGCAATTTATTTCTCCGGGGAGACGCATGACTTCTACTGTGTATGCTCCGGATGTTTCTATCCGCATGGGAGATTATCGTTTTCTGGCTAAACCGGTGGTTCTTGGTAATTCTGACATTGACCTCATCCTCGGGATGGATTGGTTTTCTCAGCATGATGCTCACATTGATTGTGCACAGAAGGAAGTCAAGATGACTCATCCTGATGAAGATGTGATTATCTTCGCCTCCAGGGATAACACTATCAGGCTTTTCTCTCTCAATGATAAGGGCGAGATTAATGCCATCTCTCAAATTCCGGTGGTAAACGAATATCAAGACGTCTTTCCTGAAGAACTTCCAGGCATGCCTCCACACCGTCAGGTGGAATTCGTCATTGAACTCGAGCCGGGTACTGAGCCAGCATGCCGGCGTCCGTACAAGCTCTCTCCCAAAGAATTGAAGGAGTTGAAGAAACAGCTTGATGAATAGGAGCGTATGGGTCTCATCAGGCCTAGTACGTCGCCTTGGGGCTGTGGTGTCTTATTTGTCAAGAAGAAAGATGGCACGGAGCGTCTCTGCGTTGATTACCGGCCATTGAACTAGAAGACAATAAAGAACAAGTATCCGCTCCCCAACATCAACGAACTCTTCGAGCAGCTCAAAGGAGCTAAAGTGTTCTCTAAGCTTGACCTCCGAATGGGCTATCACCAAATTCGCATTCGCGAGAAAGACATTCCCAAGACTGCATTCAGAACGAGTTTCGGTTCATATGAGTATACAGTCATGTCCTTTGGTCTCGCCAATGCTCCTCCTACCTTTTCGAGAATGAAGCACTACATCTTCATCCCCTATACTGGCGAGTTTGTGCTTGTGTATCTGGATGATATTCTGGTGTTTCCCAAGAATGAAGAAGATCACGAAAAGCACTTACGTCTGGTTCTTGACCGACTCCGTGAACATAAGTTCTATGCCAAGTTCTCCAAGTGCGAGTTTTGGCTCGATAAGGTTTTGTACCTGGGCCATATCATCTCAGCTGACGGCATTGCGGTAAATCCCGAGAAAGTTGAAGCAATTGTCAACTGGGAAGCTCCGCAGAACGTCAAGCAACTCCGCAGTTTTCTGGGTCTTGCCAGCTATTGCAGAAGGTTCGTTGAGAACTTCTCCAAGATTGCCAAGCCTCTTTCCAACTTGCTTCAGAAGAATGTCAAATACTTTTGGTCTCCAGAGTGTGAAGTGGCATTCAAAACTCTCAAAGAAAAGCTCGTCTCTGCTCCAGTTCTTACTCCTCCAGATGAGTCCAAGCCTTATGAAGTATTCTGTGATGCTTCTCTTCAAGGTCTTGGTGGTGTGCTTATGCAAGATAAGAGAATTGTGGCTTACACTTCTCGTCAGCTCAAGCCAAGTGAGAAGAACTATCCCACACATGATCTCGAGCTAGCAGCTGTGGTACATGCTTTGATTACGTGGAGACATCTGTTGTTGGGCAGAAAAGTCGACATCTTTACCGATCACAAGAGCTTGAAGTACATCTTCACACAGCCGAATCTGAACCTCCGTCAGACTCGTTGGGTTGAGATGATCCAAGAGTATGATCCCAGCATTGAATACACTCCTGGCAAGGCGAATGTGATTGCAGATGCTTTGAGCAGAAAGGCATATTGCAACAGCCTTCTTATCAAACCGTTCCAGCCTGAGCTTTGTGAAGCTTTCAGGAAGCTCAACCTTCAAGTTGTTCCGTAGGGTTTTCTTGCAAATCTTCAAGTTGCTCCTACCTTGGAAGATCAGGTCCGTGAGGCCCAACTCAGTGATGCCATGGTGCAGAAGGTGAAACATGGTATTGCAAAGGGCACCCCTAAATACAAGTGCTATCGTGTTGATGAGAGAGATACCTTGTTCTTTGAGGCCAGACTTGTTGTTCCCAAAGGTGATCTCAGGAAGCTCATAATGGAAGAAGCACATGATTCTCTCCTTTCCATTCATCCTGGCAGTTCCAAGATGTACCAAGACCTCAAGCAATCTTACTGGTGGACACGCATGAAAAGGGAGATTTCCCAATTCGTGAATGAATGTGATGTTTGCAGAAGAGTGAAAGCAGAACATCAACGTCCAGCCGGTCTTCTCCAACCTCTTCCTATTCCCGAGTGGAAGTTCGACCACATTGAAATGGATTTTGTCACTGGCTTTCCTAAGTCCAAGAGAGGGAATGATTCTATCTTCGTGGTGATTGACAAGCTTACCAAAGTCGCTCACTTCCTTCCAGTCAAAGAATCCATCAATGCAGCTCAATTAGCAGAGTTGTACACTTCCAGAATTGTGTCCTTACATGGCATTCCTCAAGTTATCTCCTCAGACCGTGGAAGTTTGTTCACATCCAAGTTCTAGGACTCCTTTCAGTCTGCCATGGGCACTAAGATCAGGTTCAGCACTGCTTTTCACCCTCAGACTAGTGGTCAAGTCGAGCGAGTGAATCAGATTCTAGAAGACATGCTCAGAGCCTGTGTCATATCTTTTGGCATGAAATGGTAAGATTGCCTTCCATTTGCCGAGTTCTCTTACAACAACAGCTTTCAAGCAAGTGCCGGTAAAGCTTCGTTTGAAATCCTCTATGGCAGAAAGTGCCGTACCCCTCTCAACTGGTCTGAAACAGGTGAACGTCAACTTCTTGGCAATGACTTGATCTCAGAGGCCGAAGAAATGTGCAAAGTCATACGTGAGAATCTCAAGGCCGCTCAGTCGCGTCAGAAGAGCTACTATGACGGCAAGCATCGTGATTTGGCCTTCAACATTGGTGATCATGTTTATCTCCGTGTTTTTCCGATGAAAGGCACCCAAAGATTCGGTATCAAAGGAAAGCTTGCTCCTAGATACGTCGGGCCTTTCAAGATTCTTGGCAAAAGAGGCGATCTAGCCTATCAACTTGAGCTCCCTTCCAACTTCGCCAATGTTCATGATGTGTTCCATGTGTCTCAACTCCGCAAATACTTCAAGGCACCTGAACGCATGATTCCGTTTGAAGAGATTGATCTTCAACAAGATTTGTCCTACCGAGAGCATCCCGTTGCCATTCTCGAAGAAACCGAGCGCAAGACCCGCAACAAGTCCATCAAATTCTTGAAAGTCAAGTGGTCACATCATACCGACCGAGAAGCTACGTGGGAACGAGAAGATCATCTTCGTTCCGAGTACCCTTCCTTTTTCCAGTCCTAGATCTCGGGACGAGATCTTTTTGTAGTAGAGAAGAGTTTGTAATGCCCCGGATGTAATACTTTCCCTTTTGGGAATATAATATATCTCGGGCTTCATCTATTCCATTCCAGGTTCTTTGACTTTCGGGTTTTCGTCGTTTTGTTGTGTGCGTGTGTGGCATTCATTCATATCATATAGTCTTGTGCATCGCATTGCATTTGTGTTGTCGTTTGCATCCGGTTCCACGCGTTCCTTCCCGTTGTCCGTTTCGCGTTCCGGAGCTCCCTCACGTGTCCGTGGCGTCCCGTAGGCCTACTTTGGTGTTTGGCCGTGTAACGTTACCGGTTTGGCGCGAGACTTGTCGTGTGTTGTTGTTTTGGTGTGTGTAACCCGCCTGTCAAATCTCGTCGCGTTTCTAGTCCATTTGCTACCCCAACAGTTCTTCTCGTGGGCTCAAAGTGCCTCAACTTTGAGGCCCAAGACAACCCTCCAACAGCCCACCAACCACTCCTAGCCACTTCTATCATCTAGGCCATCCAATTCTAATCGTGTGGCCGAAAACCGCACTCCATTTGGACAACCCTAACTCATTGTGACTATATATTTGTGCACTCCCCGAAATTTTTTCCCCAAATTAAGGAAACCCTAGCTCCCCTTCCATCTTCTTCTTCCACCTACAGCCACCTCGCCGGAGTTTCGCCGGAATCTCGCCGGAGCTCCTCCACCTCGCCGGAATCCGCTCCCCACCTCACCACCGGAGTTCCTCCACCTCGCCGACGCGCCCCCGTCCCATTTTCCCTCCGCCGGCCGGCTCCCAGGGCCGCCGGACCTCCCGTCGCCGGACCTCCTGTCGCTGTGCTCTCCATCGCCGCCGCCAGCCTCTGGATCGGGCAGGATCCAGAGCGCTCGCTCTCCTCGCCGATCCAGCCGAGCGGGTCAACGCTCGAGCCGCCTGGGCCTATCCATCGCGCCAGGCTCCCGATCGCGATCCCCTGGGCCTCTCCGCCATCCCGCCGCCGTCCCCCGGCTGGGCCGAGCCCTTCCACCGGCCCGCTTCGGCCAGAACGAGCTGGGCCGCTCCTCCTCCAGCGCCCGTCAGCCGCCTTCCAGCTGGGCCGCACCCCGCCGCTTGGGCCGACCCCAGCGCCGCCTCACCAGGCCAGCAGCCGCACCCGAGGCGATCCCCTTCACGGGCCGCCGTCGCCCGAAGGCCCAGGTTCCCCAGCGCCAGGCCGCCTCCTCCCGCGGAGCCGCAGCCAGCCGCGCCGCTTCGCTGGGCCCAGTCCACTTCGTCCGCTCCGCCGATCCAGGGCCCGATCCGCCGTGGGCCCGAGCCCGTTGACTTCTTTCGGATCCAGATCTGGGAGGTTGATTCTTTTATCTAAGTCCCTATAATTTCTTTCTCTGATGCATATTTCAAACGTGGATAACTTTGTGTGTGTTGCTCCGATTTGAGTGAATGACATGTCCAGACGTTCTTGGTGACTAGCACTACGTTTCATTCCATTGTGCCATGCATGTTTGAGATCATCTAGATGCTTATTTTTCTGTTGCAAGAGTGCGTCCCGTTATAAACTGTTGTTAGTGATGTTTTTATGCCATCTTTGCATAGTGATATCTTTTAGCTCGTTTATCCGAATGATGCAAATGACATGTCCACGTGTTCGTCTTGTCATCCTCTACATGATGATTGCTTAGACTTGCATGATAGATTTAATCTTGCCATGTTTATCTTCGTTGCAAAGTGCCATGTGGCTGTGATGTTGTTTAACTTGTTATGAGATGCCATCTTGTTGAGCTCATTGCTATCGTTGTGTTTATCTCCATGATGCATGCTTAGGTGTTTCGGAATCATCATCATGTGTACTTTGATGTGGTGCTTACCACTTGCCATGTTTCATTTCGAGGTGACTTAAACTTGTTCTCGAAGATGCCATGATGAAACTGCTGATTTAACACTTAGTGAAATTTCACTAAGTCTGGAATCTGTAATTTCCGGATGCCATGTTTGCTTGTTGTTCTAGGACAATCCATGATAGTTTTGGGGTGTCTCTTGATGATTCCTTGCTGTACATATTGTTGGCTATCCATTCATGTTCTCACATGCTTATTTGGGTGGTTGTAGCATATTTAACTTTGGCTCCATAGTTGCAATAAATTACTGTTGTCAGGATTTTGTTGTCAAGTTCAATATGTCCAAGCTTGTTGCTATTGATCCGTGGCTCCTTTGGGGGTACACCTCTGGACTTATCTGCTGTAGGATATGTCTAGTTTCTGTTCATGCTCTTTGCCAAGATGTTTGAGTACTGTAGCTTATTTATATAGTGCTCCAAAGTTGCTATGTTGCTGTAATTTTCAGCTTTCGCATGTTTATTGTTTTGTGTGTAACTTTTAGCCCGTAGCTCCGTTTTCAGCAAGTCTTATATGAAACTTGATTGATTTTCCGTGTAGATTCATAATATCCTATTGTTATATTGTTTTGAAGCTTTTGCTTGAATGCTTATTTTCCGTGCTCCGTGTGCTCCCTTAGTGCATCCATCATGCATCCATCATTTTTGTGTGCGCATTGCATCTTGTTGATTCGTGACTTGTGTGATTGTATTGTTTAGAGCCGGAAGCTGAGATCGAGTACGAGTACGAGCACGAGGTTACCAACGAGGTTGAGCACGAGGACCCTTCTTACGATCCGTACGACAACTCTTCAGGCAAGATGACCGAACCCCGATAACATTACTATCTTTGCCTATTGCTAGAGTACCGCTCTATAGTTTTGCCTCGATGCCCATGTTTTCCTGTCAGCCTCCTACTTGTAACCATGAACCTGTTTAACCACCCTACCTATGCAAACCGTTGAATGGCTAAGTACGCTTCGCTCAGCCCCTCTTATAGCGTTGCTAGTTGCAGGTGAAGTTGAAGATGCTTGCTTCATGTTGAAGTTTGTTGGGTTATATCACACTATAATAATTGCTAAATGAAATCATCTATATATTGGCAAGGGTGGAAGGCTAAGCCTTTTGCTTGGTGATTTGTTCCACTCATGCCGTTAGGAACCATTTAAACCGGTGTTATGTTCCTTGATTATGCGTTCCTCACACGGTTGGGGTTATGAGGCCCCCTTGATAAACCGCTAAGTGCTAAGTCTTTTCCAGCAAGTCCCAACATTGGTACTATTTGCCTAATAACTAAATAAACTTGCATAGGGAGTAATTAACCCTCTTTCTTAATCAACAACCCCGGGCCAGTGCTCCACATGAGTGTTGGTCCGAAACGGGGAGCCTGCGGGGCCGCCTTGGGGAAACCCGAGGTATCTGGCATACACCTGTAGCTTCGCCCATCCGGTCGTGTCCTGAGACTAGATACGCGCGGCTACTATCAGGGTGTCGACACGCCGGGAGGATTTGCTGGATTAGCCTTACCTTAGTTTGGAGTATCTTGAGCACGGGATTCCGAGAATACTCGGGTCTTCCCACCTTGGAGTTGCGACTCCGTGGATCGTGGGCTTGTCATGGGCCAAGTTGGAACATCCCTGCAGGGTTATGAACTTTCGAAAGCCGTGCCCGCGGTTATGTGACAGATGGGAGCTTGTTAATATCCGGTTGTAGATAACTTGACACAATGTTCCAATACACTACCAGCGTGTGTACCGTGACTGTCATTTTCCGAATAGGGATTCGGGAGATGAACACGGTGGGGTTATGTTTGACGTGTTGTAGCTAGGATCACTTCGTGATCATCTCTCGACCGAGACACTTCTCTTCTCGCACTCTATCACGTAAGCTAGTGCTAGTTGCTGTTGCAGACTCTTATTCTTTTCTTCAGCCTTATCCTCACCCAAGGCTTAAATAGTCTTATTACCCGGGAACGGGATTGCTGAGTCCTCTGTGGCTCACAGTTACTTCACAACACCAGATGCAGGTCCGATGGTGTGCTATCCAGGTGATGGCACCGAGCTAGACTGGGAGTACGACGAGGAGCGTAGTCGATACTATGTTCGTTATCCTGATGATCAGTAGTGGTGATTTCTACTAGGATTCGATCCGACCTGTGGATTTAAATTATGTTTGGTATCTTGTCATTTTGGATTTTACCCTTAGAGGGCTGTGATGTTTTATTGAATGATGATTTGGACATGTATTGTTTTTGTGTGACGTGGCGAGTGTAAGCCAACTATTTTATGTTTTCCATCCCCATCTTTTACATGAGTTGTGCAAAGATACCAGACTTGCGATCATTCCAGCATGGGGTTATGTCTCTAAGTCGTGCCTCGACACGTAGGAGATATAGTCCCATCCTGGGCATTCCATACTGTGAAAAAAATAGATAAGAGATCCTTGCCTGATTATTTTTGCGAGGAACCCTTGCCTGATCTTAAGTTGAGGTCTTACGGATATTACACGAAGAGATACCAAAGAATAAATCTAAATCAATAGATAGATCATAAGACAGAATCATAGCGACACGACATATATGGAGTCTAACAGCGACAACAAAGCATTCCTCAATAACAACAGAAACTACAAAGAAGCGGGCATAAAGCGCAGCCAGGCAAGCAGGACACAAGAACCGAAGGTGTTGATCAAGCAGGCAAACTAATGTCAGTCCTGCCGTCCCGAGCGTTCTCCAAAATTGCATCAGAATAAAAAATGTGTACACTCGGTTAGTCGAGTGTTTTATAGATCAACCCTCTATTAAAGATTTGTCGCGGGTCGTCCACAAGGCCCAAGCAAATCGCCGCAAAATCTATCCAAATTGTTTGGCTATCTCTTCCTTGGGTCCCCATAAGAAGATGGTGTAAATTAGCAAACCCCATGGGGTTCCAGGTATAGCCCGTGGTCTACCTAATGACACTCCAAATAAACCTTACAACGATGCATCTAAATAGGACATGGTCGCAAGTTCCATCTTGGGCACACCAAGTGCACTTGTCGGCCCTTTTCGTTTGATCACTTGATCACCACTCAGAATTTGGCTCCTTGCAAGTTTATTTGGAAGGAATCTTCATCTTCGAGATATCCATCACCTCACTTTGTGTTTCTGTCTTGAAAATTTCTCTGTATAGGAATCTTGTGGAGAATTGGCCCGAAGGTTTCAACCTGCAAAAAATCACGTCGCCCCATTGGTTAATCTCACCCCATCTTAGCTTGTCCCAGAGGAGGTCCCAATTTGCTACTTTCGAGGGCCCAAACGATTGATGGAACAATGGAGTGCATGTGTCGTTCACTCTGACCTTCACGACTTGTGCTTGTATTATGCGTAATGATGAAGAGTTGTTGGAATCTATCTTTAAGGGCCCCCTCCCCTATCCACTGCTCGAGCCTCCCCTATCTTTTTCTTCGAAATTGATAAGGGGGCAAGCCTCCCGTATCCCGAAGCTAATTATTTAGACCATTGCTCTCGATATATACATCATCGAATTACATAGTACTCCCTCCGTCCCATAATATAAGACGTTTTTTAACACTACACTAGTGTCAAAAAGTGTCTTACATTATGGGACGGAGGGAGTAGTAAGTAAAGTGTATTGTGATTATTTTTCAATTGTTGTAGCTTGTCTTTACTATACATGTGGAATATGTAATTCACTATATTTATATGTGTAATCATGGGAAAAGGCCCGTGGCAAACACACAGGCATTCTTACTAGTGAAACATAGGTAACACAACGAAGGATCAGAACCCGAATGCATTAGAAGTGCTGAGAGCTGTTTTGATTCGCAGCCCTTTGCTCCTTGACCCGTGTTTCCTGCTCCTCGTAGCTCATGTTAAACCGCTGGATGTCGGAGGTGTCACAGTGACCGAGCCCGAACAGCATCCCGTTGTACCCCACCATCCGCTCCGCGAACGCCGGCTCTCTCATCAGCGCAAGGAAGCCGCGGAGGAGCGCGTCCGGCGTTCCGGACTTGGCGGCCGCCAGCAGCGGAGGCTCCTCCCCGGACAGGGTCCGCCACTCGGCCAGAAACCTGAGGTCGTACAGCTCCGGGAAGAAAGTCCGCGAGCTCCGGATGAGTTGCCGGCGGTCGGAGGTTCTACGCACGAGGAGGGGGTTCTGGAAGCAGTCCAACAGGTGGAGGATGTCCTCGGCGCCGTCGGAGGTCACCCAGGTGACATCGCTGTTGTAGATGGCGCCGCACTCGGTGAGAGCCCCGGCGAGGCGGGAGCGGTCGGCGCGGCGGACGGAGGTCTCCACGCCCAGCTCCACCAGGAAGCGTTCGTCCTCGGCGCGCGGCACGCCCAGGTGGAAACGCCAGATGCAGCCCAGAGCGGGGCGGCCGTCGCGATCGAGGAGCGCGAGGGACATCTGGAAGAATCGCACGGCTCTGACCCTGGCGTGGAGGCAGTCGCAGCTGTAGTCCAAGGGGTAGCGGAACGGTACAAGGTCGGTCATGCGGTAGACGCCGTCGGCGCCGGCGTGGAGCGTAGGGGTCCGCGGGGCACGGGGCATGACAGGGCGGGACGGGACGTCGTAGGACGTGGCCATGACTGCGACGGGGAATTTCAGTTCCCGGAAGAGGTCGGAGATGCGAGCCAGCTCCGCCTCCTCGTTATGGGCCCAGACCTCCACGACTCGCGCCCTGCCGGCAGCACGCGGTGGCGGTGGCGACATGTAGTTCTTCCGGCTTGCAACTAGGTCCTGAGATGGATCTACTATCTATCTGGCGATAAGATTTTATATACACAACCCGTACGTGCTCTGTGCGGATCCGAAACGTATTCAATTTTTATTTTATTTTTTTGATGTAAGGATTTTTTATTTTATTTTTGGCTAGCGTGCGAGAACCGGAGTGAGGGATTTTTTTTTTCGAGGATAAAGGGAGTTTTATTGCATAGTAATAGAGTTACAGTCGAGAGGCCACAAGTCCTCGATACAAGGTGGGGCCACTCCGAGCCAAACTGCCGTGGCACGCTCGGTGCGGCTGTACTTTGCCAACCGATCGGCAACTCTATTTTGAGTTCTACTAAGTTTTTGCGGAATAAACTCCCTATTATCTAAAAGTGACTTAATCTCCTGGATGATCTGACCATAGGAAGAGCGGAGAAGTGCATTAGTTGACAGGCTAGACAAAGCTTCCGAGGAATCAGATTGCACCACCACCGGTAACTCCGAGTGCTGCACTGCAAGAGCCAGTCCTTGCATGATTGCATGCAATTCTGCTTCAAGATGATCATTGCAGTAGAAAATGAAGCGATAAGCTGCGAACAGGATCTCGCCTTTAACGTTTCGGAGCACCATCCCGATACCTGCCGTGCCGTCCTCAGAAAGAAAGGAGCCGTCGACCGAGAGCGCCAATTTACCAGGCGGCGGCGCCGGCCAAGGCAAGGCTGGCAGTTTGTTGCACTGTCCAGGCCGAGCTTCTGCCTGGAGAGGCATTTTTCCTTTCATGATCTCCTCCGTCGAATATCAAGCCACCATCCTTATAGATTTGTAGTAACTATCTAGGAAATCGACAGTAGCAAGAGCCGGCGGAGCCTCCTTGCCGTGGGATACATCATTCCGAATTTGCCAGATCCTCCAAAAGAGCATAATAAGCATGTCGATCACCTCAGGCGAGCATTTCGAAAGGAGGGAAAGGAGCCATTCCTTGCCGTCATTGAGGAGGAGATTATCAGCCGGTAGGGGCCATCGGAAACACATACTTGTCCAGATCTGTCTAGCATGAGGGCAGGCGATTAGGGCATGGAATGAGTCCTCCTCCTCAACCCCGCAAAGAAGACAAGTAGAACGCGTCGCCAAGTGACGGTGAACCATATAACTCTGCGTAGCCAGCCTCCTGTCACACACCTCTGCGTGGATCTTCATCTTCTGCGGTACCCCGGAGCGCCACACTAGATTCCATCCCACACGGTTTCCCTCCGGAGCACCACTCGACGCACCCTCAGCAAAGGCAGCATTATGATCACATGTGGCCAGCTTATAGGCACTTCTCACCGTGAACACCCCACTCTTTTTAGGATACCACGCCCAGAAATCATCGCGTTGGCGCGGCGAGGTCCTGATCTTCAGGATTTGATCCACATCCATAGGCCAGAAGAAAGCCGTCAACCGGTCCATTCTCCAAGCCCCACTTTCTTCTAGGAAATCCGAAACCCTGTGCAGTCGGCAGTTACCTTTAGGCGTTATCGGCCGAAAAGAGAAAGGTCGCGGTAGCCAAGGATCCCGCCAAGCTCGAATCTTCCTTCCATTGCCGAATCGCCAGATGATGCCTTTCTTAAGCAATTCGAGGCCATGAAGAATCCCCTTCCAAATCTCAGACCCGGAGCTACGGAACACCGTATCCAATAGTTCGCCAGAGGGGTAGTATCTCGCCTTCAGGAGGCGTGCACAGAGGCTATCCGGCCGATCCAGGAGCCGCCATGCTTGCTTAGCCAACAGCGCCTGATTGAAAGCTCGCATGTCCCTGAAGCCCATACTGCCCATAGCTTTAGGTAGCCTTAGCTTGTCCCAGCTCATCCAGGCCATCTTCTTCTTCCCGTTCTCCACCCCCACCAATACTGACGGATCATCCTTGAAATATCATCACAGACCGAAGCCGGGAGCTTGAAGACGCTCATAACATAAGCTGGTAGGGCCTGTGCTACCGATTTAATAAGTATCTCCTTGTTCCCTGATGACATGTATTGCTCACTCCAGTCCACCAAGATCTTCTGTAATCGTTCTTGAATAGTCTCAAAGTGTCCTTTGTGCATTCTTCCTTCCGGAACTGGCAAACCCAAGTATTTAGGTTCAAACGCCTCTTGGTTAATCTCCAGCGTCGCTTTAACCTCAGTTACTAGATCATCTTGGCAGTGTTTAGAGAAAATGATGGAGCACTTTGACGGGTTAATGAGCTGTCCTGTCGCCGTCGCAAAAGTGTTCAACACCCCTTTCACTAGTAAAGCCTGTTGATTATTAGCTTGAAAGAACAGAAGTGAGTCGTCCGCAAACAGCAGGTGAGTGACAACTGGAGCCCCTCGACAGATTGTGATACCCTTAAGGCCGTCCTCCCTTGCTGCCTTTGCAATCAACGCCGAAAGAGCATCAGCAACGAATAAGAAAAGAAAGGGGGACAGTGGATCACCTTGCCGAAGGCCTCGCGAGGGGGAGAAGGCCTCCAGCAGTTTCCCATTGAACTTCACCGAATACGTCACCGATGAGACGCAAGCCATCACCCGAGTAATCCAGAAGGGCGAGAAACCCCACTTTGTCAGAGCTTTCTCCAAAAACCCCCAGTCCACCCTGTCGTAAGCTTTAGAGAGGTCTAGCTTATACGCACAAAGGCCGTCAGCATTGTTACTTGCGGACTGGATATGATGAAGGCATTCAAAGGCGATAATAGAGTTGTCAGTAATCAGCCTCCCCGGTATGAATGCACTTTGGTTCTCAGAAATGAGCTCCGATAGAATTGGACGTAGCCTATTAACCATGCATTTAGATATGATCTTGTAAATGACATTGCATAAGCTAATTGGCCTGAAATTCTTGAGTTCGGTCGGATGAGGAATCTTCAGAATAAGAACAATAGCTGTACCATTGACACCCTCCGGCATGATTCCAGAAGCAAAGAATTCATGAACCGCCTTGACAATCTCTGGTTTCAACAAAGCCCAGTTACGCTGAAAAAACCTAGCCGGAAGGCCATCACATCCCGGCGCTTTTAGTGGCCCAATTTGAAATAGGGCATCAGATATCTCATCGTCAGAAAATGGCCGGCATAAGGAGGCATTCATCTCCGCAGTCACTTTTGGTGCAATACAATCCACGACCGCATCCGGGACTAGGGTGGGATCTTTCGAGAAGATCTCCTTGAAGTAAGACTGCGCCATACGTTCTATCTCTGAAGGAGTATTAGCCCATGAACCATCCTGTTTTCGAAGCCGTTGAATTAGATTTCTGCGGGCACGCCAAACCGCTCTTCTGTGAAGATATTTTGTGTTACGTTCACCTTCCTTGAGCCAGGTGATCCGCGAACGCTGGAGCCATATCATCTCTTCCCTATATAGGAGCTCGTCCAGATGGTTCATTTTCTCACGGATCAGGGCGCGGTCCGCACCAGCTAGTTGTAGGTCCGCTAGTTGAGAACGGAGCCTCTCGATATCCTTCAACACGTTGCCAAATTTCAGTCTACTCCAATCTTTCAACTCCTTCAAAACCTCCCTTAGGGACGAGGCTACCGAACCCAAGTCGCCCGGGACTTTGTTTTTATTCCAAGAATCAGCTATCTTAGCAGGAAGGGAAACATCTCGCTCCCACATTATTTCGTAATGCAGACATGAGGGGCGACGCTGCTGGTCCTGCATCCCCACGAGCTGCAGCAGAAGTGGGCAGTGATCCGAACAGGAGGTTGTCAGGTGAACCACCCTAGCCAGCGGAAAGAGATCCCGCCAGGACTCATCTGCGCAGGCCCGGTCTAGGCGGACTTGGACATTGCGGTCCGAGACCTGTCCATTATTGTATGTGAATAGAAAGCCCGAAAACCCAAGGTCCTCAAGTTCACAACTTTCCAAGCATTCCCTAAAGGAAATCATCTGGGCCTCCGATCGCTCCGACCTTGAGAGGTGATCATGTTGCCAAAGAACTTCATTGAAATCTCCACACACCATCCAAGGATCACGTGAGACAGCACGGAGCCTAGAGAGATGCTCCCACATGCGGTAACGATTTTCAACCCGAGGCTCCCCATAGACAAAGGTACCTCGCCAAGAAGAACCAGAACTTGCATCGACCACCCGGACATCAATGAACCGATCACAAGAATCAATCACTGTGACAGAGAGAGACTCATCCCAAAACAGGGCTAAGCCCCCACTTCTTCCATCGCTACTTACACCATGAAAGCCCTTCAGGCCTAATCTCCATCGAAGTTTCTCAACTTTCACATTAGCCTGCCTTGTTTCACATAGGAAGACAAGCTTGGGGTTGTTGGCTTTTGCGAGGGCCAAAACCTCACGAACTGTCCGGCGGTCCCCCCCCGGCAGTTCCACACTAGAGCATTCATTGTGTCCGGCGGTCTTCCTCACGGGAAGCCGCTGATATCTCTGCTTGATTAAGGTCCTTCGCTATCTTTGCACGTTTGCTACTCGAGGAGCTGCTCGTTGGAGATTCATGCTCAACCAGGTCCTGAGCACTGCCATCCGTAATGGCCAGGACCACATTCTTGCTTTTCATAGTCTTCGTTTCATCAGTTGCAGCACTATCCATATTCAGTCTCTTCCTTGCATCTCTATCAATATCCATAGGGCCTCTCGGAGACTTCACAGGGCTTATTGCGGTATCCAGTAACTCTGGGTCTATTACTTTGGTGCTTGGAACAACGGAGGAACTGGGGACATCATACTTCCTTTGCTGACAGAAACCTTCAGCTTTAGTGGTGTTTTGGTCAGGCCTTGGTCTGCTTGAACCATCAGCATAAAGCCAGTCACCATACTTGAGGTCCTTCCTATCATGCACACCTGATCCGCACTCCTTGTGCTCATGTCCAATGCGACCGCAGAAACCACAGAATCGGGCAAGTTTTTCATACCGCACAAGATAGATTTGCCTCTCCTACGCACGGACAATGCTCACGAACTTTGTAAGAGGCTGCTTAATGTCATGGTTAACCCTGATCCTGACATAATCCCCACGGGTATTGCCGTTTAAGCGCATCTCCATTATCTCGCCGGCCCCCTTTAGGAGCCGCTCTACAATCCCTTGTTTGCAATAGGGATCTGGCAGTTTATGGATCTGTAACCAGATGGGCATATGATCAAATACTACCTCTTCCGCCTTAGTAAAGCCATCATATGGGCACATCAAAACTGCCATGTTGCGGAAGAGCCAAGGGCCTTGCAACATCATCCTCTCCCAATCGCCCAGACAAGAGGCTTGGACGACAAATCTATTAGGACCAACCGGCCGAAATCTAACCTGCTGCGCTGGGTTCCAAGCCGCCCTCATATCTTTGTAGAAGGCAGCTGGTGAGAAATTCTTGTCGGTGTGAACCCTAGCTAGGGCTAGCCAGCGTACGCTCTCCTTTATTCCAGGATCCTCTTCATCGATCTCCACATCGTTGAATTCCTCGTCGTTCAGATCTAGATGGTCGAAAAAATCTTCCAGGGCGGCACTAGCGGCCGCCGAGGCACCTCCGCTTGTGGCAGAGTTAGCATCCACGGGGGAGGACATACCGACGGCCGCCTGGGCATTGTGCGGGATGCGGGGCGGCGATCGGGAGAAGCGGCGGGTGTGGGGACTCAGGGGCGAAGAAGATCGCCCGAGAGGAAGGAAACCCTAGGCGCCAGGGCGTAGGGGAAAGTTTGTTGATAGTGAGGGATTTTTTTAGCAACAGTACAGACGCAAGCGCTTATATACACGCGCATACACTCATCCCTATGAACGCACACATGCACACCCTACTCCTATGAGCACCTCCGAGAGACTGAGCCGGCATATCATTTTGAGACTTACGAAGTCAGCGTAGGCGCCTCGTCGTCGATCGGAACGTCTCCTCCCACTGAAAGCGCATTGCCGGAAATCCTGAAATAAATAGAGAAATAATGCGAGCACCTGATGTCTACACACGCTTCTACTCCTGTAGACTATGTTGGGCCTCCAAGCGCAGAGGTTTGTAGGACAACAGCAAATTTCCCTCAAGTGGATGACCTAAGGTTTATCGAACTCAGGGAAGTAGAGGTTGAAGATGGTCTCTGTCAAGCAACCCTGCAACTAAGATACAAGAAGTCTCTTGTGTCCCCAACACACCTAATACACTTGTCAGATGTATAGGTGCACTAGTTCGGCAAAGAGATGTTAAATGGCAAGTGATATTGATGGCAAAACAAAGTAATATAAATCTGTAATAAAAAGTGCAGCAAGCAAACAAGTGATAAACGTGAGCACAAATGGTATTGCAATGGTGGAAACAAGGCCTAGGGGTGGCAACTCCCAACAACATTAACATAATCGAATCACATGATATTTCCCATAAAACATGCAAAGGGGACACACTCGGAGGTCATTCCTTCGTGGTCAAGAGAGGACGAGAATTATGTAGGGCTACAAAAGCACACCTCAAAGTTCGTAGTTCTCAATCTAAGGATTTCCCAATGTCACCGCGGCCATCCAAAGAGAGTCCCACAATCACCACAACATATCTAAAGGATAGTCAAAGACAAGCACCAAGAGACTCTCAATCTTCAATCAACACACAAGAGAGGAAATCACTCATGAAAATACTTTTCTAATCCATGTCCAATAGACCGCTGTCACCTTGGTCTCGGGAATTATACTAGATAAAGACAAGTGAGTACATCAAAACATCATGGGATCACCCTAGATTAACATAGCCTATGATCACAACGAATATCACATCATGGGAGAGAGAATTGACCACATAGCTACTGGTAAGAACCTCAGCCCCGAGGAGGAACTACTCCCGCATCATGGAGGGAGGAAGCAACGTCGATGGAGATGAATCCGGGGGCACTTCCTTGTCCCGGCAGGGTGCCGGCGCAGGAATTCTGGTCCCCCGAAGCTTGATGGCGATGGCGGCGGAGATCGGAATCGCGTCTGGAGAAAAGGGGTCCGGAATCAGGGTTTCCTCGACACGCTTTAAATATATGCCAAAGGGGGGCATCGGAGGTGCCTCAGGGGGCCCAGGCGCCCCCCGGCTGTACTTTGGCCGCACGGTAACTCCTGGAATGCTGAGTTTTTATATATTTTTTCTAGATTTTTCCTGGTAGTTCTCGTAATGTGAAAACCTGAAATACAAAAACAGCCGAAAACAGAATCTGGCACTGGGGTGCACTGAGTTAATAGGTTAGTCCAAATATGATCAAAAGTGTATGGAAGTGTATAAATATCATAGCAATATCACCCAAAAGAGGCATGGAGAAATTATAGATACGTTTTGGACGTATCAACATCCCCAAGCTTAATTCCTGCTCGTCCTCGAGTAGGTAAATGATAACACGAATAATTTCTGTGGTGACATGCTATTAACCATATAGGACTTTTTTTTCATAGTCACATGACAAAATCTTACTGAGACAATGAATCTGTAGTAATTAAGTTGCCTCATGAGAAATTCACAAAGAACTGAAAGTTTTACAATATGATACTGAAACATCAAATAGATTTGTAATGAACATGGTGTGCAAATATGATAATGTGATATCTAGCTTGCCCCCTTTTGTGAAGCAAAACATAAATGCAGGGGCACCTTCAAGGTTATAGTGATGACTAGATACAATGATTTCAAAATAAGCGATATCACAATCATGCAAAAGACAATGCTACTTTGGGACAATGCACATTACACTCAGAATGACAATCATGCTCTCAGTAGTTGGTGCTTTGAAGAAAGAAGGTGGAGACTGAACATAAAAGTAAAAGAATGGTTATGTGCTAGAGCTTTTTATTTTGAGAACATAGAAGCAATTTTGTCAACGGTAGTAGTACTTCATATGTGTCATGCATAAGACATCCTATAAGTTGCAAGCCTCATGCATCGAATACCAATAGTGCTCGCACCTTGTCCTAATTAGCTTGGATTTCCATGGGTTATCATTGCATTACATATGTTTCAACCAAGTGTCACAAAGGGGTACCTCTATGCCACCTGTACAAAGGTCCAAGGAGATAAATCGCATTTGATTTCTCGTTTTTGATAGATCTCAACTTGAGGACATCCATACCGGGACAACATAGAAAATAGATGATGGACTCCTCTTTAATGCATAAGCATATTCTCATAGGAGATTGAGGATTAAGTCCAAGCTAAAACTTCCACCATGATACATGGCTTTGGTTGGCGGCCCAATGTTCTTCTCTAACAATATGCATACTTATTCAACCCACGGCAAATCACCCTTACTTCAGACAAGACGAACATGCATAGCAACTCACATGATATTCAACAAAAGTGTGACAGTTGATGGCGTCCCCAAAAACATGGTTACCGCTCAGCAAGCAACTTATAAGAAATAAGATACATAGGCAACATATTCTTTACCACAATAGTTTTTAAGATACTTTCCCATGAGCTATGTATTGCAAAGATTGAAGGTTTTAAAGGTAGCACATGTAAATTACTTGGAGTGGCGGTGAAATACCACGTATAGGTAGATATGGTGGACTCATATGGCATAACTGGTTTAAAAGGATGTGGATGCACAAGCAGTCAGTCCGCTTAGTACAGGTGGAGGTTAGCAAAAGACTGGGAGCGACCAACTAAGAGAGCAATGACGGTCATAATCATGCAGAGCGACAAAGCAACATTGAATCAGGCATGGTAGTTATATCGCTACTCAGAAATAAAAGATCATCAAGGCTTGACAGACTTTCTTTATAGTCTTAAATATGCGTGAGCATATGCCAAGTCAATCAAAATAAATTCTCGAAGGAAGATATTAATAAACCATACCACATCATAGGCAAACAAATCATGTTGGTACTCCAATAACACATTGGGAATCCCCCAGCTATTTGAGACTAACCATAAGAAAACCTGAACTACTAAGCGCCATTATGCACGTAGCATCTTTATCATAGACATATTAACCAATGCAACGGAAGCAAACTCTCTTAATAAGGTGAGCATGGTAATTAAAGAGAGTTCAAGCAACCAACTAAACAAAAGCTCTTTGAAAAGATAAACATGAATACTAAGAGCAGAGCGTGATAGTAGCTATTAAAAGGCAAAGAACACACACAGCAAAGATAGACATGAAAATTCTATGTTATGTTCTAGGTAGAAGTGGAGCGTGTTTCTCTCCCACATAAAGGAATGCTGAGTTCCGACTCGTTGTGAAAAACTAAAAAGGAAACTAAAAGCAAGACGCTCCAAGCATAGCACATAACACATTAAGTGATAAAAATATAGCGGAACGAAAGGCGAACTGATAATGTTGATGGAGAAGGGGATGCACGGGGGCATCCCCAAGCTTGAGCGCTTGACACTCTTGAATCTTTTTATCATCTTCCCTCGCACACTTGAAAACTCCCTTCATACATAACTCATCATAATCTGATTAGCGAGGTTAGTACCCTTAATAAAATTATTATACCTTGCTGGAAATAAATATATTCTTGAAGTTCTACTGTTTCTCAAGATTGCCAAAAGGTTTTTGCAAAGAAAAAGCAAGCTCTTGGTTTGCAAACTGAAGGAAAGGCAAAACAGGACAAAATCTGTGAAAAACAGAACAACAGGTAGTAATCGATTTGTTCGGGATACTTCTGCAACTCAAATAAAAAAACTCAGAACAGACGCACGAAAGACAATTATATAGAGAACGCTGTCGAAAAAATTCAGACCAAAAAGATGATCTGGTGATTTTATACGAATTTTTGTATCGAAGGACAGAATCTGTTTCCTGGACAGCACCTCACAACTTTTGAACTTTCTAGCAATCAGAGGCTATACTTGGCACAAATATGAAAAGCAAAGATACAATGATGATGCTACTGTAGTAACAACATTAAGACACAACAAAAGGAAAATAAAATTTTATTCATTATGGGCTGCCTCCCAAAAGCGCTTTCTTTTATGCCTTTAAGCTAGGCATAAGACTTTAATGATGCTCTCGTAGGAATAAGAGTTGAAGAACAAAAGAGAGCATCAAGAAGCAAATACCAAACACATTTAAACCTAACATGCTTCCTATGCATAGGAATATTGCAATAGAATAATTCATTGAAGCACAAAGCAACTAGCATAGGAAGGCAAAACAAGCATAACTTCAAAGTATTCACCATAAAGAGAGGAAACTTCTTATTATTAAGATATTTAGAACCAAGTCTCCCTCTCTCATTATAAATTTCAGTGGCATCATGGATGAACTCAACAATATAAGCATCACATAAAGCATTGTTACCATGATCCACATGCAAAAAGGTACTCTTACTCTCCACATAAGCATAATCTTTCTCATTGGTAATAGTGGGAGTAGGACTATCATAAACAACTTGAACACTATTGATTAATTGTATATTAGGAGGGTGGTGTTCAACAAGGGAGTAATTCCCTCCATGATTATGACAAGTTTCATAAGGATAATTTCTCCTTATGTCATAGGTACCTTTATAATCACTATAGATTGGAGTTATAACATCATCATGGTAGAGAAGAGCATTATCATTGCTAGCAACTATATTTGTAAACATGTTGTCTTTATTCTTACTAGCAAAAGAATTATCAATTATCACATCACTAGTGGGTAAAGGACTTGCAATCCTATCATCCCCAAGCTTAGAGCTTCCCATATCATCACTTTCAGAGTTGGTACCAAAAAGATTTTCAAGATCATAAGTAGCATTATCATCATTTTCCCAATCACAATAAGTAACATGCATATCATAATCAAAATCATCTTCAATAGTACCTACGGACGTATCATCAAGATGATAATTAAGGCAATAAACTTCACCTTCTTCTTTAAACTTACAATCGTTAGGATAAAAGTTGATGGAAGGAATATGCTCAGGCCAGGTTGATACCCATTCTTCTTCTTTCTTGCTCCTCTTCCTCCTCCTCTTCTTTTTCTTCTTCTTAACCTTAGGAGGGAGTGGTTGGAGATGAAGCTTCTCCACATATCCTGGTTTATCATTAGAAACAATAGGGGAAACTTGGGAGAAACTCTCCTTTTTATTAGCAGAAATATAAGAGACATTTTTATACTTTGGTAAAGTTCCCTCCTTTATAATCTTACCTATGTAATCATTTTCATGGCAATTAACAACACAATAGAGATGGCAATTTTGCAAAGTGTTTTTTATTCCTATGGCATTAACATCTAGCCATGAAGTCTTTTCTGATAACTCTTCACACATCAAAAATAACATAAGCTCATCATAAAGATCAGAGGTGATCATGTTATCACACAACTGGTTAACAGTTATGTTTTGAAAGTTCATGCATTGAAAATTAAAGTGACCCTCTATACGGCAAAGTTCACAAGTAAAAGGATAAAGGTCACACAATTCTCTAGCAATTTCATTTAAATCTCTAACCCAAGTGATTGTTCTTTCATGCTTATGTTGCTTACAATACTTCTCTTCTTCAATCATAGGCCTTTCACAAGGTCTATCCACTCCACAAAAATTAACATGCTTATATAAAACTTCATTTTTAGGAATTGGGTCATGCATGTTGCAATCATCATGAACAATTTAATTTTCTTTGCAAGTCTCTTTAAAAGGTTTATGATACTTGATCAAATCCTCCTTAGGCATATTAAGATGTGAAGCAAAAGATTTGAGGAAATCAACAAGGAGTTGAGAATCAAGTCCAAACTTAGCACTAAACTTATTAAAACTTGTAGTTTCAACAAAGGACTTAATGCAATCATACTCATAAATTATACCTGACTCTTTACCTTTGTCGATCTCCCAATCTTCAGTGTTGCGTTGAATTCTTTCAAGGAGTTCCCATTTAGCATCAGTCTTTTCGTTTGTGAAAGAACCCATAGAGGAAGCATTGAGCAAATCTTTATCCTGTCGAGAGAGCCTCACATAGAAGTGAAGGAAATATGCCCTAGAGGCAATAATAAAGATGTTATTTGTATTTCCTTATATCATGATAATTGTCTTTTATTCATGCTAGAATTGTATTAACCGGAAACTTAGTACATGTGTGGATACATAGACAAAACAGTATGTCCCTAGTATGCCTCTACTAGACTTGCTCATTGATTAAAGATGGTTATGTTTCCTAGCCATAGACATGAGTTGTCATTTGATCAACGGGATCACATCATTAGGAGAATGATGTGATGGACAAGACCCATCCGTTAGCATAGCACTTTGATCGTTTAGTTTTACTGCTATTGCTTTCTTCCTGACTTATACATGTTCCTATAACTATGAGATTATGCAACTCCCGAATACCGTAGGAACACCTTGTGTGCTATCAAACGTCACAACGTAACTGGGTGATCATAAAGATTCTCTACAGGTGTCTCTGAAAGTATTCGTGGTGTTGGCATAGATCAAGATTAGGATTTGTCACTCCGAGTGTCGGAGAGGTATCTCTGGGCCCTCTCGGTAACACACATCATAGTAAGCCTTGCAAGCAAAAGGACTAATGAGTTAGTCACAAGATGATGTGTTACGAAACAAGTAAAGAGACTTGCCGGTAACGCGATTGAACTAAGTATGGAGATACCGACGATCGAATCTCGGGCAAGTAACATACCGATGACAAAAGGAACAACGTATGTTGTTATGCGGTTTTGACCGATAAAAGATCTTCGTAGAATATGTGGGAGCCAATATGAACATCCAGGTTCCGCTATTGGTTATTGACCAGAGATGAGTCTCGGTCATGTCTACATAGTTCTCGAACCCGTAGGGTTCGCACGCTTAACGTTTGATGACGATCGGTATTATGAGTTTATGAGTTTTGATGTACCAAAGGTAGTTTGGAGTCCCGGATGAGATTATGGACATGACGAGGAGTCTCGGAATGTCTGAGACATAAAGATTGATATATTGGACGACTATATTCGGACACCGGAAGTGTTCCGGAAAAGTTTCGGATTTAACTGGATTGCCGGAGGGGGTTACCGGAACCCCCTACAAAGGGGGATGGTCCATAGTGGGCCTTAAGGAAAAGAGAGAGGCAGCCCATAGAGGCTGGCCGGCGCCCCACCTAGGGATCCTAGTTGGACTAGGATTGGGGTGGCGCCACCTCTCCTTCTTTTCCTTTCCCTCTCTTCCTTCTTGATGGACTCCTACTAGGAATAGGATTGCAATCCTATTCCTAGTAGGTTTGCCCTAGCCGCACCATAGGAGGCCGGCCGACCCTCCTCCCTTGCTCCTTTATATACGGGGGCAAGGGGGCACCCAAAGACACACAAGTTGAATTGTTCCAGCCGTGTGCGGTGCCCCCCTCCACAGAAACACACCTCGGTCATACCGTTGCAGTGCTTAGGCGAAGCCCTGCGCCGGTGAATACATCATATCCGTCACCACGCCGTCGTGCTGACGAAACTCTCCCGTGAAGCTCTACTGGATCAAGAGCTCGTGGGACGTCATCAAGCTGAACGTGTGCTGAACGCGGAGGTGCCGTACGTTCGGTGCTTGATCGGTTGGATCGCGAAGAAGTTCGACAACATCAACCGCGTCACTTGACGCTTCCGCTTCCGGTGTACGAGGGTACATAGACACACTCTTCCCTCTCGTTGCTATGCATATGGTAGATAGATCTTGCGTGATCATAGGATAATTTTAAAATACTACGTTCCCCAACAGTGGCATCAAGAGCCAGGTCTATGCGTAGATGATATGCACGAGTAGAACACAATGAGTTGTGGGCGATACTAGTCATACTGCTTACCAGCATGTCATACTTTGCTTCGGCGGTATTGTGAGATGAAGCGGCCCAGACCGACATTACGCGTACGCTTACGCGAGACTGGTTTCACCGTTACGAGCACTCGTTTCTTAAAGGTGACTGGCGGGTGTCTGTCTCTCTCACTTTAGCTGGATCAAGTGTGGCTACGCCCGGTCCTTGTGAAGGTTAAAACAGCACATACTTGACGAAACATCGTTGTGGTTTTGTATGCGTAGGTAAGAATGGTTCTTGCTAAGCCCGTAGCAGCCACGTAAAACTTGCAACAACAAAGTAGAGGACGTCTAACTTGTTTTTGCAGGGCATGTTGTGATGTGATATGGTCAAGACATGATGAGTTATACGGTTTTGTATGAGATGATCATGTTTTGTAATGTTATCGGCAACTGGCAGGAGCCATATGGTTGTCGCTTTATTGTATGAAATGCAATCGCCATGTAATTGCTTTACTTTATCACTAAGCGGTAGCGATAGTCGTAGAAGCAATAGTTGGCGAGACGACAACGATGCTACGATGGAGATCAAGGTGTCGCGCCGGTGACGAAGGTGATCATGACGGTGCTTTGGAGATGGAGATCAAAAGCACAAGATGATGATGGCCATATCATGTCACATATTTTGATTGCATGTGATGTTTATCTTATTATGCTTCTTATTTTGCTTAGAACGACGGTAGCATTATAAGATGATCCCTTACTAAATTTCAAGGTATAAGTGTTCTCCCTGAGTATGCACCGTTGCGAAAGTTCGTCGTGCCGAGACACCACGTGATGATCGGGTGTGATAAGCTCTACGTTCAAATACAACGGGTGTAAGCCAGTTTTGCACACGCAGAATACTCGGGTTAAACTTGACGAGCCTAGCATATGCAGATATGGCCTCGGAACACTGGAGACCGAAAGGTCGAACCTGAATCATATAGTAGATATGATCAACATAAGATGTTCACCATTGAAACTACTCCATCTCACGTGATGATCGGACATGGTTTAGTTAATTTGGATCACGTGATCATTTAGATGACCGGAGGGATGTCTATCTAAGTGGGAGTTCCTTAATATGATTAAATTGAACTTTAACTTATCATGAACTTAGTCCTGATAGTTTTTTTTGCATATCTATGTTGTTGTAGATCAATGGCCCGTTCTACCGTTCCTTTGAATTTTAATGCATTCCTAGAGAAAGCTAAGTTGAAAGATGATGGTAGCAATTACACGGACTGGGTCCGTAACCTGAGGATTATCCTCATTGCTGTACAGAAGAATTATGTCCTTGAAGCACCGCTAGGTGACAAGCCCCCTCCCGCTAATGTAGACGCTTTGAACGTCTGGCAATCGCGGTCTGATGACTACACGATAGTTCAGTGTGCCATGCTTTACGACTTAGAACCGGGACTTCAACGACGTTTTGAACGTCATGGACCATATGAGATGTTCCAGGAGTTGAAGTTAATATTTCAAGCAAATGCCCGGATTGAGAAATATGAGATTTCGAATAAGTTCTACAGCTGCAAGATGGAGGAGAATAGTTCTATCAGTGAACACTTGCTCAGAATGTCTGGGTACTACAATCATATGACTCAACTTGGTTGCAAAGTTGACGAAGATAGTGTTATTGATAGAGTTCTTCAATCACTGCCACCAAGCTATAAAAGCTTCGTGATGAACTATAATATGCAAGGGATGCAAAAGACAATTCCCGAGCTCTTCGCTATGCTCAAGGCTGCGGAGGTAGAAATCAAAAAGGAGCATCAAGTGTTGATGGTTAACAAGACCACTAGTTTCAAGAAAAAGGGCAAGGGAAAGAAGGGGAACTTCAAGAAGAATAGCAAGACAGTTGCTACTTGCACGAAGAAACCCAAGTCTGGAGCCAAGCCTGAAACTGAGTGCTTCTACTGCAAGGGGACTGGACACTGGAAGCGGAACTGCCCCAAGTATTTGGCGGATAAGAAGGATGGCAAGGTGAACAAAGGTATATGTGATATACATGTTATTGATGTGTACCTTACTAATGCTCATAGTAGTACCTGGGTATTTGATACCGGTTCGGTTCCTAATATTTGTAACTCGAAACAGGGACTACGGATTAAACGAAGATTGGCTAAGGACGAGGTGACGATGCGCGTGGGAAACGGTTCCAAAGTCGATGTGATCACCGTCGGCACGCTACCTCTACATCTACCTTCGGGATTAGTATTATACCTAAATAATTGTTATTTGGTGCCAGCGTTGAGCATGAACATTATATCTGGATCTTGTTTATTGCGAGACGGTTATTCATTTAAATCAGAGAATAATGGTTGTTCTATTTTTATGAATAATATCTTTTATGGTCATGCACCCTCGAGGAGTGGTCTATTCTTATTGGATCTCGATTGTAGTGATACACATATTCATAATATTGAAACCAAAAGATGCAAGGTTAATAATGATAGTGCAACTTATTTGTGGCACTGCCGTTTAGGTCATATTGGTGTAAAGCGCATGAAGAAACTCCATAGTGATGGACTTTTGGAATCACTTGATTATGAATCACTTGGTGCTTGCGAACCATGCCTCATGGGCAAGATGACTAAAACTCCGTTCTCCGGAACTATGGAGCGAGCAACAGATTTGTTGGAAATCATACATACCGATGTATGTGGGCCAATGAGTGTTGAAGCTCGCGGCGGGTATCGTTATTTTCTGACCTTCACTGATGATTTGAGAAGATATGGGTATATCTACTTAATGAAGCACAAGTCTGAAACATTTGAAAAGTTTAAAGAATTTCAGAGTGAAGTGGAGAATCATCGTAACAAGAAAATAAAGTTTCTACAATCTGATCGTGGAGGAGAATATTTGAGTTACAAGTTTGGTCTTCATTTGAAACAATGTGGAATAGTTTCACAACTCACGCCACCCGGAACACCATAGCGTAATGGTGTGTCCGAACGTCGTAACCGTACTTTATTGGATATGGTATGATCTATGATGTCTCTTACCGATTTACCACTATCGTTTTGGGGTTATGCTTTAGAGACAGCTGCATTCACGTTAAATAGGGCACCATCTAAATCCGTTGATACGACACCTTATGAACTATGGTTTGGCAAGAAACCAAAGTTGTCGTTTCTTAAAGTTTGGGGCTGCGATGCTTATGTGAAAAAGCTTCAACCTGATAAGCTCGAACCCAAGTCGGAGAAATGTGTCTTCATAGGATACCCAAAAGAGACTGTTGGGTACACCTTCTATCACAGATCCGAAGGCAAGATATTCGTTGCTAAGAATGGATCCATTCTAGAGAAGGAGTTTCTCTCGAAAGAAGTGAGTGGGAGGAAAGTAGAACTAGATGAGGTAATTGTACCTTCTCCTAAATTTGAAAGTAGTACATCACAGAAAATTGTTCCAGTGATTCCTACACCAATCAGTGAGGAAGTTAATGATGATGATCATGAAACTTCAGATCAAGTTTCTGCTGAACGTCGTAGATCAACCAGAGTACGTTCCGCACCAGAGTGGTACGGCAACCCAGTTCTGGAAATCATGTTACTAGACCATGATGAACCTACGAACTATGAGGAAGCGATGATGAGCCCAGATTCCGCAAAATGGCTTGAGGCCATGAAATCTGAGATGGGATCCATGTATGAGAACAAAGTATGGACTTTGGTTGACTTGCCCGATGATCGGCAGGCCATCGAAAATAAATGGATCTTCAAGAGGAAGACCGACGCAGACGGTAATGTTACTGTTTACAAAGCTCGACTTGTTGCGAAAGGGTTTCGACAAGTTCAAGGAGTTGACTACGATGAGACTTTCTCACCTGTAGCGATGCTTAAGTCTGTCCGAATCATGTTAGTAATTGCCGCATTTTATGATTATGAAATCTGGCAAATGGATGTTAAAACTGCATTCCTGAATGGATATCTCAAAGAAGAGTTGTATATGATGCAACCAGAAGGTTTTGTCGATCCAAAAGATGCTAACAAAGTATGCAAGCTCCAGCGATCCATCTATGGACTGGTGCAAGCATCTCGGAGTTGGAATATGCGCTTTGATGAGGTGATCAAAGCTTATGGTTTTATACAGACTTTTGGAGAAGCCTGTATTTACAAGAAAGTGAGCGGGAGCTCTGTAGCATTTCTAATATTATATGTGGATGACATATTCTTGATTGGAAATGATATAGAATTTCTGGATAGCATAAAAGGATACTTGAATAAGAATTTTGTAATGAAAGACCTCGGTGAAGCTGCTTATATATTAGGCATCAAGATCTATAGAGATAGATCAAGACGCTTAATTGGACTTTCACAAAGCACATACCTTGATAAGATTTTGAAGAAGTTCAAAATGGATCAGTCAAAGAAAGGGTTCTTGCCTGTATTACAAGGTATGAAGTTGAGTAAGACTCAATGTCCGACCACTGCAGAAGATAGAGAGAAAATGAAAGTCCTTCCCTATGCCTCAGCCATAGGATCTATCATGTATGCAATGCTGTGTACCAGACCTGATGTGTGCCTTGCTATAAGTCTAGCAGGGAGGTACCAAAGTAATCCAGGAGTGGATCACTGGACAGCGGTCAAGAACATCCTGAAGTACCTGAAAAGGACAAAGGATATGTTTCTCGTATATGGAGATGACAAAGAGCTCGTCGTAAACGGTTACGTTGATTTTAGCTTTGACACTGATCCGGATGACTCTAAGTCACAAACCGGATATGTATTTTTATTGAACGGTGGAGCTGTCAGTTGGTGCAGTTCCAAGCAGAGCGTCGTGGCGGGATCTACGTGTGAAGCGGAATACATAGCTGCTTCGGAAGCAGCAAATGAAGGAGTCTGGATGAAGGAGTTCATATCTGATCTAGGTGTAGTACCTAGTGCATCGGGTCCAATGAAAATCTTTTGTGACAACACTGGAGCAATAGCCTTGGCGAAGGAATCCAGGTTTCACAAGAGAACAAAGCACATCAAAAGACGCTTCAATTCCATCCGCGATCTAGTCAAGGAGGGAGACATAGAGATTTGCAAAATACATACGGATTTGAATGTTGCAGACCCGTTGACTAAGCCTCTTCCACGGGCAAAACATGATCAGCACCAGGACTCCATGGGTGTGAGGATCATCACTTTGTAATCTAGATTATTGACTCTAGTTCAAGTGGGAGACTGAAGGAAATATGCCCTAGAGGCAATAATAAAGATGTTATTTGTATTTCCTTATATCATGATAATTGTCTTTTATTCATGCTAGAATTGTATTAACCGGAAACTTAGTACATGTGTGGATACATAGACAAAACAGTATGTCCCTAGTATGCCTCTACTAGACTAGCTCATTGATTAAAGATGGTTATGTTTCCTAGCCATAGACATGAGTTGTCATTTGATCAACGGGATCACATCATTAGGAGAATGATGTGATGGACAAGACCCATCCGTTAGCATAGCACTTTGATCGTTTAGTTTTACTGCTATTGCTTTCTTCATGACTTATACATGTTCCTATAACTATGAGATTATGCAACTCCCGAATACCGTAGGAACACCTTGTGTGCTATCAAACATCACAACGTAACTGGGTGATCATAAAGATGCTCTACAGGTGTCTCTGAAAGTATTCGTGGTGTTGGCATAGATCAAGATTAGGATTTGTCACTCCGAGTGTCGGAGAGGTATCTCTGGGCCCTCTCGGTAACACACATCATAATAAGCCTTGCAAGCAAAAGGACTAATGAGTTAGTCACAAGATGATGTGTTACGGAACGAGTAAAGAGACTTGCCGGTAACGAGATTGAACTAGGTATGGAGATACCGACGATCGAATCTCGGGCAAGTAACATACCGATGACAAAAGGAACAACGTATGTTGTTATGCGGTTTTGACCGATAAAAGATCTTCGTAGAATATGTGGGAGCCAATATGAACATCCAGGTTCCGCTATTGGTTATTGACCAGAGATGAGTCTCGGTCTTGTCTACATAGTTCTCGAACCTGTAGGGTCCGCACGCTTAACGTCTGATGACGATCGGTATTATGAGTTTATGAGTTTTGATGTACCGAAGGTAGTTCGGAGTCCCGGATGAGATCATGGACATGACGAGGAGTCTCGGAATGTCCGAGACATAAAGATTGATATATTGGACGACTATATTCGGACACCGGAAGTGTTCCGGAAAAGTTTCGGATTTAACTGGATTGCTGGAGGGGGTTACCGGAACCCCCTACGAAGGGGGATGGTCCATAGTGGGCCTTAAGGAAAAGAGAGAGGCAGCCCATAGAGGCTGGCCGGCGCCCCACCTAGGGATCCTAGTTGGACTAGGATTGGGGTGGTGCCACCTCTCCTTCTTTTCCTTTCCCTCTCTTCCTTCTTGATGGACTCCTACTAGGAATAGGATTGCAATCCTATTCCTAGTAGGTTTGCCCTAGCCGCACCATAGGAGGCCGGCCGGCCCTCCTCCCTTGCTCCTTTATATACGGGGGCAAGGGGGCACCCAAAGACACACAAGTTGAATTGTTCCAGCCATGTGCGGTGCCCCCCTCCACAGAAACACACCTCGGTCATACCGTTGCAGTGCTTAGGCGAAGCCCTGCGCCGGTAACTTCATCATATCCGTCACCACGCCGTCGTGCTGACGAAACTCTCCCGTGAAGCTCTACTGGATCAAGAGCTCGTGGGACGTCATCAAGCTGAACGTGTGCTGAACGCGGAGGTGCCGTACGTTCGGTGCTTGATCGGTTGGATCGCGAAGAAGTTCGACAACATCAACCGCGTCACTTGACGCTTCCGCTTCCGGTCTACGAGGGTACGTAGACACACTCTTCCCTCTCGTTGCTATGCTTATGGTAGATAGATCTTGCGTGATCGTAGGAAAATTTTAAAATACTACGTTCCCCAACAAGAAGTTAGTAATAATAATATCTTTGGGAAGCCCATGGTTAGGACATTTTAGCATTAACGTTTTCAGTCTCCCCCAAGCTTGAGCTATGCTCTCTCCGTCATGAGGATAAAAATTATAAACATAATTCCCATTCTCATGAACTTCATGAAGAGGATAAAACTTGGAGTAAAAGAGAGACATAAGCTCTTGCCAATCAAGCAAGTACGAGTTATCGAGAAGCTCATACCAATCTGAAGCTTTATCTATAAGTGATACGGCGAACAATCTCCTCATGACAAACTCCCTTGATACACCTGCAAGCTTAAATAATGAACATAGTTGTGACAGATATAGCAAGTGTTCACCGGGATGTCTGTCTCCTGCATAACGATTAGCCAAAACATGATCGATAATACCAGCTGGTATTTCATAGGGCACAATTTCAGTAGGGGGAGGAGCAACCACCACTGGTGTGGGGCGTCTTCCCGCAAGCAACGATCCAATAACAGGGTTGTCCATAAGCATAACTAGTGAAATAAAAACAAGAAACAAAAAGATTTAATTGCAAGATCTAAAGATATACCTTCAAGCGCTCACCTCCCCGGCAACGGCGCCAGAAATAGCTTGATGTCTACACACGCTTCTACTCTTGTAGACTATGTTGGGCCTCCAAGCGCAGAGGTTTGTAGGACAGCAGCAAATTTCCCTCAAGTGGATGACCTAAGGTTTATCGAACTCAGGGAAGTAGAGGTTGAAGATGGTCTCTCTCAAGCAACCCTGCAACTAAGATACAAGAAGTCTCTTGTGTCCCCAACACACCTAATACACTTGTCAGATGTATAGGCGCACTAGTTCGGCGAAGAGATGTTAAATGGCAAGTGATATGGATGGCAAAACAAAGTAATATAAATCTGTAATAAAAAGTGCAGCAAGCAAAGAAGTGGTAAACGTGAGCACAAATGGTATTGCAATGGTGGAAACAAGGCCTAGGGTTCATACTTTCACTAGTGGCAACTCCCAACAACATTAACATAATCGAATCACATGATATTTCCCATAAAACATGCAAAGGGGACACACTCGGAGGTCATTCCTTCGTGGTCAAGAGAGGACGAGAATTATGTAGGGCTACAAAAGCACACCTCAAAGTTCGTAGTTCTCAATCTAAGGATTTCCCAATGTCACCGCGGCCATCCAAAGAGAGTCCCACAATCACCACAACATATCTAAAGGATAGTCAAAGACAAGCATCAAGAGACTCTCAATCTTCAATCAACACACAGGAGAGGAAATCACTCATGAAAATACTTTTCTAATCCATGTCCAATAGACCGCTGTCACCTTGGTCTCGGGGATTATACTAGATAAAGACAAGTGAGTACATCAAAACATCATGGGATCACCCTAGATTAACATAGCCTATGATCACAACGAATATCACATCATGGGAGAGAGAATTGACCACATAGCTACTGGTAAGAACCTCAGCCCCGAGGAGGAACTACTCCCGCATCATGGAGGGAGGAAGCAACGTCGATGGAGATGAATCCGGGGGCACTTCCTCGTCCCGGCAGGGTGCCGGCGCAGGAATTCTGGTCCCCCGAAGCTTGATGGCGATGGCGGCGGAGATCGGAATCGCGTCTGGAGAAAAGGGGTCCGGAATCAGGGTTTCCTTGACACGCTTTAAATATATGCCAAAGGGGGGCATCGGAGGTGCCTCAGGGGGCCCAGGCGCCCCCCGGCTGTACTTTGGCCGCACGGTAGCTCCTGGAATGCTGAGTTTTTATATATTTTTTCCAGATTTTTCCTGGTAGTTCTCGTAATGTGAAAACCTGAAATACAAAAACAGCCGAAAACAGAAACTGGCACTGGGGTGCACTGAGTTAATAGGTTAGTCCAAATATGATCAAAAGTGTATGGAAGTGTATAAATATCATAGCAATATCACCCAAAAGAGGCATGGAGCAAGCAGAAATTATATATACGTTTTGGACGTATCAGCACCAGGATTTGAACCCTGGTGGGTTGAGGATACCACTGTCCACCTAACCATCTCAACCACAGGTTGGTTCACCGGAGTGAGGGATCTCTTCCTAAGCTAGATCCCTGATTTTTCTTTTTCGATAATAAAAAAACTCGATCTCAGATTGAGTTGACTATATAATTTTAGCATGGCCCTCTTGCCTCCAATATGCATGGTAAGAAGTTAAGAATTAATTAGACCACTACCTCATAAAATCAACGGCTTAAATTTATTACACGATGTGCGTTGATGGAGAATTTATTCATGGGGTATGCTGGGGCAATGCTACACATACGAAAAGGGGAGAATTAAGGCTCTGTTTGATTTATAAGTCCTAGAACTTTTTTTAGTCCTAACTTATATGTCTCAAGTCCCTAAAAAGTCCCTACCTGTTTGGTTCCTGAGACCATATTACAACTATAAGTCCCTATAAGTCTCTCCTTGAGAGTCTTATTTCATAAGTCCCAAATGCCCATTTTAAGTCCCTATAAGTCCCTCCTGTTTGGTTTAGATGGGACTTATAGGGACTTTTTTAAGTCCCTAAACCAATAAGTCCCTGGAAACAAACACCCTCTAATTTTAAACCCCCCTTTTCGCTGCACTTCTATTTTTTTACTCCTTTGTTGATTCACCTTGCTGTGAGCCCCCCGTTGCGACATGTCTTTTGCTGATTGCTCCCTTTATAATGTTATCTTTTCAGTTAGCTGCTAATGAAAACAAAACTGGTCTTATAATACTCCAATTTGACTAAACTGCCCTCAAGACCCAACACGCCAGATAAAAAAAACACGAGACAGAGCCGCCTCATGTTCCAGCCGCCAGTTCGCTTGCACGAGACCTAGCGACCAGCCGCCAGTTCGCTCACGACCTGCCGTCCGTCGCCCTTGCTGCTCTGCCGTGATTCCTCCTCATCGGCCGCCCTCCATTGCTGCCCCAAGGTAAGGCAAGCTTCTCCCTTTCTACTCACTACAGGGAAGGTAGAGGCTCGCTTCTATTTGTTGTCATGCAACCCCGTAGAACCTTGCTGAACTCACTATCATTGCTGCCCCATTGTGAGACTATTATTTGTCTAAACTTGCTATCATTGAATCATGGTCAGAATAATTATTTGTCTCAAATTACAACACAGTTATACTTCTTTTTGTGTATGAAACATAGCATAGTTGAAGCAAATATCGTCAATATTTATTTTGAGAATTTTTTTGTGGCTGGGACATCTGGATGAGGTGAAAAGATGCCTTTTAAACTGAAGGGTATTCCAGTCTACTCTTATTTCTATTAGATGGTTATATACAAACAACTTTGTTAAACCTGCAAAATGGGGTATTAGCAACAGACATGTTGCAGGGGGGAGGGGGGAGGGGCTCAGAGCAAGGTGAATGAACAAAGGGGTAAAAGATAGAAGTGCAACGAACCGGGGGGGTTAAAAACAATTCTCCCTACGGAAAGTAACGTGAGAGTTTTACGTAAAAGTTGACGCGGAGAAGATTATTGTAAAAGACATGGTTGTTGTTTGAATAAAGTCGCTAAATTGAAAACAAATGGGCCGGAATTAGCAGTTGGGGCTAAAAGGATCGATATGGTTGACTAGAGGGGGGGGGGGTGAATAGGCAACTAACAATTTTTAGCTTTTCTTAACCAATTTAAATTAAGCAACAAAGTAAGTTGTCTAAATATGCTAGTATGATGACAACTTATAGGAAGCAAAGATAACAACCTCACAAGCAAGCTATATAAGATAAACAAGGAAAGCTTGCACAAGTAAAGGGAAGAAATAACCACAAGTGTAACCGGTGAAGACGAGGATGTGTTACCGAAGTTCCTTCCCTTTGAGGGGAAGTACGTCTCCGTTGGAGCGGTGTGGAGGCACAATGCTCCCCAAGAAGCCACTAGGGCCACCGTATTCTCCTGACACCCTCACACAATGCAGGGTGCCGTGATTCCACTAGTGGTGCCCTTGAAGGCGGCAACCGAACCTTTACAAACAAGGTTGGGGCTATCTCCACAACCGAATTGGAGGCTCCCAACGACACCACGAAACTTCACCACAATGGAATATGGCTCCGAGGTGACCTCAACCGTCTAGGGTGCTCAAACACCCAAGAGTAACAAGATCCGCAAAGGATTAGTGGGGGGAATCAAATATCTCTTGGTGGAAGTGTAGATCGATGCCTTCTCAAGCAATCCCGAGGAAATCAACAAGTTTGATTGGCTAGGGAGAGAGATCGGGCGGAAATGGAGCTTTGATCAACAATGGAGCTTTGGGGAGGAAGAGGTAAGTCTTCTTGGAGAAGAAGACTCCCTATATATAGTGGGAGAAAAAATCCAACCGTTATCCCACATTTCTGCCCGCAGAGCGCGGTACTACCTCACATAAGTTACGGTACTACCGCTCTGGTTGCGGTACTACCGCTGGTGCAGAGATAAGCAGGCCGAGGACAAGAGCGGATGAAATAAAATACATCTGTTGCTACATCCGCAGAAATACGGTAGTAGCAAAAACACGACGCGGTACTACCGCTTGACCCAAGCGGTACTACCACGTAGGATGCGAAAGTAAAAAATTACTTCCGCACCTACTACCGTACTAGTTACGACGTCGGGCCAGCTACACGGTACTACCGTGCTCATGATACGGTACTACCGCTTGGTGCGGTACTACCGTGCCCTGAGGCGATACTACCGTGTGGCTATGCGGTACTACCGCTTACTATGAGCGGTACTACCGCCTGCCAGGTAGTTGTAATAGTAGGAAGCCATGGTTTTGTACTTACGAGGAAAACAGCCGGAGCTCCAGAGAAGCAAGGAAAGGTGGTGCGAAAGTGTAGACGTGTACGTGTTGAGTCCACCCAAACCTTTCCGAAGCGGACCCCCTCTTAATAGTACAGCTTCCCTATTACTCAAATCCACCGAAAAAGGAGCAAAAGGAAACACCGTCTTCCATAGGTTCCGAGGGGCACATAATCGTCTTGTGCCTAGGTGAGATATATCTAAAAGAGCTTAGAGCACACGATTAGTCCGCAAATGCATTGTAATCAATCACCAAAACTACTTAGGGAGAAATATGCCCTTACAATCTTCCCCTTTTTGGTGGATTGATTACAATACGAGATTTGCACAAGGATATATAAGTAAGTAGGCAAACCTAGTAAAGCAATAGAATATAGGTAAGCTCCCCCTAGATATGTGCATACAAGGGAGAGTGCTTTGGACTGCACAACACACATACTAGGATCAATGCTCCCCCTATATTCTACAAATAATATACTCCTTGCATATAAATAATAAGAGTCTACGCACAATAGTAAGGAGGATAAGGTGAGCACATATAAAGGGTAAGTAAATCAACTGCTCACAACCTAATATAGCAAAGACATAATAACGAGTTCAACGATAGAGGAGCATATGTCTTACACCATATGAAAGTCTCACGCACACGACACAAACACAAGCAAGCAAACAAAGTTCGACAAACGAAAAGCAAATAGACATGGCACAAGGCGCAAATCCCACTCTCCCCCCTTTGGCATCGAGACACCACAAAGGGAAAGAGGACAACTAAGAGAGGTGATAGCTCTGGCAGAAGATCTCAGTCGTCATGCTCTCCATCAGACTCCTGCTGCTCCTCCTCAGACTCAGACCACTTGTAGCCCTGTTGGGCAATCCACTCTGCCTCTGGAGTGATGATCTCCTCTGACCCACTGGACACATGCTCACCAAAGATCCTCATGATCTTCTTGTCACGCTGACGAGATTGTTTATGAGTCACATGAGCCTTGTACTGTCCCTGAGCTTGCATACAGAAGAGTGCCTTCATCTTCTTCTTCAGCTTCTTAGCCCAAGAGGGCTCAGACGAGGGAGGAGAATATCCTCCAAAACTGTCCTCAGCTGGCTCCTCCTCCACTGGCTCCTCATCGGTACCCATCTGTGCTGCAGCAGCCTCTACACAGGTAGTGGTATTAGGCCAACGACTCTTGATGCGAAGTCGAATAGGCTCATGAAGAATCCACTGAGGGGCCTCGAACTCCTCATCAGGGTAAAGTTTCTCCCAAGTCTTGGAGATGAGCAGAAACAGGAACGGATCGTAGATGGGCACCTTACGAGTATAGATCGCAAAGCGAAGCTCACACCACATGATATGGGAGATGTCAAGTGGTGGAGTCTGAGCAGTGCGAGCCTCCTCACACATCAGCAGCATGTCAATGAGGTATGCATGTATCTTGTCCTTGTCCCCAACTCGAGGAAACAAGGTGTTGCGGAAGATCCTATGCATTATGTCCAGGAAGGGGTTCAACACCCATGTCTTCTTACCACTCGCAAGTGTCTTCTCCACATAAAAAGGTAACATACGGTCTTTGTTGGCAGATTCTGCGTTGGCATGAGGGCGAGCTCCAATAGGGTTGTGGAGCCCCTCATCAGCTACCTGAATCAGATCCATGAAGTCCTTCCAAGTAGCAGTCATCTTGTGACCATTGGTCATCCAAGTCATGGTGCGGTCTTCCTTGGTATGGAAGTGCACCGAAGCATAGAACTGAGCCACGATTTTTGGGTCAAAATCCATCTGAATGGACATGATGTGCTCAATCCCAAACTGCTCCACCAAATATAGAGCCTCGGCAAAGTAGGCCCGGTGATCATTCCTCCGCATGTGGGCCATGTCAACCCAATGAGCATCCACATACAGGTTGTGCTTGCTCTGGAGTACCTCTGTGTAGATACGATACTGCTGCTTGGTCCAGAATAGTTCATCTCCATGAAATTGAGCCTGGGGTTCTCCATAAGGATTGATCTTCCTCCTTGCCATGAACTCATTAGCTGGCATTTCCTCCATGGTCATAGATGATTCCTTGTGCTTGTTGGCGGCGGTCTTGAACTTGCGTTGGGGATTGGAGCCCTCTGGCACATCACTGGGGGTGCGCAGACGCTTGGACCTGGTGTCAGGGGTGGGATTGGTGCGACGAACATTTGAACCGGAGCCACCATCTAAGACACAAGCACAAGAACACGACGGAGACACAAAGAGAATCAGTAGAGCGGTAGTACCGTTACGTGACAGAGCGATAGTACCGCGGTTAGCCAGCGGTAGTACCGCTCGGGTCAGATCTGAAAAAACGGATCTAGACAAGAACGCGTAGAACGACGAACGGTGTCGTGGAATTAACACGACAGATGTCCGGTTTACCGGACTTGATAATGGAACCATCGCACTGGTTAGCTTGAAAGGGGTTAAAAGCACACAAAGGACACAGAGGGTTTATACTAGTTCGGCCCCTTCGATGAAGGTAAAAGCCTACGTCTAGTTTGGTTTGGTATTGCTTGGGCGTCGATGAACAGGGAGCAGATCGCTTGCCTGTGTCTCGACGAGTTGTTTCTTGCTTGTCCTTGAACCGTCGCCGGGTCGTCCCTTTATATAGAGGCGACGCCCGGTCCGGTTTACAGAGTCCCGAGGCCGGTTCATACTTGGGTCCGCCTCGGTCTCTGCTCTTTCTTTCCTATCTCTCAAGTTACATGATCAGGCGGTTTACAAACCGTAATTCTATACATGGGCCCTAAGATCCCATGGGCCGCAGCCTTTACTAGGTATTACAATGATACAACGATATTACCATAATCCGGTTTACACTAGCCGGTTCATACCTGCTAGTAATATCCCTGACATTAGGCCCCAGAATGATTTGAACTTGTTCAGATCAATCTTCCTAGTCTTGCATAATCTTCTTTCTTGTGTCTTCTCATTTTTTGTAAACCGGCCATGATGTCATCCTGGAAAGTTACCATGACATCACTTCCGCATTTAATGCACCCAACTATCTATCGATTTTGTTTAAGGGCCATCCCGAGAATCGAGGCGTTAGAGGATCTTTATCCAATCTTTTGCCTCCTCGAATCTCGCGCCTGTCGTTTCAGCTCTGCCTTTCTATAAATACTGCTGCCTCCATTCTTTATCTCCCTCCGCTCGTTCTTCTTCCTCCGTCGCCCGAACTTAAGAATCCGTCGTCGTCCTTGAGCTCAAATCGCCGCCGTCGTCCGTCGAATCCAAATCTTCGCCGGCCGCTGCATCGACCTGAGCGTGACCAGAGGAAACCCCGCCGCCGCTTCTCAGGTACTTCATCTTCTTCACCGTAGATCTAAAGCTCTAAAACTCTTGTCATACCTCCGCCATTAAAACCTCAGTGAAAGCTTCATTTTGTTCATCCTAGGCACCGAGTTCTCAGTAATTTTTACCTTTGGATCTTGCCTTTAAAACTTGCCTCTGTTCCGTTGCGGTATGCTTTAGATCTCGTCATTTATGTTCAACCTGTAGATTTATCCGCTCTGTATAGGACCCTTATAGCTCTTCCCGTAATATCCTTGCATTTGTTTTTCTTTTTCCTGGGTGCTCAGATCTGTTCTACTTTAGCTGTCTATGAAAACCTGTTTCTTCACCTTTGTAGATCTGTAAAGTATTCTCCGGTTTAAACAGTTATATGCTGCTTCTGTAAAAATTCCATGACGAACACGACGGTTTAGCTCTTTCTCTTTTGTTGTCATGAACCGGTAGTAATACAGTTTCCTGTTTTTTGCTGGGTTAGCCATATCATTAGTCCCTTGTCTAAACCGTTGCGTGATCTCTGTATATATATTCCGGGTTATGCCACTGTACTCAAGTAATCCGAGTTTACACTTTACCTTTTCAGCACTTGTTCTTCTGTTGCTATGGCCAAACAGTTTGTCTCTTGCAAGTGGGTTCCTTCTGTTATCACGGAGGAAGATTTAGCTAAAGCGGTTGCAGTTGGTACTCTGGGCCCTCAATCCGTTTTAAAGTGGCGGGCTCCAGCAGAGGAATGCCCTCCTACTCCCAATGAGGGGGAGAATATTGTCTTCTTCGACCACATTGCTCGGGGGTTTACTCCTCCCGGTTCAAAGTTTTTCCGGGACGTACTTGCCGCTTTCCAGCTCCATCCTCAGGACATAGGTCCCAACTCTGTTTCCAACATCTGCGATTTCCAAGTGTTCTCTCAGGTGTATTTGCAAGAAGAACCGTCAGTCGACCTATTCCGGGACTTTTTCCACCTGAACCGGCGAACTGAATTTACTAGTGGACCTCATCAAGAACTAGGAGGGGTCAGCATTCAGAAGAGAAAAGATGCAGTCTTTCCTCATGCCGCTCTCCACACACACCCCAAGGACTGGAATAAATCTTGGTTTTACTGTATTGACACTTCACCTGAGGGGGAAAACCCATTGCCAGGTTATCGCGAGCACTGTCTTCCGGAGGATCACCCTTTGCCGCAGCGCCTCAGCTCCTCAGAGCGGCCCCGGTTTGCCTCGCAACTTGCCAGGCTAAAGGCCTTTATGGCCAATGGCTTAACGGGAGTGGATTTTACGCGCTGCTGGCTTTCTTGGAATATTCTCCCTCTAAGTCATCGCCCAAGCTTGATGTGTAAATATTCTGGTAAACCGGATGATACTCAACGGTTTTCCAAGGAAAAACTTTCTGAATCAGAAGTTATTGAATCGGCAAAAAAGATGCTTAATGTCTCCTTAGACGAATGCAGCCAAACCGGATTGGCTCCGTATTACAAGAAAAACAAGCTGCCTGCGGTATGTCTTACTTTCTTTCATATGTTTGTAATCTGTTCCTTTAAATTACTCTTTCAATTATCTTTCATCTTTTGAACAGGCTGATGATCCCTTTTGGAAGAGAAAACCTCAGGAGAAGGCCGGTAAACAGCCACGCCGGAAAGCCTTCGCTACCAAGAATAGGAAAGCGGCTGGTGGCTCCGGTTCTCATGCTGAGGATGATGATCCGGACTCTGAGGTATGAGTTAATCCGGCTTTGACTTGTTCACTTTTATCCATATCTGTATTTAACGATAACTTGTCACCGGAGCTGGCTGAAGGAGATAAACCGGCCGAAATTGAGGTAACTATCATTTCTTCCGATTCAGAACCACTTCCACAAAAAAGTCGTCGGACAGTTCGGAAATATCAGTTTTCTCACCCTTATGCTCAATTGGATCCCAATTTTCTTTTGAAGAAACAGCAACATGAAGCCCTTCGCCGGACCACTCGCCATAGCGGCCTTGTAGTGGAATCATCCGGAATATCTCTTACTCCGGCTCGGAGGCGCCGCTCTGAGGTTATACTCTCTCCAACCCTCCTTCATCCCAAGGCCGGGCTTATAAGCAAACCTCTTAAACCGTCTGACCCTGATTATCAGGATACTCCGTTATCTTCTTCCGGCGAATCAACTGCTACACAACTCCCACCACTGAAAACTGTCCCAGGGTAAGTCTTTTAATTTATCTAGTTTATGATTGCACTTTGCTTTACAGTTCTAACTTGTTTTTCCAACTTCTTTCAGCAAGCCAAAGCCTAGCGAAAGACCGAAGGCCAACAAACCCACTGCTGAGACTGCCATTGATGATCCGGCGGTTGATCCGGATTCAGCTATCCCTCCAGAAGGCGAGCCCACAATTCCACTTGAAGATCCTTCTCCTATGGATCATACTACTGCACCTGAAAATCCCAATACTGAGGATGGTCATGAACCGGCAAGTCTTGCTCGGGCCAACTCTCCTCGGACCAATCCGGCTCCTGCTAGCCTGGTTCACACCGCGACCCCACCACCAACAACTGCTTCTTCGGAAGTTGAAATAACTCACACAGCTTATACCGCTCCTGCTGAGCCCACTGTCTTAGCCAAGCATACGGCTAAAGCGGAGAAGCTGTATCAAGAGAAAGGTAAATGGAGTACCGAGCTGTCCAATTTCGCCGATATGAGTGCCCAGGAGCTCTATTCCGGGTATTTGAACCGGCTTCACACTGGTCGAGACTATGAAGCATGATTGATTAATATGATGAAGGACAAGTATGAGGTAAACCTTTGCATTTGTTTTTCTGCTTTCATTGCGCTTCTGTCTATATCATAGTAGCCCCCAAGTTCCGGTTTAGCTATGTTTAGAAGGTGAACCGGTACTTCCTGACTAAGCAAATGATCTTTACATTAGCCCCCAAGTGCCAGGGGCATATGTAATGCCCAGGACGAATTATACCTCCTACGTGTCGAGGCACGACTTAAAGGCATAAGTCCATCCTAGAATGATCTCAAGTTTGGTAATGTTTGCACATCTCATGTAAAAGAGGGGAATTATAAACATAAATAGTTGGCTTACAGTCGCCACGTCACACAAATACAATACATGTCTCAAACATCATACATTAAGAATATCACAACCCTCTAAGGGCAAAATCCAAATGTCAAGATACCAAACTTAGATAAATAAACCACAGGCGGATCGAATCCTAGTAGAAGTCTCCACTACTGATCATCCGGATAACGAACATAGTAACGGCTACGCTCCTCGTCGTACTCCCAGTCAAGCTCGGTGCCATCACCTGGATAGCTCACAACTGGACCTGCATCTGGTGTGGTGAAGTAACTGTGAGCCACAAGGACTCAGCAATCCCGTTCCCGGGTAACAAGACTATTCAAGCCTTGGGTGAGGATAAGGCTGAAGAAAAGAATAAGTGTCTGCAGCAGCAACTAGCAACTAGCTTACGTGAGTGAGAGCGAGAAGAGAAAGCCTCGGTCGAGAGATGATCACGAAGTGATCCTAGCTAAAGCTCAACAAACATAACCCCTCCGTGTTCAACTCCCGAATCCCTATTCGGAAATTGACAGTCACGGAACACACGCTGGTAGTGTATTAGAAACATTGTGTCAAGTTATCTACAACCGGATATTAACAAGCTCCCATCTGCCACATAACCGCGGGCACGGCTTTCGAAAGTTCATAACCCTGCAGGGGTGTTCCAACTTGACCCATTACAAGCCCACGATCCGCGGAGTCGCAACTCCAAGGTGGGAAGACCCGAGTATTCTCGGAATCCCGTGCTCAAGATATATCGATCTAAGGTAAGGCTAATCCAGCAAATCCTCCCGGCGTGTCGACACCCTGATAGTAGCCGCGCGTATCTAAGTCTCAGGACACGACCGGATGGGTGATGCTACGGGTTTATATCAATCCTCGAGTTTCCTCGTGGTGACCCCGCAGGACCCCCGTTTCGGACCAACACTCATGAGGAGCACTGGCCCGGGGTTTTTGATTAAGAACTCGGGTTAATTACTCCCTATGCAAGTTATTTAGTTATTAGGCAAATAGTACCAAAGTTGGGACTTGCTGGAAAAGACTTAGCACTTAGCGGTTTATCGAGGGGGTCCCATACACCCCAACCGTGTTAGGAACGCATAATCAAGGAACATAACACCGGTTTATACGGTTCCTAACGGCATGAGTGGAACAAATCACCAAGCAAAAGGCTTAGCCTTCCACCCTTGCCAATATATAACCCAACCAAACTTCAACATGAAGCAAGCATCTTCGATCTTCACCTGCAACTAGCAATGCTATAAGAAGGGCTGAGCGAAGCGTACTTAGCCAAGCAACGGTTTGCGTAGGTAGGGTGGTTAAACATGGCAATGGTTACAAGTAGGAGGATGACAGGAAGAACATGGGCATCGAGGCAAAACTGTAGAGCGGAACTACTAGCAATAGGCAAAGATAGTAATGTTATCGGGGTTCGGTCATCTTGCCTGAAGAGAAGTCGTTCGGATCGTAAGAAGGGTCCTCGTGCTCAACCTCGTTGGAAACCTCGTGCTCGTACTCGTACTCGGTCTCAGCTTTCGGCTCTAAACAATACAATCACACAAGGCACAAATCAACAAGATGCAATGCGCACTCGAAAAATGATGGATGCATGATGGATGCACTAAGGATGCACATGGAGCACGGAAAATAACACTCAAGCAAAACACCTCAAAACATGACAACAACATGATATTATGATTCTACACAGAAAATCAATCAATTTTCATATAAGACTCGCTGAAATCGGAGCTACGGGCTAAAAGTTATGCCCGAAACAAGAAATGAGCGAAAGCTGAAAATTACAGCAACATAGCAACTTCGGAGCACAAAATAATTAAGCTACAGCACTCAAACATCATGGCAAATGACATGAACATAAACTAGACATATCCTACAGCAAATAAGTCCAAAGGTGCACCCTCAAAGGAGCCACGGATCAATAGCAATAAGCTTGGACATATTGAACTTGACAATAAAATTCTGGCAGCAGAATTTTATTGAAACTTTGGAGCAAAAGATAAACATGCTACAGCCACTCAAATAAGCATGTGAGAACATGGATGGAAAGCCAACAATATATACTACAAGGAACAATCAAGATCCACTCAGAATCTATCATGATTTGTCCTAGAGCAGCAAGCAAACATGGCATCGGAACGTTACAGATTTCAGACTTAGTGAAAATCCACTAAGTTCTAAAACAGCAATTTCATCATGGCATCTAAAAGAGCATGTTTAAGTCACCTCGAAACTAAACATGGCAAGTGGTAAGCACCTCATCAAAGTACACATGATGGTGATTCCGAAACACACAAGCATGCTTCATGGAGATAAACACAACGATTGCAACGAGCTCAACAAGAATGCATTTCATAACAAGTGAAACAACATCACAGCCACATGGCACTTTGCAACGATGATAAACATGGCAATAATAAATCTATCATGCAACCTAACACAAGCAACATGTAGAGCATGGCAAGACGAACACGTGGACATGTCATTTGCATCATTCGGACAAACGAGCTAAAAGATATCACATGGCAAAGATGACATAAAAACATCACATAGCAGCAATTATATCACGATGCACTATTGCAACAGAAAAACAAGCACCTAGATGATCTCTAACATGCATGACACCAAAAGATGAAACGTAGTGCTAGTCACCACGAACGTCTGGACATGCTATTTACGCGAATCGGACAAACACACACAAATATATTGCAGTTTGAAATATGCATCAGACAATAATTCACAGGGACTTAAAGGTTTTGAAAAGACCCAGATCTGGGTCAAACGGGCTGAAGAAGTCAAAACGGGGCGGATCGGGTCCTGGTGGAACGGATCGGGCCCGGGGCTTCGCAGATCCGGCCCGCGGCTTCCTGGCTCTGGAGGGGCGGCGACCTTCGGGCGACCTGGCTGACGATGCGGCTCGGTGAAGGAGGCCCAGTCGTGGAAGCGCCCGGCGGCGGCCTGGCTGACGCGGCCCAGCCCGGGCGGCTGCGGCCCGATGGAGGGAAGGCGAGGCCGGCCTAGGCGATGCGGGGGAACAGGCCGGCCCGACGCGGCGGCCTCGGTGGCTGGCGAAGGAGGCGATGCGGAATGGGCCGCGCGGGCGGCGATGTGATCCACGGCGTGGGAGAGCGGCCGGCCCACCTGGCGGGCGAAGGAGGCGGCTGAGGCTGGCTCGGCCCAGCGGTCGATGGAGGCGAGCGGAGGGAGCCCGACGAAGTGGTCCAAGGCGGGGCGATCGGGGAGATGGCCCAGGCCGGATCCGATCGGCGGAGTGGCCGATGCCCAGGCGACGCGCGAGGCTGGAGGCTCGAGGGCGTTGACCCAGAAGCCGATCTGGATCGGGTCCGATCGGAGGAACTGGCGACGGCGGCTGCGAAGGCTTCGAGCCTGGCGGCGGAAATCGAGGAGAGGGACAGGAAAAAGGCAAATTGGATCTGGTGGATCACAAAAATTGAGGGGAGATTGGGGAAGAAAACTAGGGATGCCCAAAATGGACATAGGGGTTCTATTATATAGCAGGTTTTTAGGGTTAAGGGGGATTTAGGGGTGTTAGGAGCCCTCCGATCGCGATCCGACGGATCCGATCGTGGGGGAAGTTTAGATGGGCCTAGGAGAGGGTAGTGGACTGGTGAGGGGGGTGTTTCTGGGCCACAAAGCGAAGGCACTTTGGACCCACACGGATAACTGAAGGGATAGCAAACGGAGTCCAAACGCGACGAGATTTGAGAGGCGGGTTGCACACAACAAAACAACAACACACACAACAACCTCGCGGCACACCGGTAACGTTACACTCCCAAACAACAAAGTAGGCCTACGGGACGTCACGGACACGTGAGGGAGCTCCGGAACGCGAAACGGACAACGGGAAGGAACGCGTGGAACCGGATGCAACCGACAACACAAATGCAATGCGATGCACATGTCTACATGATATGAATGAATGCCACACACTCACATAACAAAACGACGAAAACCCGAAAGACAAAGAACCCGGAATGGAAATAGATGAAGCCGGAGATATATTATACCCAAAAGGGAAAGTATTACATCCGGGGCATTACAAATTCTCCTCTACTACAAAAAGATCTCGTCTCGAGATCTAGGACTGGAAAAAGGAAGGGTACTCGGAACGAAGATGATCTTCTCGTTCCCAGGTAGCTTCTCGGTCGGTGTGATGTGACCACTTGACTTTCAGGAATTTGATGGACTTGTTGCGGGTCCTGCGTTCGGTTTCTTCGAGAATGGCAACTGGATGCTCTCGGTAGGACAGGTCTTGTTGAAGATCAATCTCTTCAAACGGAATCATGCGCTCAGGTGCCTTGAAGCATTTGCGAAGTTGAGAAACATGGAACACATCATGAACATTGGCGAAGTTTGGAAGGAGCTCAAGTTGATAGGCTAGATCGCCTCTCTTGCCAAGAATCTTGAAAGGCCCGACGTATCTAGGAGCAAGCTTTCCTTTGATACCGAATCTTTGGGTGCCTTTCATCGGAGACACACGGAGATAAACATGATCATCAATGTTGAAAGCCAAATCACGATGCTTGCCGTCATAGTAGCTCTTCTGGCGCGACTGAGCGGCCTTGAGATTCTCACGTATGACTTTGCACATTTCTTCGGCTTCTGAGATCAAGTCATTGCCAAGAAGTTGACGTTCGCCTGTTTCAGACCAGTTGAGAGGGGTACGGCACTTTCTGCCATAGAGGATTTCAAATGGAGCTTTGCCGGCACTTGCTTGAAAGCTGTTGTTGTAAGAGAACTCGGCAAATGGAAGGCAGTCTTCCCATTTCATGCCAAAAGATATGACACAGGCTCTGAGCATGTCTTCTAGAATCTGATTCACTCACTCGACTTGACCACTAGTCTGAGGGTTAAAAGCAGTGCTGAACCTGATCTTAGTGCCCATGGCGGACTGAAAGGAGTCCCAGAACCTGGATGTGAACAAACTTCCACGGTCTGAGGAGATAACTTGAGGAATTCCATGTAAAGACACAATTCTGGAAGTGTACAGCTCTGCCAATTGAGCTGCATTGATTGATTCTTTGACTGGCAGGAAGTGAGCGACTTTGGTAAGCTTGTCGATCACCACGAAGATAGAATCATTTCCTCGCTTGGATTTAGGAAACCCAGTGACGAAGTCCATTTCAATGTGGTCGAACTTCCACTCGGGAATAGGAAGAGGTTGAAGAAGACCGGCTGGACGTTGATGTTCTGCTTTCACTCTTCTGCACACATCACATTCATTCACGAATTGGGCAATCTCCCTTTTCATGCGTGTCCACCAGTAAGACTGCTTGAGGTCTTGATACATCTTGGAACTGCCAGGATGAATGGAAAGGAGAGAATCATGAGCTTCTTCCATTATGAGCTTCCTGAGATCACCTTTGGGAACAACGAGTCTGTCCTCGAAGAACAAGGTATCTCTCTCATCAACACGAAAGCACTTGTATTTCGGAATGCCCTTAGCAATAGCATGTTTCACCTTCTTCACCATGGTATCACTGAGTTAGGCCTCACGGACCTGATCTTCCAAGGTAGGAGCAACTTGAAGATTTGCAAGAAAACCTTGCGGAACAACTTGAAGGTTGAGCTTCCTGAAAGCTTCACAAAGCTCAGGCTGATACGGCTTGATAAGAAGGCTGTTGCAATATGCCTTTCTGCTCAAAGCATCTGCAATCACATTCGCCTTGCCAGGAGTGTATTCAATGCTGGGATTATACTCTTGGATCATTTCAACCCAACGAGTCTGGCGGAGGTTCAGATGCGGCTGTGTGAAGATGTACTTCAAGCTCTTGTGATCAGTGAAGATGTCGACCTTTCTGCCCAACAACAGATGTCTCCACGTAATCAAAGCATGTACCACAGCTGCTAGCTCGAGATCATGTGTGGGATAGTTCTTCTCACTTGGCTTGAGCTGACGAGAAGTGTATGCCACAATTCTCTTATCTTGCATAAGCACACCACCAAGACCTTGAAGAGAAGCATCACAGAATACTTCATAGGGCTTGGATTCATCTGGAGGAGTCAGAACTGGAGCAGAGACGAGCTTTTCTTTGAGAGTTTTGAATGCCACTTCACACTCTGGAGACCAAAAGTATTTGACATTCTTCTGAAGCAAGTTGGAAAGAGGCTTGGCAATCTTGGAGAAGTTCTCAACGAACCTTCTGCAATAGCTGGCAACACCCAGAAAACTGCGGAGCTGCTTGACGTTCTGAGGAGCTTCCCAGTTGAAAATTGCTTCAACTTTCTCGGGATTTACCGCAATACCATCAGCTGAGATGATGTGGCCCAGGTACAAAACCTTATCGAGCCAAAACTCGCACTTGGAGAACTTGGCATAGAATTTATGCTCACGGAGTCGATCAAGAACCAGACGTAAGTGCTTTTCGTGATCTTCTTCATTCTTGGAAAACACCAGAATATCATCCAGATACACAAGCACAAACTCGCCAGTATAGGGGTTGAAGATGTAGTGCATCATCCTCGGAAAGGTAGGAGGAGCATTGGCGAGACCAAAAGACATGACGGTATACTCGTATGAACCGTAGCTCGTTCTGAAGGCCGTCTTGGGAATGTCTTCCTCGCGAATGCGAATTTGATGATAGCCCATTCGGAGGTCAAGCTTAGAGAACACTTTAGCTCCTTTGAGCTGCTCGAAGAGTTCGTTGATGTTGGGGAGCGGATACTTATTCTTTATTGTCTTCTTGTTCAATGGCCGGTAATCAACGCAGAGACGCTCCGTGCCATCTTTCTTCTTGACAAATAAGACACCACAGCCCCACGGAGACGTACTAGGCCTGATGAGACCCATACTCTCCTGTTTATCAAGCTGCTTCTTCAATTCCCTCAATTCATCCGGAGAGAGCTTGTACGGACGCCGGCATGCTGGCTCAGTACCCGGCTCGAGTTCAATAACGAATTCCACCTGACGGTGTGGAGGCATGCCTGGAAGTTCTTCAGGAAAGACGTCTTGATATTCGTTCACCACCGGAATTTGAGATATGGCTTTAATTTCGCCCTTATCATTGAGAGAGAAAAGCCTGATAGTGTTATCCCTGGAGGCAAAGATAATCACATCTTCATCAGGATGAGTCATCTTGACTTCCTTCTGTGCACAATCAATGTGAGCATCATGCTGAGAAAGCCAATCCATTCCGAGGATGAGGTCGATGTCAGAATTGCCAAGAACCACCGGATTAGCCAGAAAGCGATAATCTCCCATGCGAATAGAAACATTCGGAGCATATATACTGGAATGCATTCGTCTCCCCGGAGAAACAACTGATAACTCCCTTGGCAAACTTTTGATGTCAACATTATACTTGGATGCAAATGGTTGAGACATGAAAGAGCATGAAGCACCCGAATCAAATAACACTTTAGCTGGAAAAGAGTTAACTGAGAGGTTACCCAAAATCACATCAGAAGAATTCTCCGCTTGTGCTGCATTCATCAGATTGACCCTTGCTGCCTTTGGATCATGCTTGACCATAGCGGTACCGACAGGAGGAGGAGGCGGAAGGCGCCTTGGGTTGTTGCACTTGTTGGAATAATGACCCTTCTGGCCACACTTGTAGCAAGTCACCTCAGAAAGCGGACGGGTAGGAGGAGCACTTAGTCTTGGAGCTTGGAACTGTTGCTTGGACTGCTTGTTGGAGTTGGGTGGGTGGGAGAAACCACGTCCACTAGAGTTCTTGTTGTTGGAGTTGTTGTATGGAGCTCGAATCACTGGAGGAGGAGGAAGCCAGAATTTCTGTTGCTTCGAGACCATCTGAGACGATGAGGAAGAGTGAACGGCATCTCGAATTCTCTTCTTAGAAGCCTCCATCTTAAGCTGAGCTGCCTCTTGTTTCAAAGCCATGATATAGAACTTGTCGAATTCATCGGGCTCAAACAAAGTGAGAGCAAGCTGAAGTTCATCTTTCAGGCCTCCATGGAACTGGTAGATTTTACTCTTGGCATCAGGAATGTCTTGCTTAGCATAGCGGGTGAGGTTTTGGAACTTGACATTATACTGATAGACTGACATGGAGCCCTGCTTCAGGTTGCGGAATTGCTCACGCATACCCTTGATGACACTTGTAGGAATGTGGTGCGAGCGAAAATCCTTGCAGAAATTCTCCCAAGAGATCACTTGACCTGGCCTGGAGTCTTTGTACTGCTGCCACCAATCAGCTGCTTGATCTTTCAGTTGGAACGCTGCAAACTTCACATAATCATCTTCCTTCATGTTACTGCACTCAAAATGCTTCTTTATATCGGTTAACCAATCTTCAGCATCAAGAGGGTCGACACAGTAACTGAAAGCTTTTGGATTATTGGCCAAGAACTGGTTGAGAGTAGCATGGTGCTGCTGGTTGAAGAAGTTGCCTTGATTCCCTGGAACACCCTGATTAGCTTGATTAGCTTGCATCTGCTGCATCATCTGCATCAACATCTGAGTGTTCTGAGCTGTAGTCTGCATAATCGCTCTCCAAGCCTCAGACGGAGGAGGAGGGGAAGGAGGACGATCTGGGACCTCTTCACCCTCTGGGTTAGCGTTGGGAATCCTTTTCGGAGCCATCCTGAAAGAGATGACCATGAATCAACAATTGATTGACAGAAGGTGTAAGCTGAATCAATGGAATGAATTGCAACAAGTCTTCACAATAATCATTCGAACAATAGAACGAATGAAATCATTCGAACAAGAGGAACGAATGAAATTCTCAGTTAAATGATAACATCAATCTTCACGAGAAGCCACATAGGGGACAAAATGAAAATAAGAAAAACAACAAGGTACAGATGGGAACAAACACAAGAGAGGAGTTTCGTTCTAACATCTTTGTGCTGAAAGCATATGAACGCGTTACGAAAAGGTTTTGCAATCCCCGGATCAGCATAGCCAAGGACCCTTTAAGATGCAACTCCTGATAGTAACATCGGTCATAAACCACTTCACTCAATGTTGAACCCCGAACTCACTAACCTGCATCCGTTGGAAGAATGCCTACGATCTACTGGATAAACCCACCTATTAATTTCCGAAAGATTCCAGTTATGCAATCAGGTGTTGGGGATACACGGGAAGCACCGCGCAATCAACTCTAAACCTACATCCAGGTGTATCCATCCTTCAACACATAACCAGTCTTTCTCGGAAACTGTGTACCTCAGACCTTCGAAAAGCATCCACTATAACAAGCTATGGAAATACTCCCGAACTACCTCCCCAGTACTGGGTGATGTCGGGGTTATCTTGCCACTGGCCGTATAGGAGAGATTTTCGATGTCGGCCGTCTTAAGTATTTAGTACTGCCGCGATATGCTTGTGACGACAATACCCCGAAGCTCAACTCCCCGGGACACTGCCACAACCCCTAATGTCAGGAGGCATCGAGAACAATATCCTCATCACAAGAACATCGAAACAATCCCAGAATACTCGCGGGATTCCTAAAAAAAAATTTGTGCAATTTTTGAAGATAGGAGAGACAAGAGTAGTCGTCAGGAGTCCTCACCAGAGAGAAAGGGGATGAGAAGCAAAGAAATCCTACTCTCCGATATAATATAGGACTCAAAATATTTTGAGTGTGTGCCTAGACTCGACCGTCAACGATTCGACCAAACAGTGGGGGCTCCTAGGTCGGAGAAGGCTCTGAATACCAACTTGTAATGCCCAGGATGAATTATACCTCCTACGTGTCGAGGCACGACTTAAAGGCATAAGTCCATCCTAGAATGATCTCAAGTTTGGTAATCTTTGCACATCTCATGTAAAAGAGGGGAATTGTAAACATAAATAGTTGGCTTACACTCGCCACGTCACACAGATACAATACATGTCTCAAACATCATACATTAAGAATATCACAACCCTCTAAGGGCAAAATCCAAATGTCAAGATACGAAACTTAGATAAATAAACCACAGGCGGATCGAATCCTAGTAGAAGTCTCCACTACTGATCATCCGGATAACGAACATAGTAACGGCTACGCTCCTCGTCATACTCCCAGTCAAGCTCGGTGCCATCACCTGGATAGCTCACAACTGGACCTGCATCTGGTGTGGTGAAGTAACTGTGAGCCACAGAGGACTCAGCAATCCCGTTCCCGGGTAACAAGACTATTCAAGCCTTGGGTGAGCATAAGGCTGAAGAAAAGAATAAGTGTCTGCAGCAGCAACTAGCAACTAGCTTACGTGAGTGAGAGCGAGAAGAGAAAGCCTCGGTCGAGAGATGATCACGAAGTGATCCTAGCTAAAGCTCAACAAACATAACCCCTCCGTGTTCAACTCCCGAATCCCTATTCGGAAATTGACAGTCACGGAACACACGCTGGTAGTGTATTAGAAACATTGTGTCAAGTTATCTACAACCGGATATTAACAAGCTTCCATCTGCCACATAACCGCGGGCACGGCTTTCGAAAGTTCATAACCCTGCAGGGGTGTTCCAACTTGACCCATTACAAGCCCATGATCCGCGGAGTCGCAACTCCAGGGTGGGAAGACCCGAGTATTCTCGGAATCCCGTGCTCAAGATATACCGATCTAAGGTAAGGCTAATCCAGCAAATCCTTCCGGCGTGTCGACACCCTGATAGTAGCCGCGCGTATCTAAGTCTCAGGACACGACCGGATGGGTGATGCTACGGGTTTATATCAATCCTCGAGTTTCCTCGTGGTGACCCCGCAGGACCCCCGTTTCGGACCAATACTCATGAGGAGCACTGGCCCGGGGTTGTTGATTAAGAACTCGGGTTAATTACTCCCTATGCAAGTTATTTAGTTATTAGGCAAATAGTACCAAAGTTGGGACTTGCTGGAAAAGACTTAGCACTTAGCGGTTTATCGAGGGGGTCCCATACACCCCAACCGTGTTAGGAACGCATAATCAAAGAACATAACACCGGTTTATACGGTTCCTAACGGCATGAGTGGAACAAATCACCAAGCAAAAGGCTTAGCCTTCCACCCTTGCCAATATATAGATGATTTCATTTAGCAATTATATAGTGTGATATAACCCAACCAAACTTCAACATGAAGCAAGCATCTTCGATCTTCACCTGCAACTAGCAATGCTATAAGAAGGGCTGAGCGAAGCGTACTTAGCCAAGCAACGGTTTGCGTAGGTAGGGTGGTTAAACATGGCAATGGTTACAAGTAGGAGGCTGACAGGAAGAACATGGGCATCGAGGCAAAACTATAGAGCGGAACTGCTAGCAATAGGCAAAGATAGTAATGTTATCGGGGTTCGGTCATCTTGCCTGAAGAGAAGTCGTTCGGATCGTAAGAAGGGTACTCGTGCTCAACCTCGTTGGAAACCTCGTGCTCGTACTCGTACTCGGTCTCAGCTTCCGGCTCTAAACAATACAATCACACAAGGCACAAATCAACAAGATGCAATGCGCACTCGAAAAATGATGGATGCATGATGGATGCACTAAGGATGCACATGGAGCACGGAAAATAGCACTCAAGCAAAACACCTCAAAACATGACAACAACATGATATTATGATTCTACACAGAAAATCAATCAAGTTTCATATAAGACTCGCTGAAATCGGAGCTACGGGGCTAAAAGTTATGCCCGAAACAAGAAATGAGCGAAAGCTGAAAATTACAGCAACATAGCAACTTCGGAGCACAAAATAATTAAGCTACAGCACTCAAACATCATGGAAAAGGACATGAACATAAACTAGACATATCCTACAGCAAATAAGTCCAAAGGTGCACCCCCAAAGGAGCCACGGATCAATAGCAATAAGCTTGGACATATTGAACTTGACAATAAAATTCTGGCAGCAGAATTTTATTGAAACTTTGGAGCAAAAGATAAACATGCTACAGCCACTCAAATAAGCATGTGAGAACATGGATGGAAAGCCAACAATATATACTACAAGGAACAATCAAGATCCACTCAAAATCTATCATGGTTTGTCCTAGAGCAGCAAGCAAACATGGCATCGGAACGTTACAGATTTCAGACTTAGTGAAAATCCACTAAGTCCTAAAACAGCAATTTCATCATGGCATCTAAAAGAGCATGTTTAAGTCACCTCGAAACTAAACATGGCAAGTGGTAAGCACCTCATCAAAGTACACATGATGGTGATTCCGAAACACACAAGCATGCTTCATGGAGATAAACACAACGATTGCAACGAGCTCAACAAGAAGGCATTTCATAACAAGTGAAACAACATCACAGCCACATGGCACTTTGCAACGATGATAAACATGGCAAGAATAAATCTATCATGCAACCTAACACAAGCAACATGTAGAGCATGGCAAGACGAACACGTGGACATGTCATTTACATCATTCGGACAAACGAGCTAAAAGATATCACATGGCAAAGATGACATAAAAACATCACATAGCAGCAATTATATCACGATGCACTATTGCAACAGAAAAACAAGCACCTAGATGATCTCTAACATGCATGACACCAAAAGATGAAACGTAGTGCTAGTCACCACGAACGTCTAGACATGCTATTTGCGCGAATCGGACAAACACACACAAAGATATTGCAGTTTGAAATATGCATCAGACAATAATTCACAGGGACTTAGAGGTTTTGAAAAGACCTAGATCTGGGTCAAACGGGCTGAAGAAGTCAAAACGGGGCGGATCGGGTCCTGGTGGAACGGATCGGGCCTGGGGCTTCGCAGATCCGGCCCGCGGCTTCCTGGCGCTGGAGGGGCGGCGGCCTTCGGGCGACCTGGATGACGATGCGGCTCGGTGGAGGAGGCCCAGCCGTGGAAGCGCCCGGCGGCGGCCTGGCTGACGCGGCCCAGCCCGGGCGGCTGCGGCCCGATGGAGGGAAGGCGAGGCCGGCCTGGGCGATGCGGGGGAACAGGCCGGCCCGACGCGGCGGCCTCGGTGGCTGGCGAAGGAGGCGATGCGGAATGGGCCGCGCGGGCGGCGATGTGGTCCACGGCGCGGGAGAGCGGCCGGCCCACCTGGCAGGCGAAGGAGGCGGCTGAGGCTGGCTCGGCCGAGCGGTCGATGGAGGCGAGCGGAGGGAGCCCGACGAAGTGGTCCAAGGCGGGGCGATCGGGAAGATGGCCCAGGCCGGATCCGATCGGCGGAGTGGCCGATGCCCAGGCGACGCGCGAGGCTGGAGGCTCGAGGGCGTTGACCCAGAAGCCGATCTGGATCGGGTCCAATCGGAGGAACTGGCGACGACGGCTGCGAAGGCTTCGAGCCTGGCGGCGGAAATCGAGGAGAGGGACAGGAAAAAGGCAAATTGGATCTGGTGGATCACGAAAATTGAGGGGAGATTGGGGAAGAAACTAGGGATGCCCAAAATGGATATAGGGGGTCTATTATATAGCAGGTTTTTAGGGTTAGGGGGGATTTAGGGGTGTTAGGAGCCCTCCGATCGCGATCCGACGGATCCGATCGCGGGGGAACTTTAGATGGGCCTAGGAGAGGGTAGTGGACTGCTGAGGGGGGGGGGTGTTTCTGGGCCACAAAGCGAAGGCACTTTGGACCCACACGGATAACTGAAGGGATAGCAAACGGAGTCCAAACGCGACGAGATTTGAGAGGCGGGTTGCACACAACAAAACAACAACACACACAACGACCTCGCGGCACACCGGTAACGTTACACGCCCAAACAACAAAGTAGGCCTACGGGACGTCACAGACACGTGATGGAGCTCCGGAACGCGAAACGGACAACAGGAAGGAACGCGTGGAACCGGATGCAACCGACAACACAAATGCAATGCGATGCACATGTCTACATGATATGAATGAATGCCACACACTCACACAACAAAACGACGAAAACCCGAAAGACAAAGAACCCGGAATGGAAATAGATGAAGCCAGAGATATATTATACCCAAAAGGGAAAGTATTACATCCGGGGTATTACAGTATAACTTCGGTTTATGTGCCTGGGACTTGCCTGACTTTTCTTTTTTGATACTTCAATTATCCATTAGCCCCTAAGTGTCAAGTAGACAACTTGTTTGTGTACTTGAGACTTTGTCTTTGAGTTGCTGCTGTTTAACACTTCAATTGCCCATTAGCCCCCAAGTGTCAAGTGGATAACTTGGTTATATGCTTGAGACTTGTCTGATTTTTGCTCCTTGCCACTTGATTTTCCTTGCAGGCTGATTTAAGTCGGAGGGCTGAAGAAATCAGAGAACTCCGGAACAGACTTGCTGAAACGGAGTCTGCTGCTTCTAAGGCCAAGAAAGACTTGGCGCTGAGTTTAAAGACTGCTGAACAGCTGAAGAAATTCTTTGAAGAAGAGCGGACCGCCTTCGAGGTTCAGAAAAAAGATCTGGAGAAAAGGGTAAAGGACGCTGAGGAAGCCCTTAATCCGATGACTGAAGAGTTAACCGGTTTAAAGCGGCAAATAGAATTGATGACCTCTGCTGTCTTCGGTAAGTATTTAATCTGTATTCCTGCTTTCATCCTTGTAATCTTCAATCCATTCCGGTTTAATTGTGATAATCATATACAGGGCGCCGTGTCACCCATCTTGGGGATGAATTACGGAAAAAACTCAAGGCATCTTATACCCTGGTTGAGCAGCTGTATTCCGGCGCTCAAAGGGTCATAAGCGCAATGTCTTTCAACAAACCGGCCCCCACTACCATCCAAGGTACATTAGAAAAGCTATCTGTTTTGCCGGTGCGTTTGGAGGAAGTTAAGAAGTCTGCCGCTCGAGCCGGTTCCCTCGTGGCGCTTACCAGAGCGAAAGCGTGGGTTCCGGACTTTGATCCGGAAGAAGCTTTGAATGGGTATCCAAATACTAAAGAAGACGGATCAGCTTTTACTGCAAAGGATCTCCATGCCTTGACGAAGGAGATGCGTCCTCTCGCCAGCAAACTTGCGGCCGAATCAGATTTATCCAGGTATCACCCGGGGTATGATTTGCAGAACGAGCGGGTGGAGCGGCCGGTTTATGATACCGTCAATCTAATCCCACCAGTGCGCCCTCATACCTTCGCTCCAGATATCGATCCGTCTGAACTCATCAATGAAGAGATGTACTTTCGTGCCTTAATGAAAATCAACTGGCGCGTTCCTGACTTACAGCCGCTTCAAGAAGAGGAGGAGACTCCGGACCAAGTTGATACCCAGCCGTCGCAGCAGGAGGAAGCGTAGTTCATAGTATGTCTTTGTAGTTGCAGTCGCATCTTGCTGCACAATCTTTAATCCGTTCAGGCTTGCTATGCCTTGTAATAGGATAGCTGAAAACATTGTCCGTTTTGATCCGGATGCTCCAACTTCTTGTTTTAACGTTTGCCAATTTAAATTTGGTCTGACGTGGCTTAACCTGCATATCATCTGTCCCTGCATAGATAATACTGAAAATATGTCCTAGCGGTTTTACCGCTGGACCAATTAAATTGCTCTCATAAAATATATCAAACAAGTGTTTTGTTTGTATCAAAAATAACGTCATACCTGCCATCAAGCATACTTGATATTTTTAATCCGGTAGAATTTAAAATTGCTGAGGGAATCTTTGATCGACCCAATAATAATTCCAGGTTTGATAAAAGACGTCGGTTTATATCACGCTGAAACTTTGTCCAGAAATTTGTAGTTTATACTTGGCTTTTGCCTGATGGATGATCCGGGTTATAATGAACACCGGTTTATCTCATGCTTAGTATTCATGACCCAGACTTTTAACTTTGTAGATATGTGGTCAACTTCTGGAGCTGTCCCACTCCAGTTTAGAGAATCATAAAACATAAATACCAGAAATGCAAATAAAACCATGTAGTCGAGGCTTTTTACGAGCTGCCAGGCTCAAAGCAAGGTTCAGCCAATCAATGGAATGGGCTTACCATCCAGAGGGCCGGTGGATGGATGCGGGTACCATCCATAGGAACCATAAGAAAAACTTTAGCCAATCACTGGAATGGGCTTACCATCCAGAGGGCCTCTATGATTCCATAGAACCATAGGAAAAACTTTAGCCAATCACTGGAATGGGCTTACCATCCAGAGGGCCTCTATGATTCCATAGAACCATAGGAAAGAACTTGAGCCAATCACTAGATGGTTGTCACCATCCAGAGGGCCTCTATGATTCCATAGAACCATAGGAAAAACTTTAGCCAATCACTGGAATGGGATTACCATCCAGAGGGCCTCTATGATTCCATAGAACCATAGGAAAAAACTTTAGCCAATCACTGGAATGGGCTTACCATCTAGAGGGCCTCTATGATTCCATAGAACCATAGGAAAAACTTTAGCCAATCACTGGAATGGGCTTACCATCCAGAGGGCCTCTATGATTCCATAGGACCATAGGAAAAACTCTAGCCAATCACTGGATGGTTGTCACCATCCAGAGGGCCTTCATGAAGTGTCCTCTTTGGTCCTGATATGACCTTATGCTTGAAAAAAGCTCTTCAGGGAGTTATTGCTTCTGAGTACATATGCCCTGCAAAATCATTTTAAACCGATCGATTTGTTTGAAATATGACATATGATAATACATGTATGGTTGTCCCCATAAGATGTTTGTATTGGAAAAAGGGCTGAGCCCCCGGTTTACCGAGGGTGCCGGTTTATTCATTAATCATAATATATACATAGGATACAGTGGAGCTCATGGCTCATGTATAGTAGGGCTGCAAGAGGGCGATGTTCCACGGCCTCTTTGTCTCCTCTTCCGATGTCCGTGAGTCCTTGTGTTCTCGAACGTCCACCAGGTAATATGAACCGTTGTACAGATTCTTGCTGACCACAAAGGGCCCTTCCCAAGGCGGGGATAGCTTGTGCATATCTGTTTGATCTTGGATGAGCCGGAGTACTAAGTCTCCCTCCTGGAATGTCCTTGTCTTGATCCGGCGGCTGTGATATCTGCGCAAGTCTTGTTGATAGATCGCAGACCGTGCTGCTGCTATATCACGCTCTTCATCCAACCGGTCCAAACTGTCTTGTCTTGCCTGCTCATTGGCCGCTTCAACATAGGTCGTCACCCTTGGTGAATCATGACGAATATCACTTGGAAAGCACCATATACCATAAAGAAGGGTGTGTAACCTGTGGACCGGTTTGGCGTAGTATTGATACTCCAAAGGACAGAAGGTAACTCCTCAACCCAGCACCCAGGTGTTCTTTGCAAAGGAGTCATAAGCCGGGGCTTGATACCTCGCAAAATCTCCTGATTTGCTCTTTCAGCTTGACCATTGGATTGGGGGTGGGCCACAGAAGATACGTCTAGGCGAATGTGTTCCCGTTGACAAAATTCTTCCATCTCACCCTTAGATAAATTGGTGCCGTTTTCTGTGATGATGCTGTGTGGAAAGCCAAACCGGAAAATTACCTTTTTGATGAATTTGACTGTTGTGGCCGCATCACACTTGCTCACAGGCTCTGCCTCAATCCACTTTGTAAACTTATCCACCGCCACCAGTAGATGAGTTTTCTGATCTTGAGATCGCTTAAAGGGTCCAACCATATCAAGCCCCCAAGTCGCAAACGGCCAGGTTATTGGTATCATCCGGATCTCCTGTGCCGGAACAAGAGCACGTCGCGAAAACTTCTGACAAGCATCACACTTCCGGACTAGATCCGCCGCATCAGCATGAGCTGTCAGCCAATAGAACCCATGTCGAAAAGCTTTAGCCACCAATGATTTTGAACCGGCATGATGACCACAATCCCCTTCATGGATCTCGCGAAGAATATCACAACCTTCCTCAGCTGATACACACCACTGAAATGCTCCAGAGACGCTGCGATGATGAAGCTCCCCGTTTGCAATTGTCATGGACTTAGAACGCCGGACTATCTGTCGTGCCTCTATCTCGTCGTCCGGTAGCTCTCCTCGGCTCAGATACGCCAAATAGGGCAGCGTCCAATCCGGAATAACATGAAGCGCCGCAACTAGCTGTGCCTCCGGATCAGGAACAGCCAGGTCTTCCTCTGATGGTACTTGTACTGACGGACTGTGCAGCTCATCCAAAAAAGTATTTGGTGGTACCGGTTTATGTTGAGAACCCAGCCGGCTTAAAGCATCAGCCGCTTCATTCCTTCGCCGGTCTATGTGGTCCACTTGATACCCTTTGAAATATCCAGCAACTGCTTCCACTTCTCGTCTGTAAGCTGCCATGAGAGGATCTCTCGAATCCCACTTGCCTGAAACTTGCTGCGCCACCAAATCTGAATCGCCGAAACACTAGACTCGGCTTAAGTTCATCTCCTTTGCCATCCGTAAGCCATGAAGTAACGCTTCATATTCCGCTGTATTATTAGTACAAGAAAACAATAAACGGAGGACGTAACAAAACTTATCACCTCGCGGGGAAGTTAAGACAACTCCAGCCCCCGAGCCTTCTAACTATCTTGAACCGTCAAAGTGAATCGTCCAGTATGTAAGATCCGGCTTCTCCTCAGGTGTTTGTAATTCTGTCCAATCATTGATGAAATCCACCAATGCCTGAGACTTGATAGCGGTGCATGGCACATATTTCAACTCATGTGGGCTGAGCTCAATGGCCCACTTCGCCACTCTACCCGTAGCTTCCCTGTTCTGGATTATATCCCCCAATGGTGCTGAACTAACAACAGTTATTGGATGGCCTTGGAAATAGTGCTTCAACTTCCGGTTTGCCATGAACACACCATACACCAGCTTCTGCCAATGTGGGTACCTTTGTTTGGACTCGATAAGTACTTCACTGACGTAATAAACCGGACGCTGAACCGGATATTCCTTCCCTGCTTCCTTACGTTCGACCACGATTGCCACACTAACTGCCCGTGCGTTGGCGGCGACATATAACAACAAAGGCTCATTATCAATAGGGGCAGCTAGGACGGGTGGCCTTGCCAGCTGTCGCTTCAAATCCTCAAACGCAGTATTTGCCTCATCACTCCATATAAACCGATCCGTCTTTCTCAGCATCTGACAAAGCAGAATCGCCTTCTCCCCCAAACGACTAATGAACCGGCTCAATGCTGTGATCTGGCCAGCGATACGCTGAACATCATTAATGCAAGCCGGTTTAGTTAAAGATGTGATTGCCTTGATCTTCTCTGGATTAGCTTCTATTCCTCTGTTTGACACCAAAAACCCAAGGAGCTTGCCTGCCGGAACACCAAAAGCACACTTCTCCGGATTAAGCATCATCTTATAGGCCCGAAGATTGTCAAAGGTCTCCTTGAGGTCCTTTATCAGCGTCTCCTCCTTCCTTGACTTCACCACGATATCATCCACATAAGCATGAACATTTCACCCTATCTACCCCTTAAGACAGTTCTGAACGCAACGCTGATAAGTTGCTTGGGCACTCTTGAGCCCAAAAGGCATAGATACATAGCAAAAAGCACCAAAAGGAGTTATGAAAGCTGTCTTCTCCTGGTCCTTAACTGCCATCTTGATCTGGTGATATCCTGAGTATGCATCCAAAAAACTTAGCCGCTCACATCCCGCTGTAGCATCGATGATCTGATCAATGCGAGGGAGAGCAAAAGGATCGATCGGACAAGCTTTGTTAAGGTCTGTGTAGTCCACACACATTCTCCACTTTCCATTCTTCTTTAACACCAACACCGGATTAGCCAACCATTCTGGATGAAAGACTTCAATTATGAACCCTGCGGCCAAAAGCTTGGCCACCTCTTCTCCTATAGCCTTGCGCCTTTCTTCGTTGAAGCGGCGCAAATACTGCTTAACCGGTTTAAACTTCGGATCAATGTTGAGGCTGTGCTCAGCGAGTTCCCTCGGTATACCTGGCATGTCAGAAGGTTTCCATGCAAAGATATCCCGGTTCTCACGGATGAACTCGATGAGCGCGCTTTCCTATTTGGGATCAAGGTTAGCGCTGATAGTGAACTGCTTGGATGAATCGCCTGGCACAAAATCAACTTGCTTGGTCTCCTCTACCGATTTAAATTTCAACGCCGGATCATGCTCCGTAGTTGGCTTCTTCAACGGGGAAATGTCCGCCGGATCAACATTGTCTTTGTAAAACTTCAATTCCTCCGTAGCACATACTGCCTCTGCATAGGCAGCATCTCCCTCTTCACACTCCAATGCAATCTTGCGACTTCCATGAACCGTGATTGTTCCTTTGTGACCCGGCATCTTGAGCTGCAGATAAACATAACACGGCCTAGCCATAAACTTGGCATAAACCGTCCTCCGGAACAGAGCGTGATAAGGGCTCCGAATCTTGACGACTTCAAAAGTTATCATCTCTGACCTGAAATCATGCTCATCTCCAAAGGTAACTTCTAAGTCAATTTTTCCAACTGGGTAAGCGGACTTACCTGGCACCACCCCATGGAACACCGTGTTTGACTGCCTTAGCTTCTTATCCGTCAGGCCCATACGATGGAAGGTCTCATAATACAAGATATTGATGCTGCTGCCGCCGTCCATAAGAACTTTAGTGAACTTATAACCACCCACCTGTGGTGCTACTACCAAGGCCAAGTGGCCCGGATTATCCACCCGCATCGGGTGATCCTCCCTGCTCCACACAATGGGCTGCTCTGACCAGCGCAGGAATTGCGGCGTCGCCGGTTCAACCGCGTGGACTGCCCGCTTTAAAACTTTTTGATCTCGTTTACACAAACTTGTGGTGAACACATGATATTGCCCACTACTCAACTCCTCCGGGTTACTCTGATATCCGGATTGCTGCTGCTGTTGCTGACGCTGCTGATTACCCTGGTTATTGTGATTACCTTGGCCCTGCTGTTGGCTGCCTTGGTTATTGTAACCACCCTGACCATGCGGTTGATTACCCTGGTTATTATAACCACCTTGACCATATTGATTATTGCCCCGGTTATGATAACCACTGTTGTTGCCACGATATCCTGATCCAGAGCCGTTCCCCTGGTGACCCGGACCGTAGAACCCCGGCCCCGAACCGTCGTTTGGAGGCCTGTTATTAGAGTTGAAGCGGCCCATTATGGCTTCCATCAAGGGCCTGCATTCTCCTATAGTGTGTTTTGCTGGTCGCTCCCTTGTGCTATGCTTCGGACAAGGCTGACTTAACTCCTGGTCCCAACTAACATCCCCTCTGCCGGTTTGTGGAGGTGGTTTGCCCCTATTGCGCTGAAAACCCCCTTGAACTTGGGTATTGGCCACGAAATCAGAGCCACCCTCTGCCTTTCGCTTGCCGAGGAAACTTGTGGCGGCCGGATTAACCTGCGCCGGTTTACTAGGTTTGTTGGCCTTTCCTGCTTTGTCTCCCTCCGCTTCTGGATATTTAGTGTTATCAGAATCCCCATATTTTACTAAAGCGCTCATGAGAGTCCCCATATCATTGCAATCCCGTTTAAGCCGTCCCAGCTTTAACTTGAGAGACTCAAACCGGCAATTGTTTTCTAATGTCACTATTGCCGTACTGGGATTGATACCATTCGAAGAATGCAAGATCTCTGACACTCGCCGCACCCGTGCACTTGTAGATTCCTGCTCTCCTTGCACACAGGCTGCTAGATCCACTATTGACATCGGCTGCTTGCACGTATCCTTGAAATTTTTGATAAACTGGCGACGTAGCTCTCCCCATGACCCGACAGAATTAGGGGGTAAACCCTTTAGCCAGGTCCGGGCTGTACCTTCAAGCATCATAGTAAAGTATTTCGCACAAGCTGCTTCATCCACATCCAGCATCTCCATGGCCATCTCATAACTCTCAACCCAAGCTTCTGGAGCCAAATCCGCCGTGTAATTGGGCACCTTTCGCGGACCTTTAAAATCTTTGGGCAGTTTCACGCTCCGTAAAGCGGGGATAAGACACTGCACCCCAAAGGGACTCGTTGTGACTCATGTCTCTGCTGTGGCTGTGTGAACCGACGTCGTTTGACGGACCTCCTCCCGGGCTACCGATCTAACCCGGTTTGCATCCTGAGCCTGTGCGTCCACGCCTGCCGGGTTATCTCGTCTGTGACGGTGTCGCCTGCGTTCACTGCTAGACACTTCCGGTTCCTCCCAATGCCTAGTGTAACTCCGGCTGGGACGTGGTGTTGAATGTAGCCTCTCCCTGCTATGAGAATATGCTTGCTGTTGTACTAACGCCGTATTAAGCAGATCCTTGACCCTGCATGCCTCCAACGCCACCGGAGACGTCCCCTCAATGGGTAAAGCGGCCAAGCGCGAAGCAGCAGCAACGATATTGTCCAAAGGATTCGAATAATGACCCGGAGGGGTAGGAACGTGAGGTGCAGATGTGATCCGTCGATCTTGCTCCGCAGTAGGCTGCTGAACCGTCTCATCCCTCGCTGGGGGTGCCCTCCGGTTTAAAGCCGGATCATTGCTAGTCCCCGCCCCTGGCGTCCTGAAAAGATCCGTCGCCTCATAAACCGGCGGTAGACGAGACTGGTACTTCCGGCTTCTTACTCCCTGTGCAGAGGCCTGCTCCATCCTTAGATGAAAAGCCTGATCATTCAGCTCTGCCTGCCTTATTGCTATCATAGCCTTCTCTGTTTTCATATCTTCTCTTGCTTGATCAATTCGGCCCTTTAGCTGAAGGAGCTCTGCATCATGTTGCGCCTTGTCTGCTGGAGCTACCTCTGCCATGGCTCGGGCCGTGAACTCCTCGACTAAGGTGGATAGAACGTCAGTGGGCGAGAGGGCCTGGCCACTCCCCCCTACACCAGCTTCTGCTGTCGCCCCGATCACCGTGGACCGGCCATAAAGACAGCCACGCGGTTTGGCGGGACAAAGGGGCCCGGAATACTGTCTCCGCCGGACTCACCCTCAGACCGGCCGTCCCGCAACTGATACAAAGACTCAGTCTCTCTGGATGAAGATTCGTCGTCGGGGTAGACAACTGTTTCGTCACCGGATTCCGATCCGTCCTCGGTTCGGACCCCGTGAACTGCTCCAACGAAAACGTGCTTCATGGCGGGCTGAATCCGGGCCGATCTCGCACGCTGAGCCGGCTCGACGATGTTGGGGAAGATGTCCGGCTCAGGTCCCGGTTCGCCGATCTTGCCGATGAAGACGTGGATGCCACCGAAGGGAACCCGGTACCCGTATTCGATTGAATCGGCCTCCGGTCCCCAACCTGCGTCATTAATGTAGATCCGGCCGCAGCGACTCTTGGTCATCCGGCCGACGACGTAGCCCTTGAGCCCTTCAAAGCTGCCCTTCAAGAACTCGAAACCATCGTGCGGAGGCCCCACGGTGGGCGCCAACTGTCGTGGAATTAACACGGCAGATGTCCGGTTTACCGGACTTGATAATGGAACCATCGCACGGGTTAGCTTGAAAGGGGTTAAAAGCACACAAAGGACATAGAGGGTTTATACTAGTTCGGCCCCTTCGATGAAGGTAAAAGCCTACGTCTAGTTTGGTTTGGTATTGCTTGGGCGTCGATGAACAGGGAGCAGATCGCTTGCCTGTGTCTCGACGGGTTGTTTCTTGCTTGTCCTTGAACCATCGCCGGGTCGTCCCTTTATATAGAGGCGACGCCCGGTCCGGTTTACAGAGTCTCGAGGCCGGTTCATACTTGGGTCCGCCTCGGTCTCTGCTCTTTCTTTCCTATCTCTCAAGTTACATGATCAGGCGGTTTACAAACCGTAATTCTATACATGGGCCCTAAGATCCCATGGGCCGCAGCCTTTACTAGGTATTACAATGATACAACGATATTACCATAATCCGGTTTACACTAGCCGGTTCATACCTGCTAGTAATATCCCTGACAAACGATACTATGGCTGATCATAGTAACTTAGTAGCACCATACTTACTAGCATTTCTATTGCATAACCACTCTCCTACATTGTAATGCCCCGGATGTAATACTTTCCCTTTTGGGTATATAATATATCTCCGGCTTCATCTATTTCCATTCCGGGTTCTTTGTCTTTCGGGTTTTCGTCGTTTTGTTGTGTGAGTGTGTGGCATTCATTCATATCATGTAGACATGTGCATTGCATTGCATTTGTGTTGTCGGTTGCATCCGGTTCCACGCGTTCCTTCCCGTTGTCCGTTACGCGTTCCGGAGCTCCCTCACGTGTCCGTGACGTCCCGTAGGCCTACTTTGGTGTTTGGGCGTGTTACGTTACCGGTGTGCCGCGAGGTTGTTGTGTGTGTTGTTGTTTTGTTGTGTGCAACCCGCCTCTCAAATCTCGTCGCGTTTGGACTCCGTGTGCTATCCCAACAGTTATTCGTGTGGGTCCAAAGTGCCTTCACTTTGTGTCCCAGAAACACCCCTACAGCAGTCCACTACCTTCTCCTAGGCCCTTCTAAACTACCCCCGCGATCGGATCCGTCGGATCGCGATAGGAGGGCTCCTACCACACCTAAATCTCCCCTAACCCTAAAATCTGTTATTTATAGACCCTAGTCTATTTTGGGCATCTAGCTTCTTCCTCCTCTCTCCCCCTCATTTTTTTACTCAGATCCACCAGCCTCCTCACTCCACTTGGCAGTTCCCGGCCGATCCGCCGGTCAATCGAAGTCACCAGCCGCCGCGCGCTGCCTGGGATCGATCGGGGAGGAGCCCCGATCCAGATCCAGATCGGCAGCCGCTCGAGTCAACGCACCAGGCCAGACCGCTTCCCCCTCGATCGCCCGATCGCTGCCTCCCTCCGGCCCGATCGCCTCTCCTCCGCGCCAGCCCAACGGCCCGTACGCCCCGCCAGGGACCACATCCCCGCCGACCGACGGGCCCCCTTCGCCGCAGCGGCCCATCTCCCGCGTCGCCTCCTTCGCCAGGGCGCGCTGGGCCTTCCTCCGCTCCAGGGCCCAGCCGCGCCGCACTCCGCTCGCCAGGCCGCCGCAGCGGGCCGCCGTCTCTCCCCCCCCCCGAGGCCCACGCGCCGCACAACGCTCTCCAGGCGCCGCCGCCTTCCTTCGGCTGGGCCGCTGCCCCGGCGTCCCCGCTGGCCCGAAGCCGCCACCGCGGGCCGGGCTACTCCTCCACGCGCGTCGACCGCGGCCCAGGTCCCAGCAGATCCAACCGGGCCGCACGCTCTTCAGATCCGGGCCCGAGTCCATCTCCTCTCAGATCTAGGTTGACTTTTTCATCCTAAGTTCCTGTGAATTAATTTCTGATGCATTATTAGAACTGCTCTAACTTTTGGTGTGATTGTCCGTTTCGCGCAAATAGCATGTCCAGACGTTCTTGGTGAATAGCACTACGTTTTATCTTTTGGTGTCATGCTTGTTAGAGATCATCTAGGTGCTTAATTTTCTGTTGCAAGAGTGCATCGTGATAAAACTGCTCCTATGTGATGTTTTTATGCCATCTTTGCCATGTGATATCTTTTAGCTCGTTTGTCCGAATGATGCAAATGACATGTCCACGTGTTCGTCTTGCCATGATCTACATGTTGTATGTGATAGGTGGCATGTTAGATTTATTCTTGCCATATTTATCATCGTTACAAAGTGCCATGTGGCTGTGATGTTGTTTCACTTGTTATGAAATGCCATCTTGTTGAGCTCATTGCTATCGTTGTGTTTATCTCCAAGATGCATGCTTGTGTGTTTCGGAATCACCATCATGTGTACTTTGATGAGGTGCTTACCACTTGCCATGTTTAGTTTCGAGGTGACTTATACATGCTCTTTTAGATGCCATGATGAAATTGCTGTTTTAGGACTTAGTGGATTTTCACTAAGTCTGAAATCTGCAATGTTCCGATGCCATGTTCGTGTGATGTTCTAGGACAAACCATGTTAGTTTTGGAGTGGATCTTGATTGTTCCTTGTAGTATATATTGTTGGCTTTCCATTCATGTTCTCACATGCCTATTTAAGTGGCTGTAGCATGTTTATCTTTTGCTCCAAAGTTTCAATAAAATTCTGCTGCCAGAATTTTATTGTCAAGTTCAATATGTCCAAGCTCATTGCTATTGAACCGTGGCTCCTTTGGGGGTGCACCTTTGGACTTAGTTGCTGTAGTATATGTCTAGTTTGTGTTCATGTCCTTTGCCATGTTGTTTGAGTGCTGTAGCTTAATTATTTTGTGCTCCGAAGTTGCTATGTTGCTGTAATTTTCAGCTTTCGCTCATTTCTTGTTTCGGGCATAACTTTTAGCCCGTAACTCCGATTTCAGCGAATCTTATATGAAACTTGATTGATTTTCTGTGTAGATTCATAATATCATATTGTTATCATGTTTTGAGGTGAATTGCTTGAGTGCTATTTTCCGTGCTCCGTGTGCATCCTTAGTGCATCCATCATGCATCCATCATTTTCGAGTGCGCATTGCATCTTGTTGATTTTGCTTGGTGTGATTGTATTGTTTAGAGCCGGAAGCCGAGACCGAGTACGAGTACGAGCACGAGGTTTCAAACGAGGTTGAGCACGAGGACCCTTCTTACGATCCGAACGACTTCTCTTCAGGCAAGATGACCGAACCCCGATAACATTACTATCTTTGCCTATTGCTAGTAGATCCGCTCTATAGTTTTGCCTCGATGCCCATGATCTTCTTGTCAGCCTCCTACTTGTAACCATTGCCATGTTTAACCACCCTACCTACGCAAACCGTTGCTTGGCTAAGTACGCTTCGCTCAGCCCTTCTTATAGCATTGCTAGTTGCAGGTGAAGATCGAAGATGCTTGCTTCATGTTGAAGTTTGGTTGGGTTTTATCACACTATATAAATGCTTAAAATGAAATCATCTATATACTGGCAAGGGTGGAAGGCTAAGCCTTTTGCTTGGTGATTTGTTCCACTCATGCCGTTAGGAACCGTATAAACCGGTGTTATGTTCCTTGATTATGCGTTCCTAACACGGTTGGGGTGTATGGGACCCCCTCGATAAACCGCTAAGTGCTAAGTCTTTTTGAGCAAGTCCCAACATTGGTACTATTTGCCTAATAACAAACTAAACTTGCATAGGGAGTTATAAACCCTTTTTCTTAATCAATAACCCCGGGCCAGTGCTCCACATGAGTGTTGGTCCGAAACGGGCAACCTGCGGGGCCACCTCGAGGAAACTCAAGGTCTGGTAAAAACCCGTAGCTTGTCCCATCCGGACGTGGCCTGAGACGAGATACGCGCGGCTACTATCAGGGTGTCGGCACGCCGGGAGGATTTGCTGGATTAGCCTTACCTTGGTTCGGTATATCTTGAGCACGGGATTCCGAGAATACTCCGGTCTTCCCACTTTGGAGTTGCGACTCCGCGGATCGTGGGCTTGTAATGGGTCAAGTTGGAACACCCCTGCAGGGTTATGAACTTTCGAAAGCCGTGCCCGCGGTTATGTGGCAGATGGGAGCTTGTTAATATCCGGTTGTAGATAACTTGACACAATGTTTCCAATACACTACCAGCGTGTGTTCCGTGGCTGTCAATTTCCGAATAGGGATTCGGGAGTTGAACACGGAGGGGTTATGTTTGTTGAGCTTAGTTAGGATCACTTCGTGATCACTTCTCGTCCGAGGCTTTCTCTTCTCGCTCTCACTCACGTAAGCTAGTTGCTAGTTGCTGCTGCAGACACTTATTCTTTTCTTCAGCCTTTATCCTCTCCCAAGGCTTAAATAGTCTTGTTACCCGGGAACGGGATTGCTGAGTCCTCTGTGGCTCACAGTTACTTCACCACACCAGATGCAGGTCCAGTTGTGAGCTATCCAGGTGATGGCACCGAGCTGGATTGGGAGTACGACGAGGAGCGTAGTCGGTACTATGTTCGTTATTCGGATGATCAGTAGTGGAGACTCCTACTAGGATTCGATCCGTCTGTGGTTTATTTATCTAAGTTTGGTATCTTGACATTTGGTTTTTGCCCTTAGAGGGTTGTGATGTTCTTAATGTATGATGTTTGAGACATGTATTGTATTTGTGTGATGTGGCGAGTGTAAACCAACTATTTATGTTTACAATCCCCTCTTTTACACGAGATGTGCAAAGATTACCAAACTTGAGATCATTCTAGGATGGACTTATGCCTTTAAGTCGTGCCTCAACACGTAGGAGGTATAACTCCATCCTGGGCATTACAAGTTGGTATTCAGAGCCTTCCCCGACCTAGGAGCCCCCACTGATTGATCGAATCGTTGACGGTCGAGTCTAGGCACACACTGAAAATATTTTGAGTCCTATATTATATCGGAGAGTAGGATTTCTTTGCTTCTCATCTCCTTTCTCTCTGGTGAGGACTCCTGACGACTACTCTTGTCTCTTCTATCTTCAAAAACTGCACCAAATTTTTTTTAGGAATCCCGCGAGTATTCTGGGATTGTTTCGATGTTCTTGTGACGAGGATATTGTTCTCGATGCCTCCTGACATTAGGGGTTGTGGCAGTGTCCCGGGGAGTTGAGCTTCGGGGTATTGTCGTCACAAGCATATCGCGGCAGTACTAAATACTTAAGACGGCCGACATCGAAAATCTCTCCTATACGGCCAGTGGCAAGATAACCCCGACATCACCCAGTACTGGGGAGGTAGTTCGGGAGTATTGCCATAGCTTGATATAGTGGATGCTTTTCGAAGGTCCGAGGTACATAGTTTCCGAGAAAGACTGGTTATGTGTTGAAGGATGGATACACCTGGATGTAGGTTTAGAGTTGATTGCGCGGTGCTTCCCGTGTATCCCCAACACCTGATTGCATAACTGGAATCTTTCGGAAATTTATAGGTGGGTTTATCCAGTAGATCGTAGGCATTCTTCCAACGGATGCAGGTTAGTGAGTTCGGGGTTCTACATTGAGTGAAGTGGTTTATGACCGATGTTACTATCAGGAGTTGCATCTTAAAGGGTCCTTGGCTATGCTGATCCGGGGATTGAAAAACCTTTTCGTAATGCGTTCATATGCTTTCAGCACAAAGATGTTAGAACGAAACTCCTCTCTTGTGTTTGTTCCCATCCGTACCTTGTTGTTTTTCTTATTTTCATTTTGATCCCCATGTGGCTTCTCGTGAAGACTGAGGTTATCATTTAACTGAGAATTTCATTCGTTCCTCTTGTTCGAATGATTTCATTCATTCTTATTGTTCGAATGATTATTGTGAAGACTTGTTGCAATTCATTCCATTGATTCAGCTTATACCTTTTGTCAATCAATTGCTGATTCGTGGTCATCTCTTACAGGATGGCTCCGAAAAGGGTTCCCAACGCTAACCCAGAGGCGGAAGAGGTCCCAGATCGTCCTCCTTCCCCTCCTCCTCCGCCTGAGGCTTGGAGAGCGATTATGCAGACTACAGCTCAGAATACCCAGTTGTTGATGCAGATGATGCAGCAGATGCAAGCTAATCAAGCTAATCAGGGTGTTCCAGGGAATCAAGGCAACTTCTTCCACCAGCAGCACCATGCTACTCTCAACCAGTTCTTGGCCAACAATCCTAAAGCTTTCAGTTACTGTGTCGACCCTCTTGATGCTGAAGATTGGTTAACCGATATAAAGAAGCATTTTGAGTACAGTAACGTGAAAGAAGATGATTATGTGAAGTTTGCAGCCTTCCAACTGAAAGATCAAGCAGCTGATTGGTGGCAGCAGTACAAAGACTCCAGGCCAGGTCAAGTGATCTCTTGGGAGAATTTCTGCAAGGATTTTCGCTCGCACCACATTCCTACAAGTGTCATCGAGGGTATGCGTGAGCAATTCCGCAACCTGAAGCATGGCTCCATGACAGTCTATCAGTATAATGTCAAGTTCCAAAACCTCGCTCGCTATGCTAAGCAAGACATTCCTGATGCCAAGAGTAAAATCTACCAGTTCCGTGGAGGTCTCAAAGATGAACTTCAGCTTGCTCTCACCTTGTTCGAGCCGGATGAATTCGACAAGTTCTATAACATGGCTTTGAAACAAGAGGCAGCTCAGCTTAAGATGGAGGCTTCTAAGAAGAGAATTCGAGATGCCGTTCATTCTTCCTCATCGTCTCAGTTGGCTGCAAAACAACAGAAATTCTGGCTTCCTCCTCCTCCAGTGTTTCGAGCTCCTTACAACAACTCCAACAACTCCAACAACAAGAACTTCGGTGGACGTGGTTTCTCCCACCCACCCAACCCGAGCATCAAGTCGAAGAACCAGTTTCAGTCTCAAGGCTCCAAGTCAAGTGGCTCTCATTTCCGTCCTCTCTCAGAAGTGACTTGCAACAAATGCACTCAGAAAGGTCACTATGCCAACAGATGTCCGAATCCAAAGCGTCTTCCACCTCCTCCACCTGTGAGTTCAGCTATTGTCAGGCATGATCCAAAGGCAGCAAGGGTCAATCTGATGAATGCAGCACAAGCGGAGAATTCTTCTGATGTCATTTTGGGTAACCTTCCAGTGAACTCTATCCCTGCTAAAGTTTTGTTTGATTCGGGGTGCTTCATGCTCTTTCATGTCATATCCATTTGCATCCAAGAATAATGTTCACTCTGAAGCTTTGCCAAGACCTTTGAGTGTCATATCACCTGGCAAGAGATTGAGTTCTAGTATGGTGGCTCCGAATGTTTCTATTCGCATGGGTGATTATCGCTTTCTGGCTAATCCGGTGATTCTCGGCAATTCTGACATTGACCTCATCCTCGGAATGGATTGGCTTTCTCAGCATGATGCTCACATTGATTGTGCTCAAAAGGAAGTCAAGATGACTCATTCTGATGAAGATGTGATTATCTTCGCCTCCAGGGATAACACTATCAGGCTTTTCTCTCTCAATGGTAAGGACGAAATTAATGCCATATCTCAAATTCCGGTGGTGAACGAATATCAAGACGTCTTTCCTGAAGAACTTCCAGGCATGCCTCCACACCGTCAGGTGGAATTCGTTATTGAACTCGAGCCGGGTAATGAGCCAGCATGCCGGCGTCCGTACAAGCTCTCTCCGGATGAATTGAAGGAATTGAAGAAGCAGCTTGATAAACAGGAGAGTATGGGCCTCATCAGGCCTAGTACGTCTCCTTGGGGCTGTGGTGTCTTATTTGTCAAGAAGAAAGATGGCACGGAGCGTCTCTGTGTTGATTACCGGCCATTGAACAAGAAGACGATTAAGAACAAATATCCGCTCCCCAACATCAACGAACTCTTCGAGCAGCTCAAAGGAGCTAAAGTGTTCTCTAAGCTCGACCTCCAAATGGGCTATCATCAAATTCGCATTCGCGAGGAAGACATTCCCAAGACGGCCTTCAGAACGAGCTACGATTCATACGAGTATACCGTCATGTCCTTCGGTCTCGCCAATGCTCCTCCTACCTTTTCGAGGATGATGCATTACATCTTCAACCCCTATACTGGCGAGTTCGTGCTGGTGTATCTGGATGATATTCTGGTGTTTTCCAAGAATGAAGAAGATCACGAAAAGCACTTACGTCTGGTTCTTGATCAACTCCGTGAGCATAAATTCTATGCCAAGTTCTCCAAGTGCGAGTTTTGGCTCGATAAGGTTTTGTACCTGGGCCACATCATCTCAGCTGACGGTATTGCGGTAAATCCCGAGAAAGTTGAAGCAATTGTCAACTGGGAAGCACCTCAGAACGTCAAGAAGCTCTGCAGTTTTCTGGGTCTTGCCAGCTATTGCAGAAGGTTCGTTGAGAACTTCTCCAAGATTGCCAAGCCTCTTTCCAACTTGCTTCAGAAGAATGTCAAATACTTTTGGTCTCCAGAGTGTGAAGTGGCATTCAAAACTCTCAAAGAAAAGCTTGCCTCTGCTCCAGTTCTGACTCCTCCAGATGAATCCAAGCCCTATGAAGTATTCTGTGATGCTTCTCTTCAAGGTCTTGGTGGTGTGCTTATGAAAGATAAGAGAATTGTGGCATACACTTCTCGGCAGCTCAAGCCAAGTGAGAAGAACTATCCCACACATGATCTCGAGCTAGCAGCTGTGGTACATGCTTTGATTACGTGGAGACATCTGTTGTTGGGCAGAAAGGTCGACATCTTCACTGATCACAAGAGCTTGAAGTACATCTTCACACAGCCGCATCTGAACCTCCGCCAGACTCGTTGGGTTGAAATGATCCAAGAGTATAATCCCATCATTGAATACACTCCGGGCAAGGCGAATGTGATTGCAGATGCTTTGAGCAGAAAGGCATATTGCAACAGTCTTCTTATCAAGCCGTGCCAGCCTGAGCTTTGTGAAGCATTCAGGAAGCTCAACCTTCAAGTTGTTCCGCAGGGTTTTCTTGCAAATCTTCAAGTTGCTCCTACCTTGGAAGATCAAGTCCGTGAGGCCCAACTCAGTGATACCATTGTGAAGAAAGTGAAACATGGTATTGCAAAGGGCACTCCAAAATACAAGTGCTTCCGTGTTGATGAGAGAGATACCTTGTTCTTCGAGGACAGACTCGTTGTTCCCAAAGGTGATCTCAGGAATCTCATAATGGAAGAAGCTCATGATTCTCTCCTTTCCATTCATCCTGGCAGTTCCAAGATGTACCAAGACCTCAAGCAGTCTTACTGGTGGACACGCATGAAAAGGGAGATTGCCCAATTCGTGAACGAATGTGATGTGTGCAGAAGAGTGAAAGCAGAACATCAACGTCCAGCCGGTCTTCTCCAACCTCTTCCTATTCCAGAGTGGAAGTTCGACCACATTGAAATGGACTTCGTCACTGGTTTTCCTAAATCCAAGCGAGGAAATGATGCTATCTTTGTGGTGATTGACAAGCTTACCAAAGTCGCTCACTTCCTACCAGTCAAAGAATCAATCAATGCAGCTCAATTGGCAGAGTTGTACACTTCCAGAATTGTGTCCCTACATGGCATTCCTCAAGTTATATCCTCAGACCATGGAAGTTTGTTCACTTCAAGGTTCTGGGACTCCTTTCATTCCGCCATGGGCACTAAGATCAGGTTCAGCACTGCTTTTCACCCTCAGACTAGTGGTCAAGTCGAGCGAGTGAATCAGATTCTAGAAGACATGCTCAGAGCCTGTGTCATCTCCTTTGGCATGAAATGGGAAGACTGCCTTCCATTTGCCGAGTTCTCTTACAACAACAGCTTTCAAGCAAGTGCAGGCAAAGCACCGTTTGAAATCCTCTATGGCAGAAAGTGCCGTACCCCTCAAAACTGGTCTGAAACAGGCGAATGTCAACTTCTTGGCAATGACTTGACCTCAGAAGCCGAAGAAATGTGCAAAGTCATACATGAGAATCTCAAGGCTGCTCAGTCGCGTCAGAAGAGCTACTATGACGGCAAGCATCATGATTTGGCTTTCAACATTGGTGATCATGTCTATCTCCGTGTGTCTCCGATGAAAGGCACCCAAAGATTCGGTATCAAAGGAAAGCTTGCTCCTAGATACGTCGGGCCTTTCAAGATTCTTGGCAAAAGAGGCGACCTAGCCTATCAACTTGAGCTCCCTCCCAACTTCGCCAATGTTCATGATGTCTTCCATGTGTCTCAACTTCGCAAATGCTTCAAGGCACATGAGCGCATGATTCCGTTTGAGGAGATTGATCTTCAACAAGACCTGTCCTACCGAGAGCACGCAGTTGCCATTCTCGAAGAAACCGAACGCAAGACCCGCAACAAGTCCATCAAATTCTTGAAAGTCAAGTGGTCACATCACACCGACCGAGAAGCTACCTGGGAACGAGAAGATCATCTTCGTTCCGAGTACCCTTCCTTTTTCCAGTCCTAGATCTTGGGACGAGATCTTTTTGTAGTAGAGGAGAGTTTGTAATGCCCCGGATGTAATACTTTCCCTTTTGGGTATATAATATATCTCCGGCTTCATCTATTTCCATTATGCGTTCTTTGTCTTTCGGGTTTTCATCGTTTTGTTGTGTGAGTGTGTGGCATTCATTCATATCATGTAGACATGTGCATTGCATTGCATTTGTGTTGTCGGTTGCATCCGGTTCCACGCGTTCCTTCCCGTTGTCCGTTACGCGTTCCGGAGCTCCCTCACGTGTCCGTGACGTCCCGTAGGCCTACTTTGGTGTTTGGGCGTGTTACGTTACCGGTGTGCCGCGAGGTTGTTGTGTGTGTTGTTGTTTTGTTGTGTGCAACCCGCCTCTCAAATCTCGTCGCGTTTGGACTCCGTGTGCTATCCCAACAGTTATTCGTGTGGGTCCGAAGTGCCTTCACTTTGTGTCCCAGAAACACCCCTACAGCAGTCCACTACCTTCTCCTAGGCCCTTCTAAACTACCCCCGCGATCGGATCCGTCGGATCGCGATCGGAGGGCTCCTAGCACACCTAAATCTCCCCTAACCCTAAAATCTGCTATTTATAGACCCTAGTCTATTTTGGGCATCTAGCTTCTTCCTCCTCTCTCCCCCTCATTTTTTTACTCAGATCCACCAGCCTCCTCACTCCACTTGGCAGTTCTCGGCCGATCCGCCGGTCAATCGAAGTCACCAGCCGCCGCGCGCTGCCTGGGATCGATCGGGGAGGAGCCCCGATCCAGATCCAGATCGGCAGCCGCTCGAGTCAACGCACCAGGCCAGACCGCTTCCCCCTCGATCGCCCGATCGCTGCCTGCATCCGGCCCGATCGCCTCTCCTCTGCGCCAGCCCAACGGCCCGTACGCCGCGCCAGGGACCACATCCCCGCCGACCGACGGGCCCCCTTCGCCGCAGCGGCCCGTCTCCCGCGTCGCCTCCTTCGCCAGGGCGCGCTGGGCCTTCCTCCGCTCCAGGGCCCAGCCGCGCCGCACTCCGCTCGCCAGGCCGCCGCAGCGGGCCGCCGTCTCTCCCCC
>LR738712.1:74646094-74782754 GCA_902687465.1 Secale cereale | reverse complement strand
GGGGGGATAGCATCTTGAAGTATGCAAAGAACGGACTCGTTGAATTGATGATCCGCAGCTTCTCTCGGAGTTAAGTTGTCGGGATCACGTGGATAAAAACCTTGCTCAATGATTCTCCAAAGATTAGTAGAGCAATGATTTAAATGACGTTTGAAGCGAAACATCCAAGTAGCAAAATCAGATTTTTTTTTATAAACTTAGGAGGAGGCCCAACGAAATTTAAATGCGGTGTGGGAACGGGTCCTCCATAGTGAGTAGGAGGAGCGGAGTGGGCAAAGATCCCATTCCCATTCTTAGTAACCGGGGCTTGTTCACTACTAGCTTCTCCCTTGTCGGGAGTAGCCTCCGACACGATGGTAGCAGGACGAACTACTTCCAACAGTGTGGTGGATAATTTAAACCCCTCAAGCAAATCTTTAAACATGCCTTTGACCTCGGCCGCTAGTGATTCTTTCAATTTGGTCATAGCCACATTGAACTCCCACGAGAGACCGAGGCTCCCCCATCGGACGTAGGCAAGGACGGAGTTCCACCGGAATGTTCCTCCGTCTCGACTACGTTGTCACCCATACTCTTTGGACGGTAAAGTCCTTAAAAAGAGATGAGGCTCTGATACCAATTGAAAGGATCGATATGGTTGACTAGAGGGGGGGGGTGAATAGGCAACTAACAATTTTTAGCTTTTCTTAACCAATTTAAATTAAGCAACAAAGTAAGTTGTCTAGATATGCTAGTATGATGACAACTTATAGGAAGCAAAGATAACAACCTCACAAGCAAGCTATATAAGATAAACAAGGAAAGCTTGCACAAGTAAAGGGAAGAAATAACCACAAGTGTAACCGATGAAGACGAGGATGTGTTACCGAAGTTCCTTCCCTTTGAGGGGAAGTACGTCTCCGTTGGAGCGGTGTGGAGGCACAATGCTCCCCAAGAAGCCACTAGGGCCACCGTATTCTCCTCACGCCCTCACACAATGCAAGGTGCCGTGATTCCACTAGTGGTGCCCTTGAAGGCGGCAACCAAACCTATACAAACAAGGTTGGGGCTATCTCCACAACCGAATTGGAGGCTCCCAACGACACCACGAAGCTTCACCACAATGGAATATGGCTCCGAGGTGACCTCAACCGTCTAGGGTGCTCAAACACCCAAGAGTAACAAGATCCGCAAAGGATTAGTGGGGGGAATCAAATATCTCTTGGTGGATGTGTAGATCGATGCCTTCTCAAGCAATCCCGAGGAAATCAACAAGTTTGATTGGCTAGGGAGAGAGATTGGGCGGAAATGGGCCTTTGAGCAACAATGGAGCTTTGGGGAGGAAGAGGTAAGTCTTCTTGGAGAAGAAGACTCCCTATATATAGTAGGAGAACAAATCCAACCGCTATCCCACATTTCTGCCCACAGAGCACGGTACTACCGCACGTAAGTTACGGTACTACCGCTCGGCCAGCGGTACTACCGCTCTGGTTGCGGTACTACCGCTGGTGCAGAGATAAGCAGACCGAGGACAAGAGCGGATGAAATAAAATACATCCGTAGCTACATCCGCAGAAATACGGTAGTAGCAAAAACACGACGCGGTACTACCAGTTGACCCAAGCGGTATTACCGCGTAGGATGCGGAAGTAAAAAATTACTTCCGCACCTACTACCGTACTAGTTACGACGCCGGGCCAGCTACACGGTACTACCGTGCTCATGATACGGTACTACCACTTGGTGCGGTACTACCGTGCCCTGAGGCGGTACTACCGTGTGGCTGTGCGGTACTACCTCTTACTATGAGCGGTACTACCGCCTGCCAGGTAGTTGTAATAGTAGGAAGCCATGGTTTTGTACTTACGAGAAAAACAACCGGAGCTCCACAGAAGCAAGGAAAGGTGGTGCGAAAGTGTAGACGTGTACGTGTTGATTCCACCCAAACCTTTTTGAAGCGGAACCCCTCTTAATAGTACGGCTTTCCTATTACTCAAATCCACCGAAAAAGGAGCAAAAGGAAACACCATCTTCCATAGGTTCCGAGGGGCACATAATCGTCTTGTGCCTAGGTGAGATATATCTGAAAGAGCTTAGAGCACACGATTGGTCCGCAAATGCATTGTCATCAATCACCAAAACTACTTAGGAAGAAATATGCCCTTACAGGGGCCCATCCCCGGTGAAATTGGGGGGGGGGGGGTTGAGCAACTAGCACGAAAAACGATGCGCGTTAGTGCATCCATTTTCGGGGGTGAGGGGGCAAGAGGATTTGTTTGTAAGGTTATATAGGTCTTTGTAGTCTATTCGTAGATGTAGCATTATTGGGTATGTGTGTGTTGTTTTATTTGATAGATATGTGCATGCGGATCTGGCGCTCTTGAAGGCACGTGTTTGAGAGAAATCCCCCGACACTTTGTGCATATAAATTGGATCTATCAAAAACCTATGACCACGTTGACTGAGAGTTTCTGGACAAGGACCTGCTCAAATGTGGCTTTCTCTGAGACGTGGATTTCTTGTATCATGGTGTATTTTCCTCGCTAAAATATTATGTGAAATTTAATGTGAACCATGGGCCATGAGGGTGTGGTCAACCTCTATCGCCCCGGATGTTGGGTAGCCCTGGCCGGCCGAAGAGGGACATGGGCAGTACTTGCCTGGGCTAAGAGCATCTTCAGCCGCGCCCCCAACAGCCCCTCAGGTCCCTTTTTGATGCCGGCGCCGAAAAATGGCCCAGTCGCGTCCCAGGAGCCCGTTTTTTTGACGGATTGGGTCGAAATTGACATCGGCGTACCCAACTCGAACCCGGCACGCTGGGGTCGCCGGACGGACCGTTTTTGGCGCGAACTGTGATGGGCCCGCCCTGTCAGCGATGCGCCGCTTCGTCGTCCACATCGCCTCGTTTCCCGCGGGAATCAATGCCAAAACTGCCGCGCCATCGCCTTCATTGATGCCGCGCCTTCCGCGATGCATCGCGCCGGTCAGCATGCCCATTGATGCCGCGCAGTGAAGCGTCGCGTCGCCCAGCGCCACGGCCACCCGCCGCGCGTTGCCTGGCATGCGCCTCCCGCCGCCCGCCTCATCGGCGAAGAACGGGTTCGGCCGCCGTCACCTGCACGAGTGGGAGGCGTGCCTCCTGTTCGAGGCCGACTACCCGGCTCCCCCGGACATGAGGTTGCCGAGCGTGTGGCGTCTGAGCGCCGACGGCGTGCCGGTGCCACCCGCTCCCACCGGGGCGGACCGGCGGGCAGAGATCGCCCGCATCAGGCCGTCGCTGGCGGAGGAGGAGCGGCGACGGCCGGCGTACTACCCCGACAACAACTCCTTCTGGACGCTCTACTTCGACCGCCGTCGTGACGGCCTGATTAGCTCCACCAACAGCGTCGTGCCGCGCGGCCGCCACAACGCCGAAGGGCGGCGCGAGTGGTGGGGGGTGCCAGGCCGCACCCTCAAGCACGTCCTCGACTACATCGAGGCCGGCAACACGCCGCGCCTCGAGTACCCCGGCCCTGCACCCCCCGTCCTTCTCTCGCCGTCGTGGCAGCTCGTGGATGCCGCTGCGGATGTCGGACGCGACGACCTCCTCCTCCTCGGGCGGCTCGCCGGCGGCCTTCGCCGTCAAGCCCGAGCCACAGGACACGACGGAGGAGCCCTATGCATGTAGAAGTCGGAAGGCGGTGAGGCGCGGCGAGGACGGCGTAGCTAGGCCGTGTTTTTTGTACAAATTTGAATGAATGTCACCGAGTTTGAATGAATTTCGACGAGTTTGTGCCAAAAAACGCCGATTTCGTTTAGCCCTGGGGCCGACGACTGGGAACGCAGTCGCCCCCACTCCTAAATTCTCGTCGGCTCGTCCCCAAAACATGTTTTTTCGACGTCCCGGAGCCGAACGGTTGGAGATGCTCTAACACTCCCGAGTCACCTGTCAAAGTTCCGGCTGTCATGGCACCGAGCATGACCATTCATTTACCGCAAGACTTCTTTGTTCGCGTGAGACGATTACGCCGTGCGTCCAGGTACGAACTTGTTTTTGCCTGAACTTTTCCAAATGCTCTCGTACTGGGATGGTTTTCCTCACATCCGATTGCTAGAGCAGCCGCGTACATCCGCATGGAACACCCAAGTCAAAGAGCAAAGTGCAAACCAACTTGTGGTTTGATAGTTAGAGAAACAACGGTATCCGCAGTCCATCAAATTTTTTTTTTCAAGAAACTTTTCAATCTATTCATCTTCGACCATGGCAGTACAACAAACATCAGAAATAAAAATTACATCTAGATCCGTAGACCACCTAGCGACGACTACAAGCACTGAAGCGAGCCGAAGACACCCCGCCATCATCATCTCGCCGGAGTCAGGCACAACTTGTTATAGTAGACAGTCGGGAAGTCGTCGTGCTAAGGCCTCATAGGACCAGCACCCCAGAACAGCAACCGTCGCTGAAAGGATCCAAACCAAAGACACACGAACGTAGAACAACGACGAGATCCGAACAAATCCATCAAAGATAGATCTGCCGGAGACACAACTCCACACGCTCACCAACGATGCCAGACGCACCGCCGAAACGGAGGCTAGGCGGGGAGACTTTTATTCCATCTTCAGGGAGCCGCCGCCGTCTCGCTTTCCTGAGCAGGACACAAACCCTAGCAAGATTGAAAAAATCAACTAAAAACAGAGCCCTCCCGCTGGCCCTTACCAAGATCCACCGCGCCTCCCTGGCTCTAGGGCCACCGGAGACGAGGCGGACTTGCGCCGTCGGCGGCGAGGGGCAGGAACCCTAATTTTCTTTGTTGAGGAGGAGGAGGCGGCTGGAGCCCATCATGATTCAAATCTTGGTGCTTGCATTATTCCTGAATTTATTTCAGGATCTGGCGTTGCGCTTTTAGTGGGAGGAGATGTTCCCGTCGACAACGAGGCACCTTCGGTGACTTCGTAAATCTCAAAATAATATGCCGGTTCAGTCTCTCGAAGATGCTTATAGGGGTAAGGTGTGCGTATGTGCGTTCGTAGAGATGAGTATATGCGCGTATGTATGAGCGCTTGCGTGTTTAAAAAAAAAAGTCAAAGAGCGAAGCCGTGCACACGCCCTTTTTCGCCTGTACGGTTCACGTACGCCGCATGCAGGCATGCGAGGGCACTCCATCCAAAATGTTTCGGCCTCGTGGATTTCCGGAGTGTGTGTATATTTAGTTTTGTGCAACGAGGATCATATGGTTTAGCCACGGGCATTCCCCAGCCAGCCACAGGAGCCCCCGAAACATCCGGCGAAGAAGGCCGGCCGGCGCTCGATCGGTGTCGCGCAACGCAGCTTCGCCGCCCGTCCCATGGCCGCCGCCGCGTGCACCGGCCCCGACGTCGAGGCGGACGCGCTGCTCCGCCCTTCCTCCTCCTCCTCCGACGAGGACCCCGAGCAGTGCGCCTTCGAGCCGGCCGAGAAGATCGTCGTGTCCATCACCGCCGACCCCGACGCCGACGAGGAGGACCTCTTCTCCGCCACCGGCCGCGCGCCGCCCTTCTCGTGGCGCAAGCTCTGGCTCTTCACGGGGCCCGGGTTCCTGATGAGCATCGCCTTCCTCGACCCGGGCAACCTCGAGGGCGACCTCCAGGCCGGCGCCACCGCCGGCGACACGCTGCTCTGGCTGCTTCTCTGGGCCACGGCCATGGGGCTGCTCGTCCAGCTGCTCGCCGCGCGCCTCGGGGTGGCCACCGGGAAGAACCTCGCCGAGCTCTGCCGCGACGAGTACCCGGACTGGGTGCGCCGCGCGCTCTGGCTCATGGCCGAGGTCTCCATGGTCAGTGCCGACATCCAGGAGGTCATCGGGAGCGCCATTGCCATCAAGATCCTCAGCCGCGGATTCCTGCCCATTTGGGCCGGCGTTGTCATCACCGCATTGGACTGGTAAGTTTGTATCGCCTCTTGTTGTGCCATTGAGATGTACTGCTCGATACCAGTTGCCAAAGATGTTTGAGGAATTCTGGAGATTTGTTGTCATCTCCCAGAAATCTGTGACTTACTCCAAATCTTTAGAATGAGATCGTTCATGTGCTGCCAAAAAGTGTTCAGTAGCGAGTCGCAGCAAAACTTTGAAATTTGAACAGATTAGTTTCAGTGTGTAGAATCAGTTGCAAAAACTGAAATTTGATAAAGTTAGTTTCAGTTTGTGGTTTCCTTTTGGTCGATTCGACCAGTGCATCATTCAGAACTCGCAATCAGTGCGCATTTGCAGCGATGGAACAACATTTATCACATCGATATAGTACATGACATGCATGCTGCAGAATATTTTTGTTGAACTTTGTAGGCGAGACCAGGACTGAACATTTCTATATGGAGATATCAGAAATGCGAAAAATTATCTGATCATTTTGATTTATATGCACTATGCATGAAAACTAGCATATGAGTAACAACAGAATTGAAGTTTGTGTTATTTTTCATTATACATCACCTGAACTACTGCAAGTAGCACCAGTATTTGCAAATTGCTAGCTTACATTTTCCGCAAAGATTTTTTTTTGCTTGCTTACATGATGAAGATTTATTTTGTTGTAGTTATTATTTGGATGAGCAGAAAGTTCCACTCCACTTACCTTAGTATACTTTTTCATCAGCTTTATTTTCCTTTCGATTGAGAACTATGGAGTGAGAAAATTGGAGGCTCTATTTGCAGTTCTGATTGCAATAATGGCCTGGTCCTTCGCATGGATGTTTATAGAAACAAAACCCAGTGGGAAAGACCTAATTGTTGGTAACTATCTTTCTTTCTCCTTCACTTTCTTAACACATTCCATTTGATCCACATTATTCTTCTCCAGCTGACGCGAAATTAATCTCTACGCAAAATAGGTCTTCTGGTTCCAAAGCTGAGCTCAAGAACACTAAGGCAAGCAGTTGGGATCGTGGGATGTGTCATCACCCCCCACAATGTGTTCCTCCACTCTGCTCTTGTCCAATCAAGGAAAGTAGACCAGAACAAGGAATACCAAGTCCGGGAAGCGCTGAGGTACTACAGCATCGAATCAACCATGGCGTTGGTGGTGCCCTTCATGATTAACCTGTTCGTCACGACGGTTTTCGCAAAAGGGTTTTACGGCACCAAAGTGGCCGGCACGATCGGGCTCGAAAACGCCGGACAGTATCTCCAAGAAAAGTTCGGGGGAGAATATTTCCCCATCCTCTCCATTTGGGGGGTCGGCCTGTTGGCCGCCGGCACGAGCAGCACCATAACCGGGACCTATGCCGGACAGTTCATAATGGATGGGTTCCTGAACTGGCGACTGAAGAAATGGATGAGGGCGATGATCACCCGAAGCTTCGCGATCGTGCCCACGATCGTTGTTGCCCTGTACTTCAACGCGTCTGAATCGGCCCTGGATGTTCTGAACGAGTGGCTCAACGTGCTCCAGTCGGTTCAGATCCCTTTCTCGCTCATACCGCTGATAACGCTGGTGTCCAAGGAGCAGGTCATGGGGGTGTTCAAGATAGGTCTAACAACACAGGTAAGTAATGGTCGCTGATGCTGAAATCCAATTAGTTCTAGTAGTGTTTTATTTAGCTGTTTTCAGTCTTGCTGCCAAACCACTATGAATCACATATAGGATTCTGAACTGACTTTGGCATTCATGTTGGTGCAGATTGTGACCTGGACGGTTGCGTCTTTGCCGATCCTGATCAACGGCTATCTCTTGTTGGATTTCTTCTCGTCGGAAATTAGGGGCGCGGTATCGGGCTCGTTTCTCTGCGTGGCTGTGGTTGCTTATGCCGCGTTCCTGCTGTATCTGATCCTCCGGTGCACGGAGCTGCCTAACCATGTATTTACACCAGTAAACAAGGATGCTAGCTTCACATGACGAAGAACAGGGTGTGTATAGTATAGCCAATTTTGTTCTACCATAGCTTAAATAGCGTAGGTCAGAGGATCCCTGGTGCGCATTGGGAGTATAGTCAGTATACAAGAGTCAGATCCGGTGGAGATTTGGGATATCACATTGTAGATTGCACAGATGAATTAAGGAGGGCGTTCCTCTGCTGAGAAGAACAGTAACTACTGATTATCGAGATGGACATGCGTTTGTTCTGCGACTTGACAAACAGTGCAAAAGAAACACAGGAGTGGAGCAAAGATATTTCCGTGGTCTATATGCTGATCACCCAATGTAGTAAACCACCCGGTATAGAAATTACAGTGAGGATGATGATGATGGTGATATGTATGCACCTGGAGAAGGAATAATGTGTTTAGGACTTTAGGTTCAGTTTAACCTCCTTTTCCCAAAAAAGGGAGTCTAGGTTCAGTAACACGTGTTACATTCATTTGAAGATAAATTGTGCTGTAGTTCTCAATCATTCCTTAACGGAGAAAGCATATGTAATTGTCAGCACGCAGTCTCTTATGCTGACCAAGAAAACACCTGATGCCAGGAAGGTGAAGGATTCGGGAGCTGAGAAGGTGCCGAACGGGTGGAAACTGGAATTTGAGTGTATGGTGTTGCTGGCTTGGGCCTTGGGTCGGGGTAACTTGTGTGGCCCAGTGGGGTGCAAAATATAGACTACTACTCCGTTCCAAAATAAATATCTCAACACAACTTTGTAGAGATAGTTATTTTAAGATAGAGCGTGTACTATGTAACGACTGAAAAGGTAGGGAGCAAGAAATGAAAACATTCTAGACCCCTTCTTCCTATAAGTTGTTCTTCCCCTTCCTCAAGTTTCCTCCCTATAGACCACAAACCATTAATCAACACCAAGGAGTGATTTCAGCAACATATTTGAGTTAATAGTTCATAGATTGAAAAAGGAGTGGAAAACATGATTGTAATGGAGATGGTGCTGATGAAGATCGAGTGGATGGAGATGATTCTCACGATAGCTTAATTTTGGTGATTGCAATGCCTTTGAATTCCTCCACCCAGAGAGAATGGATCCCTACAAAATCAGCCCTCCAGGCGAGAAAATGGCTCTCCTTTGTTTCTTCCTTGCTTCGGCGACACAAAAATCCTACTTAATTAGGTTTAGGGGTTTCACGTCAAAATAAGATCAAGGGTGCGAGAGAGAGAGAGGACCACGCGTGCCCTCTGGGCTACACACAACCTGGTGGCGCGGACAAGGGCCTGGCCACGGCCACATGAGGTGGTCGCATGACCCCCATAGGCCTGGGTCCAAGCTCCCTCGCTATTTTCGTCGGTGATTCTAGCTTTCTAGTTTTCTTGGAATTTTTCTGGCTTCAGAAATTTATTTTCTTTGCTTGACTTCTTTTTGGTCCTTTCTCAAAGTTGATGCCCCCCCCCACACACCTTGATTGGTGGTATAATGTGCAAAACATGGTTTATAATGAGCAATTTTTAATAAGAAATACTGATGCAAAATGGACTTATCAGCTCCCCTGTCGTGGTTATTCCACAATACATATAGGGGTGTTTATAAAGGAGCGTAGTGACCACCAAAGATGCATATGGATGTACACACAAGGAATTATACAGGTTTAAGCACTCATGGGTGGAGGTAATATAATACTTATTGTGTGTTGTTTTCTCTCTTGTGCATAAGATGATTACAAATGGTGCGAATCCCTGACCTTGTGCCCCTCCTCGGCTTATATAGAGTGTGACATGAAGAGGTACAATAACTTTGGGTACAATTGATGTGGTAAACAACACATTCATGACCAAATATTACTATATATGGTAATACATAAGGTGACACATGTAGTTAATGTGTCGTTGCTATCATGGGCAATGCCCCTTGTAACATCCATCGGTTGACCTGTCGTTGGCCCGACTTAGATGGATCCTGCCTGACTAAAGAATCATGTGTTACTGGTAGCACCACTTCGATAGGTCACGACCCTTCTTTATCACTAATAACTGGACCATAGCATATCTGGGATCGGGCCTTTAGCTAGGTCTTGTGCCATCACGGGCCTACCCTGTAGGGTTGCCGTCGTCATTAGCCTCCGAGTCTGTCTGGGTCTAAAACGACTGAGGCCTCGATGGAAAAGGATTTCGCTTGGCAATCAGACACGAAGAACCGTTGGACTTGCTCGTAAACAGACCCCGACGGTGAGAAAAATTGGATGTAAAGGTTAGCTATGAAAAAGATACGAAAAGGCTCAGTGATACTCTATCTCATATCTGAGAATAGGTTGACTGGTGGCCTGAGTAAGGGCATATCATTAAATACGAACGATAAAAACGATGCATGGCTTATCGCGCTAAGGGTTGACTGGTGGCCTGATTCCAACTTCTGCCACGTAGGATGCTAAAATTTTCCCTTTATCATGGTGTTCCTGAGTAATATGGTGACCTCAAGGCGGATTGTCAACATCCATTTGTAGAAGCCTCGAGTGATGCAACTTGTGTCATTCGAATTTCATCACGCCTTGGATGTGGCATTGGTTAGGTGATGACCCACAAGTATAGGGGATCAATCATAGTCCTTTCGATAAGTAAGAGTATCGAACCCAACGAGGAGCAGAAGGAAATGACAAGCAGTTTTTAGCAAGGTATTTTCTGCAAGCACTGAAATTATAGGTAACAGATAATTTGATAGCAAGATAAACGAGCAACAAGTAATAACGGTAACAAAAGTGCAGCAGGGTAGCCCAATCTTTTTTAGAGCAAAGGACATGCTGGAATAGTCTCTTATAATACGTAAAGCGTTCTTGAAGACACACGGGAATTTTATCTAGTCACTTTTATCATGATTGTTTGATTCACGTTTGTTACTTTGATGACTAGATGGAAAGTGCGGCTTACCGCACCCCCATACCCTGCCGGGTGCGGTCATATCAAACCTGGTAGGAAATGCGCCTTGCCACACCCCTGCCGGGTGCGGCCATACCACATTTCCTTGGTAACAAAGAAACTTAAGCATCGCATATAAAATAGAACATATCAAGATATAGGTTACACAAAAGACCATCCATGAACCGACCCAAAAAAATAGACATCTAAATGCCTTAGTTTTGATGAGACCTTAACCAAAAGAGGTATAGATACCTATATAACAATAATGGTCCAGTACAATTAAATTTAGTTGCATGCCACATGCCAACTCAATCAGGACCAATCCTAGATAGCTCAATAGTACGCAATATAAATTCCAGGATATAAAGGTATGAAGGCGGTGACGGGTAAACGGAAATCCATTGCCATTGATATATCTCAAAGAAAGCAAAAACACATAATATGATCCATATTTAGAAAGTCAAGAGGAAAGTGCAAAAGAATTAATTCGAGTCATTTTTATAGAAGAATTTGCACTAACACTCAAATAGTGTCAGTGGAGGACGTCATGGTAGCTCATGATATAGTACAACATGAGAGGTGTTGGGGATCGTTGCAGAAATTTAAAATTTTCTACGCATCACCAAAATCAATCTATGGAGAGACCAGCAACGAGAGAGGGGAGTGCATCTTCATACCCTTGAAGATTGCAATGCGGAGGCGTTACAAGAACGCGGTTGGTGGAGTCGTACACGCAGCGATTCAGATCGCGGTCGATTCCGATCTAAGCGCCGAACAACGACGCCTCTGTGTTCAACACATGTACAACCCGGTGAAGTCTCCCATGCCTTGATCCAGCAAGGAGGAGGGAGAGGTTGGGGAAGACAACTCCAGCAGCAGCACGACGTCGTGGTGGTGGTGGAGCGACGTGGTTCTTCAGCAGGGCTTCGCCAAGCGCTACGAAGGACGAGGAAGTGGAGGGTAGGGCTGCGCCGAGAGAGAGAGATTCCCGTGTCTGGCAGCCCCAAAACCCCACTATATATAGGAGGAGGGGAGGGGGCGGCATCCCTAGATGGGATGGAAGGGGCGGACAAGAGGGGGAGAGAAGGGGGGCGCCCTAGGGTGGGCCTTAGGCCCATCTGCGCCTAGGGTTTCCCCCCTCCTCCTAGCTGCGACTTGGGCCTTGGTGGGAGGCGCACCAGCCCACTCAGGGGCTGGTCCCTTCCCACTCTTGGCCCATGCAAGCCTCCGGGGCTAGTGGCCCCTCCCGGTGGACCCCCGGAACCCTTCCGGTGGTCCTGGTACATTACCGGTGACGTCTGAAACACTTCCGGTGGCCAAATCCTTACTTCCTATATATCATTCTTTACCTCCGGACCGTTTCGGAACTCCTCGTGATGTCCGGGATCTCATCCAGGACTCCGAACATCATTCGGTAACCACGCACATACTTTCTCTATAACCCTAGCGTCATCGAACCTTAAGTGTGTAGACCCTACGGGTTCAGGAGGAATGTAGACATGACCGAGACATCTCTCCGGTCAATAACCAACAGCGGGATCTGGATACCCATGTTGGATCCCACATGTTCCACGATGATCTTATCGGATGAACCACGATGTCGAGGATTCAATCAATCCCGTATGCAATTCCCTTTGTCTACCGGTATGGTACTTGCCCGAGATTCGATCGTCGGTATCCCCATACCTTGTTCAATCTCATTACCGGCAAGTCTCTTTACTCGTTCCGTAACACATCATCCCGTGACTAACTCCTTAGTCACATTGAGTTCATTATGACGATGTCTTACCGAGTGGGCCCAGAGATACCTCTCCATCATACGGAGTGACAAATCCCAGTCTTGATTCGTGTCAACCCAACAAATACTTTCGGGGTTACCCATAGTGTACCATTATAGACACCCAGTTACGTTGTGATGTTTGGCACACCCAAAGCACTCCTATGGTATCCGGGAGTTGCACAATCTCATGGTCTAAGGAAATGATACTTGACATTAGAAAAGCTTTTAGCAAACGAACTACACGATCTTGTGCTATGCTTAGGACTAGGTCTAGTCCATCACATCATTCTCCCAATGATGTGATCCCGTTATCAGTGACATCCAATGTCCATGGTCAGGAAACCGTAACCATCTATTGATCAACGAGCTAGTCAACTAGAGGCTCAGTAGGGACATGTTGTGGTCTATGTATTCACACATGTATTACGATTTCCGGATAATACAATTATAGCATGAACAATAGACAATTATCACGAGCAAGGAAATATAATAATAATCATTTTATTATTGCCTCTAGGGCATATTTCCAACAGTCTCCCACTTGCACTAGAGTCAATAATCTAGTTCACATCGCCATGTGATTAACACTCATAGTTCACATTGCCATGTGACTAACATCCAAAGAGTTTACTAGAGTCAATAATCTAGTTCACATCACCATGTGATTAACACTCAATGAGTTATAGGATTTGATCATGTTATGCTTACGAGAGAGGTTTTAGTCAACGGGTCTGCAACATTCAGATCCGTGTGTTCTTCACAAATCTCTATTTCATATTGTAGATGATGCTACTATGCTCCACTTGGAGGTATTCCAAATGGTTGCTCCACTATACGTATCCGGTTTGCTACTCAGAGTCATCCGAATAGGTGTTAAAGCTTGCATCGACGTAACCCTTTATGCCGAACTCTTCATCACCTCCATAATCGAGAAACATTTCCTTATTCCCAAGGACAATTTTGACCGCTGTCTAATGATCCACTCCTGGATCACTCTTATACCCCCTTGCCAGACACGTGGCAAGGCACATCGCGGTACACAGCATGGCATACCGTATAGAGCCTATGGCTAAGGCATAGGGGACGACTTTCGTCATTTCTCTTCCTTCTGCCGTGGTCGAGCTTCAAGTCTTAACTTCACACCTTACAACTCAGGAAAGAACTCATTCTTTGACTGATCCATCTTGAACTCCTTCAAGATCATGTCAAGGTATGTGCTCTGTGAAAGTCTTATCAAGCGTCTTGATCTATCTCTATAGATCTTGATACTAAACAGGTAAGCAATTTTACACATGTCTTCCTTTGAGAAACTCCATTCGAACAACCCTTTATGCTTTCCAGAAATTCTACATCATTTCTGATCAACAATATGTCATCCACATATACTTACCAAAATGTTGTAGTGCTCCCACTCACTTTCTTGCAAATACAAGTTTCTTGCAAACTTTGTATAAACCCAAATGCTTTGTTCACCTCATCAAAGCGTATGTTCCAGCTCCGAGATGCTTGCTCCAGTCCATAGAAGGATCGTTGGAGTTTGCATACCTTTTAGCATCCTTAGGATTGACAAAACCCCTTGGTTGTATCACATATAGCCTTTCCTCACGGAAACCGTCAAGGAAACTTTGTTTTGACATCCATCTGCCAGATTTCATAAATGAAATATGCAGCAACTGCTAACATAATTCTAACAGACTTTAGCATCACTATGATTGAGAAAGTCTCATCACAGTCAACTCCTTGAACTTGTCGGAAACTTCTTTGAGACAAGTCGAGCTTCATAAATGGTGACATTACCATCAGCGTCTGTCTTCTTCTTACAGATCCATTTATTCTAAATGGCTTGCCGATCATCGGGCAAGTCCACCAAAGTCCATACTTTGTTCTTATACATGGGTCCTATCTCGGATTTCATGGCTTCCAGCCATTTGTTGGAATTCGGGCCCACCATCGTTTCTTCATAGTTCATAGGTTCATCGTTGTCCAACAACATGACCTTTAAGAAAGGGTTACCACTCAGAAGTTGTACACAACCTTGTCGACCTACGAGGTTTGATAGTAACTTGATCTGAAGCTCCATGATCATCATCATTAGCTTTCTCTCCAACTGAGGTAGGTGCCACATAAGCATCTTTCTGTGCCGCGCTACTCTCTGGTTGAAGTAAAGGTTCAACAACCTCATCAAGTTATATCTTCCTCCCACTCAATTCTTTCGAGAGAAACTCTTTCTCAAGAAAGGACCTATTCTTAGCGACAAACATTTTTCCCTCAGATCTGAGATAGAAGGTATGCCCAATTGTCTTATTTTGGGTATTCTATGAATACACAATTGTACGCTTTGGGTTCGAGATTTTCTGGCTGAAGCCTATCGACATAAGCATCGCAGCCCCGAACCTTAAGAAACAACAAGTTAGGTTTCTTGCCAAACCATAGTTCTTACGGTGTCGTCACCACGGACTTAGATGGTGCTCTATCTAAAGTGAATGTAATTGTCTCTAATGCATAACCTCAAAATGACAATGGTAGATTGGTAAGGGACATCATAGATCGCACCATACGAATAGAGTGCAATTACGACGTCCGGACACACCATTACGCTATGGTATTCCAGGTGGCGTCAACTGTGAAACGATTCCACTTTGTCTTAAGTGATTGCCAAACTCATAACTCAGATACTCTTCCCTTGATCATATCGTAGGAACTTGATCTTCTTGTTATGATGATTCTCAACTTCACTCTGAAATTGCTTGAACTTTTCAAATGTTTCAGACTTATGCTTCATTAAGTAAACATGCCCATATCTACTCAATTCATCGGTGAAGGTGAGAAAATAATGATATCCACCGCACGTCTCAACACTCATCGGACCGCATACATCTGCATGTATGATTTCCAACAAGTCACTTGCCCGTTCCATTGTTCCAGAGAACGGGGTTTTAGTCATCTTGCCAATGAGGCATGGTTTGCATGTGTCAAGTGATTCAAAATCAAGTGACTTCAAAAGTCCATCGACATGGAGGTTCTTCATGCGCTTTACATCAATATGACCTAAGCAGAAGTGCCACAAGAAAGTGGCACTATCATTATCAACTCTACATCTTTTGGCATCAATGTTATGAACATGTGTATCACTACGACCGAGATTCAATAAACCATTTACATTGAGTGCATGACCATAGAAGGTGTTATTCATGTAAACATAATAACCATTATTCTCTGAGTTAAATGAATAACCGTATTACAATAAACATGATCTAATCGTGTTCATGCTCAACGCACACACTAATGCAAACAACATTTATATAGGTTCAACACTAATCCCGAAGGTAGAGGAAGCGTGCAATGGTGATCACATCAACCTTGGAAACACTTACATTGTCACCTCGCCCTTGGCTAGTCTCCATTTATTCTGTAGCTTTTGTTTCTAGTTACCAATATTAGCAACCAAACCGGTATCTAATACCCAGGTGCTACTAGGAGTACTAGTAAGATACACATCAATAACACATATATCAAATATACTTTTGTTGAAGTTGCCAGCCTTCTTATCTACCAAGTATTTGCGGTAGTTCCACTACAAGTGACCGTTCCCCTTGCAATATAAGCACTTAGTCTCGGGTTTGGGTTCAACCTTGGGTTTCTTCATTGGAGCGGCAACTGGCTTTCCATTCATGAAGTTTCCCTTCTTGCCCTCGCCCTTCTTGAAACCAGTGGTCTTGTTAACCATCAGCACTTGATGCTCCTTCTTGATTTCTACTTCCGCGGCCTACCGCGAACTGAGAAGTTCTAGTAGCTTGGTGATAGTGATTGGAGAACTTTTATCAATCAATCTCTTATCTGGAAGATTAACTCCCACTTGATTCAAGCGATTGAAGTACCCAGACATTCTGAGCACATGCTCACTGGCCGAGCTATTCTCCTCCATCTTGTAGGCAAAGATCTTGTCAGAGGTCTCAAACCTCTCAACACGGGCATGAGCCTGAAATACCAATTTCAGCTCTTGGAACATCTCATATGTTCCATGGCGTTCAAAACGCCTTTGGAGCCCTGATTCTAAGTTGTAAAGTGACGCGTCTCCAACGTATCTATAATTTTGATTGTTCCATGCTATTATATTATCTGTTTTGGATGTTTAATGGGCTTTATTATACAATTTTATGTTATTTTTGGGACTAACTTACTAACCCAAGGCCTAGTGCAAATTGCTGTTTTTTTGCCTATTTCAGTCTTTCACAGAAAAGGAATATCGAACGGAGTCCAAACAGAATAAAACCTTCGGGAGAGTTGTTTTTGGAACTAATGCAACACAGAAGACTTGGAGTACACGCCACGGAAGAAACAAGGCGGCCATGAGGGGGGAGGTTGTGCCCAGGGGGGGGGGTAGGCGCGCCCCCACCCTCGTGGGCCCCTCGTTGCTGCACCGACGTGCCTCTTCCTCATATATCCATGTACCCTGAAAACATACGAGAGCACGACAAAATCCTAATTCCACCGCTGTAACCTTCTGTACCCGTGAGATCCCATCTTGGGGCATGTTCCGGAGCCCACCAGAGGGGGCATCGATCATGGAGGGCATCTACATCAACACCATAGCCTCTCCGATGAGTTGTGAGTAGTTTACCACAGACCTTCGGGTCCATGGTTATTAGCTAGATGGCGTCTTCTCTCTCTTTGGATCTCAATACAAAGTTCTCCTCGATCTTCTTGGAGATCTATTCGATGTAATACTTTTTGCGGTGTGTTTGTCGAGATCTGATGAATTGTGGGTTTATGATCAAGATTATCTATGAATAATATTTGATTCTTCTCTGAAATATTTTATGCATGATTTAAATATCTTTGCAAGTCTCTTCGAATTATCAGTTTGGTTTGGCCTACTAGATTGATCTTTCTTGCAATGGGAGAAGTGCTTAGCTTTGGGTTAAATCTTGCGGTGTCCTTTCCCAGTGACAGCAGGGGCAGCAAGGCACGTATTGTATTGTTGCCATCGAGGATAAAAATATGGGGTTTATATGATATTACATGAGTTTATCCCTCTACATCATGTCATCTTGCTTAAAGCATTACTCTGTTCTTATGAACTTAATACTCTAGATGCATGTTGGATAGCGGTCGATGTGTGGAGTAATAGTAGTAGATGCAGAATCGTTTCGGTCTAGTTATCACGGACGTGATGCCTATATACAATGATCATGCCTAGATATTCTCATAACTATGGGCTTTTCTATCAATTGCTCGACAGTAATTTGTTCACCCACCGTAGAAATCTGCTATCTTGAGAGAAGCCACTAGTGAAACCTATGGCCCCCGGGTCTATCTTCCATTATATTCATCTTCCATCAACTATCTATCTTTACTTTACTTTTATTTTGCAATCTTTACTTTCAATCTATATAACAAAAATACCAAAAATATTATCTTATTATCTCTATCGGATCTCACTTTTGCAAGTGGCCGAGAAGGGATTGACAACCCCTTTATCGCGTTGGTTGCAAGGTTCTTATTTGTTTGTGTAGGTACGAGGTGTTGGGGAACATAGTATTTTCAAATTTTCCTACGATCACGCAAGATCTATCTACCAGATGCATAGCAACGAGAGGGGAGAGTGTGTCTACGTACCCTCGTAGACCGGAAGCGGAAGCGTCAAGTGACGCGGTTGATGTAGTCGAACTTCTTCGCGATTCAACCGATCAAGCACCGAACGTACGGCACCTCCGCGTTCAGCACACGTTCAGCTTGATGACGTCCCATGAGCTCTTGATTCTGTTGAGCTTCACGGGAGAGTTTCGTCAGCACGATGGCGTGGTGACGGATATGATGAAGTTACCGGCGCAGAGCTTCGCCTAAGCACTGCAACGGTATGACCGAGGTGTGTTTCTGTGGAGGGGGGCACCGCACACGGCTAAAACAATTCAACTTGTGTGTTCTAGGGTGCCACCTGCCCCCGTATATAAAGGAGCAAGGAGGGAGGCCGACATGCCCTCTATGGCACGCCTAGGAGGAGCAATCCTACTAGGAATAGGATTGCAATCCTATTCCTAGTAGGAATCACCAAGAGGGAGAAAGGGGGAAGGAAGGAGAGGGAGAGGGAGAAGGAAAGGGGCGCCGCCCCCCCTCCTTCCTTGTCCAATTCGGACCAAGGGGTGGGGGGCGCGCGGCCCAGCCCCGGCCCTCCCTCTTTCTTTCTCCTATGGCCCATTAAGGCCCATAGCTTCCCCGGGGGGTTCCGGTAACCCCCCGACACTCCGGTTAATTCCGAAACTTTACGAAACGCTTCCAGTGTCCGAATATAGTCATCCAATATATCAATCTTAACGTCTCGGACATTTGGAGACTCCTCGTCATGTCCGTGATCTTATCCGGGACTCCGAACTACCTTCGGTACATCAAAACTCATAAACTCATAATACCGATCGTCATCAAACGTTAAGCGTGCGGACCCTACGGGTTCGAGAATTATGTAGACATGACCGAGACTCATCTCCGGTCAATAACCAATAGCGGAACCTGGATGCTTATATTGGCTCCTACATATTCTACGAAGATCTTTATCGATCAAACCGCATAACAACATACGTTGTTCCCTTTGTCATCGATATGTTACTTGCCCGAGATTCGATCGTCAGTATCTCAATACCTAGTTCAATCTCGTTACCGGCAAGTCTGTTTACTCGTTCCGTAATACATCATCTCGTGACTAACTCATTATTCATTTGCTTGCAAGGCTTATTATGATGTGTATTACCGAGAGGGCCCAGAGATACCTCTCCGACGCTCGGAGTGACAAATCCTATTCTTGATCTATGCCAACACCACGAACACCTTCGAAGACACCTGTAGAGCATCTTTGTAATCACTTACGTTGTGACGTTTGATAGCACACAAGGTGTTCCTCCGGTATACGGGAGTTGCATAATCTCATAGTCATAGGAACATGTATAAGTCATGAAGAAAGCAATAGCAGTAAAACTAAACGATCATAGTGCTAAGCTAACGGATGGGTCTTGTCCATCGCATCATTCTCCTAATGATGTGATCCCGTTGATCAAATAACAACTCATGTCTATGGCTAGGAAACATAACCATCTTTGATCAATGAGCTTGTCTAGTAGAGGCATACTAGGGACATACTGTTTTGTCTATGTATTCACACATGTACTAAGTTTTCAATTAATACAATTCTAGCATGAATAAAAGACATTATCATGATATAAGGAAATACAAATAACATCTTTATTATTGCCTCTAGGGCATATTTCCTTCAGTCTCCCACTTGAACTAGAGTCAATAATCTAGATTACAAAGTAATGACCCTAACACCCATGGAGTCTTGGTGCTGATCATGTTTTGCTCGTGGAAGAGGCTTAGTAAACGGGTCTGCAACATTCAAATCCGTATGTATCTTGCAAATCTCTATGTCCCCCTCCTTGACTAGATCACGGATGGAATTGAAGCGTCTTTTGATGTGCTTTGTTCTCTTGTGAAACCTGGATTCCTTCGCCAAGGCTATTGCTCCAGTGTTATCACAAAAGATTTTCATTGGACCCGATGCACTAGGTATTACACCTAGATCGGATATGAACTCCTTCATCCAGACTCCTTCATTTGCTGCTTCCGAAGCAGTTATATATTCCGCTTCACACGTAGATCCCGCCACGACGCTATGCTTGGAACTGCACCAACTGACAGCTCCACCGTTCAATAAAAATACATATCCGGTTTGTGACTTTGAGTCATCTGGATCAGTGTCAAAGCTTGAATCGACGTAACCATTTACGATGAGCTCTTTGTCACCTCCATACACGAGAAACATATCCTTTGTCCATTTCAGGTACTTCAGGATGTTCTTGACCGCTGTCCAGTGATCCACTCCTGGATTACTTTGGTACCTCCCTGCTAGACTTATAGCAAGGCACACATCAGGTCTGGTACACAGCATTGCATACATGATAGATCCTATGGCTGAGGCATAGGGAATGACTTTCATTTTTCTCTCTATCTTATGCAGTGGTCGGGCATTGAGTCTTACTCAACTTCATACCTTGTAATACAGGCAAGAACCCTTTCTTTGACTGATCCATTTTGAACTTCTTCAAAACTTTATCAAGGTATGTGCTTTGTGAAAGTCCAATTAAGTGTCTTGATCTATCTCTATAGATCTTGATGCCTAATATGTAAGCAGCTTCACCGAGGTCTTTCATTGAAAAATTCTTATTCAAGTATCCTTTTATCCTATCCAGAAATTCTATATCATTTCCAATCAACAATATGTCATCCACATATAATATCAGAAATGCTACAGAACTCCCACTCACTTTCTTGTAAATACAGGCTTCTCCAAAAGTTTGTATAAAACCATATGCTTTGATCACCTCATCAAAGCGTATATTCCAACTCCGAGATGCTTGCACCAGTCCATAGATGGATCGTTAGAGCTTGCACACTTGTTAGCATCTTTAGGATCGACAAAACCTTATGGTTGCATCATATACAACTCTTCTTTGATATATCCATTCAGGAATGCATTTTGACATCCATTTGCCAGATTTCATAATCATAAAATGCAGCAATTGCTAACATGATTCAGACAGACTTAAGCATCGCTACGGGTGAGAAAGTCTCATCGTAGTCAACTCCTTGAACTTGTCGAAACCCTTTCGCAACAAGTTGAGCTTTGTAAACAGTAACACTACCGTCTGCGTCGGTCTTCCTTTGAAGATCCATTTATTTTCGATGGCTTGCCGATCATCGGGCAAGTCAACCAAAGTCCACACTTTGTTCTCATACATGGACCCCATCTCAGATTTCATGGCCTCAAGCCATTTCGCGGAATCTGGGCTCATCATCGCTTCCTCATAGTTCGTAGGTTCATCATGGTCTAGTAACATGACTTCTAGAACTAGGTTGCTGTACCACTCTAGTGTGGAACGAACTCTGGTTGATCTACGAAGTTCAGCAGAAACTTGATCTGAAGTTTCATGATCATCATCATTAGCTTCCTCACTAATTGGTGTAGGAATCACTTGAACTAGTTTCTGTGATGTACTACTTTCCAATTCGGGAGAAGCTACAATTACCTCATCAAGTTCTACTTTCCTCCCACTCACTCCTTTCGAGAGAAACTCCTTCTCCAGAAAGGATCCATTCTTAGCAACGAATATCTTGCCTTCCGATCTGTGATAGAAGGTGTACCCAACAGTCTCCTTTGGGTATCCTATGAAGACACATTTCTACTTGGGTTCGAGCTTATCAGGTTGAAGCTTTTTCACATAAGCATCGCAGCCCCAAACTTTAAGAAACGACAACTTTGGTTTCTTGCCAAACCACAGTTCACAAAGCGTCGTCTCAACGGATTTAGATGGTGCCCTATTTAACGTGAATGTAGCTGTCTCTAAAGTATAACCCCAAAACGATAGTGGTAAATCGGTAAGAGACATCATAGACCGCGCCATATCTAATAAAATACGGCTACGACGTTCGGACACACCATTACGCTGTGGTGTTCCGGGTGGCGTGAGTTGTGAAACTATTCCACATTGTTTCTAATGAAGACCAAACTCGTAACTCAAATATTCACCTCCACGATCAGATCATAGAAACTTTATTTTCTTGTTACGTTGATTCTCTACTTCACTCTGAAATTCTTTGAACTTTTCAAATGTTTCAGACTTGTGTTTCATTAAGTAGATATACCCATATATGCTCAAATCATCAGTGAAGGTCAGAAAATAACGATACCCGCCGCGAGCTTCAACACTCATTGGTCCACATACATCAGTATGTATGATTTCCAACAAATCTGTTGCTCGCTCCATAGTTCCGGAGAACGGAGTTTTAGTCATCTTGCCCATGAGGCATGGTTCGCAAGCACCAAGTGATTCATAATCAAGTGATTCCAAAAGTCCATCACTATGGAGTTTCTTCATGCGCTTTACACCAATATGACCTAAACGACAGTGCCACAAATAAGTTGCACTATCATTATTAACCTTGCATCTCTTGGCTTCAATATTATGAATATGTGTATCACTACAATCGAGATCCAACAAGAATAGACCACTCTTCAAGGGTGCATGACCATAAAAGATATTATTCATAAAAATAGAACAACCATTATTCTCTGATTTAAATGAATAACCGTCTCGCAACAAACAAGATCCAGATATAATGTTCATGCTCAACGCTGGCACCAAATAACAATTATTTAGGTCTAAAACTAATCCCGAAGGTAGATGTAGAGGTAGCGTGCCGACGGCGATCACATCGACTTTGGAACCATTTCCCACGCGCATCGTCACCTCGTCCTTAGCCAATCTTCGTTTAATCCATAGTCCCTGTTTCGAGTTACAAATATTAGCAACCGAACCGGTATCAAATACCCAGGTACTACTACGAGCATTAGTAAGGTACACATCAATAACATGTATATCACATATACCTTTGTTCACCTTGCCATCCTTCTTATCCGCCAAATACTTGGGGCAGTTCCGCTTCTAGTGTCTAGTCCCTTTGCAGTAGAAGCACTCAGTTTTAGGCTTGGCTCCAGACTTGGGTTTCTTCGCGGGAGTAGCAACTGTCTTGCTATTCTTCTTGAAGTTCCCCTTCTTTCCCTTGCCCTTTTTCTTGAAACTAGTGGTCTTGTTAACCATCAACACTTGATGCTCCTTTTTGATTTCTACCTCCGCAACCTTGAGCATAGCGAAGAGCTCGTGAATTGTCTTTTGCATCCCTTGCATATTATAGTTCATCACGAAGCCTTTATAGCTTGGTGGCAGTGATTGAAGAACTCTATCAATAACACTATCCTCGTCAACTTTGCAACCAAGTTGAGTCATATGATTGTAGTACCCAGACATTCTGAGCAAGTGTTCACTGATAGAACTATTCTCCTCCATCTTGCAGCTATAGAACTTATTGGAAATCTCATATTTCTCAATCCGGGCATTTGCTTGAAATATTAAATTCAACTCCTGGAACATCTCATATGGTCCATGACGTTCAAAACGTTGTTGAAGTCCCAGTTCTAAGCCGTAAAGCATGGCACACTGAACTATCGTGTAGTCATCAGACCGCGTCTGCCAGATGTTCAAAGCGTCTACATTAGCGGGAGGGGGCTTGTCACCTAGCGGTGCTTCAAGGACATAATTCTTCTGTGCAGCAATGAGGATAATCCTCAAGTTACAGACCCAGTCCGTGTAATTGCTACCATCATCTTTCAACTTAGCTTTCTCTAGGAATGCATTAAAATTCAAAGGAACGGTAGCACGTGCCATTGATCTACAACAACATAGATATGCAAAAACTATCAGGACTATGTTCATGATAAATTGAAGTTCAATTAATTATATTACTTAAAGAACTCCCACTTAGATAGACATCCCTTCGGTTATCTATATGATCACGTGATCCAAATCAACTAAACCATGTCCGACCATCATGTGAGATGGAGTAGTTTCAATGGTGAACATCTTATGTTGATCATATCTGCTATATGATTCACGCTCGACCTTTCGGTCTCCAGCGTTCCGAGGCCATATCTGCATATGCTAGGCTCGTCAAGTTTAACCTGAGTATTCTGCGTGTGCAAAACTGGCTTACACCCATTGTACTTGAACGTAGAGCTTATCACACCCGATCATCACGTGGTGTCTCGGCATGACGAACTTTCGCAATGGTGCATACTCAGGGAGAACACTTATACCTTGAAATTTTGTAAGGGATCATCTTATAATGCTACCGTCGTACTAAGCAAAATAAGAAGCATAATAAGATAACCATCACATGCAATCAAAATATGTGACATGATATGGCCATCATCATCTTGTGCTTTTGATCTCCATCTTCAAAGCACCGTCATGATCACCTTTGTCACCGGCGCGACACCTTGATCTCCATCGTAGCATCGTTGTCATCTCGCCAACTATTGCTTCCACGACTATCGCTACCGCTTAGTGATAAAGTAAAGCAATTACATGGTGACTGTATTTCATACAATAAAGCGACAACCATATGGCTCCTGCCAGTTGACGATAACTTTACAAAACATGATCATCTCATACAATAACGTATAACTCATCATGTCTTGACCATATCACATCACAACATGCCCTGCAAAAACAAGTTAGACGTCCTCTACTTTGTTGTTGCAAGTTTTACGTGGCTGCTACGGGCTTAGCAAGAACTGTTCTTACCTACGCATACAAAACCACAACGATTTTTCGTCAAGTATGTGCTATTTTAACCTTCACAAGGACCGGGCGTAGCCACACTTGATTCAGCTAAAGTGAGAGAGACAGACACCCGCCAGTCACCTTTAAGCAACGAGTGCTCATAACGGTGAAACCAGTATCGCGTAAGCGTACGCGTAATGTCGGTCCGGGCCGCTTCATCTCACAATACCGCCGAACCAAAGTATGACATGCCGGTAAGCAGTATGACTAGTATCGTCCACAACTCATTGTGTTCTACTCGTGCATATCATCTACGCATAGACCTGGCTCATGATGCCACTTTTGGGGAACGTAGTATTTTAAAATTTTCCTACGATCACGCAAGATCTATCTACCAGATGCATAGCAACGAGAGGGGAGAGTGTGTCTACGTACCCTCGTAGACCGGAAGCGGAAGCGTCAAGTGACGCGGTTGATGTAGTCAAACTTCTTCGCGATTCAACCGATCAAGCACCGAACGTACGGTACCTCCGCGTTCAGCACACGTTCAGCTTGATGACGTCCCATGAGCTCTTGATCCTGTTGAGCTTCACGGGAGAGTTTCGTCAGCACGACGGCGTGGTGACGGATATGACGAAGTTACCGGCGCAGAGCTTCGCCTAAGCACTGCAACGGTATGACCGAGGTGTGTTTCTGTGGAGGGGGCACCGCACACGGCTAAAACAATTCAACTTGTGTGTTCTAGGGTGCCCCCTGCCCCCGTATATAAAGGAGCAAGGAGGGAGGCCGACAGGCCCTCTATGGCACGCCTAGGAGGAGCAATCCTACTAGGAATAGGATTGCAATCCTATTCCTAGTAGGAATCACCAAGAGGGAGAAGGGGGGAAGGAAGGAGAGGGAGAGGGAGAAGGAAAGGGGCGCCGGCCCCCTCCTTCCTTGTCCAATTAGGACCAAGGGGTGGGGGGCGCGCGGCCCAGCCCCGGCCCTCCCTCTTTCTTTCTCCTATGGCCCATTAAGGCCCATAGCTTCCCCGGGGGGTTCCGGTAACCCCCGACACTCCGGTTAATTCCAAAACTTTATGAAACGCTTCCAGTGTCCGAATATAGTCATCCAATATATAAATCTTAACGTCTCGGACATTCCGAGACTCCCCGTCATGTCCGTGATCTTATCCGGGACTCCGAACTACCTTTGGTACATCAAAACTCATAAACTCATAATACCGATCATCATCAAACGTTAAGCGTGCGGACCCTACGGGTTCGAGAACTATGTAGACATGACCGAGACTCATCTCTGGTCAATAACCAATAGCGGAACCTGGATGCTCATATTGGCTCCTACATATTCTACGAAGATCTTTATCGGTCAAACCGCATAACAACATACGGTGTTCCCTTTGTCATCGGTATGTTACTTGCCCGAGATTCGATCGTCGGTATCTCAGTACCTAGTTCAATCTCGTTACCGGCAAGTCTCTTTACTCGTTTTGTAATACATCATCTTGTGACTAACTCATTAGTCATTTTATTGCAAGGCTTATTATGATGTGTATTACCGAGAGGGCCCAGAGATACCTCTCCGACGCTCGTAGTGACAAATCATATTCTTGACCTATGCCAACACCACGAACACCTTCGGAGACACCTGTAGAGCATCTTTATAATCACCCAGTTATGTTGTGACGTTTGATAGCACACAAGGTGTTCCTCCGGTATACGGGAGTTGCATAATCTCATAGTCATAGGAACATGTATAAGTCATGAAGAAAGCAATAGCAGTAAAACTAAACGATCATAGTGCTAAGCTAACAGATGGGTCTTGTCCATCACATCATTCTCTTAATGATGTGATCGCGTTGATCCAATGACAACTCATGTCTTTGGCTAGGAAACATAACCATCTTTGATCAATGAGCTAGTCTAGTAGAGGCATACTAGGGACATACTATTTTGTCTATGTATTCACACATGTACTAAGTTTCCGGTTAATACAATTCTAGCATGAATAAAAGACATTTATCATGATATAAGGAAATACAAATAACATCTTTATTATTGCCTCTAGGGCATATTTCCTTCACGAGGGACTCACGTGTAGTCTCCTACTAGATTGATACCTTGGTTCTCAAAAACCGAGGGAAATACTTACACTACTGTGCTGCATCACCCTTTCCTCTTCAAGGGTAGAAAACCACAAGCTCAAGAGCTAGCAAGAAGAATTTTTGGCGCCGTTGCCGGGAAGATCTACGAAAAAGTTATATACCAAGTACCCATCACAAACTCTTATCCCTCGCATTACATTATTTGCCATTTGCCTCTCGTTTTCCTCTCCCCCACTTCACCCTTGCCATTTTATTCACCCTTTTTCCGTTTGCCTCTTTTCGCTTGCTTCTTGTTTTCTTGTGTGTTGGATTGCTTATTCGTCACTATGGATCAAGACAATACCAAATTATGTGACTTTTCCAATACCAAAAATAATGGTTTCATTAGAACTGCGATTGCTCCTATTACCGATGTTGAATCTTGTGAAATCAATGCTGCTCTGTTAAACTTGTTATGAAAGATCAATTTTATGGCCTTCCTAGTGAAGATGCCGCTACCCATCTAAACTACTTTGTTGATTTGTGCGATATGCAAAAGAAGAGAGATACGGATAATGATATTGTTAAATTGAAGCTATTTTTGTTTTCGCTAAAACTTGGTTCTCTTCTTTGCCCAGAAATAGTATTGATTCATGGAATAAGTGCAAAGATGCCTTTATCTCTAAGTATTTTCCTCCCGCTAATATTATCTCTCTTAGGAATGATATTATGAATTTTAAGGAACTTGATCATGAGCATGTTGCACAAGCTTGGGAGAGGATGAAATTAATGATACGTAATTGCCCGACACATGGTTTCAACTTATGGGTGATTATACAAAACTTTTATGCTAGATTTAATTTTGCTTCTAGAAATCTTTTAGATTCGGCCGCGGGGGCCACTTTCATGGAAATCACTTTAGGAGAAGCTACTAAACTTCTAGATAATATTATGGTTAATTACTCTCAATGGCACACTGAAAGATCTACTAGTAAAAAAGTACATGCTATTGAAGAGATTAGTGTTTTGAGTGGAAAGATGGATGAACTTATGAAATTATTTGCTACTAAGAGTGTATCTTATGATCCTAATGATATGCCTTTGTCCACGTTAATTGAGAATAATAATGAATCTATGGATGTGAATTTTGTTGGTAGGAAAATTTTGGTAACAACGCATATAGAGGAAACTTTAATTCTAGGCCTTTCCCTAGTAATTCCTCTAATAATTATGGTAATTCCTACAACAACTCTTATGGAAATTTTAATAACATGCCCTCTGATTTTGAGACTAGTGTTAAAGAATTTATGAATTCGCAAAAGAATTTCAACGCTTTGCTTGAAGAAAAATTGCTTAAGATTGATGAGTTGGCTAGGAACGTGGATATAATTTCTCTTGATGTTGATTCTTTGAAACTTAGATCTATTCCACCTAAGCATGATATCAATGAGTCTCTCAAAGGCATGAGAATTTCCATTGATGAGTGCAAAGAAAGAACCGCTAGGATGCGTGCTAAAAGAGATTGCTTTGTGAAAGCGTGTTCTTCTAGTTTTCATGATAATAATGATGAAGATCTAAAAGTGATTTATGTGTCTCCTATTAAATCCATGTTTTCTAATATGAATCTTGATAAAGATGGGACTGTAGATGAGTCAACTTTAGTTAAAAGGCGTCCCAATGATTCCGAGTTTTTAGATCTTGATGCTAAAACTGTTAAAAGTGGGATTGAAGAGGTCAAAACTTTACATAGCAATGAAACCACTATTTTGGATTTCAAGGGATTTCATTATGATAATTTATCTTTGATAGGTTGTATTTCCTTGTTGCAATCCGTGCTAAATTCTCCTCGTGCATTTAATCAAAATAAAGCCTTTACCAAACACATAGTTAACACTTTAATGCAATCTTATGAAGAAAAACTTGAGTTAGAAGTTTATATCCTTAGAAAACTTTATGATGAGTGGGAACCTACTATTAAAATTAAGATTAATGATCATGAATTCTATGCTTTGTGTGATTTGGGTGCTAGTGTTTCCACAATTCCAAAAACTTTGTGTGATATGTTAGGTTTCCACAAACTTGATGATTGTTCTTTGAATTTGCATCTTGCGGATTCTACCATTAAGAAACCTATGGGAAGGATTAATGATGTTATTATTGTTGCAAATATGAATTATGTGCCCGTAGATTTCATTTTTCTTGATATATATTGCAATCCTACATGTCCTATTATTCTTGGTAGACCTTTCCTTAGAACGATTGGTGCAATTATTGATATGAAGGAAGGAAATATTAGATTCCAATTTCCGTTAAGGAAAGCCATGGAACACTTTCCTAGAAAGAAAATCAAATTACCTTATGAATCTATTATGAGAGCCACTTATGGATTGCCTACCAAAGATGGCAATACCTAGATCTATTCTTGTATCATGCCTCAAAGATGGGAATACCTAGATCTATTCTTGTATCATGCCTAGCTAGGGGCGTTAAACGATGGCGCTTGTTGGGAGGCAACCCAATTTTATTTTCTTTACTTTTACTTCTGTTTAGTAATAAATAATTCATCTAGCTTCTGGTTAGATGTGGTTTTGTGTTTTAATTAGTGTTTGTGTCAAGTAGAACCTTTGGGAAGACTTGGGTGAAGTCTTTGCGATCTTGCTGTAAAAAACAGAAACTTTTGCGCACACGAGATTTGCTGCCATATTTTACTGGAGAGTTCTTTTAAGTTGATTCTTTTTTCAGATGATTATTTTACAAATTCCTCACATCCACCAATTTATTTCAATTTTTTAGAGTTACATAAGTATTCGAAAGTTACAGATTGCTACAGACTGTTATGTTTTTGACATATTCTGTTTTTCGTGTGTTGTTTGCTTATTTTGATGAATCTATGAGTAGTATCGGGGGGTATGGATCATAGAGAAGTTAGAATACAATAGGTTTAACACCAATATAAATAAATAATGAGTTCATTACAGTACCTTAAAGTGGTGGTTTGTTTTCTTATACTAACGGAGCTCACGAGATTTTTGCTAAGTTTTGTGTTGTGAAGTTTTCAAGTTTTTGGGTAAGGATTCGATGGACTATGGAACAAAGAGTGGCAAGAGCCTAAGCTTGGGGATGCCCAAGGCACCCCAAGGTAAAATTCAAGGACAACCAAAAGCCTAAGCTTGGGGATGCCCCGGGAAGGCATCCCCTCTTTCGTCTTCGTCTATGGGTAACTTTACTTGAGACTATATTTTTTATTCACCACATGATATGTGTTTTGCTTGGAGCGTCATGTATGATTTGAGTCTTTTCTTTTTAGTTTACCACAATCATCCTTGCTGTACACACCTTTCGAGAGAGATACACATGAATCGGAATTTATTAGAATACTCTATGTGCTTCACTTATATCTTTTGAGCTAGATAGTTTTGCTCTAGCTCTTCACTTGTATCTTTTTAGAGCACAGTGGTGGTTTTATTTTATAGAAATTATTGATCTCTCATGCTTCACTTATATTATTTTGAGAGTCTTTTAGAACAGCATGGTAATTTGCTTTGGTTATAAAATTAGTCCCAATATGATAGGCATAAAAGATGGGTATAATAAAAACTTTCATAAAAGGTGCGTTGAATATTATGAGAAGTTTGATACTTGATGATTGTGTTGAGATATGAGGATGGTGATATTAGAGTCATGCTAGTGGAGTAATTGTGAATTCAAGAGACACTTGTGTTAATGTTTGTGATTCCCGTAGGATGCACGTATGGTGAACCGTTATGTGATGAAGTTGGAGCAAGATTTATTTATTGATTGTCATCCTTTGTGTGGAGGTCTGGATCGCGCGATGGTTAACTCCTACCAACCCTTCCCCTAGGAGCATGCGTTAAATACTTTGTTTTGATGACTTGTAGATTTTTGCAATAAGTATATGAGTTCTTTATGACTAATGTTGAGTCCATGGACTATACGCACTCTCACCCTTCCACCATTGCTAGCCTCTCTTGTACCGTGCCACTGTCGCCGGTACCATACACCCACCATATACCTTCCTCAAAATAGGCACCATAACAACCTATTATGGCATTTCCATAGCCATTCCGAGATATATTGCCATGCAACTTTCCACCGTTCCGTTTATTATGACACGCTTCATCATTGTCATATTGTCTTGCATGATCATGTAGTTGACATCGTATTTGTGGCAAGGCCACCATGCATAATTTTTTCATACATGTCACTCTTGATTATTTGCACATCCTGGTACACCGTCGGAGGCATTCACATAGAGTCATATTTTGTTCTAGCTTCGAGTTGTAATCTTTGAGTTGTAAGTAAATAAAAGTGTGATGATCTTCATTATTAGAGCATTGTCCCAGTGAGAAAAGGATGATGGAGAGTATGATTCCCCCACAAGTCGGGATGAGACTCCGGACGCAAAAGAAAAGGAAAAAAAGAGGCCATAAAAAAAGAGAAAAGGCCCAAATGAAAAAAGAAGAGAAAAAAAGAGAAAAAAAGAGAGAAAAAGAGAGAAAGGGCAATGCTACTATCCTTTTCCGCACTTGGGCTTCAAAGTAGCACCTTGATCTTCATGATAGAGAGTCTCTTGTTTTGTCACTTTCATATACTAGTGGGAATTTTCATTATAGAACTTGGCTTGCATATTCCAATGACGGGCTTCCTCAAAATGCCCTAGGTCTTTGTGAGCAAGTGTAACATCCCAAATTTTCAATTTGGAATGTTATACATAGATCATATTGCATTCATATTCCTTGCTTTGTGTGTGTGGCCATCCTAAAAAATTCTAAGCAACTCAAGGACCTACGGAGAGAGTTGGGAATTCTACCGTTTTCGTATTTGAGATTTCTCAAATACCGGTACGAGGATAGCGTTGATTTTAATTATTTTTCGCTCCTAAAAATATTTCTTAACAAAATATATGAGCGGAGATAATATGACTTCTCCAAAACAAAAGAAATATCGGAGGAGAAATATTTAAAATCACTTTTGGCTTTATTCGGATTTATTTGCAATTTTATTTGCATAGGAAAAACTTGCATGTTTTCAAAAAATGCATTTTAGGGCCAGAAAATGTTCATCTTGTTCTAAATATTTTATTTAGACGGTGAAAATTAGTTTTGGCATTTTTAGATTTTATTTTATTTTCTAGAATTTTTCTTAGTTTCGGCAGTTTTTTTAAAAGAGTCGCGCCCGAGTGGGCCGAAGGCCCAACCGAGCCAGGCCAGCCCGAGCCGCCGCCGCCTTCCCCGCCGCGCCGCCAGAGTCCGAGCCGGACTCTTGTCCACCGCCGCCGCCGCCGCCTTGCCCCCTCCTCCAAGCCGCCAGCCCCCCCTCTTTAAATAGCATCGCCCCCGCCCCCACTTCGCCACCCGACGCCTCCCGCCGCAGCAACCGCAGGAGCCGTAGCCGCTGCTAGGAGCTACCACCGCTGCCTCCTACCGCCGCCGCAGCCCCGCCTCCCTACACCGCGCCGGACCACCGCCGGAGCCCCGCGAGAGCCGAGCCGAGGTAGCCGCCCCGCCGTCCTGGTTTTCTAAAGAAAACCGATTCGGTTTTTTTAGGAAAACCCTAGTTTCATTTTTTTAGATTAGATCATTTTTCTTCGGTTTAGCTGTTTAGCGAACGTTCGCCCGTTCGTTCGTTTTAACGAACGACTTCGTCGTTTAGTCTCAGTTAACGAACGATCGTTCGTTAATCTGTTCGTCAGTTTTCTTTTTGGGGTATTTATCCGTGATTATTTTCAATCGCGATTTCTGCCCTGATCTTGTTTTTCTTTTTTCTTTTCGCTCGAGAGTCGGAATCAGGTGATTCAAAATCCCAGATCTTCGTCTCGACGCCCTCTTTCCGTTTAACCAACTTGAACAGAGTTTTGATACTGTAAAATTTGACCCTAGATCAAACTAGTAAACATACCTCGTTTCTTTTGCAGTTTGAGTTCGTTGCTTCTTTCGATTTGTTTCCTTTTGCAAACCGGAGTTCTTAAGTTGAACTTTCTGGTTAGATCTTCTCTTTTGGAGTTTTGTTTGTGCTTCATTGCTTGATTTCGTATGTATGCTATTGTTTGCTTGCGATAGAATACCCGGACTGTGAAGCGTGCTACTACGAGTCTCTAGGTTTTGCGAATCATTAGCAAGGCAAGTAACACTCTGATCATACCCTTTTATTACCCAGTTTTATGCATTAGATCAAACCCTCACACATTGCATGAGTAGGATCTCTTAACTTGTGGGTCTGGGAAGTAGTTTGAGGTAGAACCTATTACCTGCATTGTTTTCAAACCCTTGGGAGTTACTTCTACGCTATGCTTAGGTTATCATGCTATGCTCGTAGACGTGGTTTGGGTTTGAGTGAAATCCATGACAGATGTGAGTTGTTAATTAATGGTTCAACTTAAGGTGGCTACTTGAATACACATCTGGGTGGATTAGTTGCACGGCACCTGGGGAATCCAGTGTTGTCCTAGGAAATCCCGGGGTTTCCGTGTGATTGTCCTATGGAATGCCACCCAGGCTCAAAGGGATCATAGAACTATTCATGCTAGAAACTTCCGTGTGCAGCCACATTGCCATTATGGGCTCTGGCATAGTATGAGTAAGTTGTGTGGGCTCTTTCGTGGTGGACTAGCAGATGTAGGGGAAAGTAGGTGTACGGGTCCACCTGGGGTAAAGAGTAAATGCTTCTGAAAGACTGTGTCTCGGTCATCCATTTCTCAAACACCATGCAGTGCGAGAAATTAAACGGAGGAGATCGAGTCTTGTGGGAAAAGTGCACAAACCTTTGCAGAGTGTACAAACTGATCATGATTAGCCGTGTCCCCGGTTATGGACAATCTTGAGTATCTGGTACTTGAATTATTGGTTGATCTCATCACTCTAAAATTAATTTGTTGGGTCAATGATTACTTTAACTGGGATTGAGTTGGAGGTACCTTCTCAATGATGTTTCAACTACCATGATAGTTAAAAATAAAACTTATTCCTTTGTTGTAGGGAAAAATTGGCTTTATGCAAAAACTTTAGCCTTAGAGCCTCCACCAGCCAAATATGCATATAGTGCAGCCTTTAATTCTGTTACTTGCATCTTCTGTGTTATCTTGCCGGCATATTCCATGTGATGACCCGTTTCGATCTGCAACATGTTACGTTGCAGACTTTTCAGACGAGGAGTAAGACGTTCTAGGTCATTTGTCATGCACTCAGCTATGCCGTTGGAGTTGATGGACTCACTTATCTTCCAAGCCTTCCGCCGTTATTTTGTTAGATGGCCTTAAGCCATAGACTTTTGTAATAAGTTCTCTTTGGAGACACTCGATGTAATAAGTGTGTGATTGCCACTCTGTTATAAATCCTTCAAGTACTATGTGTGTCAGCATTACCGATCCAGGGATGACACTGAAAAACAGAGACTTCGGTCCGTTCGAATCGCGGTCGCTATAAGATGGTATCAGAGCACACGCTGACTATAGGACACGACCACTAAGATAAACCCTAGGTCGCTCTTCTCTACTCATTTCTGACTTCTCTCCATTTTCTACTCTTTAGGATGGTGGACCCAAGGAACAATTTCACGCAACCGGATGAAGACACACCTTTTGGATGACACTTGAAGGAAGTCACTAGGTACATGAACATAGGAATACCAAGCTTTACCGGGACCTACACCGCCACTTTACCAGAAGAGGAGCGATGGAGCATTCAAATTCAAATCCCCGGGAGAACCTTCGCACCATCCACTAAGCCAATAGAGTTTTCTTTTGATGCACCAACCTAGAGCCTAGGCAAGAGTATGGCAGCCCACATCACTATGGGAAGGATCGGAGAAGTCTACAAGCAGGCGCTGAAGGACACTATCTACTAGATTTGTGGATGCCGAGATGAGCGTTGGGACATGATGAGCACCAGGAAGGACAGGTCCATTGCAGCGTTCATCCAGGAGCTAAACCAGCACATTCGTTGACAGTAGCACCAGATGTGCGCAGGGATGATAGATTTGAAGAAGGCACTAACTAGGAATTTGGAGCTAGAAGAAGAACTCAAGTCTACTTGTGACAGATGCGAGGAGGAGATATTGATACTAGTGGAGAAGAATGATGATTTGACAAGGGAGCTAGGAGTCTTCATGGGAGATCCAGCACCAGGAGGAGGAGAAGAGGAAGAAGAACCCAAGGAGATTCGTTCTGAAGATTACATCATCATCGACGACACGGATTCAGACCCCGAAGATAGTGATGATGAAGACTATGAAGATGAAGCTGGAGCAGAGATCATGGAATCTCCCCCCGATCAAAATTTCTAGATGACCACCCTATGACTAGCAGTTTCCCCCACCAAGTAATCTTAGAGCACTTTTGTAACGCTAGTTAGTTCTTTGTAAGCCCTTGTTTGAAATTGATTGGTGTGATATGTTTGTGTTTGTCTCATGTGCATATGGGTAGTGATTTTGCCTTATACCTCATTTCTATTCTAAATCTCTTCCCTCTACACCCATCAGATGCCTCCGAGACGTGAGCCCAGATTTCAGTTTCCCCCTCAGCTCACTCAGTTGATCCAGCAGCAGAACACTTTGATGCAACTTCTTGTCCAGAACAATCAGAACAACCAGAACAACAACAACCCTCCACCACCACCATCCGTTGACAACCTGACACATTTCTTAAGGTTGCAACCACCGGTGTTTGCTAGCAGCATTGAACCAATAGTTGCTGATGACTGGCTGCGCAAGATTGGAAGGGATTTGACCACCGCCAATTGCATGGATGCTGAGAAGGTGCGATTTGCCGCACATCAGTTGTCTGGACCCGCAGCAGCATGGTGGGAGAATTACACAACCACTTTCCCTGTAGCCAATGTCACTTGGGATCAGTTTCAGCAAGCTTTCCGTACTACCCATGTCTCTACTGGAGCTATGAGCATGAAGAAACGGGAGTTTTGCAACTTGCGCCAAGGAAATCGTACTGTAGCTTAGTACGTAGATGAGTTTAGTACCCTATCTCGTTATGCCCAGATGATGTGGCCACAGATGCCGCTAAGCAGGAGAAATTTATGGAAGGGCTAAATGATGAGATGAGCATACAGTTGATGGTGGCAACCTTCAACAACTACCAGGAGTTGGTAGATAAAGCTATTATGATTGAAGGGAAGCAGCAGCAGATTGAGAGCCGCAAGAGGAAGTACGGACAAGGACGGAATAATTCTGGAGCCCTGCAGAAGGCCCGATTCACTCCGAATTCGGGAGGATACACCCATAACCATGGAAGCCACACCCACACTGGAGGAAGTTCTCACAACCACAATGGCTCCAAGAATGGAAATGGGAATGGAGCAAAAAATAATCAGAATCGCTCTGCCCCATCCACACCCGCCAAGAAGGATTTAAGCCACGTCACCTGTTACAAGTGCGGGAAGAATGGACACTATGCCAATGAGTGCCCTGAAGCTAAGAACGGGAACAACAATGGAAGCGCCGGGAAGAAGCCCAACCCGTTCAACAAAGGACAAGTGAACCACGTGACCGTGGAGGAGGTTGAAGAACAACCAGATGCGGTGATCGGTAAGTTTTTGGTTAAGTCATTTACCGTAGTAGTTCTTTTCGATACTGGTGCATCGCATTCATACATTTCAAGGGGATTCGTAAATAGACATAAGTTGCCCACCAGAGTCCTTATGGTCCCCATGTTAGTAAGTTCACCCGTGGAAAATCAAGGATGTTTTCAGATGCCATTGACCATTGGACGCCATGTTTTCCCCTCAGACCTGATAGTTTTGGAGTAACAATGATTGGATGTAATACTAGGTATGGATTGGCTATCGATGTATGGAGGGAACATCGATTGTGCCAGCAAGTCTATTTTGCTTACCACCCCGGAGGGAAAAAGGATTAAGTATGTATCTAGGCATTCGCCTATACGGACACAAGTACATTCTCTCATGGGAGTTGTTCAGGAGGAAGTGCCCATAGTAAAGGATTTCCCGGATGTGTTTCCAGAGGAGTTACCAGGCATGCCACCGGATAGGGATATTGAGTTTTTGATTGAGCTATTGCCTGGCACCGGACCTATATCGAAGAGACCATACCGGATGCCAGCGAATGATCTGGAGGAGATCAAGAAGCAGATTAAGGAGTTATTGGAGAAATGATTTATTCGCCGGAGTTCATCACCTTGGGGAGCCCCAGTGCTTTTAGTCGAGAAGAAGGATGGATCTTTAAGAATGGTCGTTGATTATCATGCACTGAATGAAGTGACTATTAAGAATAAGTACCCGTTGCCGATGATCAATGATTTGTTCGACCAACTCCAGGGAGCGAAAGTATTCTCCAAGATTGATCTACGATCTGGATACCACCAGTTGAAGATCCGAGAGAAGGATATACCTAAGACAGCCTTCACCACAAGGTACGGGCTATATGAGTATACGGTTATGTCATTTGGATTGACTAACGCCCCTGCCTATTTCATGAGTATGATGAACAAGGTGTTCATGGAGTTCTTGGATAAGTTTGTCGTGGTATTCATTGATGATATTTTGGTATACTCGAAGAACGAGGAGGAACACGCGGAGCATTTGCGTTTGGTACTGGAAAAGCTCAGAGAGCATCAGTTATACACCAAGTTTAGTAAATGCGAGTTTTGGTTGAAGGAAGTTGGATTCTTAGGGCATGTTATATCGGGAGAAGGTATAGCAGTGGACCCCGTCAAAGTGCAGGCAATCACTGAATGGTTGGTACCCACTTAAGTTGGAGAGATCCGCAGTTTTCTTGGACTCGCGGGATATTACCGGAGATTCATAGAAAATTTCTCCAAGATTGCAAAGCCAATGACGACATTGTTGAAGAAGGAGACAAAGTTCAATTGGACTGAAGAGTGCAAAGATAGTTTCCATGAGTTGAAGAAACGGTTGATGACAGCCCCAGTGCTGATTTTGCCAAATATACGCAAGGATTTCCAAGTGTACTACGATGCTTCACGCTTAGGACTAGGAGGAGTACTCATGCATGATGGAAGAGTTGTTTCCTATGCATCTCGTCAACTATGACCGCATGACTTGAATTATGCAACGCACGATCTGGAGTTAGCAGCTGTAGTGCATGCACTCAAAACCTGGAGACATTTCCTTATTGAAAATCATTGTGATGTGTACACGGATCACAAGAGTTTGAAGTACATTTTCACTCAGAAGGAGCTGAACCTCAGACAGAGGAGATGGTTGGAGCTTATAAAGGATTATGATTTGAAGCTGCACTATCACCCAGGAAAGGCCAATGTTGTTGCATACGCTTTGAGCCGGAAGAGTTATGCAAATACCCTAGTAAAGGGGGGATTGCCACAGGAGTTAGCGGAAGATCTCAGGGAGGTCGTTTGGAGATAGTTCCTAGAGGATTTGTTGCAACATTGGAGGTTAAATCAACACTGCTGGGAAAGATACGTGAAGCCCAGAATGATGACAAAGAGATTTTCGAGATAAAGAAGAGGATGAGTGAAGGAAAAGCCAAAGGATTTCGTGAAGATGAACACGACACCTTGTGGTTTGAGGATCGAAACTATGTGCCCAACAACCCGGAGATCAGGAAGTTGATACTGCAGGAAGCACATGATTAGCCATACTCGATACACCCCAGAAACACCAAGATGTATTTGGATTTGAAGGAGCGTTTCTGGTGGACGGGAATGAAGAAGGATATTGCCGAGTTTGTAGCCGTATGTGATGTATGCCAGAGAGTAAAGGCAAAGCATCAGAAGCCAGCAGGATTGCTATAGCCTATGCCAATACCCGAATGGAAGTGGGATAAGCTCGGCATGGATTTTATCACCGGATTGCCCAGGACCAAATCAGGATATGAGTCAATCTGGGTAGTAGTGGATCGCTTGACCAAGGTAGCCCACTTTATCCCTGTGAAAACCACATACACCAGTGCGAAGTTGGCCAAGATATACATGACCAGGATTGTATGTCTGCACGGAGTTCCGAGGACCATTGTATCAGATAGAGGAACACAGTTCACCTCAAAATTTTGGCAATAGCTACACCAGACTTTGGGAACGAGGCCGGAATTCAGTATAGCTTTTCACCCGCAGACCGATGGACAAACCGAGAGAGTCAATCAGATTCTGGAGGACATGTTGAGAGCCTATGCGCTAGATTATGGATCTAGTTGGGATGAAAATTTGCCCTACGCTGAGTTCTTGTACAACAACAGTTACCAGGCCAGTTTGAAGATGGCACCGTTCGAAGCATTGTACGGGAGGAGATGTCGAACACCATTAATGTGGGATGAAGTTGGAGACCGACAGTTGTTTGAACCGGACTTGATCAAAGAGTCTGAAGAGAATGTTAAGCTAATTCGAGATAGATTGAAGGTAGCTCAGTCAAGGCAGAAGAGTTATGCCGACTCAAAGCGTAAGGAAGTAGCCTATGAAATCGGAGACATAGCGTACTTGAGAGTATCGCCTCAGCGAGGAGTTAAACATTTCGGAGTCAAGGGAAAGCTAGCCCCGAGATTTGTGGGACCTTACCGTGTTTTGGAACACATGGGAGAGGTTGCCTATAAGTTGGAGTTACCCGAAGGATTGTCAGTAGTACACGATGTGTTTCACGTTTCGCAGCTTAAGAAGTGCCATGCGGAGATGGCCGATATCCCGCTTAGAGACACAGTACCCCTGGAGGCAATTCAGTTGGACAGTGATCTGACTTACGAGGAGAAGCCTGTCAACATTCTCGAATTTTTGAGTAGAGTCACCCGCAGTAAGGTTATCAAGTTTTGCAAAGTTCAATGGAGTCACCACACCGAGGAAGAAGCCACCTGGGAACGAGAAGATGATCTATGCAAGGACCACCCACACCTATTCGATAGCCAAGCCAAATCTCGATGGCGAGATTCATTCTAAGGGGGGTAGGTTTGGAACATCCCAAATTTTCAATTTGGAATGTTATACATAGATCATACTACATTCATATTCCTTGCTTTGTGTGTGTGGCCATCCTCGAAAATTCTAAGCAACTCAAGGACCTACGGAGAGAGTTGGGAATTCTACCGTTTTCGTATTTGAGTTTTCTCGAATACCGGTACGAGGATAGCGTTGGTTTTAATTATTTTACCTCCTAAAAAATTTCTTAACAAAATATATGAGCGGAGATAATATGACTTCTCCAAAACAAAAGAAATATCGGAGGAGAAATATTTAAAATCACTTTTGGCTGTATTCAGATTTATTTGCAATTTTATTTGCATAGGAAAAACTTGCATGTTTTCAAAAACTGCATTTTACGGCCAAGAAAATGTTCATCTTGTTCTAAATATTTTATTTAGACGGTGAAAATTTGTTTTGGCATTTTTAGATTTTATTTTATTTTCTAGAATTTTTCTTAGTTTCGGTGGGTTTTTTTTTTAAAAAGAGTCGCGCCCGACTGGGCCAAAGGCCCAGCCGAGCCAGGCCGGCCCGAGCCGCCGCCGCCTTCCCCGCCGCGCCGCCAGAGTCCGAGCCGGACTCTTGTCCGCCGTCGCCGCCGCCTTGCCCCCTCCTCCAAGCCGCCAGCCCCCCTCTTTAAATAGCGCCGCCCCCGCCCCCACTTCGCCACCCGATGTCGCCCGCCGCCGCAGCCGCAGCCGCCGCTAGGAGCCACCGCCGCCGCCGCAGCCCCGCCTTCCTACACCGCCCCACCGCCGTGCAGGACCATCGCCGGAGCCCCGCCGGAGCCGATCCGAGGTAGCCGCCCCGCTGTCTTGGTTTTCTAAAGAAAGCCGATTCGGTTATTTTTGGAAAACCCTAGTTTCGTTTTTTAGATTAGATTGGTTTTTTTTTCGATTTAGCTGTTTAGCGAACGTTCGCCCGTTCGTTCGTTTTAACGAACAACTTCGTCGTTTAGTCTCAGCTAACGAACGTTCGTTGTTAATCTGTTCATCAATTTTCCTTTTCGGGGTATTTATCCGCGATTATTTTCGATCGCGATTTCTGACCTCATCTTGTTTTTCGTTTTTCTTTTCGCTCGAGAGTCAGAATCAGGTGATTCAAAATCCTAGATCTTCGTCTCGACGCCCTCTTTCCGTTTAACCAACTTGAACAAAATTTTGCTACTGTAAAATTTGGCCCTAGATCAAACTAGTAAACAAACCTCGTTTCTTTCGCAGTTTGAGTTAGTTGCTTCTTTCGATTTGTTTCCTTTTGAAAACCGGAGTTCTTAAGTTGAACTTTCTGGTTAGATCTTCTCTTTTGGAGTTTTGTTTGTGCTTCATTGCTTGCTTGCTTATTTATGCTATTGTTTGCTTGCGATAGAATACCCGGACTGTGAAGCGTGCTACTACGAGTCTCTAGGTTTTGTGAATCATCAGCAAGGCATGTAACACTTTGATCATACCCTTTTATTACCCATTTATGCATTACATCAAACCCTCACAGATTGCATGAGTAGGATCTCTTAACTTGTGGGTCTAGGAAGTAGTTTGAGGTAGAACCTATTACCTGCATTATTTTCAAACCCTTGGGAGTTATTTCTACGCTATGCTTAGGTTATCATGCTATGCTCGTAGACGTGGTTTAAGTTTGAGTGAAATACATGACAGATGTGAGTGGTTAATTAATGGTTCAACTTCAGGTGGCTACTTGAGTACACATCTGGGTGGATTGGTTGCAGGGCACCTGGGGAATCCAGTGTTGTCCTAGGAAATCCCGATGTTTCCGTGTGATTGTCCTATGGAATGCCACCCACGCTCAAAGGGATCATAAAACTATTCATGCTAGAAACTTCCGTGTGCAGCCACAAAGCCATTATGGGCTCTGGCATAGTATGCGTAAGTTGTGTGAGCTCTTTTGTGGTGGACTAGCAGATGTAGGCGAAAGTAGGTGTACGGGTCCACCTGGGGTAAAGAGTAAATGCTTCTGAAAGACTGTGTCTCGGTCATCCGTTTCTGAAACACCATGCAGTGCGAGAAATTAAACGGAGGAGATCGAGTCTTGTGGGAAAAGTGCACAAACCTCTGCAGAGTGTACAAACTGATCATGATTAGCCATGTCCCCGGTTATGGACAATCTTGAGTATCTGGTACTTGAATTATTGGTTGATCTCATCACTCTAAAATTAATTTGTTGGGTCAATGATTACTTTAATTGGGATTGAGTTGGAGGTACCTTCTCAATGATGTTTCAACTACCATGATAGTTAAAAATAAAATATATTCCTTTGTTGTAGGAAAAATTTGCTTTATGCAAAAACTTTAGCCTTAGAGCTTCCACCAGCCAAATATGCATATAGTGTAGCCTTTAATTCTGTTACTTGCATCTTCTATGTTATCTTGCCAGCATATTCCATGTGCTGACCCGTTTCAGGCTGCAACATGTTACATTGCAGACTTTTCAGACGAGGAGTAAGACGTTCTAGGTCGTTTGTCATGCACTCAGCAATGCCGTTGGAGTTGATGGACTCACTTATCTTCCAAGCCTTCCGCTGTTATTTTGTTAGATGGCCTTAAGCCATAGACTTTTGTAATAAGTTCTCTTTGGAGGCACTCGATTTAATAAGTGTGTGATTGCCACTCTGTTATAAATCCTTCAAGTACTGTGTGTGTCAGCATTACCGATCCAGGGATGACACTGAAACACAGAGACTTCGGTCCGTTCGGATCGCGGTCGCTACAGCAAGCAAGTTGGATGCACACCCACTTAGTTTCTTTTGTTGAGCTTTCATACACTCATAGCTCTAGCGCATCCATTGCATGGCAATCTCTACTCACTCACATTGATATCTATTGATGGGCATCTCCATAGCCCATTAATACGCCTAGTTGATGTGAGACTATCTTCCTCTCTTTTGTCTTCTCCACAACCACCACTCTATTCCACCTATAGTGCTATATCCATTGCTCACGCTTATGTATTGCGTGATAGTTGAAAAGGTTGAAAAAACAGAAGTGTGAAACAATTGCTTGGCTGAAACCGGGGTTGTGCATGATTTAAATATTTTGTGTGATGAAGATAGAGCATAGCCAGACTATATGATTTTGTAGGGATAACTTTATTTGGCCATGATATATTGAGAAGACATAATTGCTTTGGTATTACGCTTGAAGTATTACTATTCTTATGTCAATATAAACTTTTGTCTTGAATCTTTCGGATCTGAACATTCATGCCACAATAAAGAAAATCACATTGAGAATTATGTTGGGTAGCATTCCACATCAAAAATTCTGTTTTTATAATTTACCTACTCGAGGACGAGAAGGAATTAAGCTTGGGGATGCTTGATACGTCTCCAACGTATCTTAAAGCATGGCGCACTAAACTATCAAGTAGTCATCAGAACGTGTCTGTCAGACGTTCACAACATCCACAGACGACGCTAGAGGGGTTGGCACACCGAGCGGTGCATCACGAACAAAAGCCTTCTTTGTAGCAGGGAGGATAATCCTCAGATTATGGCCCTAGTCCGCCCAATTGCTCACTATGTTTTTCAACTTAGTATTTCTCTAGGAACGTATTAAAACAGGGAGCTAAAGTGCGAGCTATTGATCTACAACATAATTTGCAAAGGCAATTTAGACTATGTTCAAGATAATGAGTTCAACTAAACAAAATATTCAATGAACTCCCACTCAGATATACATCTCTCTACTCATATAAGTGATACATGATCCAAATCGACTAGGCCGTGTCCAATCATCACGTGAGACGGACTAGTCATCAACGGTGAACATATCCATGTTGATCGTATCTTCTATATGACTCATGTTCGACCTTTCGGTCTTTCGTGTTCCAAGGCCATGTTTGTACATGCTAGGCTCGTCAAGTCAACCTAAGTGTATTGTGTGTGCAAATCTGGCTTATACCCGTTGCATGCGAACGTTAGAGCCTATCACACCCGATCATCACGTGGTGCTTCCGAACAACAAACCTTAGCAACGGTGCACAGTTAGGGGGGACACAATTCTTGAAATTTTAGTGAGAGATCGTCTTATTTAAGCTACCGTCGTTCTAAGGAAATAAGATGTAAAACATGATAAACATCACATGCAATCAAAGAGCGACATGATATGGCCAATATCATTTTGCTCCTTTTGATCTCCATCTTCGGGGCTCCATGATCATCATCGTCATCGGCATGACACCATGATCTCCATCATTGTGTCTTCATGAAGTTGTCTCGCCAACTGTTACCTCTACTACTATGGCTAACGGTTAGCGATAAAGTAAAGTAATTACATGGAATTTTCATTGACACACAGGTCATACAATAAATTAAGACAACTCCTATGGTTCCTGCCGGTTGTCATACTCATCGACATGCAAGTCGTGATTCCTATTACAAGAACATGATCAATCTCATACATCACATATATCATTCATCACATCCTTTTCGCCATATCACATCACACGACATATGCTGCAAGAACAAGTTAGACGTCCTATAGTTGTTATTGCAAGTTTTTACGTGGCTGCTATAGGTTTCAAGCAAGAACGTTTCTTACCTACGCCAAAACCACAACGGGATATGCCAATTACTATTTACCCTTCATAAGGACCCTTTTCGTCGAATCCGATCCGACTAAAGTGGGAGAGACAGACACCCGCTAGCCACCTTATGCAACTAGTGCATGTCAGTCGGTGGAACCTATCTCACGTAAGCGCACGTGTAAGGTCGGTCCGGGCCGCTTCATCCCATGATGCCGCCGAATCAAGATAAGACTAGCAACGGCAAGTAAATTGGCAAAATCGACGCCCACAACAACTTGTGTTCTACTCGTGCATAGAAACTACACATATACCTAGCTCATGATGCCATTGTTGGGGATCATTGCAAAAATTTAAAATTTTCTACGCATCACCAAGATCAATCTATGGAGAGACTAGCAATCAGAGAGGGGAGTGCATATTCATACCCTTGAAGATCCCATTGCGGAAGCGTTACAAGAACGCGGTTGGTGGAGTCGTACACGCAGCGATTCAGATCGTGGTCGATTCCAATCTAAGCGCTGAGCAACGGCGCCTCCGCGTTCAACCCACGTACATCCCGGTGACGTCTCCCACGCCTTGATCCAGCAAGGAGGAGGGAGAGGTTGGGGAAGACAACTCCAGCAGTAGCACGACGACGTGGTGGTGGTGGAGGGGCGTGGTTCTTCAGCAGGGCTTTGCCAAGCGCTACGAAGGACGAGGAAGTGGAGGGTAGGACTGCACCGAGAGAGAGAGAGAGAGAGAGAGAGAGAGAGAGAGAGAGATTCCCGTGTCTAGCAGCCCCAAACCCCTCGTATATATAGGAGGAGGGGAGGGGGTTGCACCCCCTCTAGGGTTCCCACCCTAGGGGGCGGCAGCCCAAGATGGGATGGAGGGGGCGGCCAAGAGGGGAAGAGAGGGGGGGCGCCCTAGGGTGGGCCTTAGGCCCATCTGCGCCTAGGGTTTCCCCCCTCTCCTCCTAGCTGTGCCTTGGGCTTTGGTGGGAGGCACACCAGCCCACTCAGGGTCTGGTCCCTTCCCACTCTTGGCCCATGCAAGCCTCCGGGGCTAGTGGCCCCTCTCGATGGACCCCCAGAACCCTTTCGGTGGCCCCAGTACATTACCGGTGATGCCCGAAACACTTCCGGTGGCCAAATCCTCACTTCCTATATATCATTCTTTACCTCCGGACCATTCTGGAACTGCTCGTGATGTCTGGGATCTCATCCGGGACTCCGAACATCATTCAGTAACCACGCATATACTTTCTCTATAACCCTAGTGTCGTGGAATTAGCACGACAGATGTCCTGTTTAGTGGACTTAGGTGTGAGGCCATCGCGCTGGTTAGCTTGAAGAGGTTAAAGCGGACAAAGGACACAAGAGTTTATACTAGTTCGGCCCCTTCGATGAAGGTAAAAACCTACATCTAGTTTGGTGTGGTATTGCTTGTGCGTCGATGACCAGGGAGCGAATCCGCTTGCCTGTGTCTCGAGTAGTTGTTTCTTGTCCCTGAACCGTCGCTGGGTCGTCCCTTTATATAGGAGGCGACGCCCGGCCCGGTTTACAGAGTCCCGAGGCCGGCTCATAAACGTGTCCCCCTCGGTCTCTACTCTTTCTATCTTACATCCCAAGTTACATGATACGACGGTTTACAGACCGTGGGCCTTATACATGGGCCCCAAACCTCTATGGGTTGTAATCTCTTGTACCTACTCTACTGGGCTTGTAATAATACAACCTTGTCAGTGTAATCCGGACCTTCTTGGCCGGTTTATACCTGCTAGTAATATCCGTGACATTAGGCCCCAGATTGATTTGAACTTGTTCATGTCAGTCTTCTAAGTCTCGCGCAAATCTCCTTTCTGCAGTTTTATTTGCTTCATAAACCAGCCATGACATCATCTCCTGGAATCGCCTCAATCCGTCGTGACATCATCTCCGCATTTAATGCTCGTATCTGTCTGTTACCTTTCTTAAATGCCGCACCGAAAATCGAGGCGACAGCTCAATCTTTATCCAATCTCTGGCCTCCTCGATTCCCGCACTTACCGTTTTTACCTCTTCGGCTTATAAATACCGCTGGGGCATACCTCTTTTCCCCTTCTGCCTTCTTCTTCCTCCGTCATCATCGCTCGAAGCTCCGCCGCCGCTCTCCGAGCTCACCGTCGTCCTCGAGCCAGGCCGCTGCATCGACCTGAACGTCTCTAGAGAACTTCGCCGCCGTCCTCTGTTCCCTCAGGTACTCCTTCTTCTTCCCCGTAGATCTTACTCTAGGGTTCCTTCCGTAGCTTCTCCATGAACCCTCAAAGCTTTGCTGTTCATCCCCGTAGGCCAGCCTTGCTGAAGATTCAAACTTATTTAGACTCGACCCGAATCCATGCGCTTCTACTCCACCATCATATACTTAGCTCCTCTAGCTTTATCAGTTTAGATTCGATATGTAGAGAAACTCCGCGGCCCTTCCTGAATATAACTTGTATTTATTCCATCTTTTTCCTTATGCCTTAGATCCATGTTCACCTTAGCTTTTTGTGGAAACTGTTTCTTCATACTTTAGATCCGTAGCTCATCTCACCGATTTAGCCATAGCTTGTACGTCATATGCTTTTACTGACGGTTTAAATGTAAGTACGTATCTCGTAACTGACGGTTTAACTTCTTATTTTTTTATCATCATCAACCGGTAGCTGTCTTGCTCATATTTGCTTCCGGATTAGTAATACCATTAGACCCTTGTTTAAACCGACAATTAGGCCCATAACTTTATAGAATGCACCGGCTTATACCTTAGCAATGGCTAAACCGGATTTTGCACTGTACTTTTCAGCACTTCCTCATCCAAACCGATGGCCAAGCAATTTGTCACTTGCAACTGGGCCCCTTCCCGGATCACTGAGGATGACTTAAGAAACGCTGCTTCAATCGGTATTCTGGGTCCTAAGGAGGTTCTGCACTCGCGGGCCCCAGGAAAGGAGTGTCCTCCTACACCCCAAGAAGGAGAGATTATTGTTTTCTTTGATCACCTAGCCCGGGGTTTCAGTCCTCCTGGTTCGAAGTTTTTCCGGGATGTGTTAGCCGCTTTTCAACTCCACCCTCAGGATGTAGGCCCAAATTCTATGTCGAGCATCTGCAATTTTCAAGTCTTCCCAGAAGCATATCTTCAAGAAGAACCATCAGTGGATCTGTTTCGAGACTTTTTCCATCTAAACCGGCGGACAGAGTTTACTGACGGGCCGCATCAGGAGTTGGGTGGCGTCAGCATCCAAAAGAGAAAAGATGTGAGCTTTCCCCATGCCGCTCTTCACAGCCACCCCAAAGAGTGGAACCAGACGTGGTTCTACTGTAGGGACACTTCACCTAAAGGAGAGAACCCGCTGCCGGGTTACCGCGCCTATCGCCTGGCAACAGATCATCCCTTGCCGCAACGCCTCAGCGCCCCGGATCGGGCCCGGTTTGCCCCTCAACTTTCTAAGCTCAAGGCCTTCGTGGCCAACGGCTTAACCGGAGTCGACTTTGTTCGCTGCTGGCTTTCTTGGAGCATCCTCCCACTAAGCCGGTGCTCAGGTCTGATGTGCGAATACTCCAGCAAACCGGATGATCCTCAGCACCACACTGACATAATACTTCTTGAAGATGAAGTTACCGAGTCCGCGAAGAAAATGCTGAACATCCCTCTGGAGGAAAGCAACCGGACCGGTTTAGCTCCATTTTGCGCAACTAATGAACCACCAGCGGTAAGTCTTTCCCGATCCTTTCCTGCTTGTCTGAATCCGGCCATATCAATTGTCTTCCATTCACTACTTATCCCTTTGCGCAGGCCAACGATCCTTTCTGGAAGAGGAAATCTCAAGATAAACCGGCCAGGCAATCACGCAAGAAAACTTATGTTGTTAAGAAGAAGAAGACTGTTGCTGCCTCCGGTTCACACCCCGAGGAGGATGATCCGGACTCTGAGGTATTAACTAACCCCTATGTCCTTTGACCTCCGTTTGTCTAAATTTATGTTAACAAAGCCTTTTCGCAGGATCTGGCGGAAGGAAGTAAAGCGGGGGGAGTTGAGGTAATTTCTCTCTCATCTGATTCAGAATCTTTGCCACCCAAGATCCGCCGGGTATCCCGGAAATATCCCTTTTCTCATCCTTATGCTCAAATGGATCCCAACTTTCTATTGAAGAAACAGCAGCATGAAGCTCGCCAGACCACGCGCCACAGCGGCCATGTGGTTGAATCGGCCGGAATACCCCTTACACCGGCTCGCAGATGCAGCTCCGAGGTTTTACTTTCTCCAACTCTCCTTCATCCAAAAGCCGGCCTCATACGTAAACCGCTTAAACCGTCTGATCCTAACTATCAGGAGGCTCCTCTGTCCTCTTCCGGCGAGTCAACTGCTACGCAGGTCTCAGTGCTTAAGACCGTGCCTGGGTAAGTCCTTCCTTCAACTTCCGGTTTACCTTCATGTTTTTAACTCCATAATTCTCATTGTTCCTTTGATATTTATCAGAATGCCGAAGCCTAGCAAGATAGCGAAAGCCAATAAACCGGCTGCTGAAACTACTGCCGCTGAACCGGTCGATGACCCTAAAGCAGCCATCCTTCCAGAAGATAACCCTGAAGCTCAGTTTGATGATCCCATTCCTATGGATCGTGACGATGTTGCTACTCCGGGAGGTGACAACATGGAGAATACGGTTGAACTGGCAAGCCCTATCCGGGTTAGCCCTCCTCAGACCAACCCGGCTCCTGTCAGCCCGGCGCCTACTGCTGCCCCCCTCCAGCCAACTACTGCCTCATCCGCAGACGTTGAGATAACCGGTCTAGGCTTCACTGCTCCCGCAGAGCCTGTCATCTTGGCTAGGCATACTGCCAAGGAAGAGAAACTTCAACAGGACAAAGGCAAGTGGAGCTCAGACTTATCCAGCTATGCTCACTTAAGTGCCCAGGAACTTCATTCCGGGTACCTGAACCGGCTCTTTACCAGCCGCGACTATGAAGCCGGCTTGGTTAATATGATGAAGGATAAGTATGAGGTGACTTTCTTTCCTTTCACTTCTGTCTCTGTTTGTAATTTTGCAATCCTGTCTTTAGGCCATAGTAGCCCCCAAGTGCCGGTTTAGCTTCATTGTAGGTGAACCGGGACTTCCATTATGCCTGAGAATGAGCTTACATTAGCCCCCAAGTGCCAAGGGTATAACTTGTTTATGCGCTTGGGACTTGTCTAATTTTTTTTCGTTCTTTACTTCAATTGCACATTAGCCCCCAAGTGTCAAGTGCAGAACTTGTTATGTGCTTGAGACTTGATTGAAATATTTCTTTCTAATCCATTTGATTTCCTGCTAGGCTGACTTGACCCGGAGGGCTTCGGAGGTGACTGAGCTCCGGAATAGCTTGGCTGTTCATGAAACTGCCTCAGCCAAAGCCAAGGAAGAACTTGTGCTTACCTTGACCAACATGGAGAAATTGAAAAAAAGACTTTGAAGCGGAGCGGTCCACATGGGAAGTGCAGAGGAATGTTCTTGAAAAAAGAGCAAAGGACGCTGAAGCTGCTCTTAATCCGGTTACGCAGGAGTTGACCGGTTTAAGACAGCAAATAGAACTCATGACTTCTGCTATCTTCGGTGAGTACCCATCTGTATATGTTTTTCATCCTCGCAATCTTTGTTCTGCTCCGGTTTAACTCGGCCAATGTATATAGGGAGGCGCATAACTCATCTTGGAGATGATGTCCGGAAAAAGCTCAAGGCATCTTATACCCTGGTGGACCAGCTTTATTCCGGCGCTCAAAGGGTTATTAGTGCCATGTCCCATAACAAACCGACACCAACTACCATCCAAGCCACTTTGGAGAAGCTATCTGTCCTGCCTGTGCGTCTGGTGGAGGTGAAGAAGTCTGCTGCACGGGATGGTTCTCTTATGGCGCTGACCCGGGCCAAAGCATGGGTCCCTGACTTTTACCCGGCGGAAGCTATGAACGGCTATCCCAGCAACAAAGAGGACGGGCCAGTCTTCTCTGCCGAAGACCTCCGTGCTCTGACTAAGGACATGCGCCCGCTTGCCAGTAAGCTTGCCGATGAAGCAGATTTGACAAGGTATCATCCGGCCTATGACTTAGAAAATGAGCGGGTAGAGCGGCCGGTTTACGACACTGAAAATCTGATCCCACCAGTTCGTGGCCATACTTTCGCTCCAGATATTGATCCGTCAGATCTTATTGATGAAGAAATGTATTTCCGTGCACTCTCCAAGATTGATTGGCCCACTCCTGGTTTCCAGCCATTGCCTGAAGCCGATGAAGACCCGGAACAAGTTGACCATCAGCCTTCGCAGCGTGAAGAGGAGTCGTAAACCGTCCGGTTTAATTTGTAGTTGCTGAATATTTTTGCCAAAACTTTAATCTATTCGGGCCTGCAGGTGCCTTGTAATAGGATAGTTGAAACATTGTCTTTGTCCCAATATGGATGACACAGCTTGACTTGGCATCTGCCAATTTAATCCTCTGTTTTGCCATGCTTGATCCGTTTATATTATCTGTGCCTGCATAAATGAGGCTAAAAGATGTCCTGGCGGTTTACCACCGGACCCATTATACTGCTCCAATATATATATATATATACATATATACATATATATATATATATATATATATATATATATATATATATCAAAGGAATAACTGTTTATACCAAAGATACATCATACCTCTGATTAAGTGTGCCTGTCGTCCTTAATCCGGTAGGCATAATTGAAAGCATAGGTGCTGATGAGACTCTTGGCTCTCTTACTTGGCTTTTGCCTAATGGCTGATCCGGGTTATAATGAACGCTGGTTTAACTCATGCTGGTGTTCATGACCCAGACTTTTAACTTATGCTGGTGTTCATGACCCAGACTTTTAACTTTGTAGATATATGGTCAACCTTGCAGTTGCCCAATCCCACATCAATAGACTTGTTTAAAAAAAAATTTGCGAAATCATAGAAACAAAGCATTTTTTGGCAAATAAGACCATGTAGTCGAGGCTTTTTGCGAGCTGCCAGGCTCCAAATTCGAGGCTTTTTGTGAGCTGCCAGGTTCTAGGCTTTTTGCGAGCGGCCATTTAGCTCCAGGATTTTTGTGAGCTGCCAGGCTCTAGGCTGTTTGCGAGCGGCCATTTAGCTCCATGCTTTTTGTGAGCTGCCAGGCTCTAGGCTTTTTGCGAGCGGCCATTTAGCTCCAGGCTTTTTGTGAGCTGCCAGGCTCTAGGCTTTTTGCGAGCTGCCAGGCTCCATATTTGACGTTTTCATCGATACTACCCAATGTTTCAAGACCTCTGAGGGATCTTGTCTTTAGGTGATAAACTCAATGATTGTCAATGGCTTTTTGTGAGCTGCCAGGCTCCATACTTGACATTTTCATCGATACTACCCAATGTTTCAAGACCTCTGAGGGATCTTGTCTTTAGGTGATCAACTCGACGATTGTCAATGGCTTTTCCCTTGATGTATCAAGGGCGCCGGTTTAGGAGGCCATGGTAAGTTTTCAGAGAAACTCCCATGTGATACTCCTTTGGTGTGCTCACCGGGTACCTATGTTTGAGTTGTGCTGTGCAACAAACTCTCTTTGGTCCCTTAATAAATAACTGTCCTGCATAGCAAAATATACGGATCAAAGTAATTGTTTTCTTGATGAAGATGACATATATCAAGAAAGATAGACTTTAAATGGATATCACCTGAGCTTTCAGCAAAACTCCCATGTGATAATCTTTTCGAAGAAGACGGCTGATTCCCCGATTTACTGGGGGCGCCGATTTATTTATTAATCATAATATATATATGGTACATAAAGCGGAGCCAATGGCTCAAGTGTAGTAAGGTCGCAGAAGAGCGATGTTCCATGGCCGCTTCGTCTCTTCCTCTGTTGTACGTGAATCTTTATGCTCTCGAACGTCAACCAGGTAGTATGAACCGTTGTGTAGGTTCTTGCTGACCACAAAGGGTCCTTCCCAAGGTGGGGATAACTTGTGCATATCTGTCTGGTCTTGGATGAGCCGGAGCACCAGATGCCCCTCCTGGAACGTCCTGGTCTTAACCCGACGGCTGTGGTATCGGCGCAGGTCTTGTTGATAAATTGCTGACCGCGCTGCTGCCGTGTCCCGTTCCTCATCCAGCCGGTGTAAGCTGTCTTGTCTTGTTTGCTCATTATCCGCTTCAACATAAGCTGCCACCCGTGGTGAGTCGTGACGGATGTCACAAGGGAGAACCGCTTCAGCACCATATACCATGAAGAAAGGCGTATAACCTGTAGACCTGTTAGGTGTAGTGTTGATGCTCCAAAGGACAGAAGGCAACTCCTCTACCCAGCAACCTGTTGTTCTTTTCAAAGGAACCATAAGTCGGGGCTTGATGCCTCTCAAGATCTCTTGGTTGGCCCTCTCAGCTTGGCCATTGGACTGAGGGTGAGCTACTGAAGATACATCCAGGCGAATATGTTCCCTTTGGCAAAACTCTTCCATCTCTCCTTTAGATAGGTTGGTGCCATTATCAGTAATGATGCTGTGTGGAAAGCCAAACCGGAAAATTACCTTTTTGATGAACTTAACCGCTGTTGCCGCATCACACTTACTGACAGGCTCTGCCTCAATCCACTTTGTAAACTTGTCCACTGCTACCAACAGGTGGGTTTTCTGATCTTGGGATCGTTTAAAGGGCCCAACCATATCAAGCCCCCAAGTTGCAAACGGCCAAGTAATTAGAATCATCCGTAGCTCCTATGCCGGAACATGAGCACGTCGTAAAAATTTCTGGCAAGCATCACATTTTCTGACTAGGTCCTCCACATCAGCATGAGCCGTTAACCAGTAGAACCCATGACGAAAAGATTTAGCCACCAATGACTTTGAACCGGCATGATGACCACAATCTCCTTTGTGAATCTCCCGAAGAATATCACAGCCTTCTTCTAATGATACACATCGCTGAAATGCCCCAGAGACGCTGCGGTGATGAAGTTCTCCATTGACAATGGTCATAGACTTGGATCGCCGGATTATCTGCCGAGCCTCAACCTCATCCTCTGGCAACTCACCTCGGCTCAGGTACGCCAAGTAAGGGAGTGTCCAATCCGGAATAACGTGAAGTGCTGCAACTAGTTGTGCTTCCGGATCAGGAACAACTAAATCCTCCTCTGACGGTATCTGTACCGACGGACTATGCAATTCATCCAAGAAGGTATTTGGTGGAACCGGTTTACGCTGAGAGCCCAACCGGCTTAATGCATCAGCCGCTTCGTTTTTTCGCCGGTCTATGTGGTCCACCTGATATCCTTTGAAGTATTCTGCGACTGCTTCAACTTCCCGCCGATAAGCCGCCATGAGTGGATCTTTAGAGTCCCACTTACCAGACATCTGCTGCGCCACTAGATCTGAGTCACCAAAGCACTTGACACGGCTCAAGTTCATCTCCTTGGCTATCCGCAAACCATGAAGGAGAGCTTCATACTCAGCAGCATTGTTAGTGCAGGGGAACATCAATCGAAGGACATAACATAACTTATCACCTCGTGGGGAAGTTAACACGACTCCAGCCCCCGAGCCCTCTAATTTGCTTGAACCGTCAAAGTGAATAGTCCAGTATGTATGATCCGCCTTCTCCTCTGGTGCTTGCAATTCTGTCCAATCATTGATGAAATCTACCAGTGCTTGGGATTTTATAGCAGTACGGGGTACATACTTCAATCCGTGTGGGCTAAGCTCAATGGCCCACTTCGCCACTCTGCTAGTGGCTTCTCTGTTCTGGATTATATCCCCCAATGGAGCTGAGCTGACAACAGTGATTGGGTGGCCCTGGAAATAGTGCTTCAGCTTCCGGTTTGCCATGAACACGCCGTACACCAACTTCTGCCAGTGCGGATACCTTTGCTTTGACTCAATAAGAACCGCACTGATGTAGTAAACCGGGCGCTGAACTGGATATTCCTTGCCTGCTTCCTTGCGCTCCACCACAATTGCCACGCTAACTGCACGGGCATTGGCGGCCACGTATAACAGCGATGACTCTTTGTCAACAGGGGCAGCAAGAACTGGCGGTAATGCTAATTGCCGCTTCAAGTCCTCGAATGCAGCATTTCCAACATCGCTCCATACAAACCGGTCAGTCTTTTTCAGCATCTGATAAAGCGGGATCGCCTTCTCTCCCAAACGGCTGATGAACCGGCTCAATGCTGCAATATCCCTGACACCTAGCATCATCGAACCTTAAGTGTGTAGACCCTATGGGTTCGGGAGGCATGTAGACATGACCGAGACATGTCTCCGGTCAATAACCAACAACGGGATCTGGATACCCATGTTTGCTCCCACATGTTCCACGATGATCTTATCGGATGAACCACGATGTCGAGGATTCAATCAATCATGTATGCAATTCCCTTTGTCTACCGGTATGGTACTTGCCCGAGATTCGATCATCGGTATCCCCATACCTTGTTCAATCTTGTTACTGGCAAGTCTCTTTACTCGTTCCATCACACATCGTCCCGTGACTAACTCCTTAGTCACATTGAGCTCATTATGACGATGTCTTACCGAGTGGGCCCAGAGATACCTCTCCGTCATACAGAGTGACAAATCCCAGTCTTGATTCGTGTCAACTCAACAGATACTTTCAGGGATTCCCGTAGTGTACCTTTATAGCCACCCAGTTATGTTGTGGCGTTTGGCACATCCAAAGCACTCCTACGGTATCCGGGAGTTGCACAATCTCATGGTGTAAGGAAATGATACTTGACATTATAAAAACTTTTAGCAAACAAACTACACGATCTTGTGCTATGCTTAGGATTGGGTCTTGTCCATCACATCATTCTCCCAATGATGTGATCCTGTTATCAATGACATCCAATGTCCATGGTCAGGAAACCGTAACCATCTATTGATCAACGAGCTAGTCAACTAGAGGCTCACTAGGGACATGTTGTGGTCTATGTATTCACACATGTATTACTATTTCCGGATAATACAGTTATAGCATGAATAATAGACAATTATCATGAACAAGCAAGTATAATAATAATCATTTTATTATTGCCTCTAGGGCATATTTCCAACAAGAGGGTCATTGGTGTAGAAGCAAATAATTCCCAACAGCAAACGGCATGGAGATCCTTCCATCAGTAATCAAGTCAACGGTGAGATGCATGTGGAAAAAGCGTATGAGTATAGATGTTTAGTTTGCTGAATAAAGAACATATGCCCAGCCAAATGTAACAAAATAAATAGGAATTGATCTAGAAATTCTTAGAGAGGAAATCAGATGGCTCCATTTGGAACTAAAATTGAAAAACACAAATTGGGTTGTCCAACCAGTAGAGAAGATTAAACCAGCAACAAAATACATGTAATGTAAATATTAAGCTGAAACCTAGACATATATATCAACTACCATCACTCAAAATTGAATGAGCAAAAGGCCTGACAAAGAACAAACCTACAACAATTGCTTCTAGACAAGACACGAACTGTCCAGATATACTACTAATAGACCTGAAAAAAATATAATGTATCCTTAAGATAATGAGTTGGACAATCAATGACATAACATGCGACACTATTCGATTGTTCTTATTGTGAATGGTGTAGTTGCAGAATGGGACTAACAAAATTTAGAACTAACAGATAGCAAACAAAGTAGTTACTCGCTCCACACAAATCCTAACCAGCATCAAATCAAGTAACTATTCAATTAACATAAATGAGAGACAAAGATAGTGTTTTCACCTCGAGATTAGGCCATCGATATAGTTGCCGTGTTGTCGTCCAAAAATCTTCCATGATGTTCCTTATCAACAAAATAAAAGAACCAACAAATTCAATTAGGATAAACAATGAGCTAAAGCATAATAGAACTTCATAAATGTGATCAAGTTCAGAACCAATATCATCTCCTAGAAGTAGAAAAAAAATCAAAGAAGTCTGTGCATAGAAGTTTTGGCAAGATAAAAGTTTCAGGCCTAGGTGCTGCCGGGTGTAGCAAGCCGCACTTCCTACTGGTTGGTTACATAATATGTGCTCTGCTGCTGGTTTAATCTTCTCTACTGGATGGACAACTTCACCAAAGGAATAATTAGAATGCCTATTGGTTGGATTCCTATAAGAATTAGAATTATGGTTGGTCTTCTCTACTGACTGGTTACCTAATCTTTGGTTTCTAGAATTCTTAATGTATTCATTTGCAAGCATCTAACATGTCATGCTTTTCCAACTTAGAAAGCCTCAAAATTTTCGCCTGTTTTCAGACAATTAGAATCCATTATACAATACATATTCTGGAATTCAATTACTTAATCAATATTTATCCTCAGTTTGGAACAAAATTACAAATAGAGGCGGAAAACTGAAAATACTCACCGCCAGTTGCTACTATCGGATTGTCGCTTGCTTCAACCAGAAGTGCTCTCAATTAGTCGTCCCTGACTCATGGATAGTTTGTGGAAGCAGGGCAGTGCCCTGCCACTGCCACTACTGCCCTACCGCTGGATTAGCCAAGCCACAAGCATCGAATGCCTGCTGATGTTGTGTGCAACCACGCACACAATGATCATATGGTCTGTGACTTGTACCGCGGTCTGAAGAAGGAGGAGGTAGAGGCCAGCAGCAGAGCACATGCATGAAAATCGTAATCGGCTAACAACCTACGTTGGAAAAGCAATGCAAGTAAATAAATGAGGTAGGCTGAAAACCTCTGGAACATCAATGTACTCGTAAGTTTGCCCATTCATAATATTCCCATAGACCAATATTTCTTAATCGTCTCTCATTTAATTCCAACATGTTACACAACTGTAAATTGACATCATGGCTTAATTGAGCATTCCATATAAATAGAGGTGCTCCTGTGTAGTGTTAAGTGAGATGTTCAAGGTGAGTCTGACTATTTATTCATATACACGTGAATATATAAGCATTCATATAGAAAAAACTCGATAAAATCTCTTATTTAGTGTGATTAGATCACGAATGGTGATAATAGTTGATCAACACACTATTATGATATCATTCCAATGCACAACCAACCACTCACTCCTACATGACATGCTAAGTCTTACAAAAATAAACAAAGGACAAGAAAACAATTTATATCCTTTTTGGTGATCTCATTTCTATGATAATTTTGTGATAATCCGTCCTACTCTAAACTTACATATATTCCATGAAAAGGGTGATAATCTGTCTAAGTGGATAGATAAAAACTCCATGCATATTATGAAGCATAGACGGGCATATATGCTTCTGCAGTGGAGGCAACTATTAAAAAAAGCAAGAAATTCCAGAAAATGGTTATAGGGGAACCCAAAGGCCCATCCTAAATATATCATTGTCTAACCACATGAGTAATTGCCAGGTTATTTCACACACAACTTTAAATAAAATCATACCTATCCTAACATTATTAAATGCTCTCACTTCACCGATACATCTACTGGACACTAATCTACTCAAAGATCTAGCATAAATATAAGCATTCGTTGGCATGCAGATCATATTTAAATTTTAAACTCATCCAACCTCTCAGAAAGGACACAACAGAATACTATAAGGAGAGGTTCATAGGACCAATGCAGAACACCAGACATGATAGTTGATCAAAGAATCAAGCGACAAAGAGGGTTGTTACAGCACATATAACTCACCATGATAGTATACAACAGTTTTTTTTGCTATCATTGCCATCCTATGGAAAAGGAAAGTAATATTCTGATTGTAAGCAAGAATTTTCAGATTGTGACAAAATGAGCAAAATAAAAATGGCACATAACCAAGATGACACTAATTCAAGACAACCATCTTACTTCGACGAAAAGCATATAAGTGTAGATATTAATCGGACATTGTAAAAAATCATAGTAATTAAGCAGGCAAAGAATATGGGAAAGTGAACATAATCTTTACTTGTGTTTTCTATAAAAATGGATAAACATTCATAGCAATTAACAATGAGGGATACTAATGAGGGAACTCTAAAAATGGATAAAGTACCTCACATAATCTTTACTTGTGTTTTCTATAAAAATGGATAAACATTCATAGCAATTAACAATGAGTGATACTAATGAGGGAACTCTAAAAATGGATAAAGTAAATCACATAATATTTACTTGTGTTCTCTGTAAAAAACATTTTGTACTTATTTGTTAAAGGCCTCCATAAGACAGTCCATTTCATGTTGAGCTCATGTCCCTCCCATCTACACTGACGATAGCAGAAACATTCTAAATTGCCAAAAAACCAAAACTAATAACTTTTTCCTGGAAGGACAAAAAGGATTGATAGCACAAAAAACTTAACTGACAAATTCAACTCCTTATATAACACGCATACCTAAGCTAGGCAAGTGACATATATGGATGAAACCGACATCAAGGGTAAACAAAGCAGCCAACCACTAATTCTGCTATTACGCAAAAGCCTAACAAAGTAGTATTCATGCAGATTGATTAGAAGTAGTGACATATATAGTGGCTATGAAGTTAGCATATCTGCAGACTTGCATGCAACTGCATATACTGAATCTTTTTGTGTCGCGTTGTCCTTCAACAATCTTACAAACCTGATATTTCAGAGTGAGATAGTGATGAACTTGTACCAATATACTGAAGTGTTAAAGAAAGCGAGGTTGTTAAAGATACTAACCTCAGTAGGGAGATAATTTGGCCTTCGTTGATTACCCACTTGCTATCAAGGTAATGTAATATTGAAACCATATCACTCTGGGAAGTATTGCACCGCAGTCTTCATCAACAGAGAATATACCATAGGAAAACCCAACAGGGAATCACCCACAAATCTGCCGGAGCATAAGGGGCCTCTTTAACATTACCATGCATACCTGCAAAGGGTGGATTTGCTGAGCATAGAACATTGTCATAATTTAAACTTGCAGATCACTAAATGCTGACTTGCGCATGGAAGCAACCATATTAAATCTAGCATAATTATATCTTGCATAGGCAAGTCACATGACCATGAAATATATTGTACAGGTAAATTATCCTTGACAGCAGGTTAAATGCCAGAAAAAAGACCTGGACAACACACAAAAGGGCATAAAATGGAATTAACCATCCTGCTTGGAATTTCATCGAACAACTTGTAGGCATACACCAAAAGAATATGCACAGACAAAGATAAGAAACTCTAGTGATTAAATTAGAGAAGAGGAGGGCATGAAAGGGAGCATAGGTTAATCAGCAAGAGGAGAGAGTGTAGGTTCCCGCAAGAAAGGGATGGAGAAATTTCCAGGGGCGTGGAGGTGGAAAGTGTGGGGTGCAGAAGCAGAACCTGGTAGTTTACGGGGACGAAGGTGGCAGTACTTCTTCTTCCTCTTCTCATCATGCTCCCGTATCCTTTTCCAAATCCCTCTCTCTATCTCCTGCAGGGTAGAGTATAGGGGAACACAGGAGGATTAGGATCAGGAGTTGGCAACCAAAGGGGAAGGAAGAAGGGGAACGCAGGACAGACAGAGAGAGACATGTAGGTTGCTACCTCTTGAGCTTGCGTTGTTTTCCCTTGAAGAGGAAAGGGTGATGCAGCAAAGTAGCGTAAGTATTTCCCTTAGTTTTTGAGAACCAAGGTATCAATCTTGTAGGAGACTACACGCGAGTCCCTCGTACCTACACAAAAAAAGAACCTTGCAACCAACATGGTAAAGGGGTTGTCAATCCCTTCTCGGCCACTTGCAAAAGTGAGATCTGATAGAGATAATAAGATAAATATTTTTGGTATTTTTGTTATATTGATTGAAAAGTAAAGATTGCAAAATAAAACTGTAAAGATAACTAGTTGATGGAAGATTAATATGATAAAAGATAGACCCGGGGCCCCATAGGTTTCACTAGTGGCTTCTCTCAAGATAGATTAATTTACGATGGGTGAACAAATTATTGTCGAGCAATTGATAGAAAAGCGCATAGTTATGAGAATATCTAGGCATGATCATGTACTTAGGCATCACGTCCGTGACTAGTAGACCGAAACGATTCTGCATCTACTACTATTACTCCACACATCGACCGCTATCCAGCATGCATCTAGAGTATTAAGTTCATAAGAACATAGTAACGCCTTAAGAAAGATGACATGATGTAGAGGGATAAACTCATGCAATATGATATAAACCCCATCTTTTTATCCTCGATGGCAACAATATAATACATGCCTTACTGCCCCTGTTGTCAATGGGAAAGGACACTACAAGATTGAACCCAAAGCTAAGCACTTCTCCCATTGCAAGAAATATCAATCTAGTACGCCAAACCAAACTGATAATTCGAAGAGACTTGCAAAGATATTTTAATCATGCATATAATAATTCAGAGAAGAACCAAATATTGTTCATAGATAATCTTGATCATAAACCCACAATTTATCGGATCTCAACAAACACACCACAAAAAGAATTACATCAAATAGATCTCCAAGAAGATCGAGGAGAACTTTGTATTGAGATCCAAAGAGAGAGAACAAGCCATCTAGCTAATAACTATGGACCCAAAGGTCTATGGTAAACTACTCACAACTCATCGGAGAGGCTATGGTGTTGATGTAGAGCTCCGGAACAGGCCCCAAGATGGGATCTCACGGGTACAGAAGGTTGCGGCGGTGGAATTAGGGTTTCGTTGTGCTCTCGGATGTTTTCAGGGTACATCCGAGAGTGGAGCTACAAGGGGCCCACGAGGGTGGGGGCGCGCCCTCCTGCCTCGTGTCCGCCTCGTGGCTTCCCTGGCGTGTACTCCAAGTCTTCTGGGTTGCGTTTATTCCAAAAACGATCCTCGCAAAGGTTTCATTCCATTTGGACTCCGTTTGATATTCCTTTTCTGCGAAACAATGAAATAGGCAAAAAGCAGCAATTTGTACTGGGCCTTGCATTGGGTTAGTGTAATGCCCAGTATGCGGCTATGTCCCCCACGTGTCGAGGCACGACTTAAGGACAGAAACGCATACTAGAATGATCTCAAGTATGGTATCTTTGCACATCTCATGTAAAATTCAGGGATGAAAGTGTAAAATGATAGTTGGCTTACACTCGCCACGTCACACAAATGAGTACAATAGCATACATCATCCAAAGAATATCAGGGTCCGACTACGGACGAAATCTAAACGAGAAAGATACCATAAATAACACAAGCCCGGATCCTCCTAGTACGGACCTGTACTGATCGTCGGGATAAGACACATGGTAATGTCAACGCTCTTCATCAAACTCCTAGTAAAGCTCCGAACCATCTCCTGCATAGTTCTCAACGGTACCTGCATCTGGTGTGTGTTGAATCTGTGAGCCACAGAGGACTCAGCAATCCCGTTCCCGGGTATCAAAACTACCAAAGCCTTAGGTGTGGAAAGGTTATAAACAAGGTTTGTAGCAAGCTCTAAGCACTAGCTTACAAGTTTAGAGAGAGAAGAGAACAAGTGCCAACGATCGCCAAGTTGATAAAGAAGTGATCCTAACTACTCATGATCAAACATAACCCCACCGTGTTCTCTTCCCGAAGCCCTATGGAGAGAGACCATCACGGTTACTCATGCACGTAGTGTATTCATGAATAGGGTGTCAAGTTATCTACAACCGGATATTAACAAATTCACATCTGCCACATAACCGCGGGCACGACTTTCGAACGTTCAAACCCTGCAGGGGTGTCCCAACTTAGCCCATCACAAGCTCACGATCCGTGGAGTCGCAACTCCAAAGTGGGAAGACCCGAGTATTCTCGGAATCCCGTGCTCAAGATATTTCGACAAAGGTAAAACTAATTCAGCAAGACCTCCCGGCGTGCCGACACCCTGATAGTAGCCGCGCGTATCTCATCTCAGGCCACGACCAGATGAGCACTATGTACAACAACCGAAGATCCCAGCGAACTGGGTGGCACCGCAAGTGGCTCTAGTTTGGACCAACACACATGAGGAGCACTGGCCCGGGGGTTGTTAATTAAGTCCTCGGGGTAGCTAGTCCCTATGCAAGTTTTAGTTATTAGGAAAATGTAAAACCAATGTCGGGCTTGCTGGAAAAGCTTTAAACAGAGTGAATTACCAAGGGGGTCCCATTACCCCAACCGTGTTAGGAACGCAAAATCAAGGAACATAACACCGGTTTATCGATTCCTAGGGTGGCATGAGTGGAACAAAACACCAAGCAAGAGGTGAATTAGTTTAACATGTATTATATTTATTGTGTTATCCCAACAACAACTTCATCATGGAGCAATGTCTTCAAAACTTCACCTGCAACTAACAACGCTATAAGAGGGGCTGAGCGAAGCGTACTTAGCCAGACAACAATTTGCTAGGAAGGTGGTTAGAGTGTTTCATGGCAACAATAGGAGGGCTAAAAAACAAGAATTGTCATCGATGCAATATCTAAAGAGTGAGACATCTAGCATAGCCAAATATATAAGTGATATCTGGGAATGGTCATCTTGCCTGTTGATTCCACGGAGGGATTGTAACTTTGCTCCTCAAACTCAGCCTCGATAAGAACCTCGAACTCCGAATCGTCACCGGGCTCTAACCAACACAACAATGCAACACAGGAACAACAATCATCATCATGCAATGCTCAAACACATGATGCATGAATATGATGCATATGGACATGGATAGGACATGATGCAACTCCTAGGAACAAGAAGAGTGCACAAGCGACATGGCAATAACAAGATCACACACATGTGGATCAACAGAAAAGGAACACAACTAACATGGCCTCAAGGTTATGTAGATTATTTAAACAAGTACCCAACAAGTTTTAAAAGTGGATTAACATGGCAAGGGGTGCACCTAGGACTAACAACAACATGCTAGCATTTTAAGTGGGCCGGAAAGAACAACCAACAATTTCGGGAAACTCCCATATTCATTTAAATGCATTTGGGACAGAACTGAGAAACTCATATTTTAAAGTTGTTAACCATGCAAAACAACAGCACCACATTAATCTACACATATTTTCACTCCAAATGCATATAAAGTTTGTTGAATTTGGAGTTGTAGATAATTAGTTATGATTTTTACAAGTTTAAGCATATTTAATCCACAAATTAAATCAAACAACATTTAAAATGTTTTAAACATGGCAACAAACAACATATTAATATTCTACATGAAAAACTAAGAAGTTTTCATATATAACTTACTTTCATCATATGCATATTTGAACAGATATTAAATATGCAAGGTTATTGCTGAAAAGAAAAAAAGAAAAAGAAAACAGAAAAGAAAACAACAGAAAAAGGTCAAACTGACCCAGGCTGAACTAGCCGCAGCCACTGACCCGTGGGGCCAGAGGCACTGATGTAGCAGCGGTGGGTGCGTGTGTGGGTGTAAAGTTTAAAGAGGCTGACATGTTGGGTCGGTTTGTCATGGAGTCACACAAAAAGCAAAAGAAAAAGAGCCTAACCACTGCCCGAAGGGGAATTCGAACCTGGGACCTCTTGCTGCTAAACGCGAGCGCTAGCCAGTGCACTACACTTTGTTTGTTGAAAGGAAAAGGGCTCAGCCTGATAAGAGGCCTCGCAGGGTCGATCTCTTCTGTCTCCATAGAGGAAGACGATGGCTGGGACGACGGCGACGACGAACAATACGGCGACTTCTGCCGAAGCAGAGCACCGGCAGGGGTGCGGGATCTACAGGGGAGTGCGGGTGCGGTGGCTTGGGTCCAGGCACTCGAGAAAGAGCTCGTGCCCATCTCGGGCACGACTCTGAACGCGAGGCAACGACGACATGCTGCTGGCGAAGCGAGGGCAGGCTCCTACGGGCTCCTGAAGGTCGGGTGAGCCGCGGGGTACTGCCGTGCATGCAGTAGGCACACGAGGGGAGCCAGAGGGGTTAACACGCGGCCATGCCACGGCAACCGCGGACTACTCTGAACTTTCCCAAATCTCGCCGGAGCACCGAGAGCGCGACGACGACACAACTCTAGCAACGTCTATGGTGACCGACTCGCGATGGAAAAGAGCAGGGCTGGAGTTGGGGATACCTCCTTACCCTAGGACACGGAGAGGACAATGGAGACACGCCGGAGGCGATGGAAGGGAGCTCTGAACTTGGCGAAAAACTGTTCAGGAAGAAGAAAAGCAGAGGACGTTGTGGAGGTAGTCGGACTCGGCGATCCTTGGGCGCGTCTTGGCATCTGAATGGAACCAGGATGGCGTTCTCGAGCATTTAGACGGCGGAGGGCGTACCACGGCGAAGGGTCAGACCCACGGCGAGCTTGCGACCGAGCTGGCCATGGCGTGCGGGTGCAGTGGAAGCGGCGCATGGGTGCTTCCTTACCTGAGGCGGCGACATGAGGGGAAAAGAGGGAGGAGGAGGAACCCTAGGGCCGAGGCGATGCTTTATAGGGGAAGAGGGGAGGCACCGTTGTGGCCACGGTGGCTGTCATGTGCTGCCTTCCTCCTTTTACTGTGAGAGAGAGGGAGAGCGTGAGGTGGAAGAAAAGGAGGGGGGAAGAGAATGACAGGTGGGTCCAGGCGGCCTGTCCAGCGTGGAATCACCACGGGAGAGACAAGGGGGCTGCACTGAGGCTGCTGCGGGAGATTGGAGCTGGGCCACTGGCAGCTGCGGCTGGGCTGATGTCTTTGTTGCTGGGCCTGGTGTAGGAGGGGAAGAGGCCCAATCTATTGCTGCTGCTGCCCTTTTCTTTTTATACAATTTCTGTTTAATAAATAAACCGCTGCATAAAAGAAAAAGTACAGGGGACTAGGTGAGGAGTTTGGAAAATATAAAAATATCCCCAAACTCCTGTGAAGATGCTCTATTTTATAAAATTGTTCTGGACATTTTTAGAAGAAGTAAAATAATTCAAGTTTGAAAATAATTGAAATTTGAGCCATTTTATAACCCATCCAAAATAATTCCAACAGAGGTGTAGCTTTGCAAGGTGACTCATGACAATGCAACAAGGAAGTGGGGATGAGATGAACATTAAAGGAGAAGGGTTTAGCCACTTGCAAAATGATTAAAGAATGTGAAAAGAAAGAAAGGAGGAAGAAGAAGAAGAAGAAGAAGAAGAAGAAGGGGGGGGGGGGTTAGGGTTAACATGGGCATGGCTTGACACCACCATCACACAACAACCAACAAGGTGACCTCACATCACAAGCAAGACAAATAAATGAAGCTATGATGAACATGATGCCATTGTGATGGTGAAGCAATGCATGGATGCATAAGAAAAATAAAATGACAATGCAATAACAAAGAATGCATAAATGACAAGAACACCGAAGGAAAGGACAAGGATTAAATTGAGAATTGCTTTATTGCCATAAATGGAAGGTATCACACATGGGGTGTTACAAACTCGCCTCCACTACAAAAAGATCTCGTCCCGAGATCTAGGACTGAAAGAAGGAGGGATACTCGGAACGGAGATGATCTTCTCGTTCCCATGTAGCCTCTCGGTCGGTATGGTGTGACCACTTCACTTTCAAGAATTTGATGGACTTGTTGCGGGTCTTGCGCTCAGTTTCTTCAAGGATAGCAACGGGGTGCTCACGATAAGATAAGTCTTGTTGAAGATCAATCTCTTCGAACGGAATGGTGCGTTCAGGTGTCTTGAAGTACTTGCGGAGTTGAGACACGTGAAACACATCATGCACATTTGCAAAGTTGGAGGGAAGCTCGAGTTGGTAGGCTAGATCGCCTCTCTTGCCAAGAATATTGAAAGGGCCCATGTATCTTGGAGCAAGCTTGCCCTTGATACCGAACCTCTGAGTGCCCTTCATGGGAGAAACACGGAGATAGACATGGTCTCCAATGTTGAAAGCCAAGTCGCGATGCTTGCCGTCATAGTAGCTCTTTTGACGCGATTGCGCGGCTTTGATATTCTCACGTATGACTTTGCACATTTCTTCGGCTTCTGAGATCACATCATTTCCAAGGAGTTAACGTTCACCAGTCTCGGGCCAGTTGAGAGGGGTACGTCACTTTCTGCCATAGAGGATTTCAAAAGGAGCTTTGCCGTCACTTGCTTGGAAGCTGTTGTTGTAGGAGAATTCGACAAATGGAAGGAAATCTTCCCATTTCATACCGAAGGAGATGACACAAGATCTTAGCATATCTTCAAGGATCTGGTTCACTCTTTCGACTTAACCACTAGTCTGAGGGTGAAACGCAGTGCTGAAGCAAATCTTTGTGCCCATGGCTGACTGAAAAGAATCCCATAACTTGGAAGTGAACAAGCTTCCATGGTCTGAGGAGATCACTTGAGGAATGCCATGCAAAGAAACAATTCTGGAGGTATATAGCTCTGCCAGCTGAGCTGCATTGATGGATTCTTTGACGGGAAGAAAATGATCTACTTTAATTAGCTTGTCAATCAGCACAAAGATAGCATCATTTCCCTTCTTGGACTTGGGAAAACCAGTGACGAAATCCATCTCAATGTGATCAAATTTCCACTCGGGAATAGGTAGAGGTTGAAGGAGTTTGGCCGGACGTTGATGCTCTGCCTTCACTCTTCTGCAGACATCACATTCATTCATGAATTGGGCAATCTCCCTTTTCATGCGAGTCCACCAATATGATTGCTTGAGGTCATGGTACATCTTGGAGCTTCCTGGATGTATCGAGAGGAGGGAGTCATGTGCTTTGTTCATTATGAGCTTCCTGAGATCACCTTTGAGAACAACGATCATGTCCTCAAAGAACAAGGTGTCTTTCTCATCAACGCGATAGCACTTGTACTTGGGAGTACCCTTAGCAATACCATGTTTCACTTTCTGCACCATAGCATCACTGAGTTGGGCCTCACAGATTTGATCTTCCAAGGTAGGAGCAACTTGAAGGTTTGCAAGAAAGCCTTGCAGAACGACTTGGAGGTTGAGCTTCCTGAATGATTCACAAAGTTTAGGCTAGAACGGTTTGAGAAGGAGACTGTTCCAATATGCCTTTCTGCTCAAGGCATCTGCAATGACATTGGCCTTGCCAGGAGTATACTCAATGCTTGGATCGTACTCTTGAATCATCTCAACCCAACGAGTCTGGCGAAGGTTAAGATTTGGCTGAGTGAAGATGTACTTCAAGCTCTTGTGATCGGTGAAGATGTTCACTTTTCTGCCCAACAGAAGGTGTCTCCACGTGATCAAGGCATGAACAACTGCTGCTAGCTCAAGATCATGTGTGGGGTAATTCTTCTCATTTGGTTTCAACTGACGAGAAGTGTATGCCACAATCTTCTTGTCTTGCATGAGAACACCACCAAGACCTTGCAATGAAGCATCACAAAAGACTTCATAAGGCTTGGACTCATCCGAAGGAGTAAGAACCAGAGCAGAAATGAGCTTCTGTTTGAGGGTATTGAATGCCACATCACAATCATGAGTCCACGAGTACTTGACATTCTTCTGCAACAGGTTGGAGAGAGGTTTGGCAATCTTGGAGAAGTTCTCAATGAACCTTCTGCAATAGGTAGCGAGACGAAGGAAGCTTCAGAGTTGCTTGACATTCTGCAGAGGTTCCCAGTTGACAATAGCTTCAACCTTCTCGGGGTTCACAGAAATGCCCTCGGTAGAGATAATATGGCCAAGATAGAGGACTTTATCCGGCCAGAATTCACATTTGGAGAACTTCGCATAGAACTTGTGTTCACGGAGCCTGTCAAGGACCAAACGGAGGTGCTTGGCATGGTCCTCTTCATTCTTGGAGAATACCAAGATATCATCCAGATAGACGAGAACAAACTCATTGGTGTAGGGGTTGAATATGAAGTGCATCATCCGAGAGAAAGTGGGTGGAGCATTTGCAAGGCCGAAAGACATGACCGTGTATTCATAGGAGCCAAAACTCATTTTGAATGCGGTCTTAGGAATATCCTCTTCACGGATACGAATCTGATGGTAACCCACCTGGAGATCGAGCTTTGAGAACACCTTTGCTCCTTTGAGCTGCTCGAACAATTCATTGATATTGGGGAGCGGGTACTTATTATTTATTGTCTTCTTGTTCAATGGTCGGTAATCAACGCAAAGACGTTCCGTGCCATCCTTCTTCTTAACAAATAGAACACCACAACCCTAAGGAGAGGTATTAGGCCTGATTTGACCCATACGTTCTTGCTCATCGAGTTGTTTCTTCAGCTCCTTCAAGTCATCAGGAGATAGCTTGTACGGACGCCGACAAGCTAGCTCGGTACCGGTTTCAAGTTCAATGACGAATTCAACTTGACGACGGGGAGGTATGCGTGGATGCTCTTTAGGGAATACATCCTCATATTCGCGAACCACCGGAATATGAGAAATGGCATTAATCTCGCCTTTGTCATTGAGAGAGAATATCCTGATTGTGTTATCTCGAGCTGCGAAGATAATCACGTCTTCGTCAGGATGAGTTAGCTTGACCTCCTTGTTTGCACAATCAATATTTGCGTCATGCTTGGAGAGCCAATCCATCCCAAGAATGAGATCAATGTTGGAGTTGCCAAGAACAACCGGAGAAACCAGAAAACTGTAATTACCCATATGAATAGATATGTCCAGAGCAACTGAGTTGGAAGTCATTTGCAATCCCGGATAAATAATCTTTAAAGACCTAGGTATGCTCTCCATAACCAAGTCATGCTTAGCAACAAATGGTCTTGAAATGAAAGATAGCGATGCACCCGAATCAAACAAGACTTTTGCAGGAATTGAGTTAACTGAGAGGTTACCCAAAATCACATCGGAAGAATTCACTGCTTGAGCTGCATTCATCAGATTCACTCTTGCTGACTTGGGGTTGTGCTTGACAATAGCAGTAATGACAGGTGGATGAGGCGGAAGGCGCCTTGGGTTGGAACACTTGTTTGCATAGTGTCCCTTCTGGCCACACTTGTTGCAAGTAACTTCTAAGAGAGGCTGATGATAAGGACCACTTGATCTTGAAGCTTGGAACTGAGGCTTGGACTGATTGCTTGGGTTGGGTGGGTGGGAGAATCCACGGCCACCAGAGTGCTTGTTGTTGCTTGGAGGACGGAGCACTGGAGGAGGCGGTAGCCAGAACTTCTGCTGCTTGACAACCACTTGAGAGGAAGGAGGAGTGAACATCATCTCTTATCCTCTTTTTGGAAGCTTCACTCTTGAGCTGAGCTGCCTCTTGCTTGAGAGCCATATTGTAGAATTGGTCAAATTCATCCGGCTCGAACAAGGTGAGAGCAAGTTGGAGTTCATCTTTCAGACCACCTCGGAACTGATATATCTTGCTCTTGGCATCGGGGATGTCTTGCTTTGCATAACGGGCAAGATTCTGGAACTTGACATTGTATTGATAGACGGACATGGTGCCTTGCTTTAGGTTGCGGAATTTCTCACGCGTTCCTTCAATGACACTGGTTGGAATGTGGTGAGAGCGAAATATTTGCAGAAGTCAGTCCACGAGATCTCACGATCACCTCTGGAATCTTTGTACTATTGCCACCAGTCAGCAGCTGGATCTTTGAGTTGGAAAGCGGCAAACTTGACATAATCCTCAGGCCTCACGTTACTGCATTCAAAGTGCTTTTTGATGTCTGTGATCCAATCTTCAGCATCCAGCGGGTCCACACAGTAACTGAAAGACTTCGGTTGGTTTGCCAGGAATTGGTTTAGTGTCGCAAAGTGAGGTTGATTGAATATATGGCCTTGGCCTTGGTTCCCATGATTGCCTTGATTTGCTTGGTTGGCTTGAAAGTTCTGCATCATTTGCATGAGCATCTGAGTGTTCTGGTTGGTCGCTTGCATAATTGCTCTCCATGCCTCAGACGAAGGAGGAGGGGAAGGAGGACGTTCAGGAGGACGCTCTTCTTTGCCCTCTTGGTTAGGGTTGGGAACCTTCTTAGGAGTCATCCTGAATATGATGACAACCGTTAGCCATTGATGCAAAACAGATAAGCTGAATCAACGGCTAGAAATTTGCAACATAAGTCTTCACAATGAACATTCGAACAAAAATGAACGAATGAATTCCACAGTTCAATGGTACAACAATCTTGTCGAGAAGCCACTTGGGAGAACAAAAGATAAAATAAAAACAATAAGGTGCCGATGGAACAAATACATGATAGAAGTTTCGTCCCACATGTTTGTGCTGAATGCCCCATGGAACATGTTACAAAGGGTGTTGCAATCCCCGGATCAGCATAGCCAAGGACCCTTTAAGATGCAACTCCCAATTGGAACAATGCCCATGAAACCCCTTCAGTCGATGTTGAACCCCAAACCTCATACCATGCACTCGTTGGAAGAATGCCTACGAGCTACTTGAAGAACCCACCTATTAATTCCCGAAGGTTCCCGGTTATGCAATCTGGTGTTGGGGATACAGGGGAAGCACCGCGCACTCAACTCTAAACCTACATCCAGTTGTATCCATCCGTCAACACATAACCAGTCATCCTCGGAAACTGTTTACCGCGGACCTTCGAAACGCATCTGCTATACTAGCTGTGGCAATACTCCCAAACTATCCCACCAGTACTGGGTGACGTCGGGGTTATCTCACCACTAACCACATAGAAGAGTTTTCTATGTCGGCCGTCTTAAGTATTCTAGAGCCGCTACGATACATTTTTGACGACAACACCTCAGAGCTCAACTCCCCGGGACACCGCCACAACCCCTAAATGACAGGAGGCATCGAGAACAATGTTCTCGTCACAAAGATATCGGAACAATCCAAACAATAATCACGTGATCCTAAAAAAAATAGTGAATTTTTGAGTGTAGAGGAGATAGAACAACGTCAGGGGTCCTCACCAGAGCGATGAAGGGGATGAGGAGTAAAAAGAAATCCTACTCTCCGAACATTTTTTTGTGTGCCTAGACTCAACCGTCAACGATTCGATCAATCAGGGGGCTCCTAGGTCGGAGAAGGCTCTGAATACCAACTTGTAATGCCCAGTATGCGGCTATGTCCCCCACGTGTCGAGGCACGACTTAAGGACATAAACGCATACTAGAATGATCTCAAGTATGGTATCTTTGCACATCTCATGTAAAATTCAGGGATGAAAGTGTAAAATGATAGTTGACTTACACTCTCCACGTCACACAAATGAGTACAATAGAGTACATCATCCAAAGAACATCAGGGTCCGACTACGGATGGAATCCAAACGAGAAAGATACCATAAATAACACAAGCCCGGATCCTCCTAGTAAGACCCCTACTGATCGTCGGGATAAGACACATAGTAACGTCCATGCTCTTCATCGAACTCCCAGTAAAGCTCTGAACCAAGTCCTGCATAGTTTTCAACTCTACCTGCATCTGGTGTGTGTTGAATCTGTGAGCCACAGAGGACTCAGCAATCCCGTTCCCGGGTATCAAAACTACCAAAGCCTTAGGTGTGGAAAGGCTATAAACAAGGTTTGCAGTAAGCTCTAAGCACTAGCTTACGAGTTTAGAGCGAGAAGAGAACAAGTGCCAACGATCGCCAAGTTGATCAAGAAGTGATCCTAACTACTCACGATCAAACATAACCCCACTGTGTTCTCTTCCCGAAGCCCTTCGGAGAGAGACCATCACGGTTACTCACGCAGGTAGTGTATTCATGAATAGGGTGTCAAGTTATCTACAACTGGATATTAACAAATTCCCATCTGCCACATAACCGCGGGCACGGCTTTCGAAAGTTCAAACCCTGCAGGGGTGTCCCAACTTAGCCCATCACAAGCTCATGATCCGCGGAGTCGCAACTCCAAAGTGGGAAGCCCCGAGTATTCTCAGATTCCCGTGCTCAAGATATTTCGACAAATGTAAAACTAATCCAGCAAGACCTCCCGGCGTGCCGACACCCTGATAGTAGCCGCGTGTATCTCGTCTCAGGCTACGACTGGATGAGCACTACGTACAGCAACCGAAGATCCCAGCGAACTGGGTGGCACCGCAAATGGCTCTAGTTTGGACCAACACTCATGAGGAGCACTGGCCCGGGGGTTGTTAATTAAGTCCTCGGGGTAGCTAGTCCCTATGCAAGTTTTAGTTATTAGGCAAATGTAAAACCAATGTCGGGCCTTGCTGGAAAAGCTTTAAACAGAGCGAATTACCAAGGGGGTCCCATAACCCCAACCGTGTTAGGAATGCAAAATCAAGGAACATAACACCGGTTTATCGGTTCCTAGGGTGGCATGAGTGGAACAAAACACCAAGCAAGAGGCTTAGCCTTCCACCCATTACCAATATATAGGTGAATTAGTTTAACAGGTATTATATATATTGTGTTATCCCAACAACAACTTCCTCTTGGAGCAACATCTTCAAAACTTCACCTGCAACTAACAACACTATAAGAGGGGCTGAGCGAAGCGTACTTAGCCAAACAACGGTTTGCTAGGAAGGTGGATAGAGTGTTTCATGGCAACAATAGGAGGGCTAACAAACAGGAATAGGCATCGAGGCAATATCTAAAGAGCAAGACATCTAGCATAGGCAAAGATAGAAGTGATATCTGGGGATGGTCATCTTGCCTGTTGATTCCACGGAGGGATCGTAACTTTGCTCCTCAAACTCAGCCTCGATAGGAACCTCAAACTCCGAATCGTCACCGGGCTCTAACAAACACAACAATGCAACACGAGAACAACAATCAATCATCATGCAATGCTCAAACACATGATGCATGAATATGATGCATATGGACATGGATACGACATGATGCAATTCCTAGGAACAAGAAAAGTGCACAAGCGACATGGCAATAAGAAGATCACACACATGTGGATCACAAGCAAAGGAACAAAACTAACATGGCCACAAGGTTATGTAGATTATTTAAACAAGCACCCAACAAGTTTTAAAAGTGGATTAACATGGCAAGGGGTGCACCTAGGACTAACAACAACATGCTAGCATTTTAAATGGGCCGGAAAGAACAACCAACAATTTCCGGAAACTCCCATATTCATTTAAATGCATTTGGCACAGAACTGAGAAACTCATATTTTAAAGTTGTTAACCATGCAAAACAACACCACCACATTAATCTACACATTTTCCACCCCAAATGCATATAAAGTTTGTTAAATTTGGAGTTGTAGATAATTAGTTATGACTTTTACAAGTTTAAGCATATTTAAACCACAAATTAAATCAAACAACATTTGAAATATTTTAAACATGGCAACAAACAACATATTAATATTCTACATGAAAAACTAAGAAGTTTTCATATATAACTTATTTTCATCATATGCATATTTAAACAGATATTAAATATGCAAGGTTAATGCAGAAAAGAAAAAAAGAAAAAAAAACAGAAAAGAAAATAACAAAAAAGGTGAAACTAACCCAGGCTGAACTAGCCGCAGCCACCGACCCGTGGGGCCAGAGGTGCTGATGTGGCAGCGGTGGGTGCGTGTGTGGGTGGAAAGTGCGGAGAGTCCAACAGGTGGGGTCGGTTTGTCATGGAGTCAGACAAAAAGCAAAAGAAAAGAGGCCTAACCACTGCCCGAAGGAGAATTCGAACCTGGGACCTCTTGCTACTAAACGCGAGCGCTAGCCAGTGCGCTATGCTTTGTTAGCTGAAAGAAAAAGGGCTCGGCCTGATAAGAGGCCTCGTAGGTCGATCTCTTCTATCTCCACGGAGGAAGACGATGGCTGGGACGACGGCGACGACGAGCAGCACGGCGACTTCTACAAGGGAGTGCGGGTGCGGTGCCTCGGGTCCAGGCACTCGACCACGAGCTCGTGCCCGTCTCGAGCACGACTTTGAACACGAGGCAACGGCGACGTGCTGCTGGCGAAGAGAGGGCAGGCTCCTGCGGGCTCGTGAAGGTCGGGTGAGCCGCGGGGTGCTGCAGTGCGCGCAGTGAGGCACATGAGGGGAGCCGGAGGGGTTAACACGTGGCCATGCTACGGCAACCGTGGACAACTCTGAACTTTCCCAGATCTCGCCGGAGCACCGAGAGCGCGATGACGACACAGCTCTAGCAACGTCTACGGTGACCGACTCGCGATGGAAAAGAGCAAGGCTGGAGTTGGGGATAACTCCTTACCCTAGGACACGGAGAGGACGACGGAGACACGCCGGAGGCGATGGAAGGGAGCTCTGAACTTGCCGAAAAACTGTCCAGGAAGAAGTGAAGCAGAGGAGGTCGTAGAGGTAGTCAGACTCGGCGATCCTTGGACGCGTCTTGGCGTCTGAATGGAACCAGGATGGCGTTCTCGAGCGTTTGGACGACGGAGGGCGTACCACGGCGAATGGTCAGGCCCGCGGCGAGCTGGCGACCGAGCTGGCCATGGCGTGCGGGTGCGGTGGAAGCGGCGCATGGGGTGCTTCCTTACCCGAGGCGGCGGCGCGAGGGGAAAAGAGGGAGGAGGAGGAACCCTAGGGCCAAGGCGATGCTTTATTGGGGAAGAGGGGAGGCACCATCGTGGCCACGGTGGCTGCCATGTGCTGCCTTCCTCCTTTTACTGTGAGAGAGAGGGAGAGCGTGAGGTGGAAGAAAAGGAAGGGGGAAGAGAATGACAGGTGGGGCCAGGCGGGTGTCCAGCGTGGATTCACCACGGGAGAGACAAGGGGGCTGCGCTGAGGCTGCTGCTGGGCTGCTGCGGGGGATTGGAGCTGGGACGCTTGCAGCTACGGCTCGGCTGATGGCTTTGCTGCTGGGCCTGGTGCAGGAGGGGAAGAGGCCCAAGCTACTGCTGCTGCTGCCCTTTTCTTTTTATACAATTTATGTTTAATAAATAAAGTGCTGCATAAAAGAAAAAGTACAGGGGGCTAGGTAAGGAGTTTGGAAAATATAAAAATATCCCCAAACACCTATGAAGATGCTCTATTTTATAAAATTGTTCTGGACATTTCTAGAGGAAGTAAAATAATTCAAGTTTGAAAATAATTCAAAGTTGAGCCTTTTTAAAACCCAACCAAAATAATTCCAACAGAGGTGTAGCTTTGCAAGGTGACTCATGACAATGCAACAAGGAAGTGGGGAGGAGATGAACATTAAAGGAGAAGGGTTTAGCCACTTCCAAAATGATTAAAGAATGGGAAAAGAAAGAAAGGAGGAGGAAGAAGAAGAAGACGAAGACGAAGAAGGGGGGGGGGTTAGGGTTAACATGGGCATGGCTTGACACCACCATCACACAACAACCAACAAGGTGACCTCACATCACAAGCAAGACAAATAAATGAAGCTATGATGAACATGATGCCATTGTGATGGTGAAGCAATGCATGGATGCATAAGAAAAATAAAATGACAATGCAATAACAAAGAATGCATAAATGACAAGAACCCCCAAGGAAAGGACAAGGATCGAATTGAGAATTGCTTTATTGCCATAAATGGAAGGTATCACATATGGGGTGTTACAGTTAGTAGGTTAGTCCATAAAATAATATAAAAGTGTATAATAAAGCCCATTAAACATCCAAAACATATAATATAATAGCATGGAACATAAAAAAAATTATAGATACGTTGGAGACGTATCAAGCATCCCCAAGCTTAATTGCTGCTCGTCCTCGAGTAGGTAATTGATAAAATCAGAATTTTTGATGTGGAATGCTACCTCACATAATTCTCAAATTAATTTTCTTTATTGTGGCATGAATGTTCAGATCCGAAAGATTCAAGACAAAAGTTTAATATTGACATAATAATAATAATACTTCAAGCATACTAACAAAGCAATTATGTCTTCTCGAAATAACATGGCCAAAGAAAGTTCATCCCTACAAACTCATATAGTTTGGTTATGCTCCATCTTCGTCACACAAAATACCCAAATCATGCACAACCCCGGTTTCAGCCAAGCAATAGTTTCATACTTCAATTTTTCCAAACTTTTTCAACTTTCGCGCAATACATGAGCGTGAGCCATGGGTATATCACTATAGGTGGAATAGAGTGGTGGTTGTGGAGAAGACAAAAGAGGAAGATGGTCTCGCATCAACTAGGCATATCAATGGGCTACGGAGATGCCCATCAATAGATATCAATGTGAGTGAGTAGGGATTGCCATGCAACGGATGCACTAGAGCTATAAATGTATGAAAGCTCAACAAAAGAAACTAAGTGGGTGTGCATACAACTTGCTTGCTCACGAAGACCTAGGGCATTTGAGGAAGCCCATCATTGGAATATACAAGCCAAGTTCTATAATGAAAATTCCCACTAGTATATGAAAGTGACTAAACAAGAGACTCTCTATCATGAAGATCATGGTGCTACTTTGAAGCACAAGTGTGGAAAAAGATAGTAGCATTGTCCCTTTTCCTTTTTTTCGTTTTTTTGGGCCTTCCTTTTTTTATTCGGCCTTTCTCTTTTTTTTGGCCTTTCTTTATTCCTTTTTTTATTTGGTCTTTTTTCCGGGACAATGCTCTAATAATGATGATCATCACACTTCTATTTACTTACAACTCGATATTACAACTCGATACTAAAATAAGGTATGACTCTATATGAATGCCTCCGGCAGTGTACCGGGATGTGCAATGAATCAAGAGTGACATGTATGAAAAATTATGCATGGTGGCCTTGCCACAAATACGATGCCAACTACATGATCATGCATGGCAATATGACAATGATGAAGCGTGTCAAAATAAACGGAACGGTGGAAAATTGCATGGCAATATATCTCGGAATGGCTATGGAAATGCCATGATAGGTAGGTATGGTGGCTGTTTTGAGGAAGGTATATGGTGGGTGTATGGTACCGGAGAAAGTTGAGCGGTACATGAGAGGCTAGCAATGGTGGAAGGGTGAGAGTGCGTATAATCCATGGACTCAGCATTAGTCATAAAGAACTCACATACTTAATGCAAAAATCTACAAGTCATTAAAACAAAGTACTACACGCATGCTCCTAGGGGAAGGGTTGGTAGGAGTTAACCATCGCGCGATCCCGACCTCCACACAAAGGATGACAATCAATGAAATACCTCATGCTTCAAATTTGTCACACAACGGTTACCATACGTGCATTCTACGGGACTTGCAAACTTCAACACAACTATTTCTCAAATTCACAACTACTCTACTAGCATGACTCTAATATCACCATCCCCATATCTCAAAACAATCATCAAGTATCAAACTTCTCTTAATATTCAATGCAATTTATATGAAAGCTTTTATTGTACCCATCTTGGATGCCTATCATATTAGGAATAATTTTATAACCAAAGCAAATTACCATGCTGTTCTAAAAAACTCACGAAATAATATAAGTGCAGCACGAGAGATCAATAATTTCTAAAAAATAAAACCACCACCGTGCTCTAAAAAGATATAAGCGAAGTACTAGAGCAAAACTATCTAGCTCAGAAGATATAAGTGAAGCACATAGATTATTCTAATAAATTCCAGTTCATGTGTGTCTCTCTCAAAGGGTGTGTACCGCAAGGATGATTGTGGTAAACTAAAAAACAAAGACTCAAATCATACATGACACTCCAAGCAAAACACATATCATGTGGTGAATAAAAATATAGTCTCAAGTAAAGTTACCGATAGACGAAGACGAAAGAGGGGATGCCTTCTCGGGGCATCCCCAAGCTTAGGATTTTGGTTGTCCTTGAAGTTTAACTTGGGGTGCCTTGGGCATCCCCAAGCTTAGGCTATTACCACTCTTTATTCCATAGTCCATCAAATCCTTACCCAAAAACTTGAAAACTTCACAACACAAAACTTGACATAAAATCTCGTGAGCTCCGTTAGTATAAGAAAAGAAACCACTACTTTAAGGTACTGTAATGAACTCATTCTTTATTAATGTTGGTGTTAAACCTAATGTATTCCAATTTCCCTATGGTTCATACCCCACGATACTACTCATAGATTCATCAAAATAAGCAAACAACACACGAAAAACAGAATCTGTCAAAAACAGAACAGTCTGTAGCAATCTGTAACTTTCGAATACTTCTGTAACTCTAAAAATTCTGAAATAAATTGGTGGACGTGAGGAATTTGTCTATTAATCATCTGCAAAAAGAATCAACTTAAAAGCACTCTCCAGTAAAATATGGCAGCTAATCTCATGAGCGCAAAAGTTTCTGTTTTTTTACAGCATGATCGCAAAGACTTCACCCAAGTCTTCCCAACGGTTCTACTTGGCACAAACACTAATTAAGCACAAAACCACATCTAACCAGAAGCTAGATGAATTATTAATTACTAAACAGAATTAAAAGCAAAGAAAATAAAATTGGGTTACCTCCCAACAAGCGCTATTGCTATAGCCATTAAGATAGGCTTGAGAATTCAATGATGCTCACATGAAAGATAAGAATTGAAGCACAAAGAAAGTATCATATAGCATGTGAAAATCGCATCTAAGTCTAACATACTTCCTATGCATATGAATTTTATAGGAAAACAAATTAGCAAGACAAGCAAGATCTAGCATATGCAAGGAAGAAGAAAGAAACAATATCAATCTCAACATAATTAGAGGTAATTTAGTAACATGAAGATTTCTACAACCATATTTTCCTCTCTCATAATAATTGCATGTAGGATCATAAGCAAATTCAACAATATAGCTATCACAAAACATATTCTCAACACGATCCACATGCATACGAAGTTGACACTCTTCCAAAATAGTGGGATCAACATTAACAAAAGTCATGACCTCTCCAAACCCACTTTTATCAAAAAAATCATAAGACTGAACATTCTCCAAATACGTGGGATCTAAAGTTGACACTCTTCCAAACCCACTTACAATATTATTGCAAACATTATTATCAATCTCGTATTCATCATGGGGCTTAAATAAATTATCAAGATCATAAGAAGAATCACCCCAATAATGATCATTGCAACAAGTAGTGGAGATAGCAATACTAGCATCCCCAAGCTTAGGGTTTTGCATATTATTAACACAATTGACATTAATAGAATTTACAATAGTATCATTGCAATCATGGTTTTTAATCAAGGAACTATTGTGAATCACGTCATAAATATTTTCTTTCAACACTTCATCACAAATTTCAGATTTACGAATTTCAGGAAAAACCTCATAAAGATAATCTAGTGCACTCAATTCACTAGAAATTGGTTCATCATAATTGGATCTCTTAAAAATATTAGCAAGTGGATGAGGATCCATAATTTAGCAAGCGAATATGCAAGCTAATAGAGGGCACATGGCAACACAAGCAAACAAAAAGGTGAACGGAAAAAGGCAAAGGTGAAGTGGGGGAGAGGAAAACGAGAGGAAAATGGCAAATAATGTAATGCGTGGGATAAGAGTTTGTGATGGGTACTTGTGTTGGGGATCGTTGCAGAAAATCAAAAAAAATCCTACGCATCACCAAGATCTATCTATGGATATTACTAGCAACGAGAGGGGAGTGCATCTTCATACCTTCAAAGATCGCGATGCGGAAGCGTTGCAAGAACGCGGTCGGTGGAGTTGTACACGAAGCGATTCAGATCGCGGCCGAATCTGATCTAAGCACCGAGCAATGGTGCCTCCGCGTTCAACACACGTGCAGCCCGGTGACGTCTCCCGCGCCTTGATCCAGCAAGGAGAGAAGGAGAGGTTGGGGAAGACTCCGTCCAGCAGCAGCACGACGACGTGGTGGTGATGGAGGAGCGTGGCACTCCAGCAGGGCTTCGCCAAGCTCTGCGAGAGACGAGGAGGGAGAGGGGTAGGGCTGCGCCAAGAGAGAGGGAGACTCATGTGTATGGCAGCCCCCAAACCACCACTATATATAGGGGGAGGGGAGGGGCTGCGCCCCCATCTAGGGTTCCCCCCTAGGGGTGGCGGCCAGCCCTAGATTGGTCTTGGGGGGCGGCCAGAGGGGGGAGAGAGGGGGCGCACCTACGGTGGGCCTTAAGGCCCATCTGCCCCTAGGGTTTGCCACCTCCCCTCTTCCCTACGCCTTGGGCCTTGGTGGGAGGCACACGAGCCATCCTAGGGGCTGGTTCCTTCCCACTCTTGGCCCACGTAGGCCTCCGGGGCTGGTGGCCCGTCCCGGTGGACCCCCGGAACCCTTCCGATGGTCCCGGTGCGTTACCGATAACGCCCAGAACAATTTCGGTGACCAAAACGGGACTTCCCATATATAAATATTTACCTTCGGACCATTCCGGAACTCCTCTGATGTTTGGGATCTCATCCGGGACTCCGAACAACATTTGGTAACCACGTGCATCTATTCCCTATAACCCTAGCGTCATCGAACCTTAAGTGTGTAGACCCTACGGGTTCGGGAATCATGCAGACATGACCGAGACATTTCTCCGGCCAATAACCAACAGTGGGATCTGGATACCCATGTTGGCTCCCACATGTTCCACGATGATCTCATCAGATGAACCACGATTTCAAGGATTCAATCAATCCCGTATACGATTCCCTTTGTCTACCGGTATAGCACTTGCCCGAGATTTGATCGTCGGTATACCGATACCTTGTTCAATCTCGTTACTGCAAGTCTCTTTACTCGTTCTGTAACACATCATCCCATGACTAACCCCTTAGTCACATTGAGCTCATTACGATGATGTCTTACCGAGTGGGCCCAGAGATACCTCTTCGTCACACGAAGTGACAAATCCCAATCTTGATTCGTGCCAACCCAATAGATACTTTCGGGGATACCCATAGTGTACCTTTATAGCCACCCGGTTACGTTGTGATGTTTGGCACACCCAAAGTACTCCTACGGTATCCGGGAGTTGCACAATCCCATGGTCTAAGGAAAGGATACTTGACATTAGAAAAGCTTTAGCATACGAACTACACGATCTTGTGCTAGGCTTAGGATTGGGTCTTGTCCATCACATCATTCTCCTAATGATGTGATGCCGTTATCAATGACGTCCAATGTCCATGGTCCGGGAACCGTAACCATCTATTGATCAACGAGCTAGTCAACTAGAGGCTCACTAGGGACATGTTGCGGTCTATGTATTCACACATGCATTACTGTTTCTGGATAATACAATTAAAGCATGAACAATAGACAATTATCATGAATAAGGAAATATAATAATAACCATTTTATTATTGCCTCTAGGGCATATTTGCAACAACTTGGTATATGAATTGTGTGTAGATCTCCCCGGCAACGGCGCCAGAAATCCTTCTTGCTACCTCTTGAGCTTGCGTTGTTTTTTCCTTGAAGAGGAAAGGGTGATGCATCAAAGTAGCGTAAGTATTTCCCTCGGTTTATGAGAACCAAGGTATCAATCCAGTAGGAGACTGCACGCGAGTCCCTCGTACCTACACAAACAAATAAGAACCTCGCAACCAACGCGATAAAGGGGTTGCCAATCCCTTCTCGGCCACTTGCAAAAGTAAGATCTGATAGAGATAATAAGATAAATATTTTTGGTATTTTTGTTATATAGATTGAAAAGTAAAGATTGAAAAATAAAATAGTAATGATAACTAGTTGATGGAAGATTAATGTGATAAAAGATAGACCCGGGGGTGAACAAATTACTGTCGAGCAAATTTCTATGTTGGGTGAACAAATTACTGTCGAGCAATTGATAGAAAAGCGCATAGTTATGAGAATATCTAGGCACGATCATTGTATATAGGCATCATGTCCGTGACAAGTAGAATGGAACGATTCTGCATCTACTACTATTACTCCACACATCGACCGCTATCCAGCATGCATCTAGAGTATTAAGTTCATAAGAACATAGTAACGCCTTAAGTAAGATGACATGATGTAGAGGGATAAACTCATGCAATATGATATAAATCCCACCTTTTTATTCTTGATGGCAACAATACAATACGTGCCTTGCTGCCCCTGCTGTCATTGGAAAAGGACACCGCAAGATTGAACCCAAAGCTAAGCGCTCAACCATTGCAAGAAAGATCAATCTAGAAGGCCAAACCAAACTGATAATTCAAAGAGGCTTGCAAAGATATTTTAACCATGCATATAAGAATTCTGAGAAGAATCAAATATTGTTCATAGATAATCTTGATCATAAACCCACAATTCATCGGATCTCGACAAACACACCGCAAAAAGAATTACATCGAATAGATCTCCAAGAAGATCAAGGAGAACTTCGTATTGAGATCCAAAGAGAGAGAAGAAGCCATCTAGCTAATAACTGTGAACACGAAGGTCTGTGGTAAACTACTAACAACTCATCGGAGAGGCTATGGTGTTGATGTAGAAGCCCTCCGTGATCGATTCCCCCTCTGGTGGAGCTCCGGAAGAGGCCCCAAGATGGGATGTCACGGGTACAGAAGGTTGCGGCGGTGGAAATAAACGTATCATTAGGGAATTAACCGAAAACCATATTAACGTTGATTGTAATAAGTTCAGGTTCACCAACCGAAGAGAAACCAAAGCATCACGACTGTGGATGATGTCACAGGGAATTTTAAGCGATTTTTCATATCGATATTTCTCATTGAATGCTTGAATTTGACCGGTCAACCTAGTGAACAACGATCGGGCATTTGGGCTAGGTAGGTTGACAATCAATTTCTTTTTCAACTTTCAAATTAGAATTTGATCTTAAATTCAAAACCAATTCAGTTTTGTAACTCTACAAAAATTCACATAAATCCAATATAATATTTAGATCTCAAGAATAATACTTCCATTCCAAAATATTATTTAAAATACATATAAAAATTTATAACTCTATATTGGGCTTTAAAAATATCCCCTGAAACTTTTTTAGTGTTTCAAATAAATTTCAAAATATTATTGACCTCCAAATAAATAAGCAAATAATATTCAAAGTATTTGTAACCTATTATTTTGAAGAAGTCATATTATCTTCTCTCATGATTGCTCTGAATATTAAAAATCCAATTAAAATCAAAAAATGAATATTTGCTAAAGTCTTTTTATTCCCTCTCAGTCTAATATTCATTTAAACTCCAAAAGCTTAAAATACTAGTCCAAATTAGCTATTCTCATGCTACACACATGTTTTAATTAATACTATTTAAATAGTTAACATTGCAAAATTTAGAAACCTGGGATGTCACAGCCTTGCGCCGAGGTAACTTGTGTGGCCTGCTACTTCTCGAGCTTGCGTTGTATTCCCTCGAAGAGGAAAGGGTGATGCATCACAGTAGCGTAAGTATTTCCCTCAGTTTTTGAGAACCAAGGTATCAATCTAGTAGGAGACCACGCGCGAGTCCCTCACACGTGCAAAAACAAATAAGAACTTCGCAGCCAACGTGATAAGGGGTTGTCAATCCCTTTACGATCACTTACGAAAGTGAGATCTGATAGATATGATAGTTTGATATTTTTGGTATTTTTGGATATAAGAACAGAACGTAAAAGCGGAAAAGTAAAGTATATGTACATTGATATGTTGAGAATAGACCCGGGGGTCATAGGTTTCTCTAGTGGCTTCTCTCATGATAGCAGAATTCTATGGTGGGTGAACAAATTACTGTCGAGCAACTGATAGAAAAGCGAATAGTTATGAGAATATCTAGGCATGATCATTATATATAGGCATCACGTCCGAAACAAGTAGACCGAAACGATTCTGCATCTACTACTATAATTCCACACATCGACCGCTATCCAGCATGCATCTAGAGTATGAAGTTCATAAGAACAGAGTAACGCCTTAAGCAAGATGACATGTTGTAGAGGGATAAACTCAAGCAATATGATATAAACCCCATCTTTTTATCCTTGATGGCAACAATACAATACAATACATGCCTTGTTGCCCCTACTGTCACTCGAAAAGGACACCGCAAGATTGAACCCAAAGCCAAGCACTTCTCCCATTGCAAGAACTATAGATCTAGTAGGCCAAACCAAACCAATAATTCGAAGAGACTTGCAAGGATATTATAATCATACATAAAAGAGTTCAGAAAAGAACCAAATATTTCTCATAGATAATCTTGATCATAAACCCACAATTCATCGGATCTCAACAAACACACCGCAAAAAGAGATTACATCGAATAGATCTCCTCGAAGACCGAGGAGAACTTGGTATTTAGATCCAAAGAGAGAGAAGAAGCCATCTAGATATGATGATGATGTAGAAGCACTCCGTGGTAGATCCCCCCTCCGGCGGAGCTCCGGAACAGGCCCCAAGATGGGATCTCATGGGAACAGAAGGTTGCAGTGGTGGAACTAGGGGTTTCTCTCTTCGTCTGATGCTTTCGGGGTACGTAGGTATATATAGGAGGAAGGAGGACACCGGGGGCCAGACGTGGGGCCCACGAGGCAGGGGGCGCGCCCTGTAGGGGGGCACACCACCCACCCTCGTGGACGCCACGTAGTCCCTACTCCGTGGTTCTCAAGTCTCCCGTGCGTATTTTGCTCCAAAAATATCTCTCTCGAAGTTTCATTCCGTTTGGACTCCGTTTGATATTCATTTTATGTAAAACCCTAAAATAGGCAAAAAAAACAGCAATCTGTACTGGGCCTTTGGGTTAATAGGTTAGTCCCAAAAATAATATAAAAGTGTATAACAAAGCCCATTAAACATCCAAAACATCATAAATAATAGCATGGAACAATAAAAAAAATATAGATACGTTGGAGACGTATCAAGCATCCCCAAGCTTAATTCCTGCTCGTCCTCGAGTAGGTAAATGATAAAAATAGAATTTTTGATGAGGAATGCTAACCAACATAATTTTCAATGTAATTCTCTTAATTGTGTGTCAGTGTACTAAGATAGGGGTACCTTAGTACCCCAACTTGTGCACGGGCAGTAGCAGCTTCCCGTGGTAGGGCTTACCACGTGCTCGCCAAGAACCGTTCTGGTCCCTATGAAGCCATTCAAGAACAAAGTATACAAGTCAGAAGATCAAGGCCCCGGCAAAAGGAGCTTGCCGGGAAGGCCGCACCAGGCTCAAGGTTATCACTTTAGCACAAGACCCTGGCAAGAGGAGCTTGCCAGGAAGGCCGAGGAACACATACCTCAAGAGATGCCTCGGCGCATCATGCGCCCCGGCAGGACCCGGAGAGCGACAAGCTTCCGGGCCCGGCAAGATCACGACCCCGGCAAGGTGCTTGCCGGGGAAACCTATGCTGTGTGCCCACGCTCCAGCTCATCTGCCCACGCGTCGTCCTGGGGCCCTTCCAGGGGCATTTGGCAGACGGCTGTGCAGTCTGGGGCACACGGTGGCAAGCCACGGTGACGAGGCTACCACCGTGGCGAACGGAGAAGCACGAACGGACGTTTTTGGGGGCGACGGCGACGGGCATTTAATGCCCTTGTCCCCCACTGTCAAAGTTAGGTGAAGACCACTGTTCATATACTGTTCATGCACTGTTGCAACTACCACCAAATTTACACTTTTACCCTCCTCTACGTTGACACCTGTCAGTGACCCCTTCGAGCTATAAAAGGAGGCCCATGCACAACGTAGAGGGGGTTCGAAGCCTAGACAACTCTCTCGCTCGGTGTAGCTAGTACTGTAGATCTTCAAGCTCCCGAGCTCAAGAACTCAATACAACCTAGGCAGGAGTAGGGTTTTACGCGTCATCGCGGCCCGAACCTGGGTAAACTGCCCGCGTGTGCCCCTCGATCTGCTCTCCGTGCTCCCTCCGCTCCCTCACCGCAATGTAGAAGGGGCTCCGGTCCCATAGGTGCTCGTGGGAGGACAGTTTCCCCCGACATCTTTGGCGCGCCAGGTAGGGGCGCGTCGAGGTTGTGCGAACCTGATCCGGCGCTCACGCGGGCGCATTCTTCATCAACCTCTCCAACTTCATCAGCTTCTTCGACTACACCAACATGCCTCCGAAGAAGAAGGCTTCGGAGGTCGCAGGCCCGTCTGCGTCAATCCCACCACCACCGGAGCCGACGGTTGGTGGAGGAGACGCCGGTGGGAGGGTGGTCGCCGGCGAAGAAACTCACGGCGCCACCAAGTCCAAGGACAAGACGGACGACCGGGCGAACTCCAAAGCCTCGGTGTCTGTTCATGCACCACGTCCCTCTCAGGAGGTGCCAGACCAGCAGCGGCGTGGTACCGGAGGTACCATACGCTTGCTGGGGCGAGGCCAAGCCGACAATCACGGGACGCCCAAGGCCACCGCCCCGACACGAGCAAGGCGCGGTCGCCGGGACGGGAACATGCTCCTTCTAACGCGGTTAGAAGTCCGAGCGCGTCCCGTTCCCCGCACCAATTGCCACCGTTTCCCTCCTCTCCAGCATGAGCCCTGGCCAGGGCTCAGCTGCTCCTCGACTTCCCTCCAGCGCCGGACAAGGCCGAAGACTGGAGGGCGACGATCCAGAGCCTCATGGCCTTCGCCAACAACGACGCGCCGCAGCAGCTGGCAACTTCACGGCCGCGGCAAGTCGACCAAGCGAAGGCCGATGGCAACAAGACCGCCGGGGGTGCAACTACCGTGCACTCCCCGCCACGGAAGCAAAAATCGCCACCCCGCCGGATCAATGTCGACGACGACTCTACGGCGTCGTCGGATCTGCGGGCTCGCCGCGATCAGCGCCAAGTCCTAGACGACAGGCGGCAAGAGGACGCTCGGACTCGCATCGAGCGTCGACGAGAAGCCCGAAGACGGTCAGATCAGCGCGCTGGGACCGCTGTCGACGCGCACGCGCCCGGTGAACCAGGCGACTTGCCGTACGCGGCAGGTTGCCCTGCGTTCACCCGTGAGCTGCGGCAAGTCCAGTGGCCCAGCATGAAGAATTTCAAGCCCGACGTACCCGAGAAGTACGACGGCAAGACACACCCCTCGGAGTTCCTCAGCATCTACACCATTGCGGTGCAGGCTGCCGGGGGACGCGACGAGAAGATCCTAGCCAACTACTTCCCGCTAGTGCTTAAGCCAAACGTCCGGTCTTGTCTTATGCACTTGCCGGAGAACTCCATCTCCTCATGGGCAGATCTGTGCCACCAGTTTGTTGGCGCCTTCACGGGCGGCCACAAACCCCACGGCCAGGAGAGCGATCTCCACATCCTCGCCCAGAAGGAGGGAGAGTCCCTGCGCAAATACATCCAAAGATTCAACCGCGTCCAGCACAACATTCCCGATGTCCACCCTGCCGCGGTTATCAGCGCGTTTCACCAAAACGTGCGTAACTGCCAGATGAGGGAGGAGATGGCAATGACCAAGATCCGGGATGTCAGCGAGCTCTACGCTCTGGCTGACAAGTGCGCGCGCGCTGAAGAGGGGAGGACACTCCCCGGAGAGGATACTGGCGCAGGAGGAAGCGACAACGAGGATGCCGCCCCGGCGAGGAAAAACCGGTGGCGGAATAACAGAAAGAAGAAGAGTAAGGAGGTGCTGGTTGTCGAGCAGTCCGGCAAGGAGGCTCCCGCCAAGAAGGCACAGGCTGGCGGTTCCGGCAAGGAGCCCGCCCCTGTAGCGGCAGCCGACAAGCAGGACGGCTCCGACAAGCAGTACTGCAAGATCCACCGCACCAAGGGCCACGATCTCCAAAACTGCAAAAGAGTGGAATACCTCGTAGAGCAGCAGAAGGCTGAATACGAGCGACGTGACAAGGAGAAGGCCCAAGGAGGCGGAGGAGAACCCAGCAAGAAGCGGCCGTTCAATGGCCGGGGAGGACGCCGCGGCAAGGCCAAGCAGCGGCAAGGTGACAAACCTCCCCGGGGCCGCGACAAGGATGAGGATGAAGACGACGATGATGACATGGAAGAAGGAGACAACAGCGAGCAGGAGTTCCAGAAGGCCACAGAGGTTCTGTGTGTCGACGGAGGCGCCTCTCTGCACACTTCCCCCCGCCAGCTCAAGTAGTGGGTGCGAGAAGTGAATGCAGCTGAGCCGCCCATCGAGTCACGCAGGCTGCTGAAGTGGTCCGGCACGCCCATCATCTTTGACCTTGAGGACCACCCTGACCGCACAACTGCGGTCGGGTGCTTGCCGATGTTGGTCTCACCAACTATCCGCAACCTCAAGGTCACCAAGATGTTGGTTGACGGCGGGGCCGGCCTGAACTTGATCTCCTCAGCTGTGATCAAGAAGCTACAGATCCCCGACAGCGAGCTCGAGGAAACTGGGTCGTTCCAAGGGATCAACCCGGGAAGGAGCAAGCCGAAGGGGAAGATTACGCTGCCAGTGACCTTTGGCGGGGAGCTCAACTTCAGGATGGAGAGGATCACGTTTGATGTTGCTGATATCCCATTACCATACAATGGGATACTTGGCTGTCCTGCCCTCGCCAAGTTCATGGCAGCTTCCCACTATGCATACAACATGCTCAAGATGCCGGGGCCGATAAGCGTCATCTCTGTCCCTGGCGACAAGAAGGACGCGCTTATCTGCGCCGACAAGATCTACCGGGATGCAGCAGGCGCAGCAGGAAGCAACACACTTGCCGCTGAAGCTCCCGGTGGGAAGAACAAGACCAAGTCCGGCAAGAGCTCTGGAGCCCACTCCGGCAAACGCACCTCCTCGGAGTGCTGCGCTGCCGTCGAGGACGCGCCATCGAGCTCCACCGGCAAGTGCAATAAAGGAATGGCAGCTCCACCGGCAACCAAGAAGGTGTCCGCCAAGGAGGACGGCACTGGTGGTACCTTCACCATCAGTGCTACACTCGACTCCAAATAGGAAAGCGCGCTCGTTGCCTTCCTGTGGGCGAATGTCGATGTGTTTGCATGGCAACCATCTGACATCCCCGGCGTTCCCAGGAAGGTAATTGAGCACAAGCTTGCTGTTTGCCCTCATGCGCGGCCCGTCAAGCAGAAGGTCAGGAAGCAAGCCGTGGAGCGCCAAGAATTCATCGCCGAAGAGATAAAGAAGTTGGAAGCAGCAGGCCTGGTTAGAGGCGTAATCCATCCTACGTGGTTGGCCAATCCAGTTGTCGTGCGCAAGGCCAATGGGAAGTGGAGACTTTGTATAGACTTCACTGATGTGAATAAAGCGTGTCCCAAGGATCCATTTCCCTTGCCGCGTATTGACCAGATTGTTGACTCCACCGCCGGATGTGAGCTGCTTTCCTTCCTTGATGCATACTCAGGTTACCACTAGATATTCATGGCCAAGGAAGATGAAGAGAAGACTGCATTCATTACTCCATGCGGCACATATTGCTTCATACGCATGCCCTTTGGATTGAAGAATGCAGGCTCAACATTTGCGAGGGTGGTGCACACTGCTTTTGAGCCACAGATCCACGGGAATGTAGAAGCCTACATGGATGATATAGTGGTCAAGAGCAAGAGCAAAGATACCCTGATACAGGACTTAGAGGAAACCTTCGAGAATCTGCGCAAGATCCAGCTCAAGCTGAACCCCGAGAAGTGCGTCTTCGGAGTTCCCTCCGGCAAGCTTCTCGGGTTCTTTGTGTCCCAGAGGGGGATTGAAGCCAATCCCGACAAGATAAAAGCCATCGAGCAGATTGAAGCCCCGAAGCGCGTCAAGGACGTAAGAAGACTTGCTGGTTGTGTGGCAGCCCTCAGCAGGTTCATTTCAAAGTCTGCAGAGCGCGCCCTGCCTTTCTTCAAAATTTTGAAAAAGGCAGGTCCAATGAAATGGACTCCGGAAGCGGAGGCAGCGCTGCAAGACTTGAAAGGATACCTGTCCTCCACTCCGATACTTGTCGCACCTAGGCCACAAGAGAAGTTGCTGCTGTACCTAGCGGCAACCAATCAAGTGGTTAGTGCTGCGTTAGTAGCGGAGAGAGAGGCGAATGAGGAACCCACATCCCCGACAAGCAAATCCAGCGACAAGCAGGGGGCTTCCCCGACAAGCTCTGGCCCCGACAAGGACAAGTCTGCGCAGGAGCAAGGAGAAGTGAGAAGGAAGATGGTGCAGCGCCCAGTGTATTTCGTAAGTTCCCTTCTGCAGGGGGCTAGATCAAGATACTCTGGGGTGCAGAAGTTGCTTTTCGGCCTCCTCATGGCCTCAAGGAAGCTGCGCCATTACTTCCAAGCACACGAGATAACGGTGGTCACTCGCTTTCCGTTGAAGAGGATATTGCAGAATCCCGAAGCAACAGGCAGGATCGTCGAGTGGGCACTGGAGCTGTCAAGCTTTTGTCTCAAGTTTGAGAGTACTTCAACCATACAGAGCAGAGCTTTGGCAGAATTCATAGCAGAATGGACCCCAACGCCAGATGAAGAAGTCCCAGAGACAAGTGTCCCCGTCAAAGAAGCGAGCAACGAGTGGATAATGTACTTTGATGGTGCTTTCTCGCTGCAAGGCGCCGGTGCCGGCGTGTTGCTCATAGCGCCCACCGGAGAGCACCTCAAGTATGTTGTTCAAATGCACTTTCCCAAGGAACAAGCGACAAACAATACTGCTGAGTATGAAGGTTTGCTTGCCGGCCTCAGAATTGCGGCCGAGCTTGGGATCAAGAAGTTGATTGTGCGGGGAGATTCACAGTTGGTGGTCCGACAAGTGAATAAGAGTTACCAGAGCCCTTTGATGGAAGCTTATGTTGATGAAGTGAGGAAGCTTGAAGAGCACTTTGAAGGTCTGCAAATGGAGCACGTCCCAAGAGCTCAGAATGATATTGCAGATGGCCTCTCAAAGTGAGCTGCAATGAAGTTACCTGTGGAACCAGGGACCTTCGTACTCAAGTTAACTCAGCCATCCGTTACACCATCAGTTGGGCAAAACAAGAAGAGGAAGTTGGTTTCCGGCGACTACTTGCCGGCGGATCTTCCCGAAGCCGCCGCCAAGGTCCCCAAGATCAACAGCCAAGATGCTGAGGAACAGTTTGCTCCTGCAGATCCAAGGGTCTGTACAGTTGAAGCAGGCGTTCCCGACTAGCCTTGCCCCGGCAGGCTTGCCGGGTGACCTTCAGCTCTGGCAGAGCCACAGGTTCTTGCCGTAGAAGCTGAGGTTCCCGCAGCAGCCCTCATGCATTTAGTCCTTGTTGTTGAGCCTCAGGCTCCAGCATGGGCACAACAAATCGTCCGCTTTCTGCAAACTGGAGAACTTCCCAACGATCCAGAAGAGATAGAGAAAATAACCAGGCAGTCGAGTATGTACTAGTTCGTTGGCAATGAACTGTACAGAAGAAGACTCAATGGTGTGAGGTTGAAGTGCATTTCCAGGGAAGATGGACAGAAGCTGTTGGCAGAGATACATGGAGGCATATGTGGCCACCACATTGGCGCAAGGGCACTGGCCGGGAAGGCGTTCCGGCAAGGGTTCTTCTGGCCAGAAGCCCTCCAAGATGCAACTGCACAAGTAACCAAGTGTGAAGCGTGCCAGTTCCATGCCAAGCAAATTCACCAGCCAGCTCAAGCTCTCCAGACGATCCCTTTGTCCTGGCCCTTCTCGGTCTGGGGGCTCGATATTCTCGGCCCCTTTCCCCGCGCAGTCGGGGGCTTTGAGTACTTATACGTAGCAATCGACAAGTTCACAAAGTGGCCAGAAGTGGAACCAGTGAGAAAGGTGACAGCACAGTCAGCAGTCAGGTTCTTCAGATCGATTGTTTGCCGTTTCGGAATCCCTAACAGGATCATCACCGACAATGGCACACAGTTTACAAGTCGCACCTTCATGCAGTACGTCCAAGACCTTGGCGCCAAGGTCTGCTTCGCTTCTGTTGCTCACCCGAGGAGCAATGGTCAAGTGGAGAGGGCCAATGCTGAAGTGCTGCGCGGACTCAAGACAAGAACCTTCGACAGGCTGCACAAATGCGGAAGAAACTGGATAGAGGAGTTGCCGGCGGCTTTTTGGTCAATCAGGACGACACCAAATCGAGCCACCGGACAGACACCCTTTGCTCTTGTCTATGGAGCAGAGGCAGTTCTCCCCACGGAACTCGTATACGGATCTCCTCGAGTGCTCGCTTATGATGAGCTCGAGCAAGAGCAACTGCGACAAGATGATGCATTGCTCCTTGAGGAGGAACGTCTCCAGGCTGTTGTATGAGCTGCTCGATACCAGCAAGCCTTGCATCACTATCATAGCCGCAAGGTGAAGGCCAGGAGTCTCGAGGAAGGCGACCTTGTTCTTCGGCGTGTTCAGTCCGCCAAGAATTCCAACAAGTTGACGCCGAAGTGGGAAGGCCCTTATCGGGTGAGACAAGTCACAAGGCCCGGTGCTGTCCGCCTTGAGACCGAAGAAGGCTTACCGGTGAGCAATTCCTGGAACATAGAGCATCTTCGCAAGTTTCACCCATAAGGCGCGGTTGCCGTGATCCGCTCCGGCAACCACCTTTTGTACAAGTATTGCCGCTGTTGCATGTAAACCTATGTACAAAGCCGGGCGCAGATCCCGTGCATCAGTAAAGCTTTTGTGCTTCGCACTATTTGTCATTACCATGCTTTTCTTTGTTATTTGCATGCATCATCTGACACCTTGTGCAATGCACATCCCCGGTAAGCACTAGCAAGCCATGAGGCCCTATACTTGTTTTTCCTCCTCTTTTTCTTTCCCTCTTAAGCAGAAGGAGTATTCCTCGCGCACAAGTTTGCCGGGGGGAAGGAGATGGAGGCATGAACCAAGTACTGTTCAAGAAAGAGAAGCCTTGCCTGGGAGCAAACGATCTATGAAAGCTAAGTTACCAAAGTTTGAGTAATTCAAAATTTTCAATTTTTTTAGTTGTCTTCCTTGAACAACCACACTCTGTATGGAAAACCTGTGCGCGGAGGAACCTACCCGTGGCTAGCCGCACCCTTACTTTGTTTCGAGCACGCTCAACGACTTAAGTGAGCTGCGACAAGTGTCGCGCCCTTACTTCGTTTTCGAGTTCGCTCAGCAATCTAAGTGTGCTGCGGCTAGCTGCGGCAAGGTTTCTTGCCGGCAAAGGTATTGCCAGCAGGCTGCTAAGAGTCCAGCACTCAGCGCTCGCGGCAAGGGTCCTTTGCCGGCAAGTTCCCTAAAAACGTAGGGTGGAATGCATACAAAGTGAAGGGACCAAAGCCAGGGAGATAACACTGCATTGGTTGCTCAAAATAAGATTGTATATTACAAAGATAACTTGCCGCAATACTAACAGATTCTTGTCCGTAACATGCCTTGCAGCGGCAAAGGAAGCAGAAAGAAAGGAGTCTAATCTACGCGGTCGCCTTCACGCCTCGTGATCTTGCCCACCTTGGCAACGATGTGGGCAACTTGCGCCTTCAACGCCTCCTGGTCAGGTTCGGGCGGCAAGGAGCGGAGGATGTTGACGAGGTTGATGCCGGGGTTGCGGTAGACGATCTTCGATAAGACCCGCTCCATGTTGCCCATGCAGAGCCGACGCGCCTTGTCGGCCAGTTGCACGGGGATCTTCTCCCGCAGCCGCGCAAGCGCCGGCACAATTCCCCTTAAGAACAGACTCAACTTGGCGCTGTGGGGGAGACTCTCGTCCGGGGAGTACACGAGATGCTCCGCCCTCAGCGCCATCATCTCCATGTCAATATTGGCAGCGGAGGTGACCAGCTCATCAGTCCACTGCTCCACTGCCCAGTTGAAGTTGTTCTGCGAGACGGCGGCGCTCTCCACCAAGGCCCTTTCCTTGCGGAGTTCGTCCTTCAGCTTCGTCTCACGGTCCCGGGCGGCGTCGAGCGAATCAGTAAGGGTGGAGACCTTCAGCTCTAGATCAGCAATGGAGTCCTTGGCATTAGTGAGCTCTTTACCCTTATCGGAGAGGCGGATTTGCAACTCCGAGTTGGTGTGGGCATGCTTCTCCCGCTCCACGTTGAGCGCGGTGACCCTGTCTTCACTGGCCTTCAAGAACAGCTCCAACTGCGCTACTCTCGCCTCCAGCTCCTTCTTGGCGGTCTCTGCGGCAGCGGCAGCATCCCTAGCCTCCCGCAGAGCCCCGCCAATAGCCTGCTCCCGAGCGGTGAGGTCGTCCTCATGGCTGTCAAGGTCGACCTTCCGCTGGTTGAGCGCCCCTTCCCGCCGAGACAGCTCCTCGGCGGCCAGCCGATGCTGCTCCTCGACCTCGGCCTTTTCGAGGACAAATGCTTGCTGCGCCCCGGCAAGCTCCTCGCGCTCCTCCGCCAAGTTCCGGAGGGCCGCCTGGTTGGTGGCACGGAGCTCCGCGGCGCGCTTCTCCAGGTCAGCACCAGCCTTGGCAGCCGGAGCCTCCCGAGACTCCAACTTCGCCTGCCTGGCCCGGTACAAGGCCAGGAGCCGACGAAGGAGCCGCTCTTCTTCGGGCTCGTCGCTGCTGCCGGGCGCATCCACAACCTTCAGCCCGGCGGAGGCGAGAACCTCTCCGTCGAAGGTCTCTCCCTTCGCGGGCACCCTAGACGAGGACGCCCACGGGACTTGAATGAAGACCCCGTTGGCGGCCTCCAGGTAGACACCCGACCGCTCCGTGGAGGCGGAGGGGTCGGCGGCCGGTGCAGCGTCCGACGCTCCTGCAGCCTCCGGGCCAGCAGTGTGGTCGCCGGTCCTTTCCCCAGCCGCGGCGTCGGCGGTCGGGGCGGTCTCTTCGACGGCTGGCTCGTCAGCAGCAGTGGCGTTGCCGCCGTCGCCGTGCACACCCTCCTCGGCGGTGGCCTCCGTCTCCATCGGCTCCGGGGCGGGAGGGTCTAGAAGAAGAAAAAGAAAAGAAAGATCGTCAAGCAAATATCCAAAAAAGACGAATTCGAGAAGAAGAAGTCACAAGGGTTACCTTCGCGGACTTCTTCGACGACGGGGTCCCTCCCCGGGGAATTCTCCCTTGGCGGCGGAGTAGTGGCCCGTGCTGGCGGAGGGCCGCCCGCGCCCTCCCTTGGCGGGCTGCTCACCCTTGTCGGGCTGCTCACCCTTGGCGGGGTACTCGCCCTTGGCGGAGTGCCCGTCCTTGGCGGAGCGTTCTCCCTTGCCGGGGAGTTCATCCTTGGCGGGGAGGGTGGAGCAAATGGCTCATCGGGGGCGACCTCCTGGCGCTCCTGCGGCTGCGGCTCCACTTCTGCACAAGACAACAAGACATCAACCAAGATGATAACCTCAAGCGCACCCGTCAAGCAGAAAGATAAATATCAGACTTACGCTGGGGGCTGCGCCGGGGGCTGCTCCTCGGAGCAGCAGGCTGATCCGGCAAGCTCGTCGCCGGCGCGTCGCTTGTCGCCGCGACGGGCTCGTCGTCTTCGATATTGACCACAGGGATCTTGGCCCTCTTCGCCATCCGCTGGGTCAAGGTCCTGCGAAGCAAAACAAAAGCAAGATCAGAACCAAGCAAGGAAAATCAAGACAAAATCAAAGAAACTAAAAGAATTGCAAGTACTTACTCCTCCTCCTCTTCCTCGGAGCTGAGGGCGGAGAAGTCAAACTCCGCCTGGTGTGCTCCCGCGCGAGGAGCTGGAGGAGAAGACTCCCTCGGGCGCTTGGCGGGCTCCGGGGCCGTGGGCTGTGAAGACCCGGCCCCCGTCGTCGCCGAGGACCGAGGGGCAGAAGGAGCACCCGTTCCGCTCCGGGAAGATCCCCCTCCGCTTGGCCCTCGAGTACGGGGCGCCTCCTTGACGGCTTCGCTCGTCTTGGTGGCGCGCGTCGCATGGCGCGTCGGCTGCTGTCGAGGCGCATGTGGCCTCGCCGTCTCAGCTGCCTTGCGGAGACGCTTCTTCGGTTGCTGCGGAGGGCTTGGCGGAGGCGGAGAGTTCTCCGAGGATGAGGAGGCATCGTCGTCAAGATTCAGAGATCCACCAGAGTCTTCATCGGAATCTCCAGACTCGGCGTCCTCCTCCTCCTCGGCAGGCCCGCTGGACTCAGTACCATGCCCGGCGGCCTCGCTCCCCCCGGCAACCTCGCTCGTCCCGGCAAGCTTCACGGAAGGCTCCCCGGCAAACTCCTCGGGCGCAATCCTCAGCAGCTTGAGGATTTCCGCCTCCTCTGCTTGACTCACTGCGTCCGCGGCCTCTGCCTCGTCCACAGTGTATCCAAATTCGCCCGCAGCCGCAGCTGCGGCGGCCTCCTCCATCCTAGAGGCAATGTAAGCTACATCCTGGTCAGTAGTATCCCGGGCGAGGCCCTTCTTCTCCTCGGCGTTGCGGGGCTTCTCGACCAAGTTGTCGAAGAAGGTCTGCACGGTCTCTGCTGGAGGCTCCAGCCAAGTGGGGACGACGCCATGGGAGTCGCACTCGGGCATCATTGCGCGGCTGGAGTCGCGGGCAGTGCTGTTGCACAGCGGCACCACTCCCCGGGAAGGTTTGAACCACTCCGGGTGGGCGGGGTCATGCTTGAAGAGCTCCCGGAACATCCCCTTCAACTCCAAGACGGTGAAATTGTAGTTCAATCCAGGGCGCAGCCTCATGAAATCTGCCGCATTGCCGAATTCCCAGGCGGGCCTCTTCCTTTCTTGTAGAGGGGCGATGCGGCGGCGGAGGAAATCTGCTCCAACTTCTCCGACAGTCAGATTGGCGGCCCGGAGACGAAGGATCCTAATGAGGGCGATCTGAAGCTTGCTGTCCTCCGGGGCCAATTCACTCCAATCCTTGCCGCGCACTATGGCAGTCTGGCGCGGCGAGGTAAAGGGCTCAGGCTTAGCTTCCAGCACCCAGCACCAATCGGCTCTCCACTCCTCCCACTTGCCACGGAGCTCTCCCTTCAAGTACTCCTCCTTCTTGTTCAGCCTGAAGATCCAGGAGATGCCGCCGGAGAGGGGAGAACCGGACTCTACTCTAGGCGTGAAGAAGTGGCGGAAAAGAGCTACATTTGGATGAACCCCAAAATAGTTTTCGCACAGATGTGCAAAAACGGCCATCGTAAGGATGGCGTTGGGGGTGAAATCTAGGAGGTGGAGGCCATATGTATTCATTACATCACAAAAGAACTCCGAGTACGGAGGGCACAGACCACAATGGAAGAATGCGGCAAAGTAAAAGTACCCGCCGGGGAACATGTCGACAGCGACGGCGGGGAGGACTCTGGTGCGGGGATGAGCTTTGGTCTCCCTTGCCCAGAACAAATAATATTTGTCCCGCAGCTCCCTCGCGCCAAGCCTCGGCGCGAAGACCACGCTCTTCCTCCGCAGGGCTGCCAGCTTCGCCGCCTGCTCGGACTTCTCCTTCTTGTCCTTGTCACTCTTCGCCTTGTCGCTCTTCGGAGCCATGGCGGGGGCGGCGAGGAAAGAGGCGAGGAGGTCGACGGTGTCACGGATGCGGGAGATGGCGGAGGAAGGGAGGGGCTGGGCTCTCTGTCGACCTTTGGAAGGCAGAGGGCGACGGGGGTTTCTGGAGAATCAAGGCGCAATGAAGACGATGGAGGGGAACTGCCCCTGCTTCCTCTGCTTCTAAGGGGGAAGTGGGGGATGTTCCGCATTTCCCATTAAAGAACAGGCCACGATCTCTCCCACGACGCCGCAATCGACGCGTGCCGTTAGGGAGGGATGCGGCGGATACGGAAGGGGATACGGCTTGCCGTGGGCCGCGTGTGCCCGTGCACTGTCTTGGGCCTGGCCCAACAGCGCTCGGCACCGTGTGTGGCCCAGGCCCGGGGGCTCCTGTCGGTGTACTAAGATAGGGGTACCTTAGTACCCCAACTTGTGCACGGGCAGTAGCAGCTTCCCGTGGCAGGGCATACCACGTGCTCGCCAAGAACCGTTCTGGTCCCTATGAAGCCATTCAAGAACAAAGTATACAAGTCAGAAGATCAAGGCCCCGGCAAGAGGAGCTTGCCGGGAAGGCCGCACCAGGCTCAAGGTTATCACTTTAGCACAAGACCCTGGCAAGAGGAGCTTGCCAGGAAGGCCGAGGAACACATACCTCAAGAGATGCCTCGGCGCATCAAGCGCCCCGGCAGGACCCGGAGAGCGACAAGCTTCCGGGCCCGGCAAGATCACAACCCCGGCAAGGTGCTTGCCGGGGAAACCTACGCTGTGTGCCCACGCTCCAGCTTATCTTCCCACGCGTCGTCCTGGGGCCCTTCCAGGGGCACGTGGCAGACGGCTGTGCAGTCTGGGGCACACGGTGGCAAGCCACGGTGACGAGGCTACCGCCGTGGCGAACGGAGAAGCACGGACGGACGCTTTTGGGGGCGACGGCGACGGGCATTTAATTCCCTTGTCCCCCACTGTCAAAGTTAGGTGAAGACCACTGTTCATATACTGTTCATATACTGTTCATGCACTGTTGCAACTACCACCAAATTTACACTTTTACCCTCCTCTACGTTGACACCTGTCGGTGACCCCTTCGAGCTATAAAAGGAGGCCCATGCACAACGTAGAGGGGGTTCGAAGCCTAGACAACTCTCTCGCTCGGTGTAGCTAGTACTGTAGATCTTCAAGCTCCCGAGCTCAAGAATTCAATACAACCTAGGCAGGAGTAGGGTTTTACGCGTCATCGCGGCCCGAACCTGGGTAAACTGCCCGCGTGTGCCCCTCGATCTGCTCTCCGTGCTCCCTCCGCTCCCTTACCGCAATGTAGAAGGGGCTCCGGTCCCATAGGTGCTCGTGGGAGGACAGTTTCCCCCGACATTGTGGCATGAATATTCAGATCTAAAAGATTCAAGACAAAAGTTTATATTGACATAAGAAATAATAATACTTCAAGCATACTAACAAAGCAATCATGTCTTCTCAAAATACTATGGCTAAAGAAAGTTATCCCTACAAAATCATATAGTCTGGCTATGCTCCCTCTTCATGACACAAAATATTTATATCATGCACAACCCCAGTTTCAGCCAAGCACTTGTTTTCATACTCTATTCTTTTAAACCTTTCAACTTTCATGCAATACATGAGCGTGAGCCATGGATATAGCACTATGTGGAATAGAGTGGTGGTTGTGGAGAAGACAAAAAGGAGGGAGATAGTCTCACATCGACTAGGCGTAATAACGGGCTATGGAGATGCCCATCAATAGATATCAATGTGAGTGAGTAGGGATTGCCATGCAACGGATGCACTAGAGCTAAAAATGTATGAAAGCTCAACAAAAGAAACTAAGTGGGTGTGCATCCAACTTGCTTGCTCACGAAGACCTAGGGCATTTAAGGAAGCCCATCGTTGGAATATACAACCAAGTTCTATAATAAAAATTCCCACTAGTACATGAAAGTGACTAAACATGAGACTCTCTATCATGAAGAACATTGTGCTACTTTGAAGCACAAGTGTGGAAAAAGATAGTAGCAATTGTCCCTTTTTTTTCTTTTTCTTTTCTTTTGGAGGGGCCTTTTCTTTTGTTTGGCCTTTCCTCACATGGGACAATGCTCTAATAATGATGATCATCACACTTATATTGATTTACAACTCGATATTACAACTCGATACTAGAACAAAGTATGACTCTATACGAATGCCTCCGGCGGTGTACCGGGATGTGCAATGAATCAAGAGTGACATGTCTGAAAAATTATGCATGGTGGATTTGGAAATATGAAGCGTGTCAATATGAAGCGTGTCAATACTACATGATCATGCATGGCAATATGACAATATGAAGCGTGTCATATGAACGGAATGGTGGAAAGTTGCATGTCAATATATCTCGGAATGGCTTTGGAAATGCCATGATAGGTAGGTATGGTGGCTGTTTTGAGGAAGGTATATGGTGGGTGTATGGTACCGGCGAAAGTTGCGCGGTACAAGAGAGGCTAGCAATGGTGGAAGGGTGAGAGTGCGTATAATCCATGGACTCAACATTAGTCATAAAGAACTCATATACTTATTGCAAAAATTTACGAGTCATCAAAACAAAGCAAGAAACGCATGCTCCTAGGGGGGAGGTTGGTAGGAGTTAACCATCGCGCGCTCCCGACCTCCACACAAAGGATGACACTCTACAAATACCTCATGCTCTAACTTCGTCACATAGCGGTTCACCATACGTGCATGCTACGGGAATCACAAACTTTAACACAAGTATTTCTCAATTTCATAATAACTACACTAGCATGACTCTAATATCATTATCCTCATATCTCAAAACAATTATCAAGCATCCAACTTCTCTTCATATTCAATGCACTTAGTATGAAAGTTTTTACTACATTGATCTTGGATGCCTATCATGTGAAGGCTAGTTTTATAGTCGAAGCACATTACCATCTTGTTTTAATAGACTCTAAAAAGGATATAAGTGAAGCATGAGAGATCAACAATTTCTACAAAATAAAATTACCACCGTGTTCTAAAAGATATAAGTGAAGCACTAGAGCAAACTATTTAGCTCAAAAGATATAAGTGAAGCACATAGAGTGTTCTAACAATTCCTAGGCCATATTTATCTCTCTCAAAAAGGTGTGTCCAGCAAGGATAATTGTGGCAAACTAACAAGCAAAGACTCAAATTATACATGACGCTCCAAGTAAAACACATATCATGTGGTGAATAAAAATATAGCTCCGATTATAGTTACCGATAGATGAAGACGAAAGAGGGGATGCCTTCCCGGGGCATCCCCAAGCTTAGGCTTTTGGTTCTCCTTGAATTTTAACTTGGGGTGCCTTGGGCATCCCCAAGCTTAGGCTCTTTCCACTCTTTGTTCCATAGTCCATCAAAGCAATACTCAAAACTTGAAAACTTCACAACACAAAACTTAGACAAAAATCTCGTGAGCTCCGTTAGTATAAGAAAACAAACCACTACTCAAAGGTACTGTAATGAACTCATTCTTTGTTTATATTGGTGTTAAACCTACTGTATTCCAACTTCTCTATGATTCATACTCCCCAATACTACTCATAGATTCATCAAAATAAGCAAACAACACACGAAAAACAGAATTTGTCAAAAAATAGAACAGTCTGTAGTAACCAGTAACTTTCGCCTACTTCTGTACCTCCAGAAAATTGAAATAAATTGGTAAATGTGAGGAATTTTTCTATTAATCATCTGCAAAAAGAATCAACTAAATAGCACACTCCAGTAAATTCTGGTGACCATTCTAGTGAGCGCTAACAATTCTGTTTTTCACAGCAAGCTCATGTAAACTTCACACAAGTCTTCCCAAAGGTTCTACTTGGCACAAACACTAATTAAACACAAAACCACATATAAATAGAAGCTAGATGCAATATTTATTCCTAAACAGAAGCAAAAACAAGAAATATAAAATTGGGTTGCCTCCCAACAAGCGGTATCGTTTAACGCCCCTAGCTAGTCACCATACATGGATAGATCTAGGTATTGTCATAATTATAAGGTACATCGCGAAAACTCATCTCATATTCCCTACGTTCAGCAGCAAGTTTCCTTTGTGGCAAGCAAAAGTAATCAAAAGGGCTAAATTTAGTGGGACAAACGTCCCCCATATCAAGCTCAGGAGGTATAGGTTCCTCCTTTGGCCCTTTATAGTGTACAACCAATTCATCATTATAGGCATTCTTTTGGCAGAAGGCCATGAGCCTTCGCTCAAGGAGAAACCTAACCATTGTTTCGAATAGAAAAATCATCATTCAACTCAGAAATTATATCAACCAAGACATCGGTAGGAACCTTTTTTCTAAGGTTTTCATTAAAAGCAACATGATCGGGAGATCGCAACCGCATTATGTCTTCTTGATTAAATAAGATAGCCTCTATGGGAGGTCGACCAGCATCTACCCCGTAATGAGCAAAGATTTCTTTGGCCTCTTTCATGATAAATCTAAATTCATGATCCAAAAAGATAGTAGCTGCACGCTTAACAGAAGAGTGCTCAATATTGGAAAACTCCAGAATGATTGTCTGAATACTGGGATGCATATGGATAAATTGCCTTCCAATTTCAACTACAAGCCTATATATGGCATCCGCAAGGCTACTAGTTCTATGAAGAATAGAGCCACCCATAGTGGGCAAAGCACCAGCACAAGTAAAGAAGTCTTGAAGAACTCCTTTTCCAATGATATTACCACTACCAACCCGGAACTTCTTAATACGTAAAGTGGTAGTTTCATTCGGACGGTCAACATAGACGTTGCCCTCAACATTACTACCCTTTTCGATAAAATCTTCCCCCATCTCAGACATGAGGGCAAGCGAACGATGAACACATGACAAAAAGAAGGGAAAATAAAACGGCAAGGGTGAAGTGAGGGAGAGGAAAACGAGGGGCAAATAAATGTAATGCGAAGGATAAGGGTTTGTGATAGGTACTTGGTATATGACTTCTGCGTAAGCCTCACAGGCAATGGCGCCAGAAATTCTTCTTGGTACTTCTCAAGCTTGCGTTGTATTCCCTCGAAGAGGAAAGGGTGATGAATCACAGTAGCGTAAGTATTTCCCTCAGTTTTTGAGAACCAAGGTATCAATCCATTAGGAGACCACGTGCGAGTCCCTCAAACCTGCACAAACAAATAAGAACTTCGCATCCAACGCGATAAGGGGTTGTCAATCCTTTTACGGTCACTTACGAAAGTGAGATCTGGTAGATATGATAGTTTGATATTTTTGGTATTTTTGAATATAAGAACATAAAGTAAAAGCGGAAAAGTAAAGTAGATTGTAGATTGATATGTTGAGAATAGACTCGGGGGCCATAGGTTTCTCTAGTGGCTTCTCTCATGATAGCAGAATTCTACGGTGGGTGAACAAATTACTGTTGAGCAATTGATAGAAAAGCGAATAATTATGAGAATATCTAGGCATGATGATTATATATAGGCATCACATCCGAAACAAGTAGACCGAAACAATTCTGCATCTACTACTATTACTCCACACATCAACCGCTATCCAGCATGCGTCTAGAGTATTAAGTTCATAAGAACAGAGTAACGCCTTAAGCAAGATGACATGATGTAGAGGGATAAACTCAAACTTAGTGATATAAACCCCATCTTTTTATCCTCGATGGCAACAATACAATACGTGCCTTGCTGCCCCTACTGTCACTGGGAAAGGACACCGCAAGATTGAACCCAAAGCCAAGCACTTCTCCCATTGCAAGAACTATAGATCTAGTAGGCCAAACCAAACCAATAATTCGAAGAGACTTGCAAGGATATTATAATCATACATAAAAGAGTTCGGAAAAGAACCAAATATTTGTCATAGATAATCTTGATCATAAACCCACAATTCATCGGATCTCGACAAACACACCACAAAAAGAGATTACATCGAATAGATCTCCTCGAAGACCAAGGAGAACTTGGTATTGAGATCCAAAGAGAGAGAAGAAGCTATCTAGATACTAACTATGGACCCGAAGGCCTATGGTAAACTACTCACAACTCATGGAGAGGCGATGATGATGATGTAGAAGCACTCCGTGGTAGACCCCCCTCCGGCTGAGCTCCGAAACAGGCCCCAAGATGGGATCTCACGGGAACAGAAGGTTGCGGTGGTGGAACTAGGGTTTTCTCTGTTCGTCTGATGGTTTCGGTGTACATAGGTATATATAGGAGGAAGGAGGGCACCGGGGGCCAGACGTGGGGCCCATGAGGCAGGGGGTGCGCCCTGTAGGGGGGCACCCTTGTGGACACCATGTAAGCCCTACTCTGGTTCTCAAGTCTCCCGTGCGTATTTTGCTCCAAAAATATCTCTCCCGAAGTTTCATTCCGTTTGGACTCCGTTTGATATTCATTTTCTGTAAAACACTGAAATAGGCAAAAAAAACAGCAATCTGGACTGGGCCTTTGGGTTAATAGCTTAGTCCCAAAAATAATGTAAAAGTGTATAAAAAAGCCCTTTAAACATCCAAAACATCATAAATAATGGCATGGAACAATAAAAAATTATAGATACTTTGGAGACGTATCATGGCCTTGTGGGGTGCAAAATATAAAATGTGTAATGTCTGAATAGGTGGGGATCGAGACATGAAAACATTCTAGATACCTTCCTCTGAGCTCTTCTTCCCCTTCCTCAAGTCTCCTCTCAATCTCATTTTTTCTAGAGTATTATTTGTATTATAATTCCAGCCTAGGTTGGGTATTGCAGTTTTGAAAATTGAGTGTGTGATCTTATCTAGATTTGCTGAAAATAATATTCCCCTCAATCGATTCTGGTGGAAGAGAGCAAATGCCCTCGAGGCCGAGTCGGGGATGTCATGGCCTCACTGGTACTGCGTTGGAATCAGGGTCGGCGCAATTTGCTGCCGCGTCACCGGTGGAGTAACAGCAACATATTAACTGGTTCGAGTTTGTGGTGCAAGGTCGTCAACGACATATTTAGTGTGAATAGGTTTAGAGGGATGGTCTGAGGCGCGATGGCTTGCGCAGGGTTACGTGAGCGGTAGGGTTTCGAAATCTTAAGCCATTTGCCACATCAATATTTCTCATTGAATGCTTGAATTTGACCGGTCAACCTAGTGGATAGTGACTGGGTCGTTCGGACTGGGTACATTTTTTATTTTTATTTTATTTTATACTTTTGAATTAAATTTTGATCTGAAATCAAACAAATTCAATTTTCAAAACTCTAGAAAAGTTCACATAAATTGAATATAATATTTAGAAGTCAGGAATAATACTTTCATTCCAAAATATTATATATATATATATATATATATATATATATATATTTCTGACTTTATAAATATTCCCTAAAAATAGTTTAGAGTTCTAAATAATTCCTGAAAAACATTGAACTCAAAATAAATAACAAATTAATATTCAATGTATTTTCAACTATAATTTTGAAGAAGTCATATTATCTTCTCTCATGGTTATTTTCAATATTTTTAATAATCCAATTAAAATCCAAAAATGAATGTTTTGAAAAGTCATTTTATTCCCTCCCAATTCAATATTCATTTAAGCTCCAAAAGCTTCAAATACTAGTCAAAATTAGCTAATCTCAAGCAACACATACATGTTTTGATTAATCCCATTTAAATAGTTCACATTCTATAATTTAGAATTTTGGGATGTTACATCCTGGGGTGGTTAACTTGTGCAGCCTAGTGGGGTGCGAAATATATAATGTGTAAAGCCTGAAAATATGGGGAGCGAGAAACAAAAACATTGTGGACCCCTTCTTCCTCTGAGCTATTCCTGTCCTTCCTCAAGTCTCCTCCCAATCTCAATTATCTCTTTTCTTGAGTGTTTTCTGTATAGTAATTCCAACCTAGGTTGGATATTGGAGTTTCAAAATCGGGAGTGCGATCTCATATAAATTTGCTAAAAATAATCTTCGCATCAATTGATTCTAGTGGAAGAGAGGAAAGTCACTTGAGGCAGAGTCGGGGACGTCGCGGCCTCACCATGACCTTGTTGGATTTGGGGACTGTGCATATTGCTGCAACTTTGTCGGTGGAGGATTCGCAACATGTTAAATAGTTCTAGTGGGTGCAAGGTTGTCGACGACATATTTGGCATGGATAGGTTTAGAGGGATAGCCTGAGGCGTGATGGCTTGGGCAGGGTTACGTGCACGACAGCGCCGCTGGTTGCATGTGACGGGGTTGTTGTCTGACCGTTGATATAGTGAGTGGGCCATCATGCGGAGGAAACCATAGAAAGACGAACTGAGGACACCGCCATTGGATTACAATCCAACATTCTTGGCCGAATAGTCGAATTCCAACAGTTTTTTTTACTAACTGGAGTCTAGTTCTTCTCTAAATTTTATTTTTACATACACTTACTTTTATAAACGAAGGCGAACAACTAGACGTTTGGAATCTTATCTAATTTTATTTTGGTACTCAGTTATGTGTTCTAGTTTTTCGTGCCACACTTGCATGGATAGTAATCCGTTGTTTGATGAGTACAACAAAGAGAGGTACAGTTCTTAAAAAAGAGTGGCACTGTCTGAATTTATCAGCACATGCATGAGTGTTTGTCCTCTCTGGCCCTGCATATTTCTCGGAAGAGTTAAAAGCACCCCAGGTCCTATAACTTGCACGAAATATGATGATTTGGTCCCCAACTTGCAAAACTCCTCTCTATCAACCCTCAACTTGCACTGGATGTGAAGATTTGGTCCTGGACCTATCATAGCACGACAATTGGCAGCTGGGTGACCGGACTGGTCATTTCCTGCATTTTTACACAAAATATCCTACCATTTTATCTATTCAACCTGCACTACATGCTACCTGATTTACATTTGTCTCAATCCCCGTTTTGTTCGACACACCAGAGTTATGTCCTATTGAGGGCAACAGGAGTTCACGAGCTGGCGACTGGTTGATGATTACGCCAGCTTCGAGGGCGTCATCGCCGTAATTCAATGGCGACTTGGAGGCGCCTGCATCCACTCATCTCATCCGCCTGTTTGGCATCTTCCCTCTAGATTATTGAGTCGTTTTCATCCCCCTCCTCTTCTCTACTCGTCGCCCACCGGTTTTGTAGTTGACAACAGTTGTAATCGGTGCAATTCGAGTTCGATTCAAGGCCGTGTAGTGATGCTGCTTGCATAGGGTCATGCAGGGCGCTGTAGAGCTAGCATTTCGGTTGATGATTTTGGGCTTGGGTTTGGCACGAGAGCTAGGGTTTTTGGCCGATAAAGTAGATGTTTCAGCCTTTTAAGTGGGGATTTAGTTCTATTGTTAGTTGTTGATTCAGGTGTCATGTAGTCGTGAATGTCTGCATGTGCTTAAATGAACCTATTTTTTGCTCTTGAAGAAACTTTTGTCAGAGTCTTATTTGTGCTAAATTTCTGAACATTTTAGTTCATTTATGCTAATGCAAATTCTATCTGCAGTGCAGTTTCAGTTAATTTAATTGTCATGTTGTTAGGCTCAATGATGTAATTCATTTATGGGCATGTTTATGCAGAAGATTTTTTGCACTTAGTGTTATCTGTGCTTCTGTAGTAACTGCATATTTCAAGTTAAATGTAGTTAACTGAATATTTGATGCAGTGATAAATTCCTACATGGAGTCTTTAGAAATTAGTTGAATTCAGGATGAAGTATTATGTAATGCCACTAGTTAACTTCAATTGTGAAGTTAACTCAATTTGCTTTAGTAACTGAATTTGCAGTTACTGTAGTTTACTGAATTTTGACCTTTGGAGTGCAGTTATGTAGTGTTTAGTCATTACAATGTACATTTTTTTGGATGCAGTGTGTGATGCAGAACATAGGGAAAGGGTACATACTCCTTTTTTACACTGGAACTTGAGCATCGTGAAATTTTCTGTGGCCCAATCAGTAAGCTGGAGTACTAGAACCCTTCTGTTAAGGTGCTTGACTATGTTGACTCTAGCACTTTCTCCTATGCATTCCTTGAAGAACACCTGATTTGTTGGGATATGGAGTGATTGACCACATCATTTATTGGTGCAAACCTGATAAACCAATTTTAGATGGTTCGATCAGAATTATAGGTGATGATGATTTGCAGCATATGATCAGAGCTAGTATTGAGCATAAAATGCTTGTAATCATGGTTGACCATACAGTTTTCATCAGCAACTCCATGTCTGATTTGGTATGCACATTGCCCATGTCTTTGATAATGGCCACCTCAAGTGTTGTAGGAGCAAGTGCAGCATCTTCCTACAACCTCATTTCTTTCATTAAGGAATATCCCATCTGAGATATTCCAGCAAATGGAATAGAAGCATGAAGTTTGCCGATTGAAGGTACATAGCACAACTTGCTCACTAAAGATGGAAAAAAAAGTTATTGAAGATATAGTATTTTCATATTCAGATTTAAGTGACAGTGACTATGACATATGTGACGCCCCCGATTTGACCGTACACTAATCATGCACACAAACGTGTACGACCAAGATTAGGAACTCACTGGAAGATATCACAACACAACTCTAGACACAAATAAAATAATACAAGCTTTATATTACAAGCCAGGGGTCTCGAGGGCTCGAATACATAAGCTCGAATACACAAGAGTCAGCGGAAGTTATAATATCTGAGTATGGACATAAGTTAAACAAGTTTGCCTTAAGAAGGCTAGCACAAAACATCAATGATCGAAAAGGCAAGGCCTCCTGCCTGGGACCTCCTAACTACTCCTGGTCATCAGCGGCCTCCACGTAATAGTGGGCTCTATCAGGGTAGTAGTAGTCGTCAAAGGTGGCATCTGGCTCCTGGACTCCACCATCTGGTTGCAACAACCAGAAAGAAGAAAGAAGGGGGAAAAGGGGTAACAAAGCAACTGTGACTACTCATCCAAAGTACTCGCAAGTAAGGATCTACACTACATATGCATCGGTATCAATGAAAAGGGGTAGTATTTGTGAACTAAACTGCAAAATGCTAGAATAAGAGGGGGAGAAGCTAGTCCTATCGAAGCTACCATCTTCTGGAAACCACCGTCTTGCAGCAAGAGGAGGGAGTAGAGTAGTACAAACATAAGTCATATATATGTTGTTGTAACAACTCTCCGGGATCCTTTCTCGACTCCCGAAGCAATATATCCAAATCATGCCTCAGCATCCAGTTCCAGTTGTATCGATCGTGATACAACCCCGAGCGTCCGTTACCGTAGGACAGGCTATCGATGGATGTTTTCTTCCCTGCAGGGGTGCACCAAATTACCCACCACTCTCGCTAAACTCCGGCCGGACACACCATCAGGTCATGCCCGGCCTCGGCCAAACAATATGCCGCAACCCGAGCTAGGCTTATTAGAGAGGTTAGCACGCTCGACTAAATCTATGCCCCCAGGGGTCATGGGCCATCGCCTCGGGAACTCCTGCATGTTGCGTGGGCGGCCGGTGAGTAGACCTAGCTACCTCCTTAAAAAAGGAAGGTGCTTAACCGGTCCAACCCGGCGCGCGCCACTCAGTCGCATGACGTCTAATAAGCTTTGGCTGATGCATACGACGCATAACGCCCACACTATGTCCACGTGATGGTTAGCCCTATCAGGCCAGAGGCCCCACGGATCAAATATCCAAACCGTTTAGTGTCTTGGGAACACGTGGTAATGAGCAGAAACTCACGATCATGTGACCCCATCGCCCCGTCTCGAGGACTTGCGGCAAGGGCTAAGAATGCTCGACCACGCCTAGTATTTATCTCGTGAGCACCTTCCAGGTCAACCCGACTACACATCACTCGCAATTAAGCTTGCGCGGGTACCCCTCAGGGTTGACCCGTCTTTAGTAACATGGTTCAATGTAAAGTCATAGTAACCATAGTAACTATGTGTCTAACACCAAGGGGGGACCCTGAGGAATCACCCTCGATGGAATTCCACCTGATGTTATCGTCAAGGTGAACGACGGAGGAATCACCCTCGAGGTCCACTCCTGAGGAGTTGCACGACAGAGTCGTTGTCGGGAGTGGAGAAGGAGGAATCACCCTCGATGGCCAAAACTGATGAACTAACCTACAAGGTTAACATCAGAAGTGTTGATGAGGTATCACCCTCGGCACTCGATAGTAACTCAGTAGTGTCGGGCAACTAAGGGGAAAGTGATGTGCGGTGCCAGGTCCTGGTCTTCGATCTCGTTGATTGGGTCTTCTGATAATCCAGCGGGGGCAACATGGACAAGGTGGGGGTCACTGGTGGGTCAACAACCAACCTATACTAAGCAATTTAGGATGAACATGTAAGGTATTAAAGCAGGTAACAACAACATGCTATGCATCAGAAAAGGATCATACAAAAAGTAGTAGCAGTTCTAATGCAAGCATAAGAGAGAAGAGAGGGGCGATATCGGAATAATCAAGGGGGTTGGCTTGCCTGGAAGCTCTGCTGCAAAGGAACGGTCGTCGGTGACGTAGTCGATCACATTGGCAGCATCGGTCTCAGGGTCTATCAGAGAGAAGAGGGGGAGAGAAACAGTAAATACAAAGCACATAGATGCAACAAAGAAGCACGATATGTCAACACGCAGTGCTAGGATGCTCTAACGCGGTGCTACACGATACCGGCGAAGGGGGATAACATTCGGGGATGTTTTCCCGGAGTTAGGCATTTTTGGACAGATGAATCGGAGGGGGGATGTTGCATGTTCGCTATGCTAGGGACGTGCGGTGGACGAGCGGACCACGTATTCGGATCCGTCTCGTCGTTCTGAGCAATTTTCATGTGTAAAACTTTTTCATCCGAGTTACAGATTATTTTTTATGAATTTTCAAAGATTTAACAATATACTAAAATTATTTTAGTTCGAAAATAAATAAAAAATTGCTACGTGTCCCCAGCTCTATGTACATAGAAGTGTACACAGAGGATGACATATGGGCCAGGGGTCCCAGTTGACTAGTCAACGTTTGACTGGTCAACAGGGGGTGGGGCCCCGTGTCATAGACTAAGTTTAGCTAACTACATATTTAATTTAACTAATCAAGTTTATTAGTTTAGTTAAACATAATTAATTAAGTTAATTAAATGATTAATTAATTAATTAAATATATTTTTATTACTTTTTTTAATCTTTTTTACAAGGGCGGGCCCCATGTGCAAGTGGCCATTAGGCCATAATGGGCATGGGCTAGTGGGCGTGGGCGCCGGCCGGGACAGCCCCGGGCGCGGCCAACACGCGGGGCCACGGCGAACAGCCGGACCCGATGGGGCGCCGGCGGCCAGGGCCGCGCGGGAGGGTGGTCGCCGTTGTGTGCGGGTGCCGGACCCGAGCGTGGGGCGGTGTGGCGCAGCAACGACGGCGTGTAGGAGCGGCGGCAGCGGGCGGTGAGCAGAAGGGGGACGCGACAGCGCAGGCGGAAGTGGCGGCGGGCGAGGCTAGGCAGAGGCAGACAAAGAGGCGGGCTGCACGGCAACGGTGGCATGTGCACGGCGAGCCAGGCGAGCAGGGCAAGTCGGCTGCGAGCACGCCGGCAAGCGACAGACGGCCGACGCGGGGCGGGAGGCAGGTGCTGGCGCCGGGATGCCGGGGGCGGTCAAGGCGCGCGCAAGGCCGCCGGTAGGAGTAGCGGCGAGCCGGACGAGGGGTGGAGGCAGGCGTCTACGGTGGTAGCAAGCGGCAGCCAGCAGCAAGCGTCGCGGCTCGAGACAGAGGCGGGGTGCACAAGCTCGCGCGTAGCGCGTGGACGCGACGAGCGCGGGGCCCGGGCGCGACCATGCAGACATGGCATGAGCGGACCTCGTCCGTGGGTGCGGTGAGTGCCGTCCAGGGGAGCGCGAGCGCGTGTGGGTGTCTACGAGCCCTACGGCGGAAGACACAGTGAAAGGACTGGGGAAAAGGCATGGCTCACATCGAGGGAGAGCGGCGAGCTCGCTTGGGCGCGGGGAGGACCGGAGCGGTGGTGTTCGCGGAGGATCGACGACGGTCAAGGCGGAGGGGAAGAAGGCGAGGGTGATGCTGCAGGGGTTCCCGATGCTGATTTGGTGTCGTAGACGACGATGACGAGCCCGGGGGTTCTCCTGGACGCCTTGGAATGGCTAGTGCTACATCTTGAGCTTGCGTTGTTTTTCCCTTGCAGAGGAAAGGGTGATGCAGCACAGTAGCGTAAGTTTTTCCCTCAGTTTCTCAAAACCAAGGTATCAATCCAGTAGGAGACCATGTGTGAGTCCCTCATACCTACACAAACAAATATGAACCTTGCAACCAACGCGATAAAGGGGTTGTAAATCCCTTCTCGGCCACTTGCAAAAGTGAGATCTGATAGAGATAATAAGATAATATTTTTGGTATTTTTGTTATAGATTGAAAGTAAAGATTGCGAAGTAAAAGTAAAGTAAAGGTAAATAGTTGATGGAAGATAGACCTAGGGGCCATAGGTTTCACTAGTGACTTCTCTCATGATAGCAGATTTCTACGGTGGGTGAACAAATTACTATCGAGCAATTGATAGAAAAGCGCATAGTTATGAGAATATCTAGGCATGATCATTGTATATAGGCATCACGTCCATGACAAGTAGACCAAAACAATTCTGGATCTACTACTATTACTCCACACATCGACCACTATCCAGCATGCATCTAGAGTATTAAGTTCATAAGAACAGAGTAACGCCTTAAGCAAGATGCCATGATGTAGAGGGATAAACTCATGCAATATGATGTAAACCCTGACTTTTTATCTTTGATGGCAACAATACAATACGTGCCTTCCTGCCCCTGCTGTCACTGGGAAAGGACACCGCAAGATTGAACCCAAAGCTAAGCACTTCTCCCATTGCAAGAACAATCAATCTAGTAGGCAAAACCAAACTGATAATTCGAAGAGACTTGCAACGATATTTAAATCATGCATAAAAGATTTCAGAGAGGAATCAAATATTGTTCATAGATAATCTTGATCATAAACCCACAATTCATCGGATCTCGATAAACACACCACAAAAACAATTACATCGAATAGATCTCCAAGAAGATCGAGGAGAACTTTGTATTGAGATCCAAAGAGAAAGAAGAAGACATCTAGCTAATAACTATGGACCCGAAGGTCTGTGGTAAACTACTCACAACTCATCGGAGAGGCTATGGTGTCGATGTATGATACGTCTCCAACGTATCTATAATTTTTGATTGTTCCATCCTATTATTTTATTCTTCTAGAATGTTTAATGGGCTTTAATATAATGTTTTATATGCTTTTTGGGACTAACCTATTAAACAAGAGCCTAGTGCCAGTTTCTGTTTTTCCTAGTTTTCGAGTTTTACAGGAAAGGAATACCAAACGGAGTCCAATTGACGTGCCAATTTTTGATGATTTTTTATGGACCAAAAGAAGCCCCCGGAGTAAAAGAGTTGGGCCAGAAGAGTCCCGAGTCGTCCACGAGGGTGGAGGGCATGCCCTACCCTCCGGGCTCGCCCTCCTATCTCGTGGATGACTCGGAGACCCCCCCTAATGTGAGACCGACGCCAAAAATTCCTATAAATACAGAAACCTCCAGAAAATAACCTAGATCGGGAGTTCCGCCGCCGCAAGCCTCTGTAGCCACTGAAAACCAATCTAGACCCGTTCCGGCACCCTGGCGGAGGGGGAATGTGAAACCCCGAGACCGATGCGCCAGGTGTGAGCCAGTTATTCACTATCGTTGCCATGTCATCTCCTTGCGTGTTGCATTTTTTCATGTCATCATATGCATGTCATCATCATGTTTTCAAAACTTGCATCCGATCTTATTCTCCGTTGTCCGTTTCGGGATCTGATACTCTCACATGCACCTGTTGCACCTCTCAAATCTTGTTTCATGAGCGGGAGAAAAACTTTCTCGGAATGGGTTGAAAGTTGACTTGCGGTCTTGTTATAGTGTAGGTAGACCGTCTGTCAAATTTCGTTGCATTTGGAGTTCGTTTGATGCCCCAACGGTTAACCGCGTTAACCGCCAAACCCCCCCTTCTCTTTGCAGCCGAGCACCCCTCCACAACAGCCCACTAGCCCATCCAAACCCCCTCCATGCTCTCGGTTGTTGGATGACGATTGTGTGGGCGAAAACCGCACATCATTTGGACTCTCCAAGCTCCCTCTACCTATAAATAAGTCTCTCCCTCCTAAATTTGCGGGCAAACCCTAGCCTTCCTCCTCCTGCCGTCGCCGGACGCGTCCACTGATGGCTGGACATGTCCACGCCACCAACCCGGACCAATGCGGTGCCGCCACGTCACCCCAGCTGCCGTCTCCCACCGCGCCACGCCGCTAGCTCGCCGGGCCCGCGGGAGGCCCGCCCAGCCCGAGCCGCCGCCCCCATGCCTCGGCCCCGCCGCTGCGCGCAGACCTCGCCACCACACTGCTGCTCGCGCCACCGCCAAGACCGCCGACCGCCGCCGCCTCAAGCTCCCCCGGCGGCCCACTCCGGCGAGCCAGATCCGGATCCACCGGGGGTGGATCAGATCCACCACCCCCGCCATCCAAACGCCGCCCGCCGTCCCGGATTTCTCCGTCCCGGGATCTCCCCGTCCAACTTCTCCCGAGGTGGTTTTTTCCACTAAGTCTACAGAAAACCATATTACGTGTGCATGTTGTGGTGCTCGTAACTTTTTGCGTGTTGATCCAAATTGAGCATATAATATGTCAAAATGTTCGTCTCTCTATGCTCTACATGTTAGTTGCATTTGCATGCATGTTAGTGTTCTTTTTGGTGCCTAAATCTTTGTTGCAAAACTTCTATGTGATGTTACTGTCAAGTCCTTGTTGTCTGTCAACAATATGTTAGCATGTTTGTGAGGTTTTATATTTGTGCATGTTCGTCCAAATGGAGTGTATGATATGTCAAACTGTTCATCTAGTGATGCTCTACATGATGGTGGCTGTTGCATTCATGTTAGATTGCATCTTGCCATGGTTATCTCTGTTGCAAAAGTGCATGTTGCTGTTAAGTGCTGAAAACTGACATAACTTGTTGATTTTTCTTTTTCATATCTTTATGTGTGATTTTTGTTTGATCATCATGTCAACATGTGTTAGGAGCACAATCATGCCATCTTTGTTGTGGTGCAATCCACTTTTCATGATATGCCTTGTGGTGAGTGCAACAAGCTTGTTAAGTGGCCTACTCGTTCTTTGATGATTTCTTACACTTGTTGAAAACTGCTAAGTCTGAAACTGTTACATCATGATGCCATGTTTGCTTGATGCCCCACTCAAATCCATGAATGTTTTGGGATGTCAAATGACCATGTATTGAATTCCATGTTATGATATATCCATCCATGTCCTTATTTGCAATTATAGGTTGTTGTAGCTTGTCTCTTTCTTGCTCTTAAATTGCCATAAAATATTTCTGTCAGCCTATTATCAGTAAGTTCAGTTTTGCCATGTGAATAGCTAGTGTTCTATGTATCCTATGACCATGTTCTTGCCATGAGTAGCTTCATAAACATGTCTTCTTGCTGTTGGTTATATTCACATGCCATGATATGCTTTGAGATGAGTTGCACAAGTTTGCAAACATGCCTACTTGTAGTTGTTGCTTCCATGTTTAGTTTATTTCACTAAGTCTGTGAATCTGTTATCTTTTGCAATCTTGCCATGATGTTTTGAGCATGTTCTAGTGGTGTTTGGTAGTATCTCAGTGATCATGCTTGTAGTGCTTGACGTGTACATGCTTTCCATGCCCTTTGTTGTCATGAGATGTTATTGTATCATGTTATTTTGATGTCAACTATATGCCTACTTGCTGTTTTGGGCTGATTGTGTTTCAAACTTGCTTTGTGTGTATGTGATGAACCGTTGCTCCGTTTTGAGCGTGTCATATATGAAACTTGTGTGTTTTTGCATGTAGATGCATAATATCATGGTGTATACATGTTTGGAGTGTGTTTGCTTGTTGTTTGAATGCATATTGCATCTTTGCCATGCTTGACTTGTTTTGCTCATATCTTCTAGGCCGTAGCTCTAAATTAAATGAACTTTATATGTAACTTGACTAGAATTTTGAGTAGATCATCATGGTGCATGTTAACTTGCTGTTTAACAACTTGAACTTAAGGTTTGTTCAGATCTGGACCAATTTCGAAATTGGCATATGAGGACTTACCGAAATTGTTATATGTTGTTTCCGGCCTCATTTAAACTTGCCTTGTGTGTTGTTCTTGTATGCTTCATCTCTTGCCATGATTTGCATCATGTAGCCTTGTCATGCATCATACTTAGTTGAGCATCATGTCTTGTTATGTGTTGTGTGTTTACCGTGTTGCTTGCTTCTTCTCGTTGGTGCTTGTTTCGTTGCGATCGTGAGGATTCGTTCGACTACGCTTGGTTCGTCTTCGTGGCTTCTTCGTCGTCTTCTTCATGGACTCGTTATTCTTCCTTGTGGGATCTCAGGCAAGATGAACGTCACCTTGTATACCTTTACTACCATTGCTATGCTAGTTGTCTCGATGCTATCGCTATATGCCATGCTACCTATCTTTTGTTGTCAGCCTCTCCTTGTTGCCATGAAACCTCTAACCTTTGACGCCATCCCAGCATACCGTTGTTTGGCTATGTTACCGCTTGCTCAGCCCCTCTTATAGCGTTGTTAGTTGTAGGTGAAGATGAAGATTGCTCCATGTTGGATCTTGGTTGTTGGAATATCACAATATATATTACTATAATTAAAACACCTATATACTTGGCAATGGGTGGAAGGCTTGGCCTTTTGCTCGGCATTTTGTTCCACTCATACCGCCTTAAGAACCGATAAACCGGTTTTATGTTCCTTGATTTGGCGTTCCTAATGCGGTTGGGTATATGGGACCCCTTGACAGTTCGCTTTGAATAAAACTCCCCCAGCAAGGCCCAACATTGGTTTTTAATTTGCTTCATAATAAAAACTTAATTAATTAATTAAATTTCATAGGGGGTCGCGTCCCCGGGTTCTTAATTCTACATTACAGGGAGGGGCCAGTGCCGATGGTGTTGGTCCCAACTAGAGCATCGTGCGGGGCCGCCCCTTGGCAACTTGGGGTATTCTGGCTTCTGTACGATTAGCTCATCCGGACATGGCTTGAGACGAGATACGCGCGGCTACTATCAGGGTGTCGGCACGCCGGGAGGTCTTGCTGGACTTGTTTTACCGTTGTCGAAATGTCTTGTGCATCGGGATTCCAAGTTTGATCGGGTTGTCCCTAAGATATGGGGTTTTCAGCTCTGCTGATCATGAGAGCTTGTGATGGGCTAAGTTGGGACACCCCTGCAGGGTTATAAATTTTCGAAAGCCGTGCCCGGGGTTATGTGGCAAATTGGAATTTGTTAATGTCCGGTTGTAGAAAATTTGACAAAGGATCCGAAATAAAATACACCAACCGCGTGAGTAACCGTGACCGTCTATTTTCAATTTGAGAAGAGAACACAGTGGGGTTATGTTTGACTCGTAGGTAGTTCCGGATCTCTTAGCAATCATTACTAGTTTGCGACCGTTTGCGTAGATGCTCATCTTATTCTTGTACTCGTAAGTTAGCCACCATATAATGCTTAGTCGCTGCTGCAACCTCACCACTTAACCTTTCCATACCCATTGAGCTTTGCTAGTCTTGATACCCATGGTTATAGGATTGCCGAGTCCTCCTCGCTCATAGATACTACAACAACTGTTGCAGGTGCAGGTTTCCGATGACTTGACGTGATAGCGATGTGTACTTGTGTTGGAGTTCTTTCCTCTTCTTCGTCGATCTTGGGTTAGGTTCCTGGTCGGCAGCCTGGGATAGCAAGATGGATGTCGTTGTGTTTTTCATGTTTTCATCCGTAGTCGGATGTCTTGTGTATAATGTGTTGTATTCATGTGGAGTTGTATGAATTTTATGTATCCCCATCTATGTATGTAATGGTACGATGTAATGATATCCATCTTGCTAAGCGCCCGAAATGCGGTGGTGCCTCAATCACAAGTTTTATCCAGTGATCGAGATAGAATCGGATATTGGGCGTTACAGGGAATCCTTCTCCGGTGGCCATCTTCATCATCCCGGCGCTCTCCATGACGAGTGATACGTCTCCAACGTATCTATAATTTTTTATTGTTCCATGCTATTATTTATGATGTTTTGGATGTTTAATGGGCTTTGTTACACACTTTTACATTATTTCTGGGACTAACCTACTAACCCGAAGGCCCAGTCCAGATTGCTGTTTTTTTGCCTATTACAGGGTTTTGCGGAAAAGGAATATCAAACGGAGTCCAAACGGAATGAAACCTTCGGGAGAGATATTTTTGGAGCAAAATACGCACGGGAGACTTGAGAACCACGGAGTAGGGCACACGTGGCGCCCGAAAGGGTGGGGGCGCCCCCCCCCCCCCTATAGGGCACGCCCCCCTGCCTCGTGGGCCCATGTCTGGCCCCAGGTGCCCTCCTTCCTCCTATATATACCTACGTACCCCAAAACTATCAGAGCAACAGAGAAAACCCTAGTTCTACCGCCGCAACCTTCTGTTCCCGTGAGATCCCATCTTGGGGCCTGCTCCGGAGCCCTGCCAGAGGAGGGATCTTCCATGGAGTTCTTTTACATCATCATCATTGCCTCAGCATGAGTTGTGAGTAGTTTACCAGAGACCTTCGGGTCCATAGCTATTATCTAGATGGCTTCTTCTCTCTATTTGGATCTCAATACAAAGTTCTCCTCGGTCTTCGAGGAGATCTATTCGATGTAATCTATTTTTGTGGTGTGTTTGTCGAGATCCGATGAATTGTGGGTTTATGATCAAGATTATCTATGAGAAATATTTGGTTCTTCTCTGAACTCTTTATGTATGATTATAATATCCTTGCAAGTCTCTTTGAATTATTGGTTTGGTTTGGCTACTAGATCTATAGTTCTTGCAATGGGAGAAGTGCTTGGCTTTGGGTTCAATCTTGCGGTGTCCTTTCCCAGTGACAGTAGGGGCAGCAAGGCACATATTGTATTGTTGCCCGAGGATAAAAAGATGGGGTTTATATCACTAAGTTTGAGTTTATCCCTCTACATCATGTCATCTTGCTTAAGGCGTTACTCCGTTCTTATGAGCTTAATACACTAGATGCATGCTGGATAGCGGTCGATGTGTGGAGTAATAGTAGTAGATGCAGAATCGTTTCGGCCTACTTGTCTCGGACGTGATGCCTATATATAATGATCATGCCTAGATAGTCTCATAATTATTCGCTTTTCTATCAGTTGCTCGACAGTAATTTGTTTACCCGTCGTAGAATATCGCTATCATGAGAGAAGCCACTAGAGAACACTATGCCCCCCGGGTCTAATCTCAACATATCAATCTACAATCTACTTTACTTTTCCGCTTTTACTTTATGTTCTTATAATCAAAAATACCAAAAATATCAAACTATCATCTCTATCAGATCTCACTTTCGTAAGTGACTGTAAAGGGATTGACAACCCCTTATCGTGTTGGCTGCGAAGTTCTTATTTGTTTGTGCAGATGCGAGGGAATCACGCATGGTCTCCAACTGGATTGATACCTTGGTTCTAAAAAACATAGGGAAATACTTACGCTACTGCGCTGCATCTCCCTTACCTCTTCGAGGGAATACAACGCAAGCTCGAGAAGTAGCAAGAAGAATTTCTGGCGTCGTTGCTGGGGAGGCTTACGCAAAAGTCATATACCAAGTACCTATCACAAACCCTTATCCTTCGCATTACATTATTTTCCTCTCCCCCACTTCACCCTTGCCGTTTTATTTGCCCTTCTTCTGCCGTGTGTTTATCGTTCGCTTGCCTCTTGTTTGCTTGTGTGTGTTGGATTGCTTGCTTGTCACTATGGCTCAGAACAATACCAAATTGTGTGACTTTTCCAATACCAACTATAATGATTTTATTAGCACTCCGATTGCTCCTATTACCGATGCTGAATCTTGTGAGATTAATGTTGCTCTGTTAAATCTTTCCATGAAAGATCAATTTTCCGGCCTTCCTAGTGATGATGCCGCTACCCATCTAAACAACTTTACTGATTTGTGTGATATGAAAAAGAACAGGGATACAGATAACGATATTGTTAAATTGAAGTTATTTTCGTTTTCACTTAGAGATCGTGCTAAGACTTGGTTTTCCTCTTTGCTTAGAAATAGTATTGATTCGTGGAATAAGTGCAAAGATGCTTTTATCTCTAAGTATTTCCCTCCGTCTAAGATCATCTCTCTTAGAAACGATATTATGAATTTTAAACAACTAGATCATGAGCATGTTGCACAAGCTTGGGAGAGAATGAAACTAATGATATGTAATTGCCCTACACATGGTTTGAACTTATGGATGATTATTCCAAACTTTTATGTTGGCTTGAATTTTTCTTCTAGAAATATTTTAGATTCGTCCGCAGGAGGCACTTTCATGGAAACTACCTTAGGAGAAGCTACCAAACTCCTAGATAATATTATGGTTAATTATTCTCAATGGCACACCGAAAGGTCTACTAGTAAAAAAGTGCATGCTATTGAAGAAATTAGTGTTTTGAGTGGAAAGATGGATGAACTTATGAAATTATTTGCTGCTAAGAGTGCCTCTTCTGATCCTAATGATATGCCTCTGTCCACTTTCATTGAAAATAACAATGAATCTTTGGATGTGAATTTTGTTGGTAGGAATAATTTTGGTAACAATGCTTATAGAGGGAACTTTAATCCTAGGCCTTTTCCTAGTAATTCCTCTAATAATTGTGGTAATTCCTACAACAACTCTTATGGAAAGATGCCGTCTGAATTTGAAACTAGTGTTAAGGAGTTTATGATTTCGCAAAAGAATTTCAATGCTTTGCTTGAAGAAAAATTGCTTAACATTGATGAATTGGCTAGAAGTGTGGATAAAATTACTCTTGATGTTGATTCTTTGAAACTTAGATCTATCCCACCTAAGCATGATATCAATGAGTCTCTCAAAGCCATGAGAATTTCCATTGATGAATGCAAAGAAAGAACTGCTAGGATGCGTGCTAAAAGAGAGAATTATATAAAAGCGTGTTCTTCTAGTTATCATGAAAATAAAGATGAAGATCTGAAAGTTATTGATATGTCTCCTATTAGATCCTTGTTTTCTAGTATAAATCTTGATGAAGATAGGATTGGAGATGATTCTACTTTAAGGTGTCCCAATGATTCAGAGTTTTTTGATCTTGATGCTAAAATTGTTAAAAGTGGGAGTGAAGTGATTAAAACTTTGCATAGTGATGTACCCACTACTTTGGATTTCAAGGAATTCAATTATGATAATTTCTCTTTAATTGATTGTATTTCCTTTTTGCAATCCGTACTTAACTCTCTACATGCTTATAGTCAAAATAAAGCTTTTACCAAACACATAGTTGATGCTTTGATGCAATCTTATGAAGAAAAACTTGAGGTAGAAGTTTCTATCCCTAGAAAGCTATATGATGAGTGGGAATCTACAATCAAAATAAAAATTACAGATCATGAATGCTATGCTTTGTGTGGTTTGGGTGCAAGTGTCTCCACTATCCCAAAAACTTTGTGTGATTTGCTAGGATTCCATGAGCTTGATGATTGTTCTTTGAATTTGCATCTTGCGGATTCCATTATTAAGAAACCTATGAGAAGGATTAATGATGTTCTTATTGTTGCCAATAGGAATTATGTGCCCGTAGATTTCATTGTTCTTGATATAGATTGCAATCCTTCATGTCCTATTATTCTTGGTAGACCTTTCCTTAGAACGATTGGTGCAATTATTGATATGAAGGAAGGAAATATTGTATTCCAATTTCCGATAAGGAAAGGAATGGAACACTTTCCTAGAAAGAAAATCAAATTACCATATGAATCTATTATGAGAGCCACTTATGGATTGCCTTCCAGAGATGGCAATACCTAGATCTATCCATCTATCGTGCCTAGCTAGGGGCGTAAAACGATAGCGCTTGTTGGGAGGCAACCAAATTTTATATTTTTTAGTTTTTGCTTCTGTTTAGGAATAAATATTGCATCTAGCTTCTGTTTAGATGTGGTTTTGTGTTTTTTTAGTGTTTGTGCCAAGTAGAACCTTTGGGAAGACTTGTGTGAAGTTTATATGATCTTGCTGTGAAAAACAGAATCGTTAGCGCTCACTAGAAAGGTCACCAGATTTTACTGGAGTGTGCTATTTAGTTGATTCTTTTTGAAGATGATTAGTAGACAAATTCCTCACATTTACCAATTTAGTTTGAATTTTTTGGAGTTACACAAGTATGCAAAAACTGCAGATTACTATAGACTGTTCTGTTTTTCGTGTGTTGTTTGCTTATTTTAATGCATCTATGAGTAGTATTGGGAAGTATGAACCATAGAGAAGTTGGAATGCAGTAGGTTTAACACCAATATAAACAAAGAATGAATTCATTGCAGTATCTTTGAGTAGTGGTTTGCTTTCTTATACTAACGGAGCTCACGAGATTTTTGTCTAAGTTTTCTGTTGTGAAGTTTTCAAGTTTTGAGTATTGCTTTGATGGACTATGAACAAAGAGTGGCAAGAGCCTAAGCTTGGCTATGCCCATGGCACCCCAAGGTAAAATTCAAGGACAACCAAAATCCTAAGCTTGGGGATGCCCCGGGAAGGCATCCCCTCTTTCGTCTTGATCCATCGGTAACTATACTCGGAGCTATATTTTTATTCACCACATGATATGTGTTTTACTTGGAGCGTCTTGTATAATTTGAGTCTTTGCTTGTTAGTTTGCCACAATTATCCTTGCTGGACACACCTATTTGAGAGAGTTAAATATGGCCTAGAAATTGATAGAACACTCTATGTGCTTCACTTATATCTTTTGAGTTGAATAGTTTTTGCTCTAGTGCTTCACTTATATCTTTTAGAGCACTGTGGTGATAATATTTTGAAGAAATTGTTGAACTCTCATGCTTCTCTTATATCCATTTAAGAGTCTATTAAAACAGCATGGTAATGTGCTTAGGCTATAAAACTAGTCTTCACATGATAGACATCCAATATCAATGTAGTAAAAACTTTCACACTAAGTGCATTGAATATGATGAGAAGTTGAATGCTTGATAATTGTTTTGACATATGAGGATAGTGATATTAGAGTCATGCTAATGGAGTTATTATGAAATTGAGAAATGCTTGTGTCAAGGTTAGTGATTCCCGTAGCATGCACATATGGTGAACCGCTATGTGACGAAGTTAGAGCATTAGGTATTTGTAAAGTGTCAACCTTTGTGTGGAGGTCGGGGGCGCGCGATGGTTAACTCCTACCAACCTCCCCCCTAGGAGCACGTGTTGATTGCTTTGTTTTGATGACTCGTAGATTTTTGCAATAAGTATATGAGTTCTTATGACTAATGTTGAGTCCATGGATTATACGCACTCTCACCCTTCCACCATTGCATGAATTGTATGTATCCCCATCTATGTATGTAATGGTACGATGTAATGATATCCATCATGCTAAGTGCCTGAAATGCGGTTGTGCCTCAATTACATGTTCTATCCAGTGATCGAGATAGAATCGCATCTTGGGCGTTACAGGGAATCCCTCTCCGGTGGCCATCTTCATCATCTCGGTGCTCTCCATGACGAGTGATATGTCTCCAACGTATCTATAATTTTTGATTGTTCCATGCTATTATGTATGATGCTTCGGATGTTTAATGGGATTTGTTATACACTTTTATATTATTTTTGGGACTAACCTACTAACCCAAAGGCCCAGTCCAGATTGCTATTTTTTTGCCTATTTAGGGGTTTTACAGAAAAGGAATATCAAACGGAGTCCCAACGGAATGAAACCTTCGGGAGAGATATTTTTGGAGCAAAATACGCACGGGAGACTTGAGAACCACGGAGTAGGGCACACGTGGCGCCCACGAGGGTGGGGGGCGCGCCCCCTGCCTCGTGGGCCCCACGTCTGGGCCCCGGTGCCCTCCTTCCTCCTATATATACCTACGTACATCGAAACTATCAGAGAAACAGAGAATACCCTAGTTCCACCGCCGCAACCTTCTGTTCCCGTGAGATCCCATCTTGGGGCCTGTTCCGGAGCCCCGCCAGAGGGGGGATCTTCCACGGAGTTCTTCTACATCATCATCATCGCCTCACCTTGAGTTGTGAGTAGTTTACCACAGACCTTCGGGTCCATAGTGTCGGTGTACTAAAGTAGGGGTACCTTAGTATCCCGACTTGTGCACGGGCAGTAGCAGCGTCCCGAGGCAGGGCTTGCCACGCGCCCGCCAAAGCCCACTATGGTTCCTCCGGAGCCATTCAAGAACAAATTATTCAAGTTAAGAAACAAGACCCCGGCAGGAGGAGCTTGCCGGGAAGGCCGCCCCAGGCTCGAGACCACCCCTATAGCACAAGACCCTGCCAAGAGGAGCTTGCCAGGAAGACCAAAGCATGGCATTTCAGGAGACTTGCCGTGGCGCATCGCGCGCCCTGGCAAGGCCCGGAGAGCCACAAGCTTCCGGGCACGGCAAGGTAGCGACCGCGGCAAGGTGCTTGCCGCGGCAAGCTTCCACTGTGTGCCTACGCTCCAGCTCATCCGGCCACGCGTCGTCCTGGGACCCTTCCAGGGGCACGTGGCGGAAAGCTGTGCAGCCTGGGGGACACGGTGGCAAGCCACGATGACGAGGCCACCGTCGTGGCGGACAAAGACGCCCGGACGGACGCTTTTTGCACTATTTGGCGCGACGGTGACGGGCATTCAATGCCCTTGTCCCCCACCGTCAGGGTTAGGTACAGAGCACTGTACATACACTGTTACAACTACCACCATTTTTACGTTTTTACCCTCACCTACGTTGCCACCTGTCGGTGACCCCTTTGAACTATAAAAGGAGGCCCATGCACAACGTAGGGAAGGTTCCGATCTTCGATCACTCCCACGCTCGGTGTAGCCAGCAACCAGCACTGTAGCTCTTCTTGCTCCCGAGCCTAGAACACAATACAAATCAAAAGCAGGAGTAGGGTTTTACGCATCCGTGCGGCCCAAACCTGGGTAAACTGCTTGCATGCTCGCCTCGATCTGCTCTTCGTTCTCCCTCCGCTCCCTTGCCGTACCGAAAAGGGGCTCCGGTCCCATAGGTGATCGTGGGCGATCAGTTTCCTCGACATGTTTGGCGCGCCAGGTAGGGGGCGTCGAGGTTGTGTGAACCTGATCCGGCGTTCACGCGGGCGCAACCTTCAGCAACTTCATCAACTTCGTTAGCTTCATCGACATGCCGCCGAAGAAGAAAGCTTCGGAGGTAGGAGGCCCGTCCGCGTCGATCCCGCCACCACCAGAACCAATGGTTGATGGGGTAGACGCTGGCGGAAGGATGGACGCCGGCGAGGAAACTCACGGCGCCGCCAAATCCAAGGACAAGACGGACGACCGAGCGCACTCCAAGACCTCGGCGTCCGTGCACGCACCGCGCCCCTCTCAGGAGGTGCCAGACCGGCAACGACGTGGTACGCAGGGTACCATCTGCTTGCTGGGCCAAGGACAAGTTTGCGGGTCTCGGGACGCTCAAGGCCAACGTGCCGGCACGAGCAAGGTGCGGTCGCCGGGGCGAGAACCTGCTCCTTCTAACGCTGTTAGAAGTCCGAGCATATCTCGCTCCTCGCACCGCTCGCCACCGCTCCCCTCCACTCCAGCGGAAGCTCTAGCCCGAGCTCAGCTGCTCCTCGACTTCCCTCCAGCGGCAGACAAGGCCGAAGACTGGAGGGCTACCACCCAAAGCCTCATCGCCTTCGCCAACAACGACACGCCGCAGCAGCCGGCGACGTCACGGCCGCGGCAGGTCAGCCAGGCGCGGGCTGATGGGGACCAGACTGCAGGGGGTGCAACTACCGTGCACTCCCCGCCCCGAAGGCCGAAATCGCCGACTCGTCGGATCAACATCGACGACGACTCCACGGCGTCGTCGGATCCGCGAGCTCGCCGCGATCAACGCCAAGTCCTCGACGACAGGCGACAAGAAGACGCTCGAACTCGCATCGAGCGTCGAAGAGAAGCGCGGTGACAGTCCGACCAGCGCGCTGGGACCGCTATCGACATGCACGCTCCCGGAGAATCGGGCAACTTGCCGTACACGGCAGGTTGCCCTGCGTTCACCCGTGAGCTGCGGCAAGTCTAGTGGCCCAGCATGAAGAACTTCAAGCCCGACGTACCCGAGAAGTACGACGGCAAGACCCATCCCTCCGAGTTCCTCAGCATCTACACCATTGTGGTGCAGGCTGCCGGGGGACGAGACGAGAAGATATTAGCAAACTACTTCCCGCTCGTGCTCAAGCCAAAGGTCAGATCTTGGCTCATGCACTTGCCGGAAAAATCCATCTCTTCTTGGGCCGACCTGTGCCACCAGTTTGTCGGTGCCTTCACGGGCGGCCACAAGCCTCATGGCCAGGAAAGTGATCTCCATATACTTGCCCAGAAGGAAGGAGAATCCCCGCGAAAGTACATCCAGAGATTCATCCGCGTCCAGCACAACATCCCGGACGTCCACCCTGCCACGGTTATTAGCGCGTTCCACCAGAACGTGCGTAACCGCAGGATGAGGGAGGAAATGGCGATGTGCAAGATACGAGACGTCAATGAGCTTTATGCCCTGGCCGACAAGTGCGCACGCGCTGAAGAAGGGAGGAGACTCCCCGGAGAGGATGCTGGAGCAGGAGGAACGGATAGTGAGGATGCCGCCCCGGCAAGGAAAAACCGGCGGCGGAACAACAAGAAAAAGAAGAACAAGGAAGTACTGGCCATCGAGCAGTCCGGCAAGGAGGCTGGCGCCAAGAAAGCTCAGGCTGGTGGCTCCGGCAAGGAAGCTGCCACTGTAGCAGCCGCCGACAAGCAGGATGGCTCCGACAAGCAGTACTGCAAGATCCACCGCACCAAGGGCCACGATCTCCAGAACTGCAAAAGGGTCGAGTACCTCGTCGAACATCAAAAGGCTGAGTATGAGCGACGCGACAAGGAGAAGGCCCAGGGAGGCGGAGGAGAGTCCGGCAAGAAGCGGCCATTCAATGGCCGGGGAGGACGCCGCGGCAAGGCCAAGCAGCGGCAAGGAGATAGACCTCCCCGCGGCCGCGACAAGGACGAAGATGAAGATGACGATGAGGACATGGACGACGGAGACAACAGCGAGCAGGAGTTCCAGAAGGCCACAGAAGTTTTGTGCGTCGATGGAGGTGCCTCTCTGCATACTTCCCATCGCCAACTCAAGCAATGGGTGCGGGAAGTTAATGCAGCAGAGCCACCCGTCGAGTCGCGCAAACTCCTGAAGTGGTCCAGCACGCCCATCATCTTTGACATTGAGGATCACCCTGACCGCACAACTGCGGTCGGGTGCTTGCCGACGTTGGTTTCGCCAACCATCCGCAACCTCAAGGTCACCAAGATGCTGGTTGACGGTGGGGCCGGCCTGAACCTGATCTCCTCTACTGTAGTCCAAAAGCTACAGATCCCCAACAGCGAGCTCGAAGAAACCGGAACTTTCCAAGGAATTAACCCGGGAAGGAGCAAGCCGAAGGGGAAGATCACACTGCCAGTAAACTTTGGCGGAGAGCTAAATTTCAGGGCTGAGAGGGTCACCTTTGACGTTGCCGATATCCCGTTGCCATACAACGGGATACTTGGCCGCCCAGCGCTCGCCAAGTTCATGGCAGCCTCTCATTACGCCTACAACATGCTCAAGATGCCAGGCCCGATAAGCGTCATCTCTGTCCCCGGCGACAAGAAGGACGCGCTTATCTGCGCCGACAAGATCTACCGGGACGCAGCAACCGCAACGGATAGCAAGACACTTGCCGCTGAAGCTCCCCGGGGAAGAACAAGACTAAGTCCGGCAAGAGCTCTGGGGCCCACTCCGGCAAACACACCTCTTCGGAGTGCTGCGCTGCCGTCGAGGACGCGCCATCGAGATCCACCGGCAAGTGCAAGAAGGGAATGGCAGCTCCACCTGCAACCTAGAAGGTGTCCGCCAAGGAGGACGACACTGGTGATACTTTCACCATCAGTGCCACGCTCGATCCTAAATAGGAAAGCGCGCTCGTTGCTTTCTTGCGGGCGAATGTCGACGTGTTTGCATGGCAACCGTCTGACATCCTCGGCGTTCCCAGGAAAGTAATTGAGCACAAGCTTGCCGTTTGTCCTCACGCGCGGCCCGTCAAGCAGAAGGTTAGGAAGCAAGCAGTGGAGCGCCAAGAGTTTATCGCTGAAGAAATCAAGAAGTTGGAAGCAGCAGGCCTTGTTAGAGGTGTACTTCATCCCACGTGGCTGGCCAACCCTGTTGTCGTGCGCAAAGCTAATGGGAAGTGGAGGCTTTGTATAGACTTCACTGATGTGAATAAAGCTTGTCCCAAAGATCCATTTCCCTTGCCGCGCATTGACCAGATCGTTGACTCCACGGCTGGGTGTGAGTTGCTTTCGTTTCTTGATGCCTATTCAGGATACCACCAAATATTTATGGCTGGAGAGGATGAAGAGAAGACCGCATTCATTACTCCATGTGGCACCTATTGCTTCATACGCATGCCCTTTGGATTGAAGAATGCGGGTTCAATGTTTGCAAGGGTAGTTCACACTGCTTTTGAGCCACAGATACACAGGAATGTAGAAGCTTACATGGATGATATAGTGGTCAAGAGCAAGGACAAGGATACCCTGATTCAAGATCTGGATGAAACATTTGCAAACCTGCGCAAGATACAACTCAAGCTTAACCCCGAGAAGTGCGTGTTCGGAGTCCCCTCCGGCAAGCTTCTCGGGTTCTTTGTGTCCCAGAGGGGGATTGAAGCCAATCCCGACAAGATCAAAGCCATCGAGCAGATCGAAGCTCCGAAGCGCGTCAAGGATGTACGAAGGCTTGCCGGCTGCATGGCTGCTCTCAGCAGGTTCATTTCTAAGTCTGCAGAACGCGCTCTGCCGTTTTTCAAATTCTTGAAAAAGGCAGGTCCAATGAAATGGACTCCAGAAGCGGAGGCAGCGCTGCAGGACTTGAAAGGGTACTTGTCCTCCACTCCCATACTTATCGCACCTAGACCGCGAGAGAACTTGCTGCTGTACTTGGCAGCGACCAATCAAGTGGTTAGTGCTGCATTGGTAGCGGAAAGGGAGGCAGATGAGGAACCCACAACCCCGGCAAGCTCATCCAATGACAAGCAAGGGGCTTCCCCGACAAGGACGAGTCTGCGCAGATGCAAGAAGAGGTGCGAAAGAAGATGGTGCAGCGCCCAGTTTATTTCGTCAGTTCCCTCTTGCAGGGGGCTAGGTCAAGATATTCTGGGGTGCAGAAGCTGCTTTTCGGCCTCCTCATGGCCTCGAGAAAGTTGCGCCACTACTTCCAAGCACATGAGATAACGGTGGTCACTCGCTTTCCGCTGAAAAGGATATTGCAAAATCCAGAAGCAACAGGCATGATTGTAGAGTGGGCACTAGAGCTGTCAAGCTTTGGTCTTAAGTTTGAAAGCACTTCTACTATACAGAGCAGAGCACTGGCAGAGTTCATAGCGGAATGGACACCAACGCCAGACGAAGAGATTCCAGAGACAAACATCCCCGTCAAAGAAGCAAGCAAAGAATGGGTAATGTACTTCGATGGTGCCTTCTCGCTGCAAGGCGCCGGTGCTGGTGTGCTGCTTGTCGCACCCACCGGAGAACACCTCAAGTACGTTGTCCAAATGCACTTTCCCAAGGAGCAAGCAACAAACAATACTGCAGAGTATGAGGGTTTGCTTGCTGGCCTCAGAATTGCGGCAGAACTTGGGATCAAGAAGCTGATCGTGCGGGGTGATTTGCAGTTGGTTGTCCGCCAAGTAAACAAGAGCTACCAGAGCCCATTGATGGAAGCTTACGTCGACGAAGTGAGAAAGCTTGAAGAACATTTTGAAGGCCTACAGATGGAGCACGTTCCAAGAGCTCAAAATGACATTGCAGACGGCCTGTCAAAGTGTGCTGCACTAAAGCTACATGTGGAACTAGGGATCTTCGTGCTCAAGCTAACTCAACCATCCGCTACACCATCAGTTGGGCAAAGCAAGAAGAGAAAGTTGGTCTCCGGTGACTACTTGCCGGCGGATCTTCCTGAAGTTGCCGCCAAGGTTCCCAAGATCAACGACGGAGTTGCTGAGGAACAGTCTGCTCCTGCGGACCCAAGGGTCCGTACAGTTGAAGCAAGCGTTCCCGACAAATCTTGCCCCGGCAAGCTTGCCGGGGAATGTCCAGCTCCGGCCGGGCCACAGGTTCTTGCCGTAGAAGCTGACGTTCCCGCAGCAGCACTGATGCCTTTAGTCCTTGTTGTTGAGCCTCAGGCTCCAGCATGGGCGCAGCAAATTGTCCGTTTTCTTCAAACTAGGGAACTTCCCGAAGAGCCGGAAGAAGCAGAAAGAATAACCCGGCAGTCAAGTATGTATCAGTTCCTCGGCAACAAGCTGTACAGAAGAAGACTCAACGGTGTCAGATTGAAGTGCATTCCCCGGGAAGATGGACAGAAGCTGTTGGCAGAGATACACGGGGGCATATGTGGCCACCACATTGGCGCAAGAGCACTTGCCGGCAAGGCGTTCCGGCAAGGTTTCTTTTGGCCAGAAGCCCTCCAAGATGCAACTGCACAAGTAACCAAGTGTGAAGCGTGCCAGTTCCATGCCAAGCAAATACATCAGCCAGCTCAAGCTCTCCAGACGATCCCTTTGTCCTGGCCATTTTCGGTCTGGGGGCTCGACATCCTCGGCCCCTTTCCCCGCGCAGCCAGGGGCTTTGAGTACTTGTACGTCGCCATCGACAAGTTCACAAAGTGGCCGGAAGTGGAACCAGTGAGAAAGGTGACCGCACAGTCAACAGTCAAGTTCTTCAGGTCAATTGTTTGCCGTTTCGGAATCCCTAACAGGGTCATCACCGACAACGGCACGCAATTCACAAGTCGCACCTTCATGCAATACGTCCAAGACCTTGGCGCCAAGGTCTGCTTCGCTTCTGTTGCTCACCGGAGGAGCAATGGTCAGGCGGAGAGGGCAAACGCTGAAGTGCTGCGCGGGCTCAAGACAAGAACTTTCGACAGGCTGCGCAAGTGCGGAAGAAACTGGATTGACGAGTTGGCGGCGGCTCTTTGGTCAATCAGAACGACACCAAATCGAGCCACCGGACAGACACCCTTTGCTCTTGTCTAAGGAGCAGAGGCAGTTCTCCCCACGAAACTCGTATACGGGTCTCCTCGGGTGCTCGCTTACGATGAGCTCGAACAAGAGCAGCTCGGCAAGATGATGTGCTGCTCCTCGAGGGGGACCGTCTTCAGGCTGCTGTACGAGCTGCTCGATACCAGCAAGCTTTGCGCCGCTACCACAGCCGCAAAGTTAAAGCCAGAAGTCTCGAGGAAGGCGACCTTGTTCTTCGGCGTGTTCAGTCCGCCAAGAATTCCAACAAGTTCACGCCGAAGTGGGAAGGCCCTTATCGGGTGAGACAAGTAACAAGGCCCGGCGCTGTCCGCCTTGAGACCGAAGAAGGCTTACCGGTGAGCAACTCCTGGAACATTGAGCACCTTCGCAAGTTTCACCCATAAGGCACGGTTGCCGTGATCCGCTCCGGCAACCATCTTTTGTACAAGTCTTGCCGCTGTTGCATGTAAACCTTTGTACAAAGCCGGGCGCAGACCCTGTGCATCAAAAAAACTTATGTGCATTACACAACTAGTCATTTTATACCTTTTCATTTTTATTGCGTATACTGTCTGACATTGTGTACAGCACGCACCCCCGGTAAGCAATAATGGGCCGCAAAGCTCCATGCCTATTGTGTCCTCCTTTTTCTTTCTTTTCTCAAGCAGAAGAAGTTTTTCCTCGCGCACAAGTTTGCCGGGGGGAAGGAGACAGTGGTATGGGGCCATTCAAAGAGAGCCTCGCCTTGCCGGGAAGCAAACCGCACACAAAAGCTAAGTTATCAAAGTTTGAGCATTCAAAATTTTAAATTCTTAAGGTTATCTTCCTTGAACGACCACACTTTGTACGGAAAACCTGTGCGCGGAGGAACCTACTCGTGGCTAGACGTGCCCTTACTTTGTTTCGAGCACGCTCAACGGCTTAAGTGTGCTGCGACAACTGTCGCGCCCTTACTTCGTTTTCGAGCTCGCTCAACAACCTAAGTGTGCTGCGGCTAGCTGCGGCAAGGTTTCTTGCCGGCAGTGGCGTTGCCAGCAGGCTGCTGAAGTTCCGCACTCAGCGCTTGCGGCAAGGGTCCCCTTTGCCGGCAAGTCCCCTAAAAGCGTAGGGTAAAAGCATACAAAGTAAGGAAGTCAAGTAAAGGAAATAATGTTGCATTAACTACCCAAAATAAAGTTATATTACAAGATGACTTGTCGCTGTTCTAAGAAACTACTGTCCATAACGTGATTGGCAGCGACAAAGGAAGCAAAAAGTGAACGGCCTAGTCTGCACGGTCACCATCAACCCTCCTGATCTTGCCCACCTTGGCCACGATGGGGGCGACAAGAGCCTTCAGCGCCTCCTGGTCGGCGTCGGGCGGCAAGGTCCTGAGGACGTTGTCGAGGTTGATCCCGGGGTTGCGGTAGACTATCTTCGTCAGCACTCTCTCCACAACTCCCGTGCAAAGCCTGCGCGCCTCGTTCGCCAGCTGCGTGGGGATCCTTTCTCGGAGCTGCTCGAGGGCCGGCGCCACTCCCCTGAAGAATAAGCTCAGCTTGGCACTGTGCGGGAGGTTCGCGTCGGGGGTGTACCCGAGGTGCTCCGTCCACAGCCCCGCCATCTCCCTGTCGATGTCAGCGGCGGCGGGAACAAGCTCCTCGGTCCACTGCTCCACCGTCTGCCGGAAGTTGTTTTGGGTGAGGGCGGCGCTGTCTAACAATGCCCTCTCAGCCCGGAGGTCCTCCTTCAGCTTCGTCTCCCGGTTTCTGGCGCTGTCAAGGGATGCGGTGAGGGTGGACAGCTTCAGCTCCAAGTCTGCAACAGAATCCTTGGCGATAGCGAGCTCCTTGCCCTTGTCGGAGAGACAGACTTGCAGCTCCGAGTGGCTGTGGGCGTCTTTCTCCCTCTCCAATGTGACCGCCGCGACTTTCTCCTCGCTCGTCTTCAAATGATTCTCCAATTGGGCCACCCTCGCCTCCAAGTCTCTCTTGGCGGTCTCTGCAGCTGCAGCGGCGTCCCTCGCTTCCTGCAGAGCTCCGCCAAGGGACTGCTCGCGCGCGGCAAGGTCGTCCTCGTGGCTGTCGAGGTCGACCTTCCGCTGCCTCAGCTCACGTTCCCGCCGAGACAGATCTTCGGCGGCGAGCCGTTGCTGCTCTTCTGCTTCGGCCTTCTCGAGCAGGAACGGCTGATGCGCCTCGGCGAGCTCCTCCCGCTCCTCCGCCAAGGATCGGAGGGCCGCCTGGTTTGCGGCCCGGAGCTCTTCGGCGCGGTTCTCCAAGTCGACGCCCGCCTTGGCAGCCAGAGCCTCACGGGACTCCAGCTTGGCTTGCCTGGCGCGGTACAAAGCCAGAAGCCTTCGCAGGAGCCGCTCCTCCTCGGGCTCGCTGCTGCAGCCGGGCGCGTCGACGAATTTTAACCCGGCGGAGGCGAGGACTTCTCCATCGAAGCTCTCCCCCTCCACGGGCGCCCTTGATGAGGACGCCCACGGGAGTTGGATGAAGACCCCGTTGGCGGCCTCCAGATAAACGCCCGGCTCGGTCGTGGCAGCGGAGGGGTCGACGGCCGGTGCAGCGTCCGGCGCTCCTGCGGCCTCAGGGCCATCGGTGCGGTCGCCGGTCCCCTCCTCAACTGTCGCGTCAGCGGCCGCGGCGGTCTCATCGGCGGCAGGCTCATCAACGCCGGCCGTCCCTTCAGCGGCAGCGGCATCGCCAGTATTGCCGCGTGCGGTTTCCTCGGTGGCGGCCTCCGTCTCCATAGGCTCTGGAGCGGACGAGTCTGAAGACAATAAAAGAAAAAGAAAGAAGAATGGTCAAGCAAATATCCAAAAAAGAAGAACTCAAGAGAAGAAAAGTACAAGGGTTACCTGCGCGGGCCTCTTCCTCTACGGGGTTCCTTGCCGGGGAGTCCTCCCTCGGCGGCGTGGTGGTGGCCCCCGCCGGCGGAGGGCCGCTGGCGCCTTCCCTAGGCGGGGTGCCCGCCCTTGGCGGGGTGCCCGCCCTTGGTGGGGTATTCTCCCTCGCCGGGGAGCTCCTCCTTGGCGGAGAGGTCGAGACATGCGGCTCGTCGGGAGCAGTCTCTTGGCGCTCCTGAGGCTGCGGCTCTGCTTCTGCGCAAATCAACAAACCAACAAGACATTAATAAGGATAAGAAGCACACGCGCGCCCGACAAGCGAAGAAGTGAGTAGAAGACTTACGCTGGGGGCTGCGCTGGGGGCTGCTCTGCGGGGAGCTGGCTGGTCCGGCAAGCCTGTCGCGGGCGCATCCCCTGCTGCTGCGACGGGCTCGTCCTCAAGGTCGACCACCGGGATCCTGGCCCTTTTCGCCGCCCTCTGGGCCAGGGTCCTGGAAGAAAAACAAGATCAGAATCAAGCGAAAAGAGATTCAAGACAACAGCAAATTGAAGAAAACAAGAGTTGCAGTGCTTACTCTTCCTCCTTCTCGTCGGAACTGAGAACGGAGAAGTTGAAGTCCGCCTCGCGCGTCCCGGCGCGAGGAGCCGGAGGAGTATGCTCCCTCGGGCGCTTGGCGGGCGCCGGAGCCGTGGTCTGAGAAGACCCCGCTCCGGTCGTCGCCGAGGCCCGAGGGGCGGAAGGAACGGTGGAACTAGTCCAGGAAGATCCTCCCCCAGCCGCTGCTGAGGCGCGAGGCGCCCCCTTGACGGCCTTGCTCGTCGTGGTGGCGCGCGTCGAGCGGCGCTGCGGCTGCTGAACCGCCGGCTGCCTCGCCGTGTCTGCGGCCTTGCGGAGACGCTTCTTCGGTTCAGGCGGAGGACTTGGTGGTGGCAGAGAACTTCCCGAGGATGAAGAGGAGTCGTCAAGACCCAGAGACCCGCCCGAGTCTTCTGAAGAGTCGCCCGATTCGGCGCCTTGCTCGGCGGGCCCGCTCGACTCTGTGCCTTGCCCGGCAGCCTCGCTCGTCTCGGCGGGCTGCCCGGCAGGCTTTATCAGTTTGCGGATCTCTTCCTCCTCGGCCCGACTCACAGCCTCCGCTGCATCCGCCTCATCCAAGGTGTACCCAAACTCGCCCGCGGCCTCGGCTGCGGCTGCCTCCTCCATCCTGGTGGCGATATACGCCACCTCCCGGTCGGTGGTGTCGCGGGTGAGACCTTTCTTCTCATCGGGATCGATCGGCAGCTCCACCAAGTTGTCGAAGAATATTTGCGCGGCTTCGTTAGAAGGCGCCAGCCAAGTGGGGTCAACCCCGTGGGAGTCGGACAACGCCATCGCCGCGCGGATAGCACTAAGCGACGAATTGTTGCATAGTGGAACTACCCCCCGCGGCAAGGCGAACCACTCCGGATGTCTGGCGTCGTGCTTGAATAGCTCACGGAGCATCCCCTTGAGCTCCAGGACAATGAAATTATAGTGAACTGCTGGGGTTCATCCTCCATGATCCAGCACCAGTTGGCCCTCCACTCCTCCCACTTGCCGCGGAGCTCTCCAGTCAAGTATGCCTCTTTCTTATTGAGCCTAAAGATCCAAGAAATCCCACCAGACAGAGGAGACCCAGACTCTACCCGAGGCGTAAAATAATGGCGGAAGAGGGCAACATTGGGGTGGACTCCGACAAAGTTCTCGCACAGATGTGCGAAAACGGCCATGGTCAGGACAGCATTTGGGGTGAAATCAAGGAGATGAAACCCGTAGGTATTCATGATATCACAGAAGAATTCGGAGTATGGTGGGCAGAGTCCGCAAAGGAAGAACAGAGCGAAATAGGCATACCCTCCCGGAAACATGTCGCAGGCCTCGGCGGGGAGTACCCTGGTGCGCGGGTGCGCCTTTGTCTCCCTCGACCAGAAGAGGTAGAACTTGTCCTTCAGCTCCCTCGCGCCGAGCCTCGGCGGAAAGACCACCATCCTCTTCCGCATTGCTGCGAGCTTCGCCGCCCGGTCAGTCTTCGCGGCTTTCGCCTTGTCGCCCTTCGGGGCCATGGCGGGGGCGGCGAGGGAAGCCGACGGCGCTGGGGAGGCTGGCGGCGGCGGAGGAAGGGCGGAGCACTGCTCTCTTTCAACCTTCGGGAAGGAGGGGAGCAGCGGGGGTTTCTGGAGATTGAAGAAGCAATGGGAGGAATTGCCCCTGTTTCCCCTGCTTTTAAGGGGGAGGGGGGACGTTCCGCATTTTCCCCATTAAAGAAACAGGCCACGATCTCTCCCACGACGCCACAATCGACGCGTGCCGTTAGGGAGGGATGCGGCAGATACGGAGTGGGATGCGGCGCGCCGTGGGCCGCGTGTGCCCGTGCACTGTTTTGGGCCTGGCCCAACAGCGCTCGGCACCGTGTGTGGCCCAGGCCTGGGGGCTCCTGTCGGTGTACTAAAGTAGGGGTACCTTAGTATCCCGACTTGTGCACGGGCAGTAGCAGCATCCCGAGGCAGGGCTTGCCACGCGCCCGCCAAAGCCCACTATGGTTCCTCCGGAGCCATTCAAGAACAAACTATTCAAGTTAAGAAACAAGACCCCGGCAAGAGGAGCTTGCCGGGAAGGCCGCCCTAGGCTCGAGACCACCCCTATAGCACAAGACCCTGGCAAGAGGAGCTTGCCAGGAAGACCAAAGCATGGCATTTCAGGAGACTTGTCGTGGCGCATCGCGCGCCCCGGCAAGGCCCGAAGAGCGACAAGCTTCCGGGCGTGGCAAGGTAGCGACCGCGGCAAGGTGCTTGCCGCGGCAAGCTTCCACTGTGTGCCTACGCTCCAGGTCATCCGGCCACGCGTCGTCCTGGGACCCTTCCAGGGGCACGTGGCGGAAAGCTGTGCAGCCTGGGGGACACGGTGGCAAGCCACGATGACGAGGCCACCGTCGTAGCGGACGGAGACACCCGGACGGACGCTTTTTGCACTATTTTGGGCGACGGTGACGGGCATTGAATACCCTTGTCCCCCACCGTCAGGGTTAGGTACAGAGCACTGTACATACACTATTACAACTACCACCATTTTTACGTTTTTACCCTCACCTACGTTGCCACCTGTCGGTGACCCCTTTGAACTATAAAAGGAGGCCCATGCACAACGTAGGGAATGTTCCGATCTTCGATCACTCCCACGCTCGGTGTAGCCAGCAACCAGCACTGTAGCTCTTCTTGCTCCCGAGCCTAGAACACAATACAAATCAAAAGCAGGAGTAGGGTTTTATGCATCCGTGCGGCCCGAACCTGGGTAAACTGCTCGCGTGCTCGCCTCGATCTGCTCTTCGTGCTCCCTCCGCTCCCTTGCCGTACCGAAAAGGGGCTTGATACGTCCAAAACGTATCTATAATTTCTGCTTGCTCCATGCCACTTTTGGGTGATATTGCTATGATATTCATACACTTCCATACACTTTTGATCATATTTGGACTAACTTACTAATCCAGTGCACCCCAGTGCCAGTTTCTGTTTTCGGCTGTTTTTGTATTTCAGGTTTTCACGTTTCGAGAACTGCCCAGAAAAATCCAGAAAAATTATATAAAAAATCAGCGATCCGGAAACAACATTGCGTCCGAAGGGCAGCCTGGGGGGGCCAC